>CM040916.1:16860754-17460754 GCA_023029165.1 Gobiocypris rarus | reverse complement strand
AAGGATAAAGCCCCATCACCCCATTTGCTTTAGCCACTATGAAGTTAACGGATCCACTGGGATCAAGCACCACTTAGTGAACAATTTGTGTCACTGCAGTCCAATCAGAGCATGTTTATTGTGAATGAACAGTATGAAGTATGTAAAGGAATGTACATATGATTTGAAGATTTACTTCCAAAAACAAGGAATAGTCACTTTATCTGTGTATGTATGTATGTAAAGCTTAAAGTATTATTACAAAACTTGGTTCTATTATATTATGTATACTATGTTTGCTTATATAAAATTATTTGGGTATTCACTTGTATGCTCAATAAATAATTAACAAATATTTTTTGTCACTTTTTAATGATTTGTTTTGCTATGATAATACATCTCCAGGAGGGCTGTGACATGTAAAGTGTGAAATCTATTATTTAAGGTTACAAATATCCACAATCTCATTTCAGTGTTTTTCTCTAAGGACCCTAAGTGTGCAATCTTTAACATCATAGGTTATCTATCGTGTAGTGGATGTTTTTCTCAGATTCAGTAACTCAATGACACGTCCAAAGTTACCAAAATTGCACAATAACAAAACAACCCATGTAAAGCAAACATCTCCATGCAATCCCTTTTTAGTAGTGAATAGATTGTTTACCTCTACTTGTAATTTGCACAATGACTGAGCAAACTGTACAGTGATATGAGCATTGCACAACCAATCGTTAAACGTTTCCACAAGCACAGTGAAACAGATAATCATTGTGATCTAGTCATCATATTTGGACTGTAGCTATTCTTTCTAAGCTAGAGCTTAAGAAACATTTTTGGGACCTCTTTCAAGACAGTTGAGCTAATAAGTAACTTAAAACAAGCACACCAGATAACGATTTGGCTGACAAAAACTGAGCAAGTGCTTGACAGCAAGGAGCAAACTGTCTATAATGGCACATTTATTTTTGTTCTGTGTACTTCATCTCTTCGTCTGCATTACTATTCAGGAAAATGTGTAAGTTGCAATTTACATCTTTCAAAATCTTTGATTACACTTTATTTTACAGTAATTTTACAGTACAGTACTACTGGTAATATAACTACATGGGTTAAGGTTGGTTTTAGGGGTAGGTTCGGGGTTAGTTCCTAGAAATTGTAATTGCTATAATAAGTAGTATGTAGGATATAGCCTGTGTTGTCAAAAGGCAGCACTGGAGAACAAAACAAGAAAATAATAACAAAATGTAAACCTCTTTAGCCGCAAGAAAAGTATAGTGAGATTGAGACCCCTTTGCTGCAATAAGGCAATTATGTTTTATATAAACCTTTGTTTTACAGATACTTAATCACTGCCCCTAAAACCCTGCGTCTCGATGCTTCAGAAAATGTTGTGGTGCAGCTGTTTGGTTATGACCAGGAAACTACAGTAAATCTTTACCTGAAGAACAAACTGTCATCGGGTTATAAAGAATATGCATTTCAGTCTCTGACGCTCAACGCCGCGAATAACTATCAAGCTTCGGCTACTTTACGGGTAGGACTGCAATGTTATTGGTCTTTAGAAGATATTTTTTGTTTGAAATGTTGGCTTAAACTCCCCCAAAAATATGGTTAAGTTTTAATAAGCATGGGATGTTTTGGTGAAAGATATTCTGCCCTGAAAATACCTGTTTCTTTTTTCCCCCAGATCATGGCTATAGATTTCCCAAAGGAGGACAAATATGTCTACCTGCAGGCGACTTCCTCTGCTTTCACAGCAAATGAAAAAATCCCAGTCACTACTGTCAACGGTTTTCTCTTTATTCAGACTGACAAGCCGCTATACACACCCGAACAAGAGGGTCAGTAATAAAAATCTCGACGGGTTGTGTATGAAGAGAAAGATGGCGTGACTAAATGAAAGAGACAATTACCTTAAAACCATCTTTTGAACCTGTTTGTTTTCTTAGTGCAAGTGCGTGTTTACTCCCTCAACGAAGAGCTGAGGAAATCTAGACGGACCGTCACCCTTACATTCGTGGTGAGCATAGATATCATAATACACTAGATACCCTATTGGCCGCTGGGCGCCGAGAAATACGGCCGCCATCTTGAACCGGTCGTACTCCTAGTTTCGTTGCGTAGCAGCAGTTAAGATGCCAGAGCACTGTGGAGCATTTTCTTGTTCTAATCGGCGAACCATCGCAAATAGGATCAAGGGGATTACTTTTCACAAGTAAGTTTCAACATTTACCGCACTTGGTTGTATTTTGTGAATAGAATATTACCAGATCAGCTAACGTTAGCTAGGCTATGCTTTACTGCACCGGCATGGAGATACAAGCATTCAAACTGTCTATAATGAGTATAAATATATATATAGGTTATTTCATTTGTGTTTGTGCACGTGATTTCAGGAAGCAATGTAATACACACATGACGACGATACGCAAATCGATTTACATCTCAATAACAATAACATTGGCAGTGAATTTTACACAAGTGTCATAGACTGTATTATCAGTGTTGGGCAGTCACTACTTGTAGCTTAGCTAGTAACTTAGTACTTTGTTGTTAGCCTCTCTATTTACTGAATCAAGTAACTTTTCAGTAGCTTAATTCCTTTATTTCAAAATAGGAGTTTTGTTGAAGAAAGGTTCTAAGAAATGTGAAGGAAGAAAATAAGCTTGACCTCCTTTGTGAAATGTTTTTGTGTACGTTAGACTCTCCAAAATCTTCCGTTTTCATTTTTGAAGGTTCCCCAAGGACAAAGATGTGAGGAAGAAGTGGGAAGTGGCTTTGAGGAGAGAAGGATTCCATGCAAGTGATTCATCAGTGGTTTGCTGATAAGATAAGGCTCCACCATGTTGCCAAACTCGCCTCTCTTGAACTACAGAAAGGGAGCACGAGAAAGAAGCTCTGCAAAACAGTCCTCTTTCAGTGGGTGTGTGTGTGTGTGTGTGTGTGTGTGTGTGTGTGTGTGTGTGTGTGTGTGTGTGTGTGTGTGTGTGTGTGTGTGTGTGTGTGTGTGTGTGTGTGTGTGTGTGTGTGTGAGCGTGTGTGTGTGTCTGTGAGAGAGTGTGTTTGTGTGTGTGTGTGAGAGAGAGTGTGTTTGTGTGAGAGCGTGTGTGTATGTGTGAGAGCAAGGAGTGTGTGTGTGTGAGAAAGAGAGTGTGTGAGAGAGAGAATGTGTGTTTGTGTGTGGGAGACAATTCATAATAAATTGTATCTTAAACTTATTAAAATATCTTTAAAAAACTGTAACTATCTGTTTTACTTCTTTATCATATTTATAGCGTGTGATTTATAAAATACCTTATATCCTACATCACATATTTTGATTTTGGACGTCTGGTCACTTTATATCTCATATCAGAATGTTATATTACTGTTAAGTATATTAAATGAATATTATTTCCTGCTATGAGTAATAAAAATCTCGACGGTTGTGTATGAAGAGAAAGATGGCGTGACTAAATGAAAGAGACAGCTCATTCCACCAGCCAAACACATTATGAACCTGTTTGTTTTCTTAGTGCAAGTGCGTGTTTACTCCTCAACGAAGAGCTGAGGAAATCTAGACGGACCGTCACCCTTACATTCGGTGGTGAGTTTCTCTCTTCTCTTCACAGCATCATCCGGATGTGGGGACGGTTGCAACACGGCTTATTTCTCCGATCAGGGAGTAATATTCATAGCTAGAGGAGTAATATTCATATTACACATGCTCATGATCATTCCTTCAGCAAAAAAATAAATAAATAAATAATATTTAAAATTAAAAATTAAATTTCAAGTTTAAAAAGTTATTAAGTATATGTAATATGTACTCTACACTGTTTGCGTGAAGCATTATAAAGTCAAATCATTTTAATAAGTGTTTCCTTGGCTTCGGCATAGCTAGCATGTGTCAAAGCTATTGTGTCAAGCTAACAGCAGATTGTATCATAGCTTGTCAGCCATAATAGGGAGAGTTGCAACATACTTTTGCAACTGTCCCTTTTCACAACACTGATGTAAAAACTTGTCATAACATAACAAATAATTTTATGTATTAATAAAGAACAGTCAGTTTTATTTAAGTAAACAGTTTTTATTTAAGTAAAAAATCTGATTAGGCATACATTTGATCTCTTCTGTATTCTGTCAGCTTTCACAGTTCACAGAAGTATTATTAAATTTCAGTGTTCATTTTGATTTTTAAAAATAAATGTTGTAGTTCAAATGTATTGTAATCATTTACCAAAACCATTACTTGAAAAAGTTTTTTTCTTTTACTCTTTGTCTTTATACAGACCCAGCTGTGCGCAAGTAAAATGCATACATTTGAAAATTATATTAAAGAATGACTTTATTAGCTACATTTTAAGGAATGTTGCAACTGCCCCTGTGGACTGTTGCAACCGTCCCGTTATGGGGTCAGTTACGACATTTGACTTTGTCAATTCAAGTATTGTACATTATCATATGCACACATGTTGCAGAAGTGTGGGTGGGTAGCTGTCAGACATGGGTATATTGTATTAAAATGTTGTCTTTCCAATACAAACAGTCTCTGACAATCTCAAGAAAATGCTGAAAATGTCCCAACTCTCCCCTGCTTCACATGAAATATGATTTTTCTGTGTGAACCTTGTTAATGTTTTAAATTCATTTTAGGACCCTGACGGTATCAAGGTAGAGATGATTCAAATGGCAGACATCAATGGAGCAAAACCACTTCTCCCACCGTTCAAAATACCTTTAAAGCCCACGTAAGACCAATTCATTAAAGTCTATTAATTAGGCTTTATGTTTAAATGCTCTAATGTTTACATTATTATTTGGAATAGTAGTGATATTCTTCTGAAGTCTAGCTTACTGAACTGTACTGTACTGTACTGTACTGTAAAAAAAATCATCAACCAGCTGAAGTTTGTATAGAAAGGAAGTCTTGCTGGTTAGTAGTACAAGAAGCCTATAAGTGTTTTCATTAGTCATTTTGGTAACACTTGTTCATTAGTTAACATTAGTTAACTACATTATTTAACATGAACTAATAATGAACTGCGCTAAAGCATTTATTTATCTATTTTAATGTTAATTTCAACATTTACTAATACATTATTAAAATATTGTTAACACTTGTTAATGCACTGTGAACTAACATAAACAGCTGTGTTTTTATTACCTACCGTTAACAACAAATACAGTAACATATGTACTGCTCATGGTTCGTTCATGTTAGTTAATACATTAACTAATGTTAACTAATTAAACTAATTGTAAAGTGTTACAGTTATTTTTTATCTCTGCATTAATTTTTAATCTCATCAGTTATGGAATATGGAAAATTGAGGCCACCTATGCCGACACTTTTGAAACAACTGCCACTGCTGAGTTTGAGGTCAAAGAATACGGTAAGCCACCATTTCAAGTGTTATGTAAACATTTAGAGTTCATGAAATCTGAAATCAAGGTATGTTTCTCAGTCCTGCCCAGTATTTCAATCAACATTGAGCCTGAATCCAACTATATCAGCGAAGAGTACTTTGAGTCTTTCAAGCTCAAGATTTTAGCCAAGTATGTTTTTCCTTTTTTATTTCACATATAAACATTACTGAAATAAAAAAATACTATTATTTCACATATAAACATTAAAAGTTTAGGGTCAGTATTGTTTTTATTTTTAATGATTTAGTTTTTTAAAGAAATTAATTATTTTGTTTAGCAAGGATGCATTAAAGTTATCAAAACAGTTTTACATTGTTACAAAAGATTAATATTTCAAATAAATGCTGTTCTTTCAGAACTTTCTTTTAATTAAAGAATATTAAATATATAAATATATATAATCTTAGCATATTAAAATGATGTGACACTGAAGATTTGGCTTTGACATCACAGGAATAAGTTACATTTTAAAACATTAAAATGTAAAAAGGTTTGCTGTAATATTTCACAATATTAATGTTTTTACTGTATTTTTGTTCATATAAATACAGCCTTGGTCTTTTGAAAACATTTTTAAAATCTTACTGACCCCAAGCTTTTAAAATAGTACTATATTCAGTTCATTTGCTGACAATTTATATATTTGTACATAAATTGTTTAAATATCTGCCGACAGGTATGCCTATGGAACTCCAGTTAGTTCGGCGGATATTTTCTTGATGTTTGGATACAGTTCTCCAGAAGAAACTGTGATGATACCAGCAACATATTCAAGATATACAGTAAAGGCAGTGTTCCACTCAACTAAACATTTAATGATTAATTGCAGATGATACATTTGTTTTTGGCTTTTGTTATAGCTGACAAATGGAATGGAGGAAGTCGACTTAAACATCAGGTCAGCTCTGGCATCCTTGCCTGATGGGCCACAACATCTGAGTGACATGAAAGAAAACAGCTTTCTTCGTGTGACAGTTCTTCTGCAAGAGACAACTGGTAGGTCTTAGTTTCACAGACACAGGAGTGCATTATCCTGAATCAAAATATCAAGCAAATAACAACTTTGGAAACATCTCTTCATTGTCAGGTGGTATTTCCCAGGAGGGAGTGCTCTCAAATGTGAAATTTGTAGAAACTCCATTTACCCTGAGTCTGACTGCAACCCCTCCTTTCATCAAACCGGGTCTACCATACACTATGAGAGTAAGAAACCTGTCTTTTCAAGTAGATTTATGGTATTTGAACATGTTTCATCCTTCCGAATATTTTGGGAACTCATAGGTCTTGGTGAAGGATCCTTTGGGTAAACCAGTGGAAGGTGTGTCAGTCAAGACAAGGGCAACAATAACTACAGCTGACAATGCACAGGAGGAGCTCAAATTTTTAGGGTACCAGGATACAATAACCGTAATGAGTCGGAAAGATGGAATTGCTTACTTCACCTGTAATATACCTGATCATGTGAAAGAAGCTGAATTCACTGTGAGTAAAACCGTGGCCAAGAGTATAGGTTACAAATATAGAGACAACTAACTAATTAATCATTTAATTATTTATTTAGCATTATACTATGTATATACTAAATGTACATTCATATTGTGCTAATTTCAGTTTGACACAGAAGATCCTCGTTGGAGTCAGGCTCCACTTAAACTAAAGGCTGAATCATATGTGTCTGTCAACCATCGTTACCTGTACATCGATTTACATTCCTCAGTATTTGAAGTCGGACGGTACATTAACGCCAATATTTTCTTTCATTATCGTGACTACCTTTCTCTGCAGACCTTCAGCTACCAGGTAAAATAATAAAAAACGTATTTGTTGGATCTTCTGAATGATGCATGCAATGCAATGTTGTATTTATTTTTTCTCATTTGAAACAACATATTTTAGATATCATTTTGAGGCTCTCGTTATATTTCTCTAAAACATTTAACAAACTTTTCGTTATATAAAGACACTATCGTTCAAAAGTTTGGGGTCGGTAAGATTTCTTGATGTTTTTAAAAGAAGTCTCTAATGCTTAACACTACATTTATTAGATCAAAAAGAAACAGTAATATTGTAAAATATTATTATTACAACTGTTTTCTATTTTAATGTTTTAAAATGTACATTATTCACGTGATGGCAAAGCTGTATTTTCACCAGTCTTCAGTGTCACATGATCCTTCAGAAATCATTCTAATATGCTGATTTATCGATTTAAAGAATTTTTTTCTGTGATTTTTCTTTCAGGATACAATGAATAGAAAGAACAGCATTTATTTCAAATAGAAATCTTTTGTAACATCATATAACTACACTGTCACTTTTAATCAATTTAATGTGTCCACAACACCTTTAAAGGCACAATATGTAAGATTTATATCCGTTCTACCCTTGATTTACGTAGAAACCATGGAAACCCCAAAGACGCTTTAATATTTAATGCATTTTATTAAACTGTTTGTACGTCTTCGACAGACAACTAATCATTGTTATATAGCTCAACACTGTTAGTCTTATTTGTATCTCTTCTTGATTTACCGTGAGTAACATTTCTGTACCATGCCTCATTTTTGTACCATGTATGATTTGTGACCCTGGATCACAAAACATAATGGTCAATTTTTTAAAAATTTTTTATTGAGATTTATAAATTATCCGAAAGCTGAATACATAAAAGCTGTCCATTGATGTATGGTTTGTTAGGATAGGACAATATTTGGCTGAGATACAACTATTTGAAAATCTGGAATCTGAGGGTTCAAAAAAGTCTAAGTATTGAGAAAACATTTTTTAAATTGTCTAAATGAACTTTTAAAATGGTCAAAATGAAGTCCTTAGCAACGCATATTACTACTAATAATACTTTTTTATAAATTTACAAAATTTTACAAAATTTCTTCATGGAACAGGATTGTTACTTAATATAATGATTTTTGGTGATAATTTTGACCCATACAATGTATTGTTGGCTATGGCCACAAATATATCCGTGAGACTTATGACTGGTTTTGTAGTCCAGGGTCACATATGATATTCTAATGTCGATCTAGCTTACAGTGTCCAACAAGTGTCTCATACCAGCCACCATGCGAACGCACAGAGTGACGTTATCGTTACCCCATAATTTTAATTTGTCAAATAAAGTGACCTGTATGAGTAGTTGGCTGTTTATTTAGAATTAAATAAAATAATGTGAATGTAAGTGATCAAACATAACTGTAACAAACTTCAGGGATAAAGGAGAAAGGACGTTAAACGTAACTTTTATCGTAAAAATAAACAACAAAATGAAAGGATGCGCACCGGCTGACTGTGGCATATAAGCATAATAAAAACAGCAAAGTAAAATGGCACGGCTCATACCACAGTAACGTTTATAAAACTTGAATACATTAGCTCACCCATAAACATGATTACTGCCTGAGTCCCGTCATATTCCATGGGCTGTGGTGGTGAAGATTACAACTCCCATGATTCCATGCTTCATTATTCACAGCGTCAGCACGCTTCACCTTTGTTATTGTTTTGAATAAGCAACGTCTAGCGCCGAAACTTACATACTATGCCATTAATATAAGCAATCATTTATTTAAAAAAATAATCATACTGACCCCAAACTTCTGAATGGTAACAGATGTATTAAACAACATTTTGTATTGCTACTTAATATATAATTTTGTTGTGGAGTAGCCTATAATTATGTATTGCTGTAGTAATGAAGCAATTATTTTTGAAAGAAGTCTCTTATGCTCACTAAGGCTGCAATTATTTGTTTTTAGTTAAATACATTATATTGTGGAATTATTATTACAAAAAGAACTGTTTTCTGTTTTGATATATTTTAATATGTAATTTATTCCTGTGACACATAGCAGAATTTTCAGCATAATTTCTCCAGTCTTCAGTGTCACATGATCCTTCAGAAATAATAGGCTGATATGGTGTTTGGATAATTTTTTAAAATTATTATTATCAATGTTGATTGCTTTTTTTTGTGGAAATGGTGATACTCAGGATTCTTTGATGAATAGAAAGTTCAATGAAAAGCATTTATTTGCATTTATTTATTATCTTTATTAAAACATTTATTATAAATGTCTTCATTGTCACTTTAGCTTCAGCTTTGCATCACAGGAATAAATTACTTTTTTTTATTAAAATAAAAAAACTATATTTTTAAATGGTAATAATATTTCTCAATATTACTCGTTTTAATGTATTTTTGGTGACCATAAGAGGCAAAAAAATGGTAAGGTTTCCAAACTTTTGACAGGTTCTGTAAAATATTATACATTACATTATAATATGTTTTAAATGGTATCAAGCTGAATGCATTACAACTATTTCAGTGAATCATACTTTTTTTTCATATTTTTTTAAGATCATTTCCAGAGGAAAAGTTGTGCAGTTTTCCACAGTTAAGCGTGTCAGTGAAAAGAATCAGAGCCTTAACATTAAGATCACCCCTGACATGGCGCCGTCTGCTCGGCTACTGGTGTACTACGTCCTGTATGGGGAGGAAAAAGCGGAGCTGGTGGCAGACTCTGCGTGGATTGATGTGAAGGCTAAATGTGTTAAAAATTTACATGTATGCATTTTTCTCTGTCATTAATAGTTGTGATGTGTTTTATGTTATTCATGAATAGTGAAATCATGACCATTGGAATACATTTCAGGTGGGCATATCAACTCTCAACTCACAGTATAAACCCAAAGATAAACTCGAATTGCAAGTGTCATCTATACCTAGAGAGGAGTCACTGGTGGCTTTTTCTGCTGTCGATACGGCCTTATACAACCTCAAATCTAACGACAAAGACCCTCTGAGAAAGGTAAAATAGCAGATTTGTTGAAAAAGAAGTTGTATATCAACTTTTGTATGTTTTTGACATGACAATGACAACATGTGAAAGGTACTTTTAAAGACAAAAATGACAAATTAAGGTCATGATAAAAATGAGGGATGATAAGTGTTGTTTTTTCCTTATCTCAGGTGCTACAACATGTTGAGCAAAGTGACTTGGGTTGTGGAAGAGGAGGAGGCAAAGATAATGCAGATGTGTTTCACCGAGCCGGCCTTATTTTCATCACCAATGCAAACGCCAAGGCCTCTAGTGCAGGTACATCTCACTTGTAAAGTTAATGAGGGAGTGACTCGTTACATTCAAACATCTCAGTATAAAGGACATGATAATTTGCTGAAATACTGGCAAATGTATTTTATTTTCTTCTTTTTAGGGGGGGCCTGCTCAGATACAGTTAGGCTGAAGCGTTCACCTTCCCTAGGGCAAAAGTTTGAAGCAAAGGGTCTGTTTACAAGTATTTTGTGTTTGAAAACAGTAACAGTATGCGCTAATAACCTTTTTTTTTTAATCACTGCAACATCATCTAAATACATTTATGCCCTCATATTTGTTGTACAGCCAAAACATATGGGATGGTCAAGAGCTGCTGCTTATCTGGGACACGCAGTAGCCCAACGCTTGAAACCTGTGGAGATCGTTCAAGTAGATTGTCTTTTTCTGAGTAAGGAATTATTATGTTCTTTTAATTGTGACACTTATTACTGCCGTTGCTGCCATTTGGGTTGTAGTGCCAATGTTACATAAATACATAATACATATATTAAATTGAAATTATAGTATCAATATATATATATATATATATATATATATATATATATATATATATATATATATATATATATATATATATATATATATATATATATATAAGATACATTTCTTAATTTAAATGGTAGCCACATGCTTTAACCTATTCCATCTAAATGAAACTGCAATACAGTGGTGGCCAAAATTATTAAAACACCTGACAGATCTGAAAATATTTTTGCCTCCAAAACATGATTTTATTTCATAATGTTCATGAAACATGCATATGGTTTCTCTGACCATCAAAAATCAGATGAAGTTAATTGTACTGTTTTTATCCACTTATAACTTCAATATTTGGTATGTCCACCTCTTGCAGCAGTTACAGCAGCACATCTCTCTGGCATATTGTCAGTAGTCTATTTCCTCTGAGAACTTCAACACTAATGTTATCCCAAGCCTTCTGCAACTTAAGCCAAAGGCTTTCCTTTGAATGTACAATAGATCTGTCCCGTTTATTTTGTAACTTGCCCCAAAGGTGCTCGACGGGGTTGAGATGCGGGCTTTGAGGGGCCAGTCCATCATTTTCAATGTTCCAGCAGATTCCTTCTGTCGCAGGTAGTTCGAGCAATAGTTAAAAGTATTTCGGGTCATTGTCCTCTTGGAAAATATATTCAGGCCCAATAAGACGACTCTCAGATGCCAAGTGTTCTGATCATTTTGGCCACCATATTATACTTTAACATTAGCCTGTATCTTCACACTGTGTAAAGTATTCTAGTGAATCATTTCATATGACACACTCTTTCTTACAAACATGTAGAAATTGGACTATGCACGTGAAGAATAGGTGCAAGCGTGCCTTCTTGGAGTGCTGTGAATTTGCTCTGAAGCTCCGAAAAGAGAATGTCGCGGGTCAAATCATTCTAAGCCGTGGAGGTATGGTGGTTGCTTATGTGACATCATCAACATAATGAACTTCTACAGTAACTTGATGACTAAACATGTAAAAAAGGATCTAAAATTCTCCATTATGTAATGCAGCAATAGACTTTCTTCTGGATGTGATGCCATCTCAGATTAGGAGCTACTTCCCTGAGAGCTGGTTATGGGAGGAACACACTAGCAAGTAAGAAAACTCTCTGAACCACAATTCTGTCTAATTGATCACTTTTATTATAGCGTTTTGAAAAAATATTCTTAAAATAGGCTATATCCATTAGGATTACATTGCCAATAGTCTGATTTTAAATACATTATCACAATCTACATATGAGTGAAATGAATTTCTTTTTGTTAAATTGTCGAGTTTTACCTTTCATTTTAATCTGTTTAAGGTCTGGGTCAGTGAGCATTACCAAAAATCTTCCAGATTCACTAACTACGTGGGAGCTGAAAGCAGTTGGGGTATTCAGTGAAGGTGAGGAAAGAAGCTGGATCGAAATGATTTGTTTTAGCATCACCTGGTGGCTGAAAAAAGAAAATACTGTATATGTAGCCCAAGCCTGCCGCACTCGTGTTAAAAAAAACTGAAGCCAAAGCGTCTCGATCGCCTCCAGGTGGTTGGTTCCAGTATAGCTCATTACCCCGCCCCTCCATGTATTCTAATGGACGCGAGACAAACTAAACAATCAAATTGTACTTCACATAATGTTTTCCGAAAGATGGCTTCTATCATTTTTTTATATTGTTTTTTATCAGGATAATTTCATTTCAAGTGTTCGTTTTTAAAATAGGTTTGGTTTTAGTTCGTTTTTGATGAAGTTGTCGCTGAGAGACACTAACAGACTTTTTTCGGGAGGAGATTGGAGCTTATTAGCTTTCATTTTCAATTTTACTTTTCCATTTCACTACCCCAATCACACATGAGCACACAGGTCTTTACATCTCTCACCGTCCTTCTCAGGTGTACGCTGGTCCAACACAGGATCATTAAAAGCCTACTAATTGAAATCAAATGCCCACTGGGCAGGTGAGGCTGTAATATTCGGAGTTATAACACCTGCCCAGTGGGCATTTGATGTCAATTTAACATTAATATGACATCAAACACTAGGTCAAAATTACGTCACAAAATAGGTCTAGAATGAAAGTCATATTGAAGTCAAGATTTTGACCTCTGCTGATGTCATTTCGATGTTTTGTTGATGTTGGCATTTGATGTCAACTCAACATTTATTTGATGTCATGATGTTGATGTAGTTTTGATGTCATTTTGATAACATTGAATATCAAGCTTCGATGTCAGTTCAACATGAATGTGACAAACATTGTCAAAACTACATAATTTATTTACATATTTTTATATCATTTCAATTTCAACCTAAATGAACAATGACTGGCATTCACGTTCAAAATATTTAATTTATGTAAAACTTACAGAAATTAGAACACACATCATGTATGGTGCATTGAAGTGGTGCAGTGGTTTCAACGGAACAAATAAGTTAGTCTCTGCAACAGGAATCAATTGAAATGTTTGTCACCGATACTGAAAACAGCGGCCACGAGCACACTGTATTGTAAAAAAAAAACGCATTCTAGTGCCACATATCGCCTCTTGTTACTAATCAACTAAAAATTGTTAATTTGTATTATATACAACAACTCAAGCTGCAAGAAAAGTCGCTATCTATTTGCCGCCATCACTAATACTGCTACTTCGATGTACACAAGCTGCTTTTTCTTCAGCTTTTGCCTTGATACTGTGGGTAACACCATCAACATGCCCGTGGACACTGCATGTTAATTTCAAATTGACGCAGACATCAATGCAGAAAACCGACGCGTAACTTGCGTGGTCCGACCTAGAAGTATAAGTCAAGGGTTAAGGGTTGCCTGGAACTATGGCCCTGTCGCAAATGGCACCCTAAACCCTCACGGTCTTCCTCTGATTCCGCACTTTCACGACGTAATGCCGCTTTGACTGCCGGGTAGAAGTCCTCTGCGTAGCTTGTGACCTATGCTACGTTCCACTCCACTTTTAGACACGCATTTGCAAACTTCCCTAAGTACTTCCCCTCGGAGGAATCCCCGCCGCCATTTTGAAGTGCATTCCACTTCGTGAAGTGGACAAGGGAAGTTTATATGAACAGACCCTTGCTCCCTCGATTTTGACCGAGGGAGCGAGTATACTTCATATGTACACTTCAGGCAGCTTCATATACCACAATGCAACACGATTGTGACGTCACCGCATATCGCGTTTAATTTATCCCAACACAAACAACTCTATGATATTTTAATTATTTTTAAACACATTTAAAACAACCTAAACACACCTATATACATATAATGCTGCATCAAACAATTTCGTAAAGGAAAAAAATCAACTCCATAGTGGACTCCAAGTGATCAAGGGCTTAGGATGTTCCAGTTCAGCCGATTGCAAAGGTTCCTCCAGTAGTGGGCACTCATGCAACGTAAGCAATGACGCACATCCGAGTGAACGAGACGGAGGGAAGTTAGCAAGTGAAGGGCATAATAAAAACGAACCGGACCGCAGCACTTGCGGGCTCAGCTGAAGTGCGCATCGAGGGCGCATAGCACCCACAAAGGGGGCGCTCACAAGCACCCTTCGTTAAGCTTAAATGACGAATGAGACACCCTATGGTCTTGTGGACTTAACGGACATGCGCACGCAGCAAGTGTGCCATTTGGGACAGGGCCCCAGTCTATGCTGTCTATGCCTGGAACGCGGCAAAAGTCTGACGTCACGTAGCAGCGCTTCCGGTTCCAAACGCTCTCTAATATCTCATACCACAAGAAAAACAACAAACGGTACTAATATACACACACAATGTGGTAGCCTAGCGTGGCCATACTCAATTCTAGTCAGATTATGAGTCTGGTACCGCTCCATTGAGCTTTGATTATGGGGCGTGTTTCAACCGAACCAGGAAAGACCTCAATTGGATAGACCCACAACCAATCAGAGCAACGGAGCGGCACGTAACGTTAGTTGTCAAATGTCAACAGAACGTCTCGGTTACGGATGGTAACCCTTGTTCCCTTAAGGAGGGAATTGGGATCAGCTTCGAGATATAGAGAACAGGCCAATGAAATTTGGCGTGCAAGATTTGCATCTCGCGCTCCGCCCCGCCGCGCGGGTATAAAGCGGACGTGAAATGCGGCACGCACTTGTTTTTTACTGAGGAGCCAAACTAGTGACTCGGCCCGTAGTGATGGTACAGCAACTGTGGCGACGGGACGTACGTCTCCGTTCCCTCCTTCAGGGAACGAGGGTTACCATACATAACCGAGACGTTCCCTTTCAGTCCGTCACGTTCGACGTACGTCGGACGTCACCGACGAATTGGGATCCCTTTGGAAAACGCCACAGTTACTACCGTACTACCATACCGTACTGTACGGGCGGGGAATTCACGCAGGGAGAGTCATACTGCTGTTCCGCGAGACCCACGCAGCAGACTATTGAGTAACACTGGGAAGCGTGCCCAGGGGTTAAGCTGCGGAAGCCACATCCTGTTCTTATCATGTGGAATGCACATATGGACTGACTTGCAGTACAACATATGGGAGTCCCAGGGGTAGTCCCAGCCTATGTCGGCGGGGGACAACACCATGCTGAGACGGCAGGAAGTCTGCCGAGGGAAAGACACAAGCTCGCCGTAGGGAGCTGTACCGTGGAGAATACACATATGGGACCACCGTAGGGGTCACAACATATGGACCCAGCCTGACACCAGATTCACGATGCCTCAGTGTCAGACCTGGCGTCAGACGCTCCGCCACGTCCGACAGCCGCGGGATGCGGAGGACTCCCAGGGTTCGCCATGCTTGGGGAACTACCTGGAGCATAAGAGCGCACGTATCCGTTCCCGGGAAGGGAATGGCGCAGCAAGCTGACACTAGAACTGGCACTTCAGTGTTACTGACTATGGGAAGTGAGCACACAGGAAGATACCGGCTCTACACGTAAGCTATAGAACCTAGCGAACGTGTTAGGTGTTGCCCAGCCCGCAGCTCTACAAATATCTGTCAGCGAGGCGCCACGAGCCAGCGCCTAGGAAGAAGCTACACCCCTAGTGGAGTGGGCTCTTAACCCGAGTGGGCAGGGCATATATATCCATAAAGCGTGGACGGGACAGAGAAAAGCTAGGGCTGGGTCCGCCTCCTCCGAAGGCAGCGCTTGCAGGCTCACCACCTGATCCCAGAAGGGGGTGGTGGGAACCTTGGGCACATATCCGGGCCTGGGTCTCAGGATTACGTGAGAGTCACCAGGCCCAAATTCCAGGCACGATTCGTCGACCGAAAATGCCTGCAGGTCCCCTACCCTCTTAATGGTGGCCAATGGAACCAGGAGTACTGCCTTAAGGGACAGAACTTTTAACTCTGCTGACTGCAAGGGCTCAAAGGGTGGCCTCTGCAGTGCGGTTAACACTAGAGTCAAGTCCCAAGAGGGTAAAGAGATTTAGTCTCCTTGCCCCCCTCAGGAACCTGACGATCAGATCGTGCTTCCCCAAAGATTTACCACCTACCAATTCATGATTCGCAGCGATAGCGGCGACATAGACCTTGAGGGTGGAGGGAGACAGCCTTCTCTCCAACCTGTCTTGTAGGAAGGAAAGCACTGAACCGATCGAGCATCTTCGGGGGTCTTCTCGGCGAGAAGCGCACCAACCGACAAACAGTTTCCACTTCAACGCATAGAGCTGCCTCGTAGAGGGTGCTCTAGCAGAAGTGATGGTGTCCACCACAGCCTGTGGTAGACCACCTAGAACCTCCGTGTCCCGTCCATGGACCAGACATGGAGTTTCCAGAGGTCCGGACGCGGGCGCCAGAGGGTGCCCCATCTCTGAGTCAGGAGGTCCTTCCTCAGACCTTCGTAAAGACGCGGGGCGACAGGGCCAGCCCGAAGGGTAGGACCTTGTACTGACGCCGGGCGAACTGAATCGCATAGCTGAGTCTGATGGTATGGATGAGCCAGCGAGACGGGCTGGGGAGAACTGGCCAGGCCCCCAACGACCGTACAAGCGGGGTCAACGGCACCACAGACGTGCTGACAGCGGGCGGCACACAAAGACCCGACACAGACGGCATGGGAGCGGCCTGTTGTGGGGTCTGCGTCCGCTGGGGAGGTGCAGAAATGCCGGGAGGCAGCTTTTGTGCGTCCCCAGCACCCCCTGCTGGCGATTGGAGAGGCGCTTGAGAGATTTCAGAAACTGCTCTTTTATTGACAATTTGGGTTGGCCAGGGCCAGCGGCGGAACAGATGTTAGAAGCAATGAGCTCCCCCGGCCCTCCTCTGGGGGAGGGAGTGGTGCTGCAGCCATCTCCCAAAGAGCAGTCTCCTCCATCTCTGGGTGGCCCGTCTCAGGGTCTCTTACAACAACGCTTGCCTCCTGGCTTGGTAGCGGCCTGAGCGGGCTGGACGTTCTTCCCGCGGCCGGCTCCACGCCGGCGCCCTGGTGGAGGCAGCAGCAGACCGCCGGGGCAGGATGTGCTTGATCGCCTCCGTCTGCTTCTGGGCGGCCGAGAACTGCTGGGCAAAGTTCTCGACCGCGTCGCCGAACAACCCGGCCGAAGAGACGGGGGAGTCCAGGAACCGATATTTATCGGTCTCCCTCATGTCGGCCAGGTTGAGCCAGAGATGCCTCTCCTGGACCACCAAGGTGGACATCGCCCGGCCAAGGGAACCAAGGCCAAGGGCCTACCCTTGTGCATGTCCATGAGTGCCTGGGCTTGGTGAACCTGAAGCAACGCCATGGCATGCAGGGCAGACGCGGCCTGGCCATAAGACCTGTAGGCCTTCGCAGCGAGGCTGGAAGAAAACCTACAGGCCTTGGACGGGAGATGAGGGTCACCCCGCCAGTTAGAGGCGGACGCCGGACGCCGGACACAGTTGCATCGCGACGGCGCGCTCCTCATGCACCTACGGGAAGAAAGGTACCGGGGCGCTGAGAACCAGAAACCAATCGTCCAACCTAGAGGGTTCGGGACGTGGTGGAGGGTTCCACTCAAGCCCGACCCTTTTGCCGGCCCGGGAAAGCATGTCCGTCAACTCAGGGTCCGGCTCGACTGTTGCCACTCTCCCAGAGGGAGGCAGCACAGCCGGGTCATCATCCTCTGAGGACTGGAACTCCCCCTCCGATGCAGCGATCGACATCTGTTCGTCTGCGGGAGCTCCGAAGGTCACCGCCGGGCACCCATGGGAGGGGCCAGCGGTAGCCCGCGGAAGCTCCACCGAGACGGCGGCTTGAGAGGATTAGGGGCCTGCGGAGGCTGGCTCGTCGGGTTTGCCCTAAACGTAATCCTCAGGTCACCCCGGCCATTCGTCGAAGTAGCCCTATTCTGCTGGGCAGGAATAGTACTAGATCGAGGTATGGGTCGGGGGACTCCACCTTCCCGGAGGTAGGTGAGTCTCGACCTAAGCGTCGCCATGGTCATGTTCCCGCAGTGAGAACATGAACCATCCACCAAAGCTGTCTCAGCGTGCTTAATGCCCAGACACGCGAGGCAGTGATTGTGGCCGTCATCGGGCGTCAGGGAACGACCGCATCCAGAAACGCACGGGTGGAATGACATCTTGAAAAAGACGCAGTGTCACACCCGTGTTGCTCTTTTTGTGAGGAAAAAGCTCTTACAGCAGTGCTGAAGCACCCAGGGAACACAGGTAGGTAGTGCAGCCTGTGTGTGCACTCAAACAATGAACGCCCTCACGCACCAACTGTGTTGCTGTGAGAACAGCAGTTGTTTGTCTGCAGCAGTGAGATCGCGGTCCCACTGTTTTGTGCCTTCACTCCAGCACAAAATCTTCCTCTGTTGCTCTGTCTCTCTCTCTATCTCTCGCGGATAGCTGTTTGAAGTCTCTTTCTTCATCAACGCTGTTCGGCTCCGAAGTGAATGACAAGTGCGCGCCGCATTTCACGTCCTCTTTATACCCGCGCGGCGGGGCGGAGCGCGAGATGCAAATCTCGCACACCAAATTTCATTGGCCTGTTCTCTATATCTCGAAGATGATAGGGCTCCCTGAAGTGATCCCAATTCGTTGGTGACTTCCGACGTACGTCGAACGTGACCGACTGAAAGGGAACTCAACTGCACTGTGTTGCCAAGTCCGTGTTTTTCTCCATGTCCGCGGGTTGAAGTGACCCCAATTATGTGTTTATATAAACCCAGGAATGCAAATTTTAGCAGGCAACCTTGCCAAAATAACATATTGTTCCAACCAAACGGCATTTTTTTCCGGAGAACCCCCCCGGAAAGTTATTGTTTTGGGCTATAGTTTTGAGTAGCAATTGTGCACGACATTGCAAAAAAACGTAGCAACCCTGTCTGCACACGCGCTGGATTAAGTAACGTTTCAAGAAAAAGATGAGTGTAAACGATTTTTGCCAGTATTGTAATAAAAGAATTTAAGGATACACAGAGTACTTACCAACACGATCATCAATCAAATAGTAAAGGTGATTGCATATACGAACAAGTTCTCCGTTTAGGATAAGAGCAAATTCAACCCAAAGCGCCTTTGATGACGTGGATGATTACGTTACTGTTGATCATCTGTCCATCATCATCTAAAGCCCGCCCTGATGATTTCATTGGTCCGAACAGTTTCTGTTCGGGCATAATTACTCCTCTATGGAGCGAGGCCAGACCGAATTGCCCGAGCAAAAAATGTTGTGGGTGGGGCTAAATTCGGCTGGCATCCAGGCTAACAATGTGGTGTAATACTACAAACAATCTCCGTACCAAAATTCCAGATGGCCAGACAGTTATTCATCTTTTATAAATTGTTACAATTTGACACTGTGAGCACAGAGATTGTTTTGTTGACAGTAATTATTTAAAATGTTTAACTTTTTAAAATGTTTGATGTTTAATATGAACAAAAAGCGCTCATAAATGGCATTCTCAAGTTAAACGAGTTGAGGCTTGGACAGAAACGGTGTTTATTACGTCACGACTTAACAAGCAAATACCGTCATGCCATTTTATTGGCAAGTAACACTTAGCCTCACCAGAGAAATACGTCACGCATGATTCATATCAGCGTGCTACACACTGTTTCATCAGATTTCTATGATGAAGGAAGCACTTATCGAAAGGTTAACCGAGACGTTCCCTATCATAGGTTCTATGCTACAAAACAGTCACTATGGGAACAATATACCATAACGCCTTCATGTACCTGAGGATAGCTGGAAGAATGAGGAAAGAGTCTGCTCAAGCAGATAAAACCTGGGAGCCAAGAGCCTCCTCACTTCCAGACCATAGAACTTGATAAAGTTGTTCGGAGATGACCATCCTGCCGCAACTCATATATCTTCCAAAGACTTTTCTGGCACGACTCCAATGGCTCCAATAGATGGCCTGCTGGACACTTCAGGACGATATCCCATGAAGGAATTTGTGCAGGGGCAGAAAGGTTTAAGCTGTGTTGTCCCTTGCAGAAAATAGGAAACCAGGGGTTGGCGTCCAACAGGAACACCTCTGCCTCATGGGCACATGCTCTCAGCAGATATAGCTGCCACAAAAACTTTAGGAGTTGCAGCTGTCATGCTTCCTGCACTAAGCAAAAAAACTTCCACTTAAAAACCAAACATGTGCCTCGTTGAGGGTGCCCAAGAGTTAAGAATAGTGTTGATAATCTCAGTCGAGTGATCAGAACATATTAACGCGCCCTGCTCAGGGGCCACACTCACAGTTCCCATAAATCCGGAAGGGGGTGCCAAATCATACCCCGGGCCTGAGGGGAACCTCCCAAAGAGGACCGACAAGCAGACTGACCAGGTCTGAGAAACATATCTGAGTGGCCAAAGTGGCCACCAGCAACAGATGTCTCACTTCGTCCACATAAATAGAATGGCGGGGGTTAGATAAGTGTCCTTCTTTTCTCAGAAAGGAGGTGAGCCTTGAGCACAACTTTCAAATGTTGGCTATCACAATGTCGACAACCAGATACGTCATTATGCTTAAGCGCCGCTTGAACATGCTGAAGGTCCAAACATTGCATGCACCTGTCTTGAGTGTCAATATTAGTTTCTGTTTATCCAGAGGTTTACCGTAGTCATCTGGATCCAGGCCATATCCAGATAAGATGGCCAGAACCCCAATCTACCTAGACACGACCACAATACAGCCCTGAAGTGTGTCAACTAGACTATCCCCTGCGATGGCATCAATGACACTACAGTTTTTGTTCGCATTCGCATTCTCAGGCCATCAAAACACCATTGTCGTGTAAATGAATTGCCAGAATGCATTAAAGGTTTGTGTCGCGTAAGCAGCCCCTAAGTTAATAACTAATCTTTTTTACAATGGAAATTTGAGCTGGACAATGACTTTCTTCTAGAGCTGCTGTACAGCCAAAACAATCTTTGTTGCATTAATTTCCTGTTATCACTGTAAAGCTGCTTTGAAATAATCTGTATTGTAAAAAGCGCTATATAAATAAAGATGACTTGACTTGAAAACTTCTCTTAAAGGAGTACTTTAGTGCTGGTAAGATGAATCTGTATTTACAGTTTTTTTGGATTGCTTAAGCACGATTTTCAAAACAGGGCCCGTGTTGTCAAAACAATACACACAATTAGCACAACCACACACCCAATTAGCAAAACACTACAGATCCTTTTCACAATTAAACACTCTTGTAAAAACTATACACTTCTGTTTCAAAACCACACTTTGTTACCATATGAAACACACGTTTCACATTAACATACTCTGTTTGCACGAGTTACACTCTGCTGTGATAAACCTAAAACACTTTTAGCACTTCTACTTCCCTATGATTAGAGTGGGCTACCATCAACAAAGTACAAATATAATGTAAAGTCACCAAACACCACACAAGACCAATGTTGCAGACTGAAGAAACTAATTTATTTGTCAACACGCCCAAAATGTTGACATGGAGATCCAGAATACTGTAACAAAATGTCACTTCACATAATGTACTGTAAGTTCAAGGAACAAAAACTATACATCGTCTCTTCGCCTAGCTGGATCTGGCCAGAGAATTTCATCAACATCGCAGGCAATGTTGTCATTGGCAAGACACCTTGGAAAGAAACGTCTTGAATGACAAATCCATCCTTGCATTGCTGCAACCTCCATCTGGTCACAGGCCTCCTCCATGGCTTGGATGAGGGGGTACCTCAGCCTGGAGACGGAGATCATATACCTTCCCCACCGCCATGCCGAGAAAAACTCTTCTATAGGGTTGAAGAATGGAGAATATGGTGGAAGATATAGGATAGTGAAATGTGGATGTTGCTGAAACCAGTTCTGAATCAGAGCAGAGCGGTGGAAAGACACATTGTCCCAGACAACAATGTATTGCATATGATCAATTTGATTAGCTGCTGTTATGTTGTGCAATTGGTCCAAGAATGTAAGTATGAGTGCTGTGTTGTTAGGGCCCATATGGGCATGGCGGTGGAGGACCCCATTCTGTGTAATGGCTGCACAGAGTGTTATATTACCCCATGTTGCCCGGGGACATTGACTATAGCCCTTTGGCCAATGATGTTTCTTCCCGCGTGTTCTCGCCAGGTTAAAACCAGCCTCATCTACGTAAATGAACTCATGCAGGATCTCCTCTCCATCCATTCGTAAAACTCTCTGAAGAACAGTGTCAGGCAAAATTGTATAGTTCAGTTTAGATCTAGTATACATAGTACAGTACAGTAAAAGAATATGAGACAGTATGCAAGATCACACTGCTATAGTGAATACATACCTCTGCATAATCATGCCGCAGTCGCTTCACCCTTTCGGAATTGCGCTCGAAAGGCACTCGATAAATTTGCTTCATTTGAATATGGGTTTTTTTTAGGATGCGTGCCAGTGTTGATGTTGAGACCTGATGGATATCGTTGAAAGTGGCATGGTTATTGACAATGTTAGCTTGGAGCTGCTTGAGTGTTATAGCATTGTTGGCCAAAACCATGTTTACAATCTCCCTCTCTTGCTGTTCTGTGAACATAGGAGGCCTTCCCCCTTGTCGCTCCTGACCCTCAATCCTATATATAAAAACAAATCCATACAATAGTACAGTAATTTTACAGGAAAAGGTAACAAGTGCTGATAGTGCATAGAATACAGTACTGTAAGCAGTTACTGAAACCGTGCAGATGTTTGTGATATGATGATATTTTTACAGTACCTATTTTCCAGTCGAAATGTTCTTATCACACTTGCCACTGTGTATCGGCTTAGATTTGGCTGTACTCGCAGTCCAGCCTCTCTCAGCGTCAGTCCGTGGTTGACAACGTGATCAACCAGTGTTGCACGGATTTCATTTGTGAGATTCGGTCCTCTTTGAGCACCTTCTTGTCTTCCTCTTCCTCTACCTCTACCTCTTCCTCTACCTCTGCCTCCAGCATGGCCTCCATCTCTTCCTCTGTTGATTGCTCCTCTGTTGATTCCTCCTCCTCCTCCTCCTCCTCCTCCTCCTCCTCCTCCTCCTCCTCCTCCTCCTCCTCCTCCTCCTCCTCCTCCTCCTCCTCGCCCTCCTCCTCCTCCTCCTCCTCCTCCTCCTCCTCCCTCCTCCTCCTCCTCCTCCTCGTCCCTCGGCCTATTCTTTCCATTGTGCTTGTAGACTGAGGAACTCACCTGCTGCTTTTTATAGTGCTTATACACCTGATTGGTGTGTCTACAATTAAGCGAACAAGTGTTTGCACACCTGATGACTGTTTTGAACCAATTGGTTGGACGGTGCGGTAATTTGACAGTCAGTGCTTTGGTAGTGCAAAGAAATGACTTCATGATAGATTTTTGTGTGTAATGTATGTTAAGTGTGTTTAGTGTTTTGCAAATCACTGTGTGTAGAGTTTTGCAACAAACGTGAGGTTGACAATGTGCTTATAGTTGTGCAAATATGGGCTGATGTTTTGCTTCTTGAGTGTAAGGTTTTGCTAATAGTGTACTACCTTTATTTTTAGTGTGTAAGCAATCCAAAAAAACTGTAAACTGGGTCATTTATGTAGTAGAAATGTGAAATTATTTTTTTAATTTGGTGCCTTCTAGACTGAGAAAAGACAGAAAGTGTATTTTTGTCTCATTGGGATGAAAGACAACAACTCCCAGAATGCACTTGCTTCGTTGCCCTACGAGGCCACTCTAGGCACGGCTACTGGTTTACTGGATCACTTGCCCACTGCATTCATTTTCATAAAATCCGTTCAGTTAGAGACACTACAATTAAAAACTGAACGCGTCTGTTCAATATAATGTGAGTGAACTGATTGAGTGTCACGGCACAAACGCAGCAGGAGTTAGATTACATTCATCACATGAGCTGAGGTAAGCGCGGGATTCCTGCTTGTCGCGCAAAAAATCCTCTGATGACGCAAAATGACGATATTTGCGTCATCTGAGGTTTTTTTCCAGAAATAAAATACACAATTCTCTCATCTCATTGGGGTATAAGGAGGGAAAGTACAATAATTTGAATATACTCCCGGGTTTCTACTGATACAAAGCTTAATGCAAACCCTTTAAAAGTAGCAATGAACGCTTTTCTACGGGCAACAGAAAATTCACTTCAATACATTTTCTAATTAAATCTGCTTAAATAGCGTGTAGCATGCTGATATGAAGCATACATGACGTATTTCCGTGGTGGTGCTAGGCGTTACTGACCAATAAAATGGGCTGATGGTCTGAAAGCTTCAGACATTTGTCACACCGAAGGTGTTCCCATAGCGACGGCTTCGTAGCGCTGCTGTGAACCTATGAAAGGTGTTGCTAAACACAGAACTGAACTGAACTGATATACTTCATTCATACATTCATACTGGTCATTAACATTTTACCAAAATCAAGTTCAAATTAAGTTAGCCTACAAAGTTTTTGACCAGCATTATGTTTTTTTCTGAATGGCCACATCTGAGGCAGTAAGTGCATCGTATAATGTTTTCATCAACTTATGAAATGTATTGTAGTTATATGTGGATGCTTTGTCTTTCTGTCATTTGGTCAAAATCTCATGTTATAAAAGATGAAGCGCTTTGCACAGACTAAGAAAGTATTGGCTATGACTAAATTGTATGACTAAATAACAAATGCTAAACTAAGACCGCCCCCCAAAACGTTTTATGTATTTAGGGGGGCCAAATACATAAAAAGTTTTTTTTAAATATAGTGTTTCTTGAGTAAAGAAAACGCTATGTTTATTTAAACAAACTGTTTTTTGTTTACCTTTGCATTGCAAACAAGCAGAGATGGTCCAAAGGGCGTGCGGCACTTCATTCACTTTAGAGAAGGTGAAGTTTTGAAGTTTTACCAAATGTTTAAAGAGCCAATTGAGTTACGAGGTTAGTCACTAGCTCTGTTTAATACCTTTATTGGTAACATATTATCAAAACCCACAGACAGACGTAATATGTGACCAATAGTAATGATTTATGGGGGACAAAAATGCATAAATCCGGACCTGCCCATCATTCAACACATGTATGACTTTCTTCTGTGGAACACACAATGGTTGTTTGAAGAGTGTTTTGTAACTAAACAGTTTTCCAGATTTCTGTTGTATGGACCAAAAACAATAGTCAATGGGAACTGAAACGGTTTGATTATCAACATTCTTAAAAATAAATTATTTTTTGTTTCACAGAAGAAAGAAAGTCCCTTTAAGGCTATAGATCTCTGACTGAACTGAATACTGTATCACAGTATGCAATGTGCTCAGCTTTACCGTACATACTCTGAATGAATACCAGCTCAGTTTTGCTTGAGAACAGCATGACAATTTAAGCAGGGAAAAACTGAAATAATTACAGCCACACTTTTTAACATTTGTACTTTTACTCATTATTCTATTGGACTGACAGAAGTTAGAATTGTTTTACACAAAATTTAATTAACATGCAAATTGAGTTTATTTTCAAGATGATAACATGATGCCACTCTCATGCCACATAACGAGGTCATGTGGGGGGAAAAAAGTACTGTTTAAAAAGCAGTAATCTGACCATAGGTGTAAGTTTCACAAAAACTGCCATCATTACAAACAGTGCATTCAGGAAAGTATCCAGTATGCATGCAGACCTTTTGGGGTGTTTAATTAGAATATCTGACTCTCCTGTTGTTTGGTCAGGAATCTGTGTGTCAGATGAAAAGATTCAGGTGTCCCAGGACATTAGTGTGGATGTACCCTTGCCTTATTCCATGGTTCGTGGAGAGCAGATTGAGCTCAGGGGTTCAGTCTATAATCAGCGTTCTTCAAAAACTCATGTAAGCGGTTCACTTCTTATTCAGGATGATGAGTTTAAATCAAAATTATACTTTATAACCTACACTACCGTTCAAAAGTTTGGGTCAGATTCTATTTGAAATAAATACTCAAATTTCTGTTCATCAAAGATCCTGAAAAATGTATAATGGTTTTCACAGAAAATATTAAACAGCACACTGTTTTGAAAATTGATATTAATACGGTGTTTCCTGAGCACCAAATCAGAAAATAAAAATGATTTCTGAAGGATTGGGACTCTAAAGACTGGAGTAATGGCTGCTGAAAATTCAGCTTTGCCATCACAAGAATAAATGACACTTGAAACCATTTTAAATTGTAATATTTTACAATATTACTGTTTTACTGCATTTGATCAGATAAATGTAGTCTTGGTGAGCATAAAAAAAATCGTATTGACCCTAATCTTTTGAACAATGGTGTATATATTTATATTTTAACATTATGTTAATAAACTCATTACAATTTTCTTTCTCTCTGTATCTTTCTATATCTCACTCATAAATGAGTAGTTCAGTGTGACCCTGATGGCAACAGAGGGAGTGTGTGTGTTTCGTGGAACTCAACAGGAGAAAAATGGAAAGCCAAATGAAAACAAGGGGCATATCGAAGGTCGTTCAGTGGCTTTGGTCACGTTCTACATCATGGCCTTGGAAGCAGGCACCCATACACTCACTTTCACTTTAATAACTAAGTGGGGAGCTGAGAGTGTGGTCAAGAAATTGAAAGTGGTGGTGAGACGAGATATGCAGTCAGTGCTTGAGAACTGTAGTAATACTGTGTTCCTTGCTCTCTAAAGATGTACAAACTAAAGTCATTAATTTGTCATTATGAAAGTAACAGTCATTGTACACTGAACTCTTTTATTTCAAAAGAGTACAGTATATTTGATTCCACATGTTATTTGCTTTTATATTGTATTTTTTTAAATTGTAAACTAAACCAGTTTCAGTTTAATATGCCTAAGATTATGATCTTACAGACTAATGTTCTGGTACTTCACAGCCAGAGGGAATTAAAAAGGAAATACAAAGTGGTGGAAGACTAGATCCAAAAGGAGTCTTTGGTAAGGACATTTGAAGAGTAAAATCATGCATCGTTTGTGCAGGTTTCACACCATTTCTTTTTCCTTTCCTAGGCGCTTCCATGCGAAAACTTGAGCTTAAACATGTCATTCCACCCAACATTGCGCCCAAGTCAACTGTAGATTGTATTCTAACAGTTAATGGTATGATGCCTATGAAGCTTGAACCCATTTGTGCAGATGATTCCGCATGATACACTTTCTACACAGTCACATTTTTTACCGAAATCAGATTTGCTCGATTATGTTTCTTTTATAAACTGCATAGATTAAAAATTATTATATTGGTGGTTCCAGAGGCCCTATGTGTTTTATAGTGAGGAAATGTTGCCAAGTCACACTCTTTCTTCATGTTCAGGTGAAGTACTGGGAGAGCTTATGTCAATAATAAATAACCCAGAAGGTTTAAAACAGTTGACTAACCTGCCACAAGGAAATGCAGAGATGGAGCTTATGAGTCTCCTGCCAATCTACTATGTCTACCACTACCTAGAAAAGACAGAGAAATGGGGCATTCTGGGGAAGGAGCTTCCAAGTGAAGAGGAATTAAAGAGGAAGATGCAAGCTGGTGGGATGTTTGTTTCAATTAGAGTAGAATAAACCTAGAATGATTATAGTTTTTTTTTCTTACATATGTTTTTTATGATTTGTTTTATATTCACATTGTCTGTATACTAAACTCCATATAATAGTACTATTCTATAATAAATAAATTTACTTTTTACTTGCTAGTCTTATATGAAAGTAACTATATCAGTTCTTATCAGTATAATTAACTGTAATTAAGTGATTCAAAGACTCACTGTTCTTTTCCAGGCATCACCAGCATCATGTCATATAAGCTGAATTATGAATATGCTTTCAGCATGTCGTCGAACAAGGACAAACCAGCCAGTACCTGGTAAACAACTGCTCAATTTCTTGTTTGCCATATTTTTTCCTCATTGGATGCTGATATGAAGTTTTGTCTAATTGTTATTTTACAAATGTTTTACATACTCATCCATTTACATGCTACTAATTCTACTGGAGGTGTAATGTTGTAAAAACTTCTTTAGGGTGACGGCTCTTATAGTCAAGACTTTTGCTGACATGCAAGAATATGTCTCTTTGAATTCTGAAGTGCTGCCTAACACCATCCATTGGCTGATTAAATATCGTCAGAATGTTGATGGCTCGTTCTCTGAGAAATCAAAAAGCAATCCACTTAAACTCATGGTATGTGAAGAAAATAAGTGTTCATGATATTATACTGTATATTTCAGTGTTTTGATCCAGATTGTCTTGGTTTTTTTTAAGGGTGCCGGAGCAGATGTGACTGAAAAGACAGTCTTCCTCACATCTTTTGTCATGATTGGAATTAAAAATGCTCTAAAGGTCCCAAACCTTAACATACAGGTATGGCTGACAGTACAATCTGAACAATCAGAAACCTAAATGTGGGATTCTTCCTCATTCAGTCATTGACTAACAGCACAATTGTCTCTCTAGGCCTTTAAAAATGCTTTAGATCATGCCGCGCAGTACCTCTCCTCTAAGTTACAGAAGATTGAAAGTTTATATGTTAGAGCCATTGCATCCTATGCTCTAACACTGGTAGACATTAATAATATGCCGGCAGTCAGTCTTTATGAAAAAATCAAAAAGCAGGCTCAAGTTAAAGGTAAAATCTTATTTGTGATATTCCACATACTTTTTACAAAAAAAAAATCAGCACAGATTAGACTCTCTAATATTTGACCAATAGCTTAATTTGACCAATTTGTATGTACATCTTACATTTTCAGGGAACCCAGCAACAATTCGTTACTGGCAAGACTCTAAACCTAACAAGGATTCATTAACACCCAGTAGTGCAACAGCAAAGACCGTGGAAACAACAGTTTATGTCCTGCTTAACACTTTAGTCAGAGGTGATTCCACCTATGCAAAGCCCATCCTGAACTGGTTAACACAAGACCAGAGATACGGAGGGGGAATTCATTCTACACAGGTACTCCAATGCAATATATATATATATATATATATATATATATATATATATATATATATATATATATATATATATATATATATATATATATATATATATATATATATAATTATTATTTTAATATTTTTAAGTTGTATTTATCAAATGCAATCTGACTTTCCTCAAATTTTCAGGACAGCATTCTCACTTTGGAGGCTCTTACCAAGTACAGCATTTTAACCAGTCAAGCCACCTTAGACATGGTGGTTGACATTGAATACAAAACTAAAGGTAACATCAGCAGAATAAAACTAACTCAGCAAAAGCCTGTGGCTAAACCAATAGAGGTAAGACGTAATTTTTTATGATAACTTAACTTAATTACTAAGGGTACAATTTTCATTTTAAATTATTTATAAATTATTTATAAATTGAATGCCACTCTTCTGATTTCTTTGAAAAGGTGACCAAAAATGATGATCTAATAATAAAAACTGCAATGAGCTCTGGTGTTTCATTTGTCAACGTAAGTGAGCTTGTACTTAACAAAAGAATATCAGTATAATTGTTCATTCAATCAGTCACTCTCGACGCCATGTCGAAGACCGATGAATAGGAATCTTGCCAGACAGCCAATCTGCTTCAAGTGTAACTAAACGAGCCAATGCACATTGACATGCAATGATTGGCGAAGCCGAACGGTGGATGTTTTTCCTGCTCTCTACAAGTATGCGTGACAAGAAAAACAAGCGAGCTCTTCGTAGGATCTCTCCACATCCGGTGTTGCATGTGACAGCACAGCAGTAGGGTCGATTTCTTTCTTCTTCTGTTTCTGTCTGTTTGTCAGGCTGTTCTCACAGCTGGTTCGGTGCACTGGTGACGAGCGCTGAAAAGCCATTTTCATGGCCGGTAAGAGACCACCTTTAAAGGGAACCTATTATGCAACCTATTATTTATGTTTGAACATAAATGTGTGTTGGCAGTGTGTGTACTCAACCACCCTATAATAGTACAAATCCACCCACTCATTTTTTTTTAATCCCCATAAATCATAAGCAGTGTCTCAGCACAAGCTGTTAACAGATTCCTGCAGTGTGAGGTCACACTGCAACGCCCCGCCCGCGAGTGTTGATGGACACTGCCGTTTTAGTGTAGACCCCGCCCTCAGGGAGCTGTACACAGTCCACCATGTTTATCTCCTCGCCAGAGCATTAACAGCAGCATTCAAGTAAGAGATGTGTTCTTATTAAAGCTACTAAAGTTCAGTCAGTCAAGAGCAGTGAGTGATCTGTATATTAACAGCAGATAGAGCAATACATACTGTATAAAACTGCTTTCACTTTAGTAACATTAGACAGATGGATCTAATATACACACAAGATTTCTGTAACTGCATACGTGCACAGGCACAACCAACTGTTTTCATTACCTTGTGAGCATTTGACAGTTTAATCGCAATAATACATGCAAGAGAACTAGTTTAATAAACTACTCACGGATGTGCTGACATCCAGCTCTGTGCACATGACAGGAGCATGTGTGTGTGTTTAAGTTGATAGCGAAAAGGCTTTAAAACGCATGCAGATGATAATATTTCATGATCATGAAGAACTGCTATGTCACATGAACATGTCTGATAGATATGATCATCAAAACACACAGATATCATGTTTCAGTTTTCATTTGCATGTTCTGGTGTTCACTAGAGGTATGCAGATCGATACTAATATCGATAATATCGATACCAACGTTGGTATCGGTATTGATCGATACCAATGTGAAAATATCGATCCTTAAGTTTCAGTTTCTCTCGTTTTGCGACCTGGCCGTGTTTATCAAAATGCTGCTGCTGTCACAGAGCAGAGGAAGCTCAAGAGTGCTGCTCGTGCCTCGTGCTCGACACTGCTCTCCTCCCCTTCTCCTGTTTTGTACCGTCACGTGACACACCACTAGCGCTACCACCAGCAGTCAGCCGCGCATTTCTAACAGCAGGCAGTCAGAGGCGGAGAATGGCAGCAGAGAGAAAGAGGAGCGTTGTATGGCTGTATTTTCATTCCGAAAATGAGACAACATGCGACTTGTACCATTTGTAAGTCTTTAAAATACAGTGGCAATACAACTAATTTGTACAAACATATGAAAAGTCACGGACCAGAAAATGCAGAGCTGCAGAAACGGAGAGAGGAGGAGAAAAATCCCCTACCAAAAGTTGTTTCTGAACAAAAGCTTTTGTAGTACTGATTAATAACCCAAAATGCAAATCACAAAAACAAATTAAAAGTCATGAAAATTCATTTAGATTTAGGTTGAAGACGCATCCACCTTAATTATTAAAAAGTATCGGTATTGGTATCGGTATCGGCGATACTGGCCCTGTATTTACTTGGTATCGGATCGATACCAAATCTAGTGGTATCGCACACCTCTAGTGTTCACGAGCTGTGAACGACCTGTGAAGGCTCCGCCCTCTGGGTGGGGAGCAGCATCTCATTTGCATTTAAGGGGAAACACACACTGAACAGCTAATTTTACTTCAACCCCAAAATTGGGGTGGAGAATCTTTTGTTTCATTTTATTTCTGTTCTTCTGCTGGGCCCAGCTCCAGCGGTACCCAAATTATCAACAAAAGAGCAGTTTCCTTTATCTCTGGGCCCTCAGGGGACTCAGAGAGCTGTGGACAGTCAAACACTGGACCACACTCATCCTCCTCCTTTGCCAGCAGGCAGCAGTGGACGGTTCAATGATGCAACCAAGCATTCTCATGTTCCCTCTGCCCACCCGTGGAACCAGGTAAGTATTGCACAGCACACTCAGACCCTGCTTCGGGCCACCTCCAAGAGAGAGCCTTCCCAGCACGGTCCCTCCATTCAACCTCCCTACCCCACTGTGGGTACGCCTGTGGTCCCTTTAGTCCCACTTGCACGTTCTCTGCGAGCATGGCTTGTGCTCCCCAGTCCATCTCGCTGGCTCATTCGGACCATCAGGCTCGGCTCTGCGATTTAGTCCACCCGGCGCTCCCCCAGGTTCAGGGGCATCCAGTTCACTTTGCTGAAAGCTGTCGACGGCCATGTCTTGAAGAGAGGGTTTTACAGCCCTTACTTCATTGTACCCAAGAAAACTACTGGGTTAAGGCCAATTTCATCACGGCCAATGGAACTGCGAGTTTTGAATCAGAGCCTTCACAAGTTACCGTTCAAAATGCTTGAGCTGCGCTCCCGGGAGAGTGGCGACTCCACCCCCAGGCAGTCCAGATCTGGAGACAGTTCAGTTTTTTCCAGTTGTTTTATTCCCTGACCGAAGGAACACTCAGCACAGATGCGCAGCTGACCCCGGGGCCTACGCAAATATGTGTTTCCCTCAGTGAGCCTACTTGCACAGAACTTATGCAAAGTCAGGGAGGACGAGGAGCAGGTCTTACTAGTTCAACCCTATTGGTCCAACACTTGAAACAATTATTGTTAATTATTGAAACAAGTATTGAGGATGACATATCAATTTAAAGAATTATTAACTAGGAATATTCAAACATTCGGAGTCATCACGCCGGAGACAGGTTTATTGAGGATGCCGGGTTAATGAGGCAGTTTAAGGGGGAGTTTAATTGACACGGTCTCTGCAGACACTTCAGGGTCATGTGTTGGTCACATCTGGGTGCAGGTCCACCGTCTGATCTGGGTACAGCCTGGATCCGGCTGACTGCAGTAGACCTCGGGATAAAACAGAGACACTAACATTAGCGTAGATGTCATTCTTCTGATGATGTAACGAGTACATCAGGTGTTATGGGAAGTGTTCCCGGTTCCAGCTGACCTAGATAATGAAGCCTAATAATAATTTAATTGAAAAAGTGTTTTATGTGTATGCCATAGAAAAGAAATGTGTTTTCAGTCTAGATTTAAACTGACAGAGTGTGTCTGCTTTCCTAACAATGCTAGGAAGACTGATCCTGACTAGTTAAGGTGCTAAATAGGAAAAGGATCGACCACCTGCAGTTGATTTTGATATTCTAGGTATGATTAATTGGCCAAAATTTTGAGACCACAGTAGACGGAGTATAATGTGTTAAGAGCTTGCTCAAGTACAGGGAAGCTAAACCATTTAGTGCTTTGTAAGTAATAAGCAAGATTTTAAAATGTATGCAATGTTTAATAGGGAGCCAGTGCAGTGTTGACAGAACTGGGCTGATATGGTCATTTTTTCTGATTCTAGTAAGAACTCGAGCTGGGGTCCATTCTTCGTATGTTGCTAACTCAGTTAGCTGGATTTTGATTGTTGACGATTTCGCATGATCTCGGATTGTTTGGTTCTTCGACGCTCATCCTGGACTTGCTGTCATAGCAACAGGTCCATAAGCTTAAACCTGTTTGGGAGCAGGCTTATTTCATGTAAACAGGATTAGATTGCATCTTGAGGTGATACTTAAAATCTGTCCCAGCCACTGTTACTTTATTACAAGAATTCCTTACTGAACCAGGGGCAATAATAATTTTAAATAATAATAATAATATAAAAGTTTATTTGAAAATAATTTGATAATGTTGTGCAAAAGGTGCGTATAATACTATAGACACAGTCACTTGATTGTGAGATTTATTTGTGATGGAATAATTACTTTATAATTACTTTATAAGTTATTCTGAGCCGTGCATTCATTTGAGTGATGACGGATATTATGGGAGTGGCTTGATGTAGCGCAAGAGATGCATATAATTTGATCTTGACTGTTAAGAAACTTTAATTAATACTGTCACGTAACAAACCTGCTTCAAATTGAGTTAATTTAAAGTACAACATTGAAATAAAAATGTAAAGGGTGTACAAATAATACTATAAAATCGTGAATATAAATAATTGTGAATCATGTTCATTAAAACAGTGCACATTTAATTTATCTGTTATAACTTTTATGTTGGTTTGGTCGTTTGGCTGTTTCCTTATAAAAGTCCAGAAATGTGTGTTTTTTCTTCTTTCTTTTTTTTGCCAGGTGGCTTTTTTAATTATATGATGTCATTACGTTTTCTTGACGCCAGCCAATCGCTGCATTGCTGATCGTGGTTTCGAGTATAGATGCATCTGCCCTCTTCAGGGAACACAAGAACGCGCAGTGATCTCAGATAACTCAATCCAGATATTTTAATCCAATCCGCAAATTCGTTTGAAGAACCAAATTAGCCAGAGATTAAAAGATCAGGGATTGGTCAAATCATCTCAGATGTATTAAGCGAGGAATGAAGAACGGACCCCTGCAGCATTTTGGACCAGCTGGAGTTTGTTTATTAAGTGAGCAGGGCAACCGGCCAGTAGAGAATTACAATAATCTAGCCTTGAGGTCATGAACACGTACTAACTGTTCAGCATTTTGCATTGAGAGCATGTGCCGTAATTTAGATATATTTTTAAGATGGTAGAATGCAGTTTTACAGATGCTAGAAATGTGGCTTTCAAACGAAAGATTGGTATCAAAGAGCACACCCAGGTTCCTAACTGATGACGAGGACTTGAAAGAGCAGTCATCGAGGGTTAGACAGTATTCTATGTTACTACTTGTGGAGATTTTTTGTCCAATGATTAAAAAATCCGTTTTTTTTCTGAATTAAGTTGCAGGAAATTACTGGTCATCCAATTTTTTATATCAGCTATACATTCCATTAATCTTGTGAATTGGTAAGTTTCTTCAGGGCGTGAAGAAATATAGAGCTGAGTATCGTCAGCATAACAATGAAATCTAACGCCATGCTTCCTAATAATATCTCTCAGGGATAGCATGTACAGGGTGAAAAGCAACCGTCCAGCACTGAGCCCTGCGGTACTCCATACTGAACTTGTGGTCGGTGTGACATCTCTTCATTTACTACTACAAACTGATTACGGTCAGATAGGTATGGTTTAAACCATGCCAATGCAATTCCACTAATGCCTACATAATTTTCGAGTCTATTCAAAAGAATGTTATGTTCGATAGTGTCGAATGCAGCGCTAAGTTTGAGTAACACTAATAGAGAGATACAACCACGATCGGATGATAAGAGTAAATCATTTGTAACTCTGATGAGAGCAGTCTCAGTACTATGCTACGGTATAAATCCTGACTGGAAATCCTCACAGATACCATTTCTTTCTAAAAAGGAACATAATTGCGAAGTCACTGCCTTTTCAAGTATTTTTGATCACCCTTGGTGCCGGACGTGCTGAAGTGTCTGGTGCCAGGCCTACTACTCCAGCTGAATCCTTGAGAACCGATATTAGGCTGGGTACCAGTGACCCTGCAGGGATCCAATATTTTTCTTCCACGGTTGCTCCTAAACGGAAGCCTGTGTCTTCCCCTTGGGAAAGCCCCCTTTTAGTTGGGCTGGAGCTACCTTATTGTTTGTGGCCAAATGCTCAGCAGTCATACCCCACATGACTCCTTCGGGGTACGATGTTGATTCCACAGTGTTCCTTCCTACTAGAAGGCACGCATTCCCAATGTTATCCAAAAGTCACTGATTGGGTCATGCGGAACAGCAGTGATAGACTTCTCTCTGTGAGCCCCATCTCATCAGGAAGGTCACTGGAAGGCGGCTCGTTTGGCTCGTTTAGTTACACTCAAAGTAGATTGGCTCTCTGGCGAGATTCCTATTCGTCGGTATTTGACGGGGCATCTCCGTTCCCTCTTTCAGGGAACAGGGAACATACGTTATTGGTGATATATTGGTTTATATTTATCTATTTTTACATTTAGACCACCTCTGTTGTATTGTAGTGATCACTCAAAATGAATTTCAGATCTCAAAGTGAAAATCTGTTTATTTTTATAATTTTCTAGTTATATAGTGGAATGATGCTCAAATGTATTATTTAGTATTTTATTTTTATTTTGCATAACAGTATAGTAGAATTTTAATATATGGCAATGATCAGGATCAGTATAAAACAAAAACAAAATCATCCTTTTTAAACAATCATTCTAGCGGATGGTCATTTTCAGTGTATTTAATAAACACTACAACAATCTATTGACTATTTTGACTACCTAATTTTTGACAGCTGAGAACAGTCTACTATGGGATGACAGAGAGCAATGAAAATTGCCAATTTGATATATCAATTGACATTCATGACCGGGTCCCATATTCATATGGTACGTTCTGTCATTTTTTCTACTTTTATACACTTGGTTGTCTTTTAAAATTAAATCGGTGCAGCTAATTTGATTTCTTTTTGAAATCTTTCTTTGTTGCAGATCCCATGCTTTTGTCACAGCGAATTGTAGCCTGTGCAAAGTAAGTCTGTAGAAACTCCTGATAAGAAGTTACAGGTTTTAAGTTGTCTGTGTAAAATTCTGATTTTTCATTTAAAAATGTCATTATGTGTAAAGATACAAGCCACATGAAAATTCATTTGAAACTGAATCAAGCCACACTGTGATGGAAATTCATTTGCCGACCGGTGTGATCCCAGTCCAGGAGGATCTAGATATGGTGAGACGCTAAATGCAAATGCATTTCCATAGAAACCATTCATAATTTCAGAAAACTGTAGTGACATTTTATGTTTTATTTTCTATATTTCTATATCTATATTTTGCAGTATCAAAATGGACTTGAGTCTCAGATTTCAAATTATAAAATTACGGGTGACAGAGTCATCCTTCAAATAGATTCGGTGAGCATTCATGGACAAAACAATCTTTTGGCCTTCTCATTTGCATTAAAATGGTGTGTAGGCTATTTCATCTTGTAGTAGAATATTTCTACCATGCAATACTTTTCATGCAGATACCATCAGAAGATTTCTACTGTGTGGGTTTCCGTATTCAAGAGGAATTTGAAACTGGCATGACCAGAGCCTCTGAATTCAGAGTTTATGAATTTTATAACGAAGGTATAGTACAAATGTTTCCACAAATGTTTGATTTATGTCTGGCTGAACTGAATTTGGCTGCATAAAACAAGCTTCCTTATCTAATTTTTAATAGGAAATATGTGTATGAAGTTTTACCACAAACAAAGTCGCAAACTGTTGCGACTCTGTGAAGGAGACCAGTGTCAGTGCATGGCAGGTAAGCTACATAAAAGCAGAACAAAACAGAAAGTAAACTAGTTATTGACAAAAATAATTAATTGTTTTTAGCTGTATTTACCCAGCTAATAAAAATATGTTCTAAAAGCAATTTGCTAACGTTCCCATTAAGTTGTTTCTGAATGTTCTCTGAACATTCAAGGTGGAAACATTTGCAAACATTATGGGAACAATAATTTTGAAAGTTCCCTAAACATTCTGAAGCAAGTAGAAATATTCGACGAGCATCCAACTACTTTGTTTCAGAAAAAAATGCTCCACTAACGACGTATAAATAATGTTTTTGTGCTAAAGTTTTGAGAACATTTTACAGACCAGATAACTTTGAACGAACATTAGGAATAATGTTTGTTAATAACTTTAGAGAACCTTGCCAGAATGCAAGCCAAAGTTGTGAGGATGTTCCCTGTTATCTTGGTACATTGCTGTAATTTGCTGGAGTTATCATTTACGCTGAGTTATGAGTATAACAATTTGTCTGTATTTCCATGTCTTTTTCAAAATTAGCGGAATGCTGCAACTTTAAATCCACCATTGATCTCACAATCACTGCAGCACAGCGGCAAAATGATATGTGTAAAGAAAGCATGAAATATGGTAAATAATGATCCTAAGTTCTTCAGGTTATGTAAAAATCATGTCACATGATCAGTGGTATATGTTTGCACAATGGTACATGTCATTTACTGCTCCCCCCCTCCCCCCTCTTCTTCTAGCATTTAAAGTATTAATTGAATCCTCTGAGGAAGGAGGAGATTTTGTGACCTACAAAGCAAAAGTTAAAAAAGTGCTCAAAAAAGGTAAGAGTATATTGAATATGATTTGTGTTAATATATTATAAAGTTTAAGTTGTAAATGATTTACATGATTTAAATGAATAAACTATTTAAATAAACAAGTTGCATCCCAGATTCAATCCAGAATTTCTCTTCTGCAGAACAAACGGACGACTTAAAAACAGATTCAGAGATAGATTTTGTGAAGAAGGCAACTTGCAGTGAAACAAAATTCGAAGTTGGCAAGCAGTATCTGATCATGACTTCTGAGAGCATAAAGATACAAGTGGATCGTGCTTATAAGTGAGTTTTTTTTCTTTCTTGCTCATATTTTTAAAAACCACATATACAGCAAGACTATCTGCTTGTCCAACCAAAAAATGAATATATGCAGGGGTTTTTTTGCAAATTCAACATACATTACTTAAATCTGCAACAGCTTGCATTAGTACAACAGATTATAAAATGAGAGTTTTACATGAATTAATTATTTAGATTTGTTTAATAATTAATTAACTGTTATGTGGGTTACTGAAGCTTCAGAACTGATTTTCTTTTATACCATATTTCAGGTATAAGTTTCCTCTGGACTCACATGCTTGGGTGGACTGGTGGCCACTTGAATCTGACTGTGGGGATGCTGCATGCAAACAATACGGCAGTGGTTTAGATGATTTTGAATTTGATTTCTTATTATCTGGCTGTGAAGTTAAATGATAAATTGCAATGTCAATAGAGGAGAAAATTCTTATGCATGTTTTTGTTCTATAACATCCTCTGAATAAGAAGAACAAACACAAACGTTCAAATAAATAACAAATATTTTTTAGATATTTTAAACATTTTGAAATTAAAAAAAAAATGCGATTATTATTATTTTATCATCTTAGTCATATTATTTTGCATTAACCACACAAATGCAACATTAAACAAAAACTTTTAAAAAAGTATTACATGTGTAATTTGTCATATCAAACAACTTTGTGAATCATAAAAAAAATCATGTTTTTATTTTTTTTATGTATGTGCATGCAGTTATTATAATATTTTGCTAAACATTGTGAAAAATGTTTGGCTGTTTGGATATGGAGTCTGCTCTGAACGCACAATACTCTTATTTTGAAATAACTGCAGCAGCTGAGCCGAGTCACATGATCTAAACATCACCGCGAATCATTTGAGTTCGTGCTGGAGAAACAGACAAGAGAATGATAGCTCACTTTAAACCTTTAGAACCGCATGCACTATATATGACACCTTGCACAAGAGATAAAGGTAACAGGATTGTACTTGACAGTATTTAATAGAGAATAATAATACTCTGACGGTTATTGGATGATCGCTAGGAATCCGAAAGGGTCGCTATGGAAACTGGGCTAACAAAACCCCACGAGTCTTCTTAAAACAGCAAGTGGCCATGCAGTGAAGTAAAACTTTTTAATATATATTTAATCATTTTTGTTATTAGATGACTTTTGTTCTTCGTATTTTGTCAGATTTGTTCTGCGTTTGTAATTGCTATCATAAAGCAGAAGAAACTACTAATAGCAGTTAAGTTTTAGCAGTCGATTTGATTTAGGATGATCATCGCTGGCCGCCTCAGATAAAAAAAAATAATACCCCCATGAGAATAAAATGAAAAGAGGCAGTCAGGTGCGCAAAAACTCACCGGCAACAGGATCCAAATGTTCCAAGAGCCCCCAGAATAAATCTGTGACCCTCAACGCCATATCATGGTCGGAGACTGAGGATGGAGGTCCTAGAGAAGATCCCAATGATGATGGTAAATCTCAGACTCTTATTGTTTAGATACTACATGTCCTACGGTACAGGAGCCACTCATCTAATATGTTCTGTTGAAGGTTTTTTTCTCCAAATTCAAAAAGTTGTGAAATTTGGCACACTGATAGAGGACTGGCCCAAAATTAACCACACCAAGTTTGGAGTCTCTAACTCCATACCTCTAGCACCTGTCCAAAGTTTTACTCATATTTATGCTAATAACTTTTAAACCCTAAGGGCTAGAAACAAAATATTTTTTTTCCTCTGATTCCTTGGCTCAAGCCGATTGTTATGGATCAAAAGTTATGGAATTCAAGTTGATTCGTCAAATCGTTTTCGTTAAACGTGCAAACAAATGTTACGTAGCAGTTGCAGAAATACACATAAGGCAATGCTTTTTTATTTTATTTTTTTTACATAAGGCAATGCTTTATCTATTCAAACCAAACTTGGTACATGTCATCAAAAGCATAATCTGAGGCAACATGCAGTGTTTAGGCGCAGCGCCACCTACTGGTCCGGAGATACGAAAAATAGCTATTTTTGTTTAAAACTTCTGGACCATTTTTCCAAAAATCACAAGTGAAAAATCCTGTTAGATTCAGGACGTCATGCCGAGTGGACTGATATCCAATTTTACCATATCTGCCATTTTGAATTATGTGCTAAAATGCTGTATTTTAAGAATGCATGAACGGATCTTTATGAAACTCAGTGTTGGTCATCAGCACAATGCCCTGAAGGAGCCTGAGAAATTTCAAAACAGCGCCTCCTAGTGGAGAATTTTTTTCCCCAAATGCTTGTAACTTTGGGTGTGGTTGACTTATTTTCATATTTTTTTGTCTCCTGAATCCTTGCTGAGTCCACCGATACCAGACTTGCCAGGTTTCGGTGTATGGTTTGTGCATTGTCGTAATTTAGTGCTTAAAAAACATTAGCTGATATCTTCAAAACCGCTAGTCCGATTGAGACAAAACCAGCGTCAGAAGTTCAGAAACATAGGTCGATAGCAATAATCTAATTCCCAAATGTCAAAATATTGATAGTAAGGGGTAGTAAAATCCAATCAAAGTCAGGTGTCAGTCATTTTTACGTGTTTTTTCATATAAATGTCTATAACTCCAAAACGAAATGAGATATTTTCACCAAAATTGACACACATATGTATGGACTCACTCTGAGGACACATAAATGAAATTGTGTGATTATGGCTCTTGGTGGTGCTATAATAGAGGGAAAAAAAACATGAAATTCCCATTGACTTCAATACAGTAAAAAAAATCTAGGCCTTTGTATTAATAACGCTTTGGCGTATCATTACGAAACTCTGTATGTGTCTTCTTCGGGACCATGCCCTGAAGGTACTAAAAAAAGTTTTGCAGCGCCTCCCACAGGAAAAAATACTATAGTATATTATAGTAAAATTACTCTAGTAAATACTATAGTGTTTTAAATATACTACAGTAAATTAACAAAGTGTAGTAAATACTATAATATACTACAATATACTACAATTTACTGTAGTATCTTTACTATAGTATGATCCAAAAACACTATAGTATTTACTAGAGTAATTTTACTGTAATTTTACTAAATATACTATAGTATACTATAGTATTTTTTCATGTGGGCTCCTTGTGGTCAAATTTACAAAAATGCCAATAACTTTTGTTTAAATTAGCCTATTGTAATGAAACTGCATAATACATTCCTTGGGTCGTGCCAGGAACATAGATACCAGTGTTTGCATATTTGGCCCAACTTCCTGTTCTCCATCTTGTTATTAGTTAAAAACCTATTTTTTCAAACTTTTCCTAGACAGTTTGTCTGATTTTCACCAAACCCGAATCGTATCATCTTCAGACCCTGCCGACAAATAGTTATGGATTTAATGTCGATAGATACCACAGCGATGAATTTGAGGCATGATGCCAAAATGACTCTTGAGGCTGTATCTCTGCAATGCTTTGACATATCGACACAAAACTTTGCATACGTCATTGTTCCCTTATCCTGACCACACCACATCAGTTTCGTAACTGTGCCACCTATTGGTCAAAAGTGATAAACCATTAAATCATTATTATTGACTGTAATTTTACAGCTATTTTACCTTAAATTATATTAACAGGTCTTTAATGGCTAATTGTTGCAGCTGGTCTGACACTCCCAGCCATGTTGGCATATCTTATTGTCTTATTTGCGCTTGGCCCCGAAAATGGCTGCTTGCCGCTATATTTGTATATTGTACCCATTAATAGACACGGTACTTCCAGCACAGCGCTTCAACAACCCATAATGAAATGACCCTTCACAATACTGTTTGATAATATATGGCTGGTTGCACCAGCTTGTGTTACAACTTAGCCTAGTTTTGACATAAATGGGCACTAAGTTACAACTTACTCTCTGCTAAATATTTTTGCGTTGCATCATTAAACTTAGTTGAAGCATAACTCTAAACTAAATAATTACAGAAGCCTCAGTTCAGGAGTAATGGTTGGAATAATATAGCAGACAGACTGAACTGCATCAATAACCTCTTGTTTTACATGACAGACAATTATTTACATTTATATGATAATGCTGACATTTACACTCGCTTACATTTTAAGAGAGAAAACACTATTTGAATATTTTACTTTATTAGCGGCTCTTCAACACAATCCCATCCAAAACAGCACGCCACTGTATGCATGTGTCATAATCAACAAATGTAATTTCTTATGGGTTTTTTTTGTATTAGTGTTTATTTATTGATCCTTATGAATTACATTTCAGTTTCTAAATGTTATTTACATATAAAACATTTATTATGTTATTCATGATTATTCATGTTATTCAAGTATCGTATTTAATGGAGACTTTTACCTTTAGCTATTGAGGCAAAAATAATTAGAATGAAGGATAAATTTCAACCCTTTCAACATAACTTCTGCTCCTGATTTGACGGCTATTATTGGGTCATTGAGGGTAAGCGTTTTATATTATGCAACTAAGCATTACTTTATGGAGAGCTTACGACCTTCTAGCTATGTACTGCCTTAAGAACAAATGGTGCAGACTAATAAAGTACAGAGTTAGTTTCAAACTATAGCAAGGAGTTACTAAGCCTCTAGTGTGGACTTTATGTTCCAATTTATGAAAGAACTTACTAGTGCAACCCTACCCTGTTTCGTAATAAAAATGGAATCTCCACGTTGCCTTTACATGAGTCTTAGTAGCCGGAGAAACTTTTCATCGGATATGACTGCGCACAGGCGAGTGACATGCAAAATTTCCTGCGAAAACCATCCTGCCTGGTCTAAAATAGGCTTACCATAGTGAATCAGGGTAAGAAAAAAGAAAACTTTGGATAAGGATTTATAATGTATTGACTCAATATTTACACATTGTTAACTCTGAACAAAAATTATTTGAGATGTGATGGAAATGATATGGTGGTGAAAATATCCATGGGCACTATTTTAACGATCTGAGTGCATGGTCTGAAGCGCATGGCGCAGGTCAAGTCAAGTCAAGTCAACTTAAATAGCACTTTTACAATCACGATTGTTTCAAAGCAGCTTTACAGTGTTAAACATGAAAATATTGCAACAATTTTATTCGGCTATACGTTTGCTTTGGAGAAAACGGTGATGTCATCAACTCGTTTCAATTTAGTGATAATGTGGGCAGATCAGATATATAGTTGATATAGTTAAATAGTTTAGGAATTCATTTTATTTGATATTTAGTTGAAAATTTTGATCAAAAACATCACAGTTTTCTCCAAAGCAAACGTATAGCTGAATAAAATTTTGTGGCAATATTTTCCTGTTTAACACTGAAAAGCTGCTTTGAAACAATCGTCATTGTAAAAGCGCTATATGAATGAAGTTGACTTGGCTTGACTTGACATATCACCTGTATCGCACTGGTGTCGCGTTGTGCCGGGTGTATGATAGGGCCCCATAACTTGTAGAAATTGCCAGAATAATTGTGTGATGCATCATGTATTGGACTTTAGACAAAAGAAACAGATTGTGAACAGTGTTTTTTATTTATTTAATTTTTTTTTGAAAAGTAACACATTTTCATCCAATGCATTTAAGCATTTTGTAATAGCACAATGATGAATAATTTCATTATTTTTTAAGAGGTTCACCACCCTTACTTGAACTTAACTTGAACCAAATGTCACTTTCTCAGATCATTAATTACTTGGCTGCCACTAGTTTTTGTGATAGTCTGCTTTCCAAAGTGTGTTATCCATTTACACAAATATCTACCCATAGACAAAAGTAAACCTAAGAGGAAGGGGACAAGATACATCACAGAAGACCTGATTAGGAGATTGACTAAGTGTGAAAATGTAGTCCTTGTGCGGACTCTCGATCTGTCTACATCTACGGGAAGTGACAAACAATTTAGGGTAAGATTTGGACATTATTTGGTTAATGAGTTGTCAAGCTTATATAGTTGCATTTTGTATTCATTTGTATTGACTTCTGTGTGTTCATGTTTTTTTAGTATATTGAAAATTTGGACAAGTGCGAGCGCCTGCAGGTTCTTAACCTCAGTAACAACAGGATTGAGAGAATTGAGAAACTAGAGAAATTATGTCAATTACGGGAACTTCACCTTTCCAGTAACAGGATACAGTAAGAATGTAACATTTGTCTACTTAACAAAAATAAAAAAACTATATATAAATATATCCAAATAGTTTTTATTGTTTTCATAGTTTTGTAACAGAATACAAGATATAATGTTCTAAAAGCTAGTAAAAGTTTTAAAATATAAATTATACTTCAATTATCTACAGAAAAATTGAAGGTATAGAGCACATGACAAACCTTCAGGTTCTAAATTTGGCCTTCAACAACATTGAACATCTTCCGGCCTGGATGGCAAAGAAGCTCCGATCCCTTCAGACCATAAACCTACACAGCAACAAGATATTCTCTGTGGGTAAAATTTATCTGGGTTTTCTCAGCATTTGCTTATATTTGGGTAACACTTTATTTTGATGGTCCCTTTTGAACATTCTGTTGACTATAAGTAACGTTGCACCTACATGTCAACTAACTCTCATTAGAGTATTAGTAGACTGTCTGCTTAATATCTGCTAACACTTCATTCTAATGGTCTTTCAACAGACATTCTACTGACTATTGGTAACTTTGCAACTGTATGTCAACTTATTCTAACCCTAACCCTACCAGTCTACTAACACTCTAATGCTATTTAGTGGACATGTAGGTGCAACGCTATTTATAGTCAAAAGAATATGTTAAAGGGACCATCAAAATAAAGTGAAACCTATATTTGTTTATCATGTGATGTGTTTATCATTCTGTGTCAATCAACAGAAAAAAACCTTAAAGGGTAGTTTACCCAACAACAAAAAAAAATATTCTTGTATCGTTTTTTCTCACCTCATGTCGTTCCAAACCTGTATAACTTTCAATCTTTTGTGTAACATAAGAGAATATATTTTGGAAAATGTCTCAGCTTTTTCTTTTTCCCATACAATGGAATTCAAAGGCAAGCCATGCTGTTTTTGAGTGAACTATCCCTTTAATGTCACATAACTGTTAAAATTAAATGTATTCATACTCCTGTTTTTTTTTTTTTTTTTGTATTGCACAATTGTGTAACAAATTACAACATTCTCCATCTTTGTAACCTAGCTTCATGAGATGGCTAAACTAAAGCCTCTGAAGAACCTGACGAGTCTGACATTAGCAGAAAACCCTATCTCCAGCCTGCCCCATTATCACCTCTTCCTAATCTTTCATCTGAGGTCATTGGAAATACTGGATGGACAACCAATCAGTCCACAGGAAAGAGAGCAAGCACATCAACGCTTTCACATGGGTACAACATCTCATCTTCTACATTTATCTTATCTTCATATGTGCTATTATAAACAGAGACCCTTTGTGCTGTTCTTACAGAGGAAGTGGAGCGTTTGGAGCAGGAGCTGGAGTTGAGAGCTGAGGAGACTGCACAGCTTCAGAAAGAGCGGACCGCAGCACTGGAAGAGCTGGAGCGGCAGGAAACAGTCAACCAAAACCTGAGGCACCAGAATCAGGAACAACAGCAGGGACACAAGGAACTCAGGAGAGAACTGGACACCAAATCTGAACTGGTGGGTGTGAAATGGGTGGACCATTTTGTCTAAATAATATAATTTCCTTAAGAAGCACCACCTAACAAAAACTCTTTACAAAAATCACAGATTCTCTTTATAGACGATAAGACCGGCACTGACTCTAGTGGTTCAAATGGTTTGTCATCTAGCCCCTCAAGGACCATGGCTAAATCCATTGGTGGTTGAGGCGATTCCCCCCTTCTATATGTAAAGCGCTTTGAGTGCCTTGAAAAGCGAAATATAAATGTAACAAATTATTTAAAAAAAATAATTAATAATAAATTATAAATTTAAGTCAAAATTAATTCTAAGTGTACTTTTTAGGATTAGTTCACCCAAAAATTTTAATAAAAGCAGGAATAATACCACCTCATTTGCTCAGATTTTTGCAGATTTATAAGTCAACAAAAGTCTCCACCAGTCTATAGATTTTGGGCAAAAAGTTGACTGATTTTACAGAAAAGTGTATGATATGCACAGACTCCTTATTTTTTAACTTCAGATTATTATTCCATCCATAGGATATCCAGAAGATATCCAAAAAAATTTAATATTTTGAGCTGATTTTAGAAAATGTATTATAGTGTAAGATATGTCACTACTGAAACTGGAGCTGTCCTCTATTTATCGGTGTTGCAATAAAATACAAATACAACAACAATACAAAAGTAAATTAAAAGAACGCACGTAACAAATTAGCCTCAATATTTGACTCGTCAGTGTATATAGAAATACTGTCTATGCCAGTCACCTCTCAGTCAGTACTGACCACGTCCACCCACCGAAGATCGCATCCAAATGCGCTTAACTTGTTATTTTTTCGCTGCGACAACTACTGCGGTCATCTCCTACATATCCATCATTTGTCATGCGTCTTCTAGCAATCAGGCATGTGTTTCTGTATGAGTTTGTAATGTAATTAGAAAATCTGTTAGTGTATGATACCCAGTGTTTAGTGTATGATGCCCAGCTATCACAGAATGATCACATGCAACATGTATATTTAACCTGCTATTAATAGATAAACTGATACTCATAGGCTAGAGCAATAGCATCCCTCACCCAGTTAGACATGTTTTGTGGTGGCCACCCCCGCTTATGGCCCTCGTGATAAATGAACAGTTGCTTTGAATTACGCCACTGGCTAGTGCAGTGGACGTAAACCTGAAGAGCCTGAAATGGACACAGTAAGTGGAGTTTCTCCTGCTCCGGTGAAGCGAATGGCGGAGGACAGAAAGCTTCAAGGACGACTGGATGTAAGGTTGAAAATGGGACTTTTGGAAGATAGTCAAGGTGAGGGTGTAAAATAGTCCTAACCAGCTCTGGGGCGAAGTCTAAGCCGGATGGCGAGGCTGACAGAGCCTGCAAATCACAGATTTTCTTTATTGACGAGATAGCCATAAGAAAACTTTACCGGCACTGACTCTAGTGGTTCAAATGGTTTGTTATCTAGCCCCTCAAGGACCTTGGCTAAATCCCATGTGAGAACTTTAATTCTGACAAGGGGCCTCAGTCGCCTAGCTCCACATATGAAGCGAGCAATCAAAGGGTGTCTCCCCACTAAAACCCTGTCAATTAGAGCATGGCAAGCTGAAATGGCGGCCACAAAAACTCTTGAGAGTAGCAGGACATGTGTCTGCTGACAGCTTTTCTTGCAAAAACTGTAGAACTGAAACAATCTGGCAGTGGACTGGGTCTGCATGGTGTGTAGCAAAAGTGAATATCAGGAACCTCCTGTGTTGTGGAAGTATGCACCCTTAAGGTCAACGTGATGAACCAGTCTCTGTGCTGAATTTGCGCCCTGTGAAACAACAGGAATCAGTCAAGTATTTAACATTTTGCTGGAAACCGTTGCCCCGCCGAAGCACCAAAGGTGGCGGGGATGTAACAGCTATATGAGGGTGTCGGGAAGGAACTCATAATGGATGGATTTTTACGTGGCCTGTCCTGGGCACAAAAGCTTCAGGACCTATTTTTATTTTTTGAGATCCGAGATCTCAGGTCCATCTTCTTCTTAGGTGGTGGAGCGCGGCACACCGGACCCTAGTCCTTACGAGGGGGCGCGTGAATCGCCACGCTCTGTTTCTGAGCTTCACGTTTTTAGGAAGCTGGACCTGGTTGGGGCTGGGTGGCTGACAACCCACCCCTTGGGCACGGCGAAGTGGGAATTTATTAAAGGTTTTCTTGTTTTTTTTAGCCTCCCTGAATCTACTGACTACACCATTGACTGAATCGCCAAATACACCAGACGGCGCCAAGGGAGGATCAAGGAGAAAAACTTTGTCTCTCTCTCTCCTTGATGCCAGTGAGGTTAAGCCACAGAGCGGTCAGTGGCATATGCGCAGAGACAAATCTGTGGCACTGCACAGCTCAGAAAAAACTTCACTTGTGTCCAGCTCTTTAAGCAGATCAGCCTGGTACGCCTGTAACACTGCCATGGTGTGCCCAGCACCAGCCTGACCGCGGCCTGAAATGCTTTCCCTACCAGTGTGGCTGTAATTCTGGACAGGACTGCATCGCCTTTCTCTGATGCCTCCCCCTGGCCACCAGACACCTGCAGTCTAACTGAAGACTGTTACTGAAGACTGTAACAGTGTAAATAAGTCAGAATACATTAAATAGCATTAGACCCCTCCTTCAAACTTGAAGACCCAACTTTGGTATGAAGACAAAAAATGTACTAAGCACAATGTTTTCTCACTATTCCTGATTTTTACCATGCTAACCACTTTTGGCATGGTTTTGCAGCTATCAGAGCAGAAACGAAAGCTGCTGCTTTTTGTATGTTTTTAGTCATCTCCTTTCGTGTTCAAATGTAAATTGTGTGAGCTTCCTTCATCCATTAGACAGATGTCCCTCGTCTACTTATAATCCAATGCAAAATGCATTTTTATAACCAGGTGTAAACAGGGCCTTAGTGGGGATAGCCTCAATATTTCTGGTAATTGTATTTTATGTCACCTTTTCTAGGTGAGTCAGAGGGAACTAATAGAGTCTTGAACTTGTAGTCATGCGTTGTAGACCAACTGCCAAGATCAGGATTTTAATAAAATAATGCATTACATTTTGGGGCCTAAATTTTCATTTCTGGTGGAACTATCCCTTTAAGGCAAGACACTATTTGACACTACAAGACACTGTTTGAATCTGAAAAATGTCACATAGCGAATTTTATTCTTAGAATTTTAAATAGTAACTTTTATTTATAAATTACATCAGCTTTCATAATTAATTTCCAAATCTTTGCTCACTCAAAATGCACTCATAGTTATCACTCAAGTACACATTATTTTCCAAAATTTGCATTCATTTAGCTATTTCTAGCCATTTTCCTTTTCAGCTCTCTCTTCTTACTCTTACTTGCACAAGCACATATTTCAAACAAAACATTTAACAGAAATAGTTTTGTTAGGTTTTAAATTAAAAATAATAGATATATACTGTCGGACGGTTGTGGATCACATGCATGGTTAATGTTAGGATCTACACCTGTTGTTAATCTACGTGGACACAGGTAAATTTGAGTAGAACTTACTTCATACATTCGCTAGAAGTCTACTTAAGACCACTTAACTATGGGTCATTGCAAACTGGCTCTAATGCCATGTCTCAAACTTTCCCTATTTAATTTATTTATCTTTCACTCCTGTGCTCTTACGTAAACTGTCTGTCTTCTACTGTCTCTTCTTTTCATTCCTGCTTCAATCTCAGCTTCCATATCATGCTCCTCTGCTGGATTCCCTCTGTCAGGTATTTACATGTCCTTTGTGCCTCACCGATTACTGAATGATGTCAACATTATGTTCTCCTGTCCTCTCAGGTGCTTGTTAAAAGAGAGCGATGTTGATGGTATGGCATTGCTATGTTCTAAGCATGTTTCTGAAGTTTCTGCATGTGTGCATTCTATATTAATGGAAATCTTCAGTTATCAGTCATTACTCTGTGTATTTCCATGAGTGTGACAGTTTTTTAGTACACATATCTTTAAGATCCAGTTTTATTCTGAGCTGAGAGGTTTGTAGTGATGTGTGGCTGATGTGTTTTATGGTTGTATGAATTACCTTTTTTTGATTGTTTGTTCAGAAGGAGTTTTGTTTAAATTACCTCTTCCTCATTACACAGCTGAAGCAGAAAACAGTGGAGTTGTCCCAAGCCTGTCAAAAACACTATGAGCTTGAACAGGAGTTGGCTTTTCACAAAATAGATGTCAAGTTTGAACCTCTTCCATTTTATCCAGACCCTGTAAGTTTTGTTTTTGTTTAGGTTTAGTAATAACTAAAGGATCAAAGTAGATAATTTATTGTGATTTTTGTTTTGAGAAAAAGGGATTCATTATAGTTTTTTTTTAAATTGGTAAATTTACAGTACCGTCCAAAAGTTTGGGATTGAGGGTTTTTGAAAGAAGTATCTTGCTCCTCACGTCTACATTTATACATCCATCTATTCTCCTTTTACTTACGGGACTGAGTTGTGGTGGCAGCAGGCTAAGGAACTTCCCCCAGAAACTTTCTCTTGCTCATCCTGGGGGATCTCTGGGGTCCCTTCTCAGTTGGAAATGTTCGGAACACCTCCACCAGAAGATGTCCAGGAGGCATCATAACCAGATTCCCGAACCTTCTCAACTGGTAGAGGAACAGTGGGTCTACTTTACACCTTGTCTCTCAGTGTCATCCCACACACCCTGCAGAGAAAACTCATTTCGACCATATCTGCAATCTGTATCTGTGAGCTAATTTTTTAGGTCACTACCCAAAGCTCATGATCATAGGTGAGGGTTGGAACATAGACTGGATAAGCAAACTCTCATGCCTTCTTCAGGATCCATGCCAGGGTAAAAAGCCTGTCCACTGTTCTACATCCAGGACTGAAACTGCATAGCATATGACAGCCCGACTTCATTCAGGGCCTTCAGTATCATGTCCACCCCTGGTGCTTTGCCACTTCTCAGCTTTTTCACTACCTCAGTGAGGGGACTACCTTCCGCCAGGGATATGGGCCAGGGTTTCCTCGAGTCCACTAACTCTGCCTCTTCTTGTGTGGGTATGTCCTCCGGGTTAAGAAGATCCTCAATGTGTTCCTTCTACCTCCAGGATACATTGTCAGGCAAGATCAGCAAGTCCCTGTCCCGACTTAACAAGACCTGGACCAGCCCATGCTTTCTTCTCCTATGCCTCTTGATAGTTTGCCAGAACCACTTTGAGGTTGACTAAAAGTCCTTCTTCATGGGCTTGTCCTTGATTTTCCCATATCCAGGTTTTTGCTTCTATGACAACTGCAGCTGTGGTCCTTCTAGCCTGCTGATACCTGTTGGCAGAATCAGGAGACCCACCTTTTTCCACCTGACGGCCTCCCTCACCGCTGATGTCCACCAACATGTTCTTGGGTTGCCAACATGATAGGGACCAACAACCTTCCAGCCACAGCTAGAAGCAGCCACTTCCACAATCCACTTTGTCTCCATGTCTCCAGCTTTCATTTGGGATGAAGGAATTACTCCTCTAGAGGTGGGAGATAAAGACATTCTGGACAGGAAAAAACCCAAAATAGTGGTGTCAAGTCGGGACTTTTGAGTATTCCCACACCTGCTTAATGCCTTACACCCTGGGCGACTCCAGAATAGGAGAGAGCTCAACCTCTATCCAGAAGTTTGGTTCCAGAGGCTAAGCTGTGCTGAAAGTGACTAGCTAGTAACTATGTCTAGCTGTTAACCCTCAACCTCAACTCTGGCTCCTTTCCCACATTCCATCTACCAAAAACTAGTTTCTGCGACAAAGGTCCTGTCTGCATGGAATTACTAAAAAACTGCCACACTCCCCCACACCTGCCTGCCACACGTTGTACATTGCAATGGTCCTATATTCTCCTCCTTGTGGGTGGTGAGCCCACAAGTAGATGGCCCCACATTATTATTTTGGGCTGAATCCGACTGACACACCTGCATTGTGTGGGACCACTCTTTGTCTGATCACCTGAGACCAATTTGTCTAGGGAGACCCGACCAGGAGCTCCAGACAACACAGCTCTTAGGGTAAAAGTAATACTGTGAAATATTATTACAACTTAAAATAACTGTTTGAATAATTTTTTCCTGTGATGGCAAAGCTTAATTTTTAACAGTCATTATTCCAGTCTTCATTGTCACATGATCCTTCAGAACCCATTGTAATATGCTGATTAGGTGCTCAAGAAACATGTCTTATTTTATCAATGTTGAAAACAGTTATACAGCTAAATATTTGTGTGTAAACCATGATAATCTTTTTTTCTGCATTCTTTAATGAATATAAAGTTCAAAAGAACAGCATTTATTTTAAATTAAAAAAATGTGTATTTACAATTTGATGCATCCTTGCTGAATAAAAGTAATAATTTAAATAAAACAAAAAATATATATCTTACTGACCCCAAACTTTTGAACGGTATTGCGACTTTTTCCATCCAATATGTAATGCGTGAATTTGAGCGCATATACTATATATGTATATATGTTAAGATTTTAATAATTTAAGATTTTTGGCTAGTGCGAGTATTTATCATTACATTCTTATTAATTTATAGGTGACATTTCAGCTTTGATGATTCAATTCTGCCATACAAAAAGCTCCAATGACTTTGCTTTAATCATTTTTGAATGGTAGGATTATATACATTTTTAGAGACATTCTCCGTGTTGTTCAGGAGGTGGAGGTAGAGAACCTTTCTATCGAGAGTCCCTACATAGGGAAGTCTTGTCAGAAGAGGAACATCAAATTCCCATTGGAGGTGGAGAGCATGGGAATACGAGACCAGCAGAAGCCAGCCTCAGCGGAGACAGAGACAGACTGCCCCAGAGAACATGACATGTCCAGACATGTGCAGCTCAGAGGTACAAAGGTTCAAGGGGTACTGTGTATTGACATTTAACTAAAGGGCTAAAATAGTTATATAATGTAAATCAATTTGTGTATTACACATGCCATTCATATTTTACTAGCTTTACTGGTAACACTTTAGCATGGGGAACACATATTCACTATTAACTACTACTTTTGCCTCAATAAATTCCTAATTTACTGCTTATTAATAGTTAGTAAGGTAGTTTTTGCAGCAAGAATTGAACCCTAAAATAAAGTGTTGCCACTTTACTTGTTGACTACTATTTAACTATTTACACTTTAATCTGTAGTTTTTATTCTTGATGCCAGCAATGCTGCTCTGGTTTGAGACTAAGTTGCATACAATTGCCTTGCTCTCACATACTGTATATATAATAACACCCTCCAATAAAACTGAAACAACTGTTGATGACCTAGTAATTTGGTGGGTTTGGAACAGTGGCCCCACAAAAATAATCAAACCAAGTGTCATTTGCAAACAAATGATGCAGGACATCTTCCTGTTTTTATGGGACTGATTCACATCTCTGCAGTTTTCCTTATGCATCTGTGTTTGTTTTTTTTTAGCTGAGGTGCGATTACAGCAATTACTTACAGAAATTGAGGGGAGAGAACAGCAGATCCTTAGAGCCAGTGAGGAGCTCCGGCAGCTAGAGGAGACAGTTTCTCAGAGACAGGTGAGGTGTTACCCTTTAAACATCTTCTGTGAATGGCTCTATGTCACCACTAGCAGTTTTCCTTGAGATGATATCCTCTGTTTTAAGTAAAACCTGATGGCAGAGTTTTTATTATTTATAGATCTGTGAGGCTGAGAAGGAGCAGTTCAGGCAAGAGCTTCAGAGGAGGATACAGAGGCTGGGAGAGCTGAAAGGAGAGATGGAGGCTGTGGAGAGGCAGTTGGACACACTGAATACTGAGAAAAATAGAGCCCAGAATGAAATGGATCAGCTGCAGAATCTACTGCGCAGCCTGGATCCAAGTGACCCCAGACATGTCAGTAACACGTATGCTTACTTACAAAAAAATGTGTGTTATATATACATACATACCGTAATTTCTCAAATAAAGACCATGGCCTTTATTGACTTGAACTGCAGAAGGGAATTTCTAATTACATCTGTTTGAGTCAGTTTGAAAATGTAAAATGTTTATTCCGCGCTTAATTTCTATATAGGTTGCACGTAAGGTTATTTTAGCCCAACTATGATAAATATTATTTTCTACTTTTAAAAAAACTATAATTTTGTTATTTTACTAACCCAGCTAATGACTCTGCACTTTCTTTATATCAGTTGCACGTGAGGGAAAAAGCTTCCTTCAACTTAAGAAGAGTTGTGCACTTTTTATTTTAATATATTTCTTTACATAAATATTATTTTCTACTTATAAAATATATTATTTCGTTATTTTTCTAACCCAGCTAATGACTCATCCACGCTTCCAATAGGTTGAATGCACTTTTCTCAATCCATTAAGGAGATATACAATTTTGATTTTGCATATTGCTTTTTAAACAGTCGTTTGTGTAGCCTAGTTTATATGACCATTTTACAATATTTCAACAACATAGTTTATTTTGAAGCCTATGCTGTTTTCTTGTACAAAATATAATATTTTTAGTTAAAGGGCACCTATTATGCTCCTTTTTACAATATGTAATATAAGTCTCAGGTGTCCCTAGAGTGTGCCTGTGAAGTTTCAGATCAAAATTCCTAACCGATCATTTAATATACCATTTTGAAAATGGCAATTTTGGGGTTGAAGAAAAATTAGCTGTTCTGTGCGTGGCTCCTTTAATGCAAATGAGCTGCTGCTTCCCACCCGAGAGGGCGGAGCCTACACATCTCCTTCACAGCTCATTCACAGCAGTGAATACACGAATGAAAACTGAAACATAATATCTGTTTGTTTTAATGATCATCTCTATCGCAGGCACGTTCATGTGACATTGCAGTTCTTCATCATCATGACATATTATTATCTGCATGCGTTTTAAAGCCTTATCACTCTCAACTTAAACACACACACATGCTCCTGTCGCATGCGCACAGAGCTGGATGTCAGCAAATCCGTGATGTTTAAACGACATCCGTCATTAAACTAGACTAGTTCTCTATCAAACAACAGAAGATAAACAGAAATTCACTCACTGCTCTTGACTGACTGAACTTTAGTAGTTTTAATAAGAACACATTTCTTACTTGAATGCTGCTGTTAATGCTCTGGTGAGGAGATAAACATGGCGGACTGTGTGAACAGCTCAGCTCTCTGAGGGAGGGTCTGAGCTAGTATGTGTCCATCAACACGTGTGGGCGGGGCCTCTGCAGTGCGACGTCACACTGCAGGACTCTGGAAACGGCTTGTTCTGAGATACTTCTAATGATTTATGGGGATTAAAAAAAAAGGAGTGTGTGGATTTTTATCATTATAGGGTTGTTGTACACACACTGCCAACACACAATTATGTTCAAACACCTTATAAAAGTGAATTTTGCATAATAGGTGCCCTTTAAATGCAGAGTAAGACATAGCTATAAAAAAGACAAGAGGCTAATATTGTGAAGATCAATATTTGTGTAACCTGCCTGACACGTATTTTCACAGACGTCACATCTCTCATGGACTACAGTAGCCTATCTAAAATGGCATATATGCATCAGTTATATTATCAGTTAAATTTACAGAGCAATCCCTGCAAAATTTTTAGGTTAGGTGTGTCGCACTTGCAAGACTCGCAACGGGGCGCGTGGCATCAGGGTGGTTGCGCTGCATCGTCATGTTGGTCAGCCGTCACGGCACAAAACTACTGTAGGCTACATTACGATATACTTTGAATGCACATTAAATGAAAGGCATTTAGGAGATTATCCACACATTTTCCCCCGGCCTTAATTTGAGACCGGCCTTTATTTGTTCGTGCTGACCACACCCCCGGCCACTATCAGAGGCCTGGCGTGTAATTGAATACAGGCTTTTATTTGAGGAATTACGGTGTATATATATATAAATATATATATGTATGTTTGTGTATTCAAATATAATTCATAATAGTTATACACAGTACACACATATATTATGTAAACACAAACTTTTATTTTGGATGCATTTTAATCACGATTAATTGTTTGATAGCCCTAAATATATTATTGTTAATGATAAAAAAAGATATATATATATATATATATATATATATATATATTAGATAATAAATATATTAATAAAAATAAATACAAAAACAAAGCCTTACTGAATACTATAAAACATCCAGTTGAATTTACAGTATAAAAACTGGCAAAATATGCATATGTATCATGAACTGATATAATGTTAAGGTCGGTATGAATTCACCTGGTCTATTTTCATTTCATGCATGTTATAAGTATTATTTTGAACAATTCATACCTGCATGTTTCTATTTTTTTTTTATCTCTTAATGTTTAATCAAAATGTCATGATGTAACCATCCAATTAAAACAGCATATTTCTTTCAGACTTCTCCCACATCTCAAAATCCATTTAGCAACCAATACATTGAACAAGTCCCTACAGTACTTTTTTTCTTTTTCTATAATCCATTACACTCCAATATATGTTAGAATACAGAAGAAAATATTGTTCTTCCATTGCATGAACACAACTTTAATAATACAATCTATTTGAACTATAAATATCTGCTTAAGATAAACCATAACAATACAGATGTTCAAAATAAAAGGCCACATTAAAAACTACAACTGGCCATTCTATAAATAATGGCTAACAACTAAACATACTTACAAAGACAAACCATTGGGGGAAATATTTGACACTAAAATAATGCAACACATAAATTAATTAAACAAAATAAAATGTAACATAAAACATAAAAAAACAATTATGTACTGTAAAAATACACTGATCAAAACTTTTGAGCATTTGTATTTTTTTAAAGAAATACTAAATTAATCAAAAGTGACAGTAAAGACTTTTACGTTGTTACAAAACATTACATTTTTATTTCTGTAACATTTATTAACATGTTAATGGTCCAGACAACTTAAAGCATTTAAATATAATTCAACTGAAATGCGGTTACAGCTTTGTCTATTTGCTATTTTTCCCTAGTTAAGAATGTACGATACAATATTTGTTCAAAGTTCAGTTACTGTAGTGAAGAAATGTTTTCTTCCAAGAACAATGGTTACACATTTCTACAACATGTGTTACTGTTTACACCCATGTGTGATCACTCTTAAAGGTTCACGCTATGCTTTCAGCAACATAAGCAAATGCCACAAAATAATTTCCATGGGTGTGTATTATATTGTTTTCACACCAGGCATCTGAACTCTTCAAATGTTTTATTCAGATGGGAAATCCTCAGTCTCTTTATGCAATATAACAACAAAGTGCATGTCTTCCTGTTTTCTGTGTACAATGTGTAAAATGTGTAAAATGTGTCTCAATCCCTGATGTGTTGTGGTACCTCCCTAACAACAAAGGTGACAATAATTAGATGAAGTTCTCTATGGAATTAATCATCACTAACCCATGATGCTCAGCAACAAGTAGCAGTCATATAAAATGAGGCTCCTGTCTCTTTAAGAAAGAAGAGAGAACTTCTGTCCTCCGGGAAATCTGTTGATGCTGTGGGTGGAGCCAAAGAGGTTCCTTACTCCCACCCGGCCCCAGACAAGGGAACTGATTGGCTGAGGCAGAAGGTTTCCTGTGTTGATTCAAAGAGAGTTGAGAGGAGGGTGGAAAAAGTACAGGGGTAGAGGAGGAGGGGAAAATGAAATCTAGAGGAGAGGGCTACTTTTAATGATAGTTGGACTCTGTGGATAGTAGCTCTGAAGTTTAGAGTAGTGGAGCTAAAAGTGACAGGAAATGCTCTCTTTCTGTCACCTCCTGGGGCAGCAACAGGAGAAAATGGATCTATAGAGACAGAAAGGGAAGAGATGGCAGCCACACCGCTGTAGTAAGTAAGTACCCCACTGGGGTCAAGGAGGGGCTCATGGGAGGCTGCTGTCATACTATTGCAATTTGGGACTCTTGATTTTGTTTGTAGAAATGATTATTGGTAACTTACAATAAGAACATTAAATTTTTTGTTGATCAAAACATGCTACATCAATGTGTAGGTTTGAATATATATTGAATATATTTTCCGTGTTTTTAAACAGGAAATTGCAAAAGCATTATGTCATCAGGCTTTGCTGGCTTGCATATTTTACATGGCTTACATTAAGTTTGAGAGCAGTTAGCATAATAACAATGTACATTGTTAAATTACTATGATCAAACCTTTTAGAAAAAATAAGTACCTTTGATATCTTTATTTATAAAGAAGGTTGGTTCAAAGTTTTTTAAACCAAACTTTCCTGTTTGTGTAAAATAATGCTTAATAAAATTATTACATAATTTCTTTGAGATAAAGTGTTGGAAGGGAAGAGGAAGTGGATGAATTGAGAAGTAATTAATGCAGAAGTCCAAGACTGCCCCTTCTCCCCAATTTGCATACTGTCCACCTAAATAGTATTCAACATTGCTAATCTCTAATAATATTTAGGGTGGCTAGTACACTGTAGAAAATGATTTCTGGACCCACTTTATATTAGGTGGCATTAACTACCATGTACTAACATTTAAATGAATAATCTGATACAATGCAGTTATTGTGTACATAAATGTTTTTACATTTTACATACTAAAAATTACCTGCATGTAATTACATCTGTAATTAATTTCTGTAGCTACATTTATAATTACACTGTTGACACAATTCCCTTACACCTAACCCTACCCTTAAACTTACTCATACCACCACACCTGTTCCTAACTTTACCCGTATCCCACCTTAATGTCAGCAAAATTGTTGTAAATTTTTGATGTAAGTACATAGTAGTTAAGGCCACCTAATATAAAGTGGGACCTGATTTCTTTCTGCTTTCCTACTTTTATGGTCTTAATTTCACTTTTAACTCAAGTCAAGTCAAGCCATCTTACTTTATAAAACACTTTATACAGATTGTTTCAAAGCAGCTTCACAGTGATAACAAGAAAATTATATAATGATGTGAACAGAGCTCATTTTGGCTGTAAAGTATCTCTAAAAAGAAAATAGTGTAGTTCAAAAATAGCTCAGTTCAGTGTTGATTCAGTTCCAATCGTAAAGATCATCAATTATTAAATAAGTTTTCAATTCATTTAATCTATAAAGCAGTCCAGCATAAAACAGTGATGTCATTGTCCAGCTCAGTTGCAGTCCATGTCAGTGCAGTCAAATAATAAAATTGTTGAATATTAAGTGTCCCCAATCAGAATATTAATGGGTCCTATGAGTAAAGTGAACTTCATACCAGAACTATAAAAATAACAATGTGTTACTTGCCATTTTTTGTAATTCATTGAGCAATTTACTAGAAATGTACTATTTGTGAGCGGAAATTGTTTACACCAATTTGACGTTATGATTGATAGCTTTTCTGAGCGAAGTAGTCACTGAGGTACCAAAGGACATTTTTCAGAAACTTCAGGAGGAGATTGGAGCTTTACTTTAATTTCTACATTTCCATAACTGTTTATTTAACAAAAAGTTGTTGATTTGGCGGGAGTGTGGGCGGGACCTTGATATTGCAGCTCCCAAGGGGTTGCCCAAGTCTAAAAATGATTTAAAGTTAGTTACATGAACACAATCTATATAAAAATAAACACTAAAAATAAAGATGTACAACATTAAACTGACATCATATATATTACTTGTGTTGTACTTGTGTGTGTTAATCACTTTTGCAGGCCCATGTGAAGGCTCAGTTGTCTAAAAAGACGCAGCTGCTGGCCATCATGAGCAGAAAACACAAGGAACTGGAGAGCAGGCTGGATGATATGATCACACGCATTTACAAGGAAACACAGGAGATCAAAGAACTAGAGCAACAACTTACAGATGGTGAGGAACTTACTTTTACGTTTATTGTATAGTGATGCAGTTGAATTTTTTATTAACTTATTGATGAATACAATATATTTAAATTAAAATAAGTAAGACAAATCAATCTCTACTCCTTTAGGTCAGATAGCTGCTAATGAGGCACTCAAGCATGACCTGGAGGGCATCATCTCAGGTCTCCAGGAGTATCTGCAGGGGATGAAGGAACAAGCACGAAGAGCCCAGTCCGATTGCAGGCATCTGCAGAGGGAGAAAGATGCTCTGCAGCACCTCCTGTGTGAGAAGGAGCTTCAATGCACACAGATGGAAAAAGATGCTTGGAGTGCTGAAAGCGCACAGGAGGTGGGAGTCTGTTTCTGACACAATGTTCAACTGCAGTTTTAATACACCACTCTGTAATAATACATCAAATCAACATTATCATATTGTTTGTTGTGTTATAGGAGCTGCAGCATCAGAAGCAGGAGTTGGAGGATCTGAGGAAGAAGAATGAAGAACTGAAGCAGACTCAGCGTCAGGTCCGTGAATATGAGGCAGAGCTGGAGACCCAACTGCACGAGAGAGATACTGAGTCCACGCAACTGAAGGAGGAGCTGGGCCGATTGCGTCGACTCAGTCAAGTAGGAATTCTCTTCATAGATTTTTCATATTCATCCATACATTTTTTTTAAGTAATAGTTCAACTGAGATTAAAAATGTTGTTGCTCAAAATCTTTTTTTTTTTCACATCACAAAATGTTAGGTTGAAAATTCACATTCACAATTCACAAAATTCACATATTCCATAAAAAGAAAGTGGACTAGTGATTAGTGATTAGTGCCAGTCAAGCTACAAAAAGGAGCAGCTCTCACAATAAAACAACACTCAGGGTTTGACATTAACACCCTTGGCGGGTGTCATTAGCACCCTCCAAATATGGGTGGATATCAGCAGTGGCGTGTAAAAAGCGGCTGAAATAATAAACTAAGTGCAATGAAGTGTTGTCAAAAATATAGATATTTCTATACATATTCGATACTGAAATATCGGAAACACTTCCAAACTTCCAGCTGCTCTTTCTCGCTCTCTCATCTCTCCGACAACGAGTTGACACAAACTCATCTCCTCTCATTCACTTATTAAATTTGATCTGGATGAATATTGTTGATGCTACTGGGCTTGAATTTCTACGTGGAATTGTGCATATTTGGGCTCACACCCAAAGTGTGCGCACATAAAGCTGCCTCTCAGTACTAAATTTAGTTATTTTTCGGTGCTTAATGCGCTTAAAGGGGGGTACTTTAGCACTGGGAAGATGAATCTGTATTTAAACTCGTTCATTAATTTAGTAGAAATGTGAAATTATTTTTGAATTTGGTGTCTTCTAGACTGAGAAAACACAGAAAATAATTTTTTGTCTCATGGGGATGAAAAACAACAATTCCCAGAATGTACTTCGCTGCCCTACGCTAGGCACGACATGGTTTACTTGCCCACCGCGTTCATTTTCATAAAATCAGTTCAGTTAGAGACTCTTCAATTAAAAACTGACCGTGTCTGTTCAATATATTATGAGTGAGTCGATTGAGTGTCACAGCCGTCACGGCACAAACGCAGCAGGATCGGATAACATTCATCACATGAGCTGAGGTAATCTCGGCTGCATTCACAGCGCGTGATCAGTCTGGCGTATTTTCAGTTCATGTCTTTTCATAGAAATTCATTTGAAAAGTTGAAACACTCACTTTGCTCTCCACCGCTCCGTTTACATGAATCCCCGCAGCTCCCCGAGCCGAGTGCTGTGAGTGCTGTGAGTGTGATGTTGAAAACATGTGGAAATAGCGCCCACTGCTGGCTGTAGTCTTTAGCCTCTGGACAAAAACTCCTCTGATGACGCAAAATGATGATATTTGCGTCATTGGAGAAATTTTTCCAGAAATAAAACACATAATTCTCTCGTCTCAGGGTCATATGAGGGGGGTAAGTACGATAATTTGAATATACTCTTGGGTTTCTACTGATACAAAACTTAATACTTATCGCTGAAGTAACCCTTTAAACAGTCAAACACGCACAAAATAATGTCAAAATGCCTGTCTTGCCTGTCTTCGCCGTTTACATTGATTCGCCTTTTTAGGGGTGGCGAAAACCACTAGCCACAGTGGCTGGTGAGCAAAAAAGTTAATGTCAAGCCCTGTGTGCACTAGGGTGGCCACACATCTTGAATTTGGCCGCACAGTCCAGATTTGATGCCCCCTGTCCGACTCAGCCTCAAGCAGACACTCATTTGTCCTCCTTTTTGGAGATGCGCTGAATTGGCCTAAAAAAATTCTAGAGAGATTGGCCTCGCTCTAGAATCTTTATTGGGACGCAGCAGCATAAAGTCTAATGCAATAAGATCTCTGGTCAAACAAATGATTGGCTGTGAAGTGGGGAAATGCCAGCATGGAAAAACATAAAAGTAACCGAAGAGCCGCAGGTACGTCTTCCCTTTGGTCAATGTAACAAAGTTTGTTGAATAAGGAGGAAGAAGACAGGGTTGGCGTGACTGGGACTGGGTGTTTATTCAGAACTCTCGTAGTACAAATAAAATAAGATCGCGCACAGCACTCTCAACAACTCAGTACAATATAACTTGTTCATGGCAATCTTTCTCCATCTCTCAGTTTTCGTGCAGACCTCGGTAAACCACTCCCCCTCCGCCACAGTCATGAGCTTTGTAAATTCATGCAGACAAGTATCACCAGTCATACTATAACAGAAATACATAAATAAACAAATAATGAATATAGTGAATGAAATGAAATGAAAATAAATAAATATACATTTCAGTTCTTAACAAAGAGAGCTGCTGCAGAAGGTGTAGGCTACTTCTTTGTTAATAATTGAAATGTGTATTTATTTATTTTTCGCATTCATTATTTGTTTATTTATGTATTTCTGTTATGTCCAGAAGTCCATAAATGTTATGTTTTCAGGCACTGTGCACTTTACAAGACAGGTTCTCTTCTCTTCTTAGTGGTCAGTTTTTGAAACAGATATCTTGAATAAATACAAATACTGTGAACAAACACTTTTTGCCTCTTCTGTTACACAGGTCTACATCTACTGCCATGTAGATATTTTTTATATTATCTCATCATTTGGCAGCAGGTATACAGGTGCTGGTCATATAATTAGATTATCATCAAAAAGGTGATTTATTTCACTAATTCCATTCAAAAAGTGAAACTTGTAGATTGTATTCATTTATTACACACAGACTGACATATTTCAAATGTTTATTTCTTTAAATTTTTATTATTAAAACTGACAACTAAGGAAAATCCCAAATTCAGTATCTCAGAAAATTTGAATATTACTTAAGACCAGTACAAAGAAAGGATTTTTAGAAACTTGGATTTTTGGCCAACTGATTATGAACATGAAATGTATGAGGCAAGGTAAGGCAAGGCAAGTTTATTTATATAGCACATTTCATACACGATGGCAATTCAAAGTGCTTTACATAGAAAATGAAATTAAAATAGTGATAAGAAATAAGAATAACACGTGTAAGAATTAAAAATAAAAACAGGATAATTAAAACAGTTGTTAATAGACATTTGGCAAAACACAGGTGTTTCATATTTGATCTTGCTCTGGGACTTCCCCATCCTAACAGTCTGTCTCTGTGGATCTTCCTAGCGCTAGGTTTTTTAGTCTGTCGGACGTCTCCGTTCAGACCCTATCTTTCACCCAAGATGGACGGGCGGACTACCCTCCTCTGTAATCCTTTTAAGACCGGCTCGCAGCACGGTCCGACCTGGCCTCGCCTGGTCTTTTACTTTTCCCCCTGGAAAACGTATCTGTCTCTGTGGATCTTCTAGCGCTAGGTTTTTTAGTCTGTCGGACGTCTCCGTTCAGACCCTATGAGCATGAACAGCACTCAATACTTTTTTGGGTTGGGGCTCCTTTTGCCTGAATTACTCCAGCAATGTGGAGTAGATCAGTCTGTGGCACTGCTCAGGTGTTATGAGAGCCTAGGTTGCTCTGATATTGGCCTTCAGCTCTTCTGCATTGTTGGGTCTGGCATATCGCATCTTCCTCTTCACAATACCCCGTATATTTTCTATGGGGTTAAGGTCAGGCGAGTTTGCTGGCCAATTAAGAACAGGGATACCATGGTCCTTAAACCAGGCACTGGTTGCTTTGGCACTGTGTGCAGGTGCCAAGTCCTGTTGGAAAATGAAATCTGCATCTCCATAAAGTTGATCAGCAGCAGGAAGCATGAAGTGCTCTAAAACCTCCTGGTATACGGCTGCGTTGACCTTTGACCTCAGAAAACACAGTGGACCAACACCAGCAGATGACATGGCACCCCAAACCATCACTGACTGTGGAAACTTTACACTGGACCTCAAGCAACGTGGATTGTGTGGCTCTCATCTCTTCCTCCAGACTCTGGGACCCTGATTTCCAAAGGAAATGCAAAATTGACTTTCATCAGAGAACATAACATTGGACCACTCAGCAGCAGTCCAGTCCTTTTTGTCTTTAGCCCAGGCGAGACCCTTCTGTTGCTGTCTGTTGTTCAAGAGTGACTTGACACAAGGAATGCGACAGCTGAAACCCATGTCTTGCATACCTCTGTGTGTAGTGGTTCTTGAAGCACTGACTCCAGCTGCAGTCCACTCTTTGTGAATCTCCCCACATTTTTGAATGGGTTTTGTTTCACAATCCTTTTCTCGGGTGCGCTTATCCCTATTTCTTGTACACATTTTTCTACCACATATTTTCCTTCCCTTTGCCTCTCTATTAATGTGCTTGGACAGAGAGCTTTGTGAACAGCCAGCCTCTTTTGCAATGACCTTTTGTGTCTTGCCCTCCTTGTGTAAGGTGTCAATGGTCGTCTTTTGGACAACTGCCAAGTCATCAGTCTTCCCCATGATTGTTTAGCCTACAGAACTTGACTGAGAGACCATTTAAAGGCCTTTTGAGTTAATTAGCTGATTAGAGTGTGGCACCAGGTGTCATCAATATTGAACCTTTTCTGAGATACTGAATTCTTAATTTTCTGAGATACTGAATTTGGGATTTTCCTTAGTTGTCAGTTATAATCATCAAAATTAAAAGAAATAAACATTTGAAATATATCAGTCTGTGTGTAATGAATGAATATAATATACAAGTTTCACTTTTTGATGAAAAATAGCTAAATTTAGTGCTGAGAGGCAGCTTTATTTTTGAGCACAAAATCTGAGGGAATGAGTAAAATGATGCGCAATATGTGCAATCCCACATCAAAACTCAAGACCTGTAGCATCAACAATATTCATATTGTATCCCTAGTAATTTAAAGCCATATATGTGAGGCACAAATTTTAGTTATTCACTCGTCCACATATTCAAATCTAGTACACTACTGTTCAAAAGTGTTGTGGTCTTTGGGTTAATATCTTTTTTTATGAAAATTGATATTTGTATAGTTATAACATTTTATATTTTAAACAAATGCTCTTCTTTTTTAACTTTTTAGTCATCAAAGAATCCTGAAATCAATTGCAGTTTCCAGCAAAATATTAAAGCAGCACAACCTTTTTAAACATTGATAATAATACGAAATGTTTCTTGAACATCAAATCAGCATATACGAATGATTTCTTATCCTTAAAACTGTCCTTTTAAATTTTAACATTTAAGTTTTCTTGCCTTCCACATTTACAGATGGAGCACTCTGCATTGCAGGCGGAGCTGCAGAAAGAAAGACAGGCAAAAGAGAATGCTTTGGCACAGATGCACATGGCTGCTGACAGAGAACTCGAGAACACAGAGCTTCTGCAACAGGTTAACACTCTCCAGGTGTGTTACTGCACATCAGACCTTATACCAGAATAATAAAGCTCAGTCAGATTTATTCCTCTGTTAGCATGGCAAAATTCTTGGAAAGACCAAAGGATGGACAGCCACAATGCAGAGACCGCTCACCTATTTTCACTGCCTGTAAAAAAAAAAGTGTACTTTACATTTTGCTGCTTGATGATGTATGAGAATCATTCAGCCTCCAGTAAGACTCACATCTTTGAATCCCTGGCTGAAAATGTTTTTCACAGGAGGAGAGAGACAGTCTTAAGGAGAAGGTACATGCTCTTCAAGGTGATTTAGAGCAAGTTCGGGCGGAGCTGCTTTGCCCTGAGAATGTGGCTAAACATTTAGGAGAACTGTCAAGAGCCATAGCTACAGGACAAGAGGAAAAAAGGTATGATGTATTGTTATTATATACTGTATTTTAGTAGATAAAAATAATTGAACTTTGTGTGTGTCCATCAGTAAAATGTCTTTCCTATCCAGTTGCAGCTTTGAAGACCTCGATGAACCAGTGAACAAGAAATTCATAGAGCTTCAACAGGAGGTGCATCGTGTAGTATCTGCTGCTCAGAGTGATAGAGATGAGGCACAGCGTTGCCGGGACAGACTCTCTGGAGAGATGGGTTCACTCAGAGAGAGACTTAGGAAGTACCAAGAGAGATCCCAGACTCAGGTAAGCTGACACTGTGGCATTCAATTCATCATTATTTGAAATATCATCAATCAGGTGTTCAAATATTCCAGTATAATGTCTTGGTATGAAGTGATGCTGATCTTCTGTTTGATTCTAGCAGGCAGCAGAGAGGTGCAGTGAGGAGGCGGAGCTCCAGAGGTTGAGGGAGGAGCTGGAAGATGCTCATGAGCAGCAGTACTTGATGCTGAAGCGTTTAGAGGAGACCGAAATTGACAGGGACCGTCTGCTTGCTGAATTAAAAGAACAAGATAAACAGGTACCAGAATGAGAGTGATTGACCTTTGTTAAGTTTGTTTGCCACCTTCTTGATTTCGTTCTGTTTTGAGATTAAGGGCGTTTTCACACCTGAAAGTCTGCACCAAGGTCCGAACCAAAGTTCATAATTTGATACATTTTATAAATTCGGTTTGTTTTGTTTGGTTTGGTTTCACACTGCATTATGCGCACTAAAGAACTTGACATGATGTACTTGCGTCCAGTCGTCATCAGTTATGTGGGCTGCATCTTAACATTGATTGGTTTGTTAGCGGACGTGCGTCTGACGTCAGCTTGTTGTCAATTCGGCAGGTAACTTTGACAAGAAGAATGAAGTGAACAGACGCATATTGTTGCTGTTGTATGTTGTATGTATGGCATTACTATCTGCAGCACCAACTATATTCGAGGCTAGTTCAAATTTGCAGAATGAACGTCCTCGTTGTGCGAACATTTTATCGGTGCCGACAGGAAAGGAGGAGAAGACTCAGACCATATTTTAATATAAAACCTTGTCTCCTCATTTCCCATGTGCTACGGTTCATTTTTTCTGCTGTCTTCTGTGACTGGAACTTATTGTAAATGGTCTGAAAGTTTGAACCATACAGACAATACTTTCACACTAGCAACGAACCGAACCTTTCATCTAAAGGGATACTTCAGCGCTGGGAAGATGAATCTGTATTTAAACTGGGTCATTAATGTTGTAGAAATGTGAAATTATTTTTTATTTGGTGCCTTCTAGACTGAGAAAACACAGAAAATGTATTTTTGTCTCATGGGGATGAAAGACAACAATTCCCAGAATGCACTGCTTCGCTGCCCTACTATAGGCATAGCTACTGGATTACTGGATCACTTTCCCACTGCGTTCATTTTCATAAAATCAGTTCAGTTAGAGACACTACAATTAAAAACTGAATGTGTCTGTTCGATATATTATGAGTGAGCCGATTGAGTGTCATGGCCGTCATGCAGCAGGAGTCAAATTACATTCATCACATGAGCTGAGATAATCACAGGATTTGCGGCCGCATTCGCAGCACGTGAACAGTCTGGTGCATTTTCAGATCATGTCTTTGGAAGCTTAACTTTCATAGGAATTCATTTGAACAGTTGAAACACTCACTTTGCTCTCCACTGCTCCGTTTACATGAATCTCCGCAGCTCTCTGAGGCGAGTGCTGTGAGTGTGATGTTGAAAACATGCGGAAAGAGTGCCTCCTGCTGGCTGTAGTCTTCAGCCTCTGGACAAAAACTCCTCCGATGACGCAAAATGACGATATTTGCATCATCGGAGGAATTTTTCCAGGAATAAAATACATAATTCTCTCAGGGTCATATGAGGGGGGAATGTATGATATATATAATCCCGGGTTTCTACTGATACAAAGCTTAATGCTAATCGCTGAAGTAACCATTTAAGTTTGATCCGGACCGAGACTACCTCTTTTTGACTGACCAAATTTTAATAGTTTGTTGTTTTTATAGATTAAAGTCAAAGAGAGCCAGACTCAGGCGCAGCTGGATTCTCTCAGTCTGGAGTTGCAGGCACTCAGGAGATCATTTTCCTCTGCTGACAGAATGGCTGCCCAACAACTGTTTGCAGCTAAGGACAAACTTCACTCTCTTCATAGCACTATAGAAAAAATACATCTGGAGAGAGCAGCGGTAAGACAAAGTGCAGACAACTTGAGATCTTTTCGGAGCAGCATCAATGTGAGAGAAGTTCACTGATGCTGATGTGTTTATGCATGTAGAATGCAGAGGAGTTACAGAGCACCAAGATTCAGGCTGCCCAAGCCATTGAGGACTTGGCTTGTGCTGAATCAGAAATCCAGGTTCTCCAGAATCTTTTGACAGATAGGGTAATGTATCTGCTCGGAATCTTCAGACTTCAGTTTTATCTTCCTTTCAACTAATCGCTGACATTTTGGGTACGATTGGTGCATTTCGCCCCCTAGTGTCAGTCACACTGAACTCTGCTAATTCACTATGGAAAAATGAATGAATAATGAATGTATGAATTTGTGCACACAAAATGAATTACCACCGAAAGATTTGCAAGAAAAGCATAGTGGGTTTTCTAGAGCTAATCAGAATAAGCAATTATAATTATAATAATTATTTATATTTATAACTCTCACATCTTGCTCATAGTTTTAATTATAATACATAAAATCTTATCAGGCAGCAAAAGTTCAAATGTGGTATTTCAGTGCACCCGAAGCTCAAATCAAAATATCAGATTTTTTTTTGCATTCAAATATAATTGGAACTTCTTGCAGCTCCTATACTACTCTCAAATGGAAATGAATGACTTCCAGTATCTCATTTGACACTTGTAAGAGATTTTAGTTTGCTAATGCCTTGTCCTCATCGATGTATGTTAATACATTCCCTGGTTTCTGTTGAATGAAGGTTCATGAGACAGATGGGAATCTCAACAGTGTCCCAAACTCTAGTATTCAACAGCAAGAACTGGACAGATTAAACCAAACCTTGAAAAGGCAACAGGCTCAAACCAAACGTCTCAAAGATCAACTAGTCAAAGAAGGTTTGTTTGCCATCTTTCCATGGTAACCCCTCACAAACACCTTAGCATCATGGTGGCCTTGTAGCCATGCACATTTCCTTCAATGCAAGAATAGACTTGTTGTGTTTTGTTTAGCTAACAACGTAAATCTAGAAGAACTGCTGGAAGAGATTGGAGACCTGAGGGAGACTCTTCTACAGCAGAATAACTTCCTGTCCAGTTTAGGAGATCCCCTGCCAAACACAGGATATTGGTACTATGTACCATCAAATCAGAATGTAAGAAATCATATTTTGAAATATATTTTAGCATTGGAAAAGGAATACTCTTGTAAGTGACTATTATAATCAGCATGTTATTTTTCCTCAGGCCCCTAGCTTGGGATCTCAGGGCACACAAGACTCAGGATTGAGCTCTGTGCACCCTCAGTCACCTGAGAGAGGCCGATGGTCCGGACACAGAGCACACAGGCAGAGAAGACCTCCAATTAATGGAGGATACTGGGTCTACTCCCCTCATCCGCACACTCATGGAAAGAGAGGCAAGAGCCACAGTCTCTCATCAACATCATTATGGTAATGAATATCAAGTCAAAGCAGTAATATCTGTCATTGTTTCCTCAGATTCTCAGATGTTCAGAGACAGTGGGAGAGAGAGCGATATGGAGGGGACGCGCTTCACGCCTTTATCTGGCTCTGCTGGATTTACACTACCTGATGGTACTACTTTTCCTACCGGTTCATTTATCTACAGTCACCCTGTACCTGGCCTCCCAACTGGCTCAAATACAGTCTTCTATGGGCCACCTCCTGATGGAGCCAGGCTGGTGTACGGACCTCCTCCAAGCAACCCTACTATTCCTCTGGTGCCCAATGGGACGCTTCACTGTAATGTACCTGGACATCAGGACTTGGTGAGAGATACTGTATGTGATTTCAAGTTAAATTGAGCTCTGTTATTTCCTGTTTAATTATGCAGCTGTTACTTAATTTTACAATTTTTAAATGTATTAAACCGTTATATTTAACATTACATTTTTACTTTGACAGTGTTACATAGACATATTATGATATTAAAGGGATAGTTCACTTTGAAATAAAATTTTGATATGTTTTAGCTAACCTCATGGGCATCCAAGATGTAGGAGTATTTGTTTCCCCAGTAGTTTCAATTTTGATCATTTTAGGTCAAACCGTTCTTGTCTGTGCCTCACATAATGCAGGTCTATGGTCACCACCTCAAGAGCGTACACAGAGAAGTCCAAATTAAACAATCCCCATCGTAAGTACACACTGATGGCCTAAGACACAAACGCTTGAGTGGTTTGTGTGAAAAGCGAACAGTATTTATATCGTTTTTACCTCTTGTACACCACTACGTCCGACTGATCCGAGGGCGCGCATGTGTGTTTCCTGTTGTGACATTCACGCGTTCTGGCTTTAGTTTGTTCGTTTTCTCACACAAACCGCTCGTTTTGTGTCTTAGGCCATCAGTGTGTACTTACGATGGGGGATTGTTTAATTTGGACTTCTCTGTGTATGCTCTTTGAGGTGGTGACCATAGACCTGCATTAAGTGAGGCACAGACAAGAACGGTTTGACCTAAAATGATCAAAATTGAAACTACTGGGGAAACAAATACTCCTACATCTCGGATGCCCATGAGGTAAGCTAAAACATATCAAAATTTAATTTCAAAGTGAACTATCCCTTTAATCAGAATTCCTATTTTGTGTGCAATCTGTGCATAATGTAAACACGATAACATGACAACCCAGTTAAGACAATATTTCAGTTTATATTATGATATTAATCAGAATCTGGTCAGATTCAGATTATGTTTGCAAACTGTGCATAATGTAAGCATGATAACGTGACAACCCAATTAAGACAGTTACAGGAAAATATGAATAAAAAAATATTTTCAACCTTATATTATTATATTATATATTATATTATATTATAATATATTATATATTATATATATATATATATATATTATGCACTTTTGCAATGGTATTTTGCCAATCATGTTCTTGTGTGCTATTGTTTGCTTTTGGTCACTACAGTTCTGTACACTGCCATTCAAAAGTTTGGAGTCAGTAAGATCTTTTTTTTTTATTAATACTTTTATTCAGCAAGGATGCATTCAATTGATCAAAAGTGACAGTTAAGACATAAAAAACCTGTCTCGGCCCAGAATTCTCTTCGCTGGTAGAATGCGTGTAGTGTCGATGCAACTCAGGATTGGTCACATGTCTGTGACCTGGCTGCCATTTTCTATGTAGATCATCCTCCATAACACGGTCGCTATTTACATCTCATATCGTCTATAAACTCTTGCATTACCAATGCAACGACTGACGCATTTGTATTATAACAGAGCTCCGTTGTCAGCCCAACAGTGGAAAATAAAACCTAAGGTCGTTTTTGTTTGTGTTTCAGGAGCGAGATCTGAAGAAGGCAGAGCATAGGCTGAGAGAGAAGTGTGCTGATAGAGTTCACAGTGAGGAAGAAAAGCACACACTGCAGGAAAAAACAACAGAGCTGCAGCAGGAAATCAAACGTCTGCGCAGGACTATCCACACACTACAGCGCCACACGTCAGTGAGAATGCAAACACCAATGTTTCTTACTCAATTTGAACTCAGTATAACACACAGCATCTCTGAATTGTAAACTACATGTAATAGATAAAATATCTAGACCCCTGAATTTGTTGGGTTCATCAGGAATGGGCTGGAAAGAACTGTATTGCATGCAGAGGAGGAGCAGTGTTTGCTGGGAGAGGTGGAGTGTGTGGAGAAGACCCTGCTGAAGCGCAGAGCAGAGCTCAGAGAAGCTGACAGACTGCTTCTAGAGGCTGAAACAGAGCTCAAAGACACTCGAGCCAAGGTCTGACACTAGTGTTTCTCACCCTTGGGAAGCCACGGTATTATTTATACACTTTTTCAGTAGTGTTAGGGGGCATTCACACAGAATGCGTTTTTCATGTTCCACTGCCTAGACAGATGTGTTTAACCATTGTGCTTACACCTCACGTCTTTTGCAGCACCTTGTAAAATGAGTGCAATTTTTAAAAAACGCTTCTCCAGACCATGCTTTTTTTTCTCCACAGACCGGCGTCTCACATTTTTAACAGCAGTGTTCTGTAAATGGCCTCTTACAGTAGTCAAGTGTAGCTCATATCCTCTCTCTCCCTCCACTTTTCTATAAATTCTCCTGTCATATGTTTATAATGACGACAATTTAAAAAAAAATTATTTTATTATTTTGTGTTTATATATATGAATTAATACACTACATTCAAAGTTTAGCATCATATAAGATTTTTTATTTATTTTAGAGAAATTTAGAGAAAAGGTAACACTTTACAATAAGGTCTCCATTGTTAACATTAGTTAATGTATTAAAGATATAGTTCACCCAAAAATGAAAATTACCCCATGATTTAATCACCCTTAAGCCAACCCTGGGTGTATATTACTTTCTTCTTTCAGACGAATACAATCAGAGTTATATTAAAAAATGCCCTGGCTAATCCAAGCATTATGGCAGTGAATGGCAGCCCAAAATTTGAAGACCAAAAAAGTGCATCCATCCATTATAAAAGTAATCCACACGGCTCCTGCAGGTTAATAAAGGCCTTCTGAAGCGAATCGATGGGTTTGTGTAAGAAAAATATCCATATTTAAAACTTTATAAAGTAAAATATTTAGCTTCTGGCGGACCGCCTCAAAAAACCCCATCAATTCACTTCAGAAGGGATTTATTAACCTCCAGAGCCATGTGGATAACTTATCCATATAATTGATGGATGCACTTTTTTGGGCTTCAAATTTTGGGCTACCATTATAATGCTTGGAAGACCCAAGACATTTTTTAATAACTCTGATTGTATTCGTTTGAAAGAAGAATGTCATATACACCCATAATAATTCTTACGTCATTAGTGGCTTGAGGATGAGGTTGAGATTAATAAAAGCTGCAGAAGTATTGTTCATTGTTAGTTCATGTAAACTAAAGTAGTTAACCAATGTTAACTAATGAGACCTTATTGTAAAGAGTTACCGAAATGAATACTTTTATTCAGCATAAATTGGCAGTAATGAAATGTTACGCAAAATATTTCTATGTGTTCTATAATTTCTTTTCAACTTTATATTCATCAAAAAATCCTTTAAAAAAAAGCAGCACAACTGTTTTCAACATTGGTAATAATAATAAATGTTTCCTGAGCAGCAAATCAGCATATTAGAATGATTTCTGAAGGATCATACAACACTGAAAACTGGAGTAACAGCTGCTGGAAATTCGGCTTTGACAACACAGGAATAAACTACATTTTAAAAATGCTAAATATTAAATACATTTAAATATTTAAATATTTTTTAAAAGAGTAACTTGACTGGTTAAACTACATTAAATAAAAAATTGCTTCCCTAACACTGGTCTTTTCCCTATATATTACCTGTATACATCAACTCCAAGTTGCTAATGATCAAATGCATGTGGGTTTGCAGACTAAAGAGAGTGCACAGCGCTACAATGAGGCCAGAAGACAAGTGGAAGAGACAGAGCGAGAATTGGTGGAGATGGAACAGAGAGCTCAAGACAACGCCACAAAGCTTGTCCGAACCAAACAACAGCTCAGGTGAACACAAATACCTCACAAATGACCTATTTCAGTTCTGAATTCTTACGTCATTAGTGGTACCAAACAAAATTGCAAAAATAACATTTTGAAAAGTTTTACCAAACACTTTTCCCATCTGCCGTTGTTCAGACAAAAAGGTAGCATAATAATTAAAGAAAGTGTTTACAATTTTTGGGAAAATCAACTTATAATTAAAGTATTTTAACATATAAAAATACTGCAGCTTTTGCATCAAGTTAAGTTTGAGCTGGAGAACTTGCTAATGCAAAAATTGAGACATGTAAACATACTACTAAAGGAATCTTCAAGAGGAGGTTAAGGATCTGCAGAAAAGGAAACAGGACCAAGAACACATTCTACAAGAAGTAGAGGAGGTCATTGCATGTCAAGATGCAAAGTTTCAAGAGGTCAACAGGAAGCTGGATAGAGCGACTGACAGGTGCAAATATAATTTCAGTTAATCACTGAATGCATACCATTTCTCTCCACTGAACTGTCTGTCTCTTGTATTATAGACTGGAAACTGTTGAGAAAGAGCTCAGAGAGACCCAGAGCCTGGAGGCGAAACTCCTGCAGAGCTGCAGAGAGACAGAAGATAGCCTAACAAAACGCAAAACAGAACTGGACAAATTCAACACTCAGGTAACACATGTGTAAAGAAGCAGCACATTACTGAGCACAGCTCTGAAAATCACTACTCAGTATCACACACACACTACCGTTCAAAAGTTTGATGTCTCTAAGATGTTTTTAAAGAAATTCCCTGTTGAATAATCCAGCATATACTGGTTAGGAATGTTTTGAAGCAAAGCAGCTGCTTAGTTGGTCATGAGCTGGTTTAAGATGGTCCAGCGCTGGAGCTAGTTTCTTAGGACCAGATTAGGGCAAGTACTTGACCAGCTCAAAACATTTTCAACAGGGTTGATACTTTTATTAAGCAAAGACTCATTAAATAATTAAAAATCGACAGTAAAGACATTTATAATGCAACAAAAAATGCATAAATGCCCATCAAAAAAAAGCAGCACTACTACTTTCAACAGATAATAAGAAATGTTTTTTAAGCACCAAATCAGCATTTTAGAATGATTTGCGAAGGATCATGTGACACTGAAGACTGAAGTAATGGCTGCTGAAAATTCAGCTTTGCCATTCCAGGAATAAATTAAATAAAACATTTAAAATACTTAATTAAAATGGTAATTGTTTTACTGTAAACCAACTCAAAACTTTTTTGTACAGTTTTGTTTATAAAGTATCAGTGTGAATCTGTGGGTTTTGTGTGGGGTACAGGTGGTGTTGCAGCAGGAGGAGCTATCTTTGCTGGACAGGAAGCTGGAGCAGTGGAAACAGGAAGAGGAGGTGTTGAGAGTTAGTGTGGAGAAGCACAGGCAGGGCCTGTTGGATGTGCTCACACAGGGAGATAAGGACGCCCAACTTTTACACCAGCGCATTCAGGTTTTTCACATTTATAAAATATTAGTGCAGTGTTTAAATATTTAGGAAATACTTTTTATAAATATTTATGAACAGCCTGGATATTTGTAGGAACTCCGTGTGGATGTGCAGTCTCTGGCCGTGCAGAAGGGAGAGCTGGACTCTCAGCTGTCCGAGAGAAAAGCCAGACTGGCACAGTATAAGAAAGATCAGCTGCAGGAGAAGGAAGCCCTGCAGAGCCTCCGTTCAGCCATCAAAAAACACTCAGCAGGTCTGTAACGTTATAGAGGGCAGTTTGACATGTCATGACATCATTTTAAACATTGTTTGAAGTCTGTCTCAAACAGTATGAATTGCAGACGAGAGGTGGAAATGTAGTGTTTTGAAAACTTGTCTATGGCCAGTTGACGGAGCAGTCACTTTCCATTAAGTTTAAGTTTATTATTTATTTCATAGGGACCATGTGCAAATACATTAATCTTACAAAAGAAAAGATGCTTCACACCAGATTTAACTACAGCTAATTTCCGTCGTTGAGAGCCAATCCTGTGCTGACATTAAATTTGGAATAGATAAAAACTCTCCGCACCTTCAAAAAGTCCAGACGAGGTGCATAGACTGAAAAGAGCCAAATAGACAAAGATGCAAAAGGATGCCTGCACAATCTAATAATGAAAAGAGCCACTATAAATTGCAAATAGCAAACATTTTCAGTCACATGTGACCATTAAAATTTGGCATTTTGATCATTTTCGTCTGGTTTTCTGTGATGTATTCTACATTATTGTAGCAGTAAGTATGTCAGTAAGCAATGTAACAGAGATGAGGTCATCCTGATATATCCAGAGAGAGAGAGAAATTAAAAATGATGAACTACTGCTTGTGGTGCAGCAACTGAGCAATTACAAAAATAAGTCTGAATGAGTGGGAAAAAACTGAACAGTATCCGTTTGGAAATATTATGGTTCACCCAATTAATGTTGAGAACTTGTGTGTTTAGAGCTAAGGCATGTGTTGGAAATGGTCCAGTTGGAGACTGGGGAATTAGAGGGAGTGAAGCTGCAGCATAAACAGAAACTGGACCAGTTGGAGAAGAGCCAGGAAACTCTTCTAGAGGTCAGTCCTAAACATTTTTTTGTCTTTGCCTGTACTGTCAGTGCTGATATTTGATGTGAGGTTAATGTGTGAGTTTCGGCTGCACAGGTGCATGTGGAACTGCAGCATGTGCAGCAAGAGCTGCAGGAGCAGCGTGGGGAGGCTGAGAGACAGATGAACCTGCTGGAGAAAGAGAGAGCAGAGCTGCACACCCTCCAACAGAAGAGCCTCGACCTGCAACAGCAAACAGACAAAGAGAAGAGCAGCCTGCAGGAACAGTGCAGAAACCTTGAAGCCAGGCGCACACATGCTCAGAGGTAGCATTTGGAAAATTCAACAAAAAAAATCTCACATTTCTTTGGAATTGTCTGTACAGTCTTCATAAACTTTCAGGTGATATTGGAAAAACTGCAGCATCTGATGATTTCAGATTTATCCACTTTTAAAGGGTTACATCAGCGATTTAGCATTAAGATTTGTATCAGTGGGATTTCTATGAAAGTTAAGCTTCCCCCTTGGAATGAGCTGAAAATGATCTGATCTGAAATGATCATGATCTGAAAATGAGCTAGACTGAATACGTGCCGTGAATGTATGCCGCGCTCACGCTTGCCTCGCTCTCGTGAAGAATGTAATCTGACTCCTGCCGTGTTGTGCTGTGACACTCGTTCAGCTCACTCACATTATATTGAACAGACACGTTCAGATTTTAATTGTAGTGCCTGTTCTCTAACTGACCTAAATGGTTTTATTACTAAGAAAATGAAAACAACAGTAGGGGCGGTGCCGCGGTTGGCAAGTGAACCAGTAGCAGTGGCTTTGGGAGTGGCCTTTTAGGGCAGCGAAGCAAGTGCATTCTGAGAGTTTCAAAAATATATTTTCTGGCTTTTCTCAGTATAGAAGGCACAAAATTCTAAAATAACATTTCTACTACATAAATGACCCAGTTTAAATACACATTCATCTTCCCAGCGCTGAAGGACCCCTTTAAATGCCTCGCAAGTTAAAGTTTAACAATGATTGGACGATTTATGGTTATTGGATAAGAACAAAACCTGAACTGAATTGAGCTAGATCAGGGGTGTACAATCCGGCTCCTGGAGGCTGTCCTGCACAGTTTAGCTCCAACTCTGGTTAAACACACCTGAACCAGCTAATCAAGGTGTTCAGGATTATTAGGGTGTTTCTCAAATGGGAAGTTGCATCCTAGTGAGGCTGTGTCCTTCCTAGTTCAGTCCTTCGGTGGCTTGTAGTTTAGAGTCCTCCTCAGCATTTAACGCTAGAATGAGACTGTCTAGTAAGTGTGCATGGCTACTGCAACACACATGTTCCCACCCCCACGGCCAGGGCACAAAAATACATATACAACTTAATTTTGGAAAATTACTTTAAAAGTATTTTACACTAGCTAACTTCTTGTGGACCTGGATGTGCATAATTGCTTACGTTGCACGGTTGCTCACTACTGGCGGACCTCGTGCATAAGTTTACATTTTTATGCACCATTCTATATGCTTATAAGTTGTTAGAGAAAATATTTAAAATCCTAAAGGTATATTAGCTGTTGGAGAAAAATTTAATTAGACAAATAAGATAAATAGTATAAACCTTGACTTTGAACACAAGGTAGCTACAAGTATTATGTGATGAAATCTCAACATAATTAATATATTATACACTATTTTGCGATTAATTCTCAAAATAATATATCAACTCCCTTCAAAATGGTGGCAGGGATTCCCTAAGGGGAAGTGCTTATGGAAGTTTGCGAGTGTATGTCTAAAAGCGAAGAGGAACTCACCCTAGGATGTAGCCATCCGTTTGAGAAGCACCCTTAGAAACTTTCAGTCAAGTATGTTTGGGGCAGGTTGACGCTAAACTCTATAGGACACTGGCCCTTCAAGAGCAGGATTGGACATCCCTGAGCTAGATGATGACACTGTTTTCTGTGATGATGATGAGCTGCTTTATAGTTTATTTGACTTGAATTGGATCAACATTGAACTGCAAGTTACAGTAATAAAGGCACTTGTCTTCTGTAGAGCTGCTTATAGCTGAATTGAACTCATTTCAAAATGTATGAACTTTACAGCTATTGAACTGAGTTTAATTTGAATTCGGTTTGCTTTATTGATCATGATAATTATTTTCCTGTTTATCACTGTAAAGCTGCTTGTATATCTGTATTGTATAAAGCATTATATAAATAAAGTTGACTTGACTTGGTTTCAGGTGTTTGGAAGCAGCAGAGACGAGGTCGAGGGTAGCAGAAACAGAGCTGATCAGACTACAGACTGAGCTGGACAAACTACAACAGGACCAGAAACATGCACATGATCTCCGTCAGGAGATCAGCAGAGACATGACAGCCGCGCAGCAGCAGCATGAGGGTATCCACTCAACAGCCTTACTTTAACATCAGCTCTTATGTGCTTATTTTAATGCACTGTGAAAATAAACACTCTAAACTGCTTGTTTTTACCCACAGAGGAGTTGAGTAGACTGAAGAAACAGCTGGTTGAATCTCAAACTCAGTTAGATGAGATCAGAGAGGTGAGTTTAAAGCAAAACACTGCTTATCTAGCATAACAGTGAGACTTTGTTTCATTTAAAAAATAACAAAGCATAAAGTCTATTACTATTAAAATGAGAAATCAGTATTGTCAACCCAACCCTAGCGTCCACACAGCTGAAATTGTTTACCACATTGTGTGCACTAAATAGATACTGACACAAAAACCTGCCATTAGAAAAGCACTAATTAAACATCATTTCCAAACTTAAATTTCTGTGCATCACTACATAGCATGAAAAGTGTTTCTCTTGATCGTGTTTAGGAGGTGAAGGCTGCAAGAAGGCAGCGGGAAGAGCTTGTGAAGCAACAAAAGGAGCAAAAGGTTGAACTGCAGGAGAAAGAGGAAAAGATCAGGAGGAGACAACAGAAGCTAGACCGACTGGGGCAGCAGCTGGAGGAGCTCAAGGCTGAAGTAGCCATGAAACAGACGCAGCTTGAAGAACATGAAAAGGTAAAGCGACACTTTTTTTTCATACACTTGGATTAAACACATAAACTAGATGTTGAACGTTAGACATGTTAAGGCCTGCTCACATCAAGGACGTTAACTATAAAGATATCTCTAAAGATACAGTTCTAAAAATCGTTCTCAATATTGAAGAATAGCAATCACACAGCTATACGATAACGGCACAGAGAAACAATATGGTTGGAATTACTTTCAGAACGATTTTATCCAGTTGATGAACGATAAAAACATTGACTGACAATAAGAACCCATCCTGCTGTAACGAGCTCAGGCATTTAAAGTGACAGACAAGCACATGCTTAGAATAAACAGAACAATATCGTCCGCTGGTGTGGATGCTAATATAGTTATCGTTCTTGGTGTGAATGGGCCTTTAGAAGGGACAGTTCACCCAAAAATGAAAATGCTGTCATCAATTACTTATCCTCCAAAAATTCCATTATTTCTTTTACAATCTCCGTTTTCAATTCTAAAGTACTTGTATTGATATGTTTGTGTTTATAGACAATATTGCCAACCCATTATATGCAAAACAAGTAAAGATAAGAACAAGAAATATCTGTAAATAATGAATAAAGATAAGATTTTAAAAAAGTATAATGTACATATACTGTAATATATGTATAATTATGTAAAATGATTGGTTTTTGAGTGTGTGCAGCTGAAAAATGTATTTTGCTGCAATTAATGGCTTCCCCTAGCCTGACGTGGTCATACTCAATTCTAGTCAGAATATGAATACAAATTGCACAAGCAAAAAAATTTGTGGGCAGGCTACATTCGGCTGGCATCCAGGCTAGGCTTCCCCAGTAACATCTGGATGTTATCAGTTTCTAAATAACTGTAAAACTGTTCGAAGAGGTTAGAGAGTTTGTCAAAGTATTTCTCTCACACATCTTTTTGAACTTTTTGAAGCGTCAAAGTTTTGGCCTTAGGACTTTCAATGGAGCTACAAAAATCGTTCAGGTTTCTTTGAAACTGTCTTTGTTTTTGTTCCGAAGTTCCGAAGTCTTAAGTTTCGGTAACATTGGCTAAATTTTGCAGGAGAAAGGTAATTTGTCTATTGTTAATAGTGAAGATGCATGATGCGCTGCTTACACAGAAGTCACTTTCAACCCAAACAGCTTCTGTTGGTTAAAGCTGCGAATTTGTGTGACCGACTGAACCTATTGCGCAACTTTCGTTTGCCCTCACACTTAATTCCCAGTCGTGTAGATTCCTATTAAAATTACTGTATTTTGCCAACAAAAATTCACTGAGAATGGTAACTATGTCCACACCATAAGGGTTTGACATGAGGGTGAGTAAATGACTGAATTTTCATCTTTGGGTGAGCTAACCTTTAAAATTCTTTTGAAACGTTTATGTCTATGATATGATGTAGGTGACCGTTTTCTGGGAGTAATGAGGTTATCATACTTGTGTTTCCTGTGGGTAGATGATTATGGTACAGCAGCAGCAGAGCATTGATCTGGAGCAGCAGCACAGGCTGAAGCAGCAGAAGCTGCAGGCAGTAGACAGAGCTCTGGCCCTGAGGCTGGACCGGATGGAGCAGGCCGCAGCAGCTGAAATGGACCTGCAGAGGGAGCACAAACAGTGTACTGCACTACAAGTGCAGGTGGATAAACTGGGTGAGCTGCATTACCACGTGTTCCCTTACATTTAGCCTGGTGAGCGCAGAGTGACTTGCCTTTAAGTACTGAACTGTGAGTGTGTGTTCAGAGCAGAAGGTGTGTAAGCGGGACATCAGACTCCAGCATGCTGTTGAGGAGACTCGTCGCCTGCAGGATGCTCTTCTGTCTGACAGGACCAGCACTGAAGGACGTCAGGAGACCCAGAGGAACCACAACCACACAAACAAGCAAAAACTGTTGGGAGTGGAAAAGGTGACTGGCAGACGGACCCATTAGTAGTACACTGGCAGTTTAATGGGCACTTGAACTGTTGCCTAGATGCTATAGAACGTTATTAAAGAGAAAATGTACCCCAAGATTCAAAATTCTGGCTTACTTTCTTCTGTGCAACATCAAAGATATTCTAAATGTCTCAGTTTTCTTTCATTATATCCCAAAAATATCTTATGATATATCCTCATGCAGTTTATTCTAGTGTTGTTTTAGCATTATTTATATAGTTTTATACTATTTATGCTTTTTTTTAATGCGCTATTTTTAGTTTTATGTAGCAATTTTATGTTCTTTTGTCATTTGTATTCCCATTTAAATATTATTTATATTTCCATTTAAATTTAAAATTAAAACAAAAATAAAATAATTAAATTGTATTACTTCCACATGAACTTATTTTATTTTATTTTACATTTTTCATCAAATATTTATATTTTATTTGTGCTTTATTTCAGTTAACAAAAATTACTTTATAACTATACAAGTTATTTATAACAACATTATAAACTTCATTCAGCTGATATTTGGCAGTTTTGAGATTAGCATGTCCAACATTGGCCCTCTTGGCCAATGAATTAACCCAAGTGGTAGAAAAATATTTGTAAGACTTGGAGAAATGCCATATTTCAGAAGGCAGTAATACAGTAGTATTAGACTTTAAGTATGATACTGTTGTGAATGGGTATATTGTGCTTGCTTTGTTTTAACATTCCTTTATTTTACAAAGTCTTAAGTCAGCTCCTGCTGTAAATTTTACTATAGTCTATAGCCGACAGACTAATTTGAGCTTGTTTTAGGAACGTGTACGGCTCCAAAGGGACCTGCTGACTGTGGAAAAAGCTGCTCAAGAAAACCATAAACAAGTCAGGACGCTGCAGGAACAGCTCAGCACCATTTCCCAAGAGCTGCTCTGCCTCAAAGATACGGTAGAAAGAGAAAGTAGTATTGTTACACACCACATTTGCTGATATAAATTTGTTGCAGATAAACAGTTGTTCTACTTGTTTGGGCTGTAGTTATTTCTGAAACACATGTGATGTTACTGTACACGGTTATCAGTAAGAAAGATGAATGACTGTCATGTGCCTCTCTCAGCTGCAGAGCCAAGAGGAAGGAAATACACGGCTATGTGAGATTAAGGACAGCGTGCACTCCATGAGGTCACAGATGAAAGCGGAGCTTGACAGTGGGGTGAGGGAGCTGGAGTCGCCCTCTAGCGCCTCCTCAGACACAGACAGCCTGAAAGAGAACCATCCTGGTGTTAAGCTCTCCTTGGGGAATCCAGCATACAACACTAAGGTGAGCCTTTTCATATGCAGCTCTTAAATTACTGTGGAGATTAGGGGGCCTTGGAGTCAAAAAGGTTGACAACCACTACACTAAGTAACATTTACTCAGCATTGTATCACTGAACAGCCTGATTATTCTATCCATGGAACTCAGAGGGAGCTACAAAATGGATAAAGCACCAAAAAGTAGCTCATATGACTTGTGCCCCATTTTCTTCAGCTCTTAAATTTATTTTATTTGATCATTTGCTACAAACAGGATGAACAGTGGCGAGGGGACGCACTGAGAGAAAGACTAAGGCAGCAGGAGGACCACCTAAAGGTACAACAAAGTTAATGAGATCTCAATTTCTTGATTATTTGATAAAGCGTTCTTGGAGGGCCACTATCCTGCAGAATTTAGCTCCAACCCTAACTAAGCACACCTGAATAAACTAAGTCTCCAGGATCAGCTACTAGAAACGTCTAAGCAAGTGTGATGGGATAGGTTCGAGTTAAATTCTGCAGGATGTTGGCCCACCAAGAGCAGAATTAGAGACCTCTGTGATAAAGTAACTTTTTATATTATTCATATAATATAAAAAACTTTGTATTAGATATCGATTTAGGTTTTGTCTGAGAAGATTTGAAATCGTTGGATTTGAGTCTGTCCATGGTTTTCAGGTTCAACTGCGCAGTCGAATGTTCTCCCAGCAAGAAGCTCTGAGTCAGCGCAGACTGCAGACTGAAGGCAGCATTCAGGGTCTGCGCAGACATGTTGATAAACTGGACCAGCTCCTCGGCAACTCTTCCAAAGACCCCTCTTACTTGATTGACCTGGAATCCCTGTAAGGGATCAGAAACAGTCATCAACTGGTAGTTCTGTATTGACATAACCAAATATTTGTATATACAAAATAGTATCTATGCAGCATTTATAATACAGTCCAGAGGAGCCGTTTGTTTAAACCCCACAATTCCTCATGAAAGTCTAAATGACTTCCTGCTTTGGTTAGGGCAGAGACTAGATGAAGTTTCTTTACAACAAACAAACAAAAAATGTTTGGCATCCACGCTTTTCTAACAAGGAAACTGAAACTTGTGGTAAAAATATGGTGAAAGTTAATACTCTACCTCTGTTTTTTTGCTTTATGAAATTCTTTTTAACAAGACTGTTACGTGCCTTTGCTCTTGTTAAAGTAGACAATGTCTTGTGAATGTTTTGTCAGTGTTTACAGTGGAAACCGATGCAGGAAGGAAGGTTTCATATTTCATCATGTGATGCACAATAAGAGGTTGTGCTTGGAATTCAATTTGTTCATTTTTTACATTACTTTTTTCCAAAATGATCTTGTATTCAAAACCAAGATATGCAGAGTATTTATTACAGCACTTCTCTTTATATACAGTTTGTCTCAAATCAAATACAACTTAAAGCAAGTGTGCAATACAGAACCTCATTTCTTGTCCATTTTTTCATGTTCCAAGACGCATCTTAATATTGCTCATATACAGTGCGATCAATCGCGTATGTGGACAAAAACTCAAGTCTACAGTATTGTCTTTATTAACATAATTACAAATAAAAGTCACTTACAGTCAGAAGACATACTTGAGTTCAAGAGCAGAAGATTAATTTTTGCAGATGTCATTAAGATGTGAAAAAAAGCAAGACAGTAAAAACAAAAGTGGATTTTCAGTTTACAAAACATCTAAAATACACAAATTTTATAGAAAAATCATATTTGGAGTGCTTGTTTTTGCCTTTTTATCGGTCCACTGCAAATGTGCATCTATGGAAAAAGAAAACTGCTGGTTGTCGCATTAGCCCGGTTTAAGTAGGTTTTTTTTTTTTTTCATGTTTCTGTACTAATCAGATCTGGGCTGAATTTTCCCACAATATTTATCATGCTGTGGTGGCCTGTTTGTTACATATTCATAAATTGTAGGGTTTTAATAACTCCCATTGGATTGGGGGAAAACCATGATGCCTGTAAAAGCAGTCATATCGTGCATCATGCTTAAGAAACCTTCAAGAAACTCAGCTCAGCGCAAAAGATGGTCAGTGTTTGGAAATCAATTTAATGGAATGTTTTGAAAAGGCAAAATCTCTATTACAAGTAAATCGCTGGAATTCTTTCGATAAAAGCTACATAAGGGATTATGAATAAAACGGGCAGCACATCAGAGTGAACAAAAGCAAATCATAAGGCAACTGAAATTATTAATGTAAAAACATAAATATCTTGATATGATGACGATTTGCAGGGCCTGAAGATTCGGTACATGTTTCTCCTGCTGGTCTGTTTTTTAAGCTACTGTGATGTTGAAATATTTACAGACGCACAAAAAGACAGCCCAAAAGGGGATCTGAAACCTCAGACTTAAGATCTTAACACAAAACCAGCTCCAGGCCGTCGGGAAAAACCAAATCAAAACTGCAAAGTGCGGGAAAAAACATTCTTCAGGACCTAAAAAGTGTCCTGTCCTCTTCAATATATTACTATCACAGTTACTAAGTTAAAATAACTGTCTGAAACGACCAAAGCCATAGCTGAATTTTTTTTTTTTTTTACAATGGACCTTCCATTGAGGTTCTTCTCAAAACAATACTAATCTTGTATAGTACATGTATATTATTTCCTGAATAGGTACAAACAGGGATAAATATTTGGTGATTGGATGTGAACTGCAAAAACTAATTTAAAACAGAATACAATATTTCAGTTTTAGATTTTTAACAAAATGTTACATACAATGTTGATGCATGTCCTCCTGATCACTTCAACATGAATAACGTTTGCCAATATTTCCGTTTCATTTACATTACTCTAGAATTCAGACAGCTCCTGTACATGAGATGTTTAGTTTATAGTTATGCACATCACGTCTGTAAAGGATAAACCCAGCATTATTTCTTCAGTTTATCGACAATCATCTTCTCTCTTCAGGATTAGTGTTCAGCGGAGGAGCTGTCCTCCCTTGAGTGCTTAATGAGAGCACTGGGATGTGTGCATATGAGAAACAAGCAAAACTGAGGGAAGACAGAGGAGAAGGGGAGGTGGGAAAGAAGAGAGCATGAATTATGTTACACCTCCATCACGCAGCGCCATCTAGCCCCAGTCTCCATGAGCAACCATACTGGAAGGGGAAAGACTTTAACATACAGAGGGAGGCAGAGGTGGGATCTGGGGTTGGGGGAGGAACAGAGAAAGAGAGAAGTGAAGTCTCCATGGTCATTAACAGCTGCAACCCTCCTTCTGGGGCTGTGCGTCACTGCTGAGCCGCCCACCCTGGGGGGCGGTAGGCTTATGCTGGACCCCTGACTCCGCTGCGTTCAGGTCCAGGCTGCCGTCTTGAATGTTTTGGTAGATCTTCTTTGCGGCTTCAAGGAAAGCATCCTCCACATTCTCACCTCTGTTGGACAGACATATGCAGAGATGCTAAAGAGAACTGAAATCACACTGGGAATTTTACAAATTGCGTACGTACGCTCTGATAGCAGATGTTCTCAAGGCCACTTACGTTTTTGCGCTTGCCTCAAGGAATAACAAACCTGTTTGAAAAGATTGTAGATGTGATAGTGAGTGTGGGGTGTCTGTTAAATTGACGGCAAGGCTAATACATTGCCAGTGAACCAATTTATCATTTTGATCTGAGCAATTCATTTAACAACAACAATAGACTAAATCAGTGGTTTTACCACAAGTCGTTTCGTTATTACATTTGTTCTATATTCCAGAACTGCATGTTCTTCAAAAACAATAGTTATCAAGGGAAAAATCAAAATAAATATGATTTGGCGTGTTTTTTTTTAAGCATTTTAATTTAAAATTAGATTATTTAAAGATATTAATAATCATTTATTAAATTAAATTACAAACACCGTACCGTTTTCTTCAGCGAACTGCTTGGCCTCTTCATATGTGACATCACGCTGGGCTTCCAGGTCTGCTTTGTTACCAATTAGAATGATCACCTGAGCAAAGATTCAGATTGTCTTACACAGGCTCAAGTTTGGTCTACGTGCAAACCACATCTGCAGTTAAAATATGTATGAATACCCAACACCATTGAGAAATTTAACAGACGAGGCTTAAAACTAGTCCCAGACTAAAATGCATGTTTGAACCATTTAACTGAAAGCCACTTGCACTGTCATATCTTAAAATATCTCAGTGCCATTATTTTGTCTCAAGATGCACAACAGAAATGGGTTTTTTTCTAAGACACGTTTATAAAAGCTACTTAAATGTGCTAATTGAATCCTGGCTAAATCTAAGCCGTCTGTGAAACCGGGCCCATGCGTACTCAGTTTGAACTAAGTTTTTGTTAAAACTGAAGGATCTTACAGTATTGGGGTTGGTGAGATTCCTGGCATCAGTCAACCAGCTGCTGAGGTGGTTGTACGTGCTTCGCCTGGCAAAAGATAACACAAATATTCTCCTTGCTGCTTATATAATAATAATCACAGTTCAAAAGATAGCATTAAACATGTAACCTCAATGCGATCAGAGCAGAATATTGGTCTACCTGGTGATGTCATACACCATGAGGGCCCCCGCAGCTCCTCTATAGTAGCTGCGTGTAACAGCACGGAATCTCTCCTGCCCTGCCGTGTCCCAAATCTGAAGCTTCACCTTCTGCCCACTCACTTCAATTATCCGTGTGCCAAACTCAACACCAATTGTATGAGGACAGTCAGCCATAACTAAAAAAACAAAGTAGAAGTTATTCAAGCAAAATAACTTTTTTGAAGTGTCCTTGTTTAAAATAATGGCAAAAAGCTTTTAATAAATAATCAACATAAAAAGGATAACATTGTGATATGTGGTCAAACATTTCTGTTTTTTAATACAGATACTGAAAGTCTTTCAATACTCTTTTTTTTTTTTCAACACTCTTCTCCCTGTTTTGCTGCACATTTCAGAGCGTGGTACTGTGTTTTTACACACGTGTAGCTCAGGATCTGGTGTTTTCAGCATATTTGAACAGCTCAGTTCACAGTAAATACGGTAAACTCCATCTTTGCATGTGCTATGAGTTTAACATGCATCTGGGAATGCAGTTATGTTTTTTTACAACTGCATAATCTCCATTTTTGTGGACAGATGACTGCAAGATGTGTTATTGAAAGTGTTAGTAAACCTGTTGTCAAAAACGTAAAGGGCTTCCTCTGCCATAAAAGATTTTAGGGTTTAATTCTTGCAAGTGAATATATTAAGGGTATATTTACACAACAACGATGTAATAATAACTGAAAAGTTGTTCCTTTGTTAACAGATGTCACTTTGTAAGTAATATGCATGCACATATTAGAAATTCCAGTATCATGACAAAATTATATGCAGTATTAGCCTGTGAATAGGCACTGTTAAAGGTGCAGTAAGCAATTTTTGAAAAACGCTGTTGAAAAATGGATTGGACAGAGCACTAAAACTTATAGCCAATCAGCAGTAAGGGAGGAGAGAGAGCTCAGTGCACAAAACAGGCATTAGCAGAATGACTATAGAGAATATAGGCCAGAATATAGACATGGGGAACATAACTAAAAAGAACGGTTATGATCATTAATATCGGAGAAGCTGGAAGGCCTGAAAACGGACAGAGGTTGCTTTATTCTCGAAACATGACTAACTCTGGTTTTGCTGTGTTTCACAGAACTAAGATATGCCATCTTTTGCTTGAATATATACTTGTTCATCATCTTCACTTGTTTTTTCATTGGTATTATTCTCATTATAAGCCAGGAATGTCTAAACCTCCTCCAACACCCGTTGTGAGAATCAGCTCCCAAAGTATGCCCGAAAAGTAAGATAGCATACTCTTAATATGTTTTTTCTTTCAGTTCCTTTAAGTGATCACTCTTAATCTTGTCACATTTGTAATATATTAGTTTACAGTTGACTTGCGTTATGTAGTAAGTTAATGAAAACAGTTTGTTTTTGGTAACTTTTTGGATGACGTTGCCATCTAAGGAGTAGAGCAGCTAAATAACAATTAGACATTCGGCCTGTATTACCATAGTAACACAAATTGCTTTTACTTAATGATGATGACATCATACCCTCGGGCAACAAGCACAGCAGATTCTGCCATTGCTTGTGTTGCATAGTGTGTACATGAAAGTGGGGGCAGAGGCATCAAGATAGTGTTATCCTTTGGAGTAGGGACGTGTTTGATTTGGTGATTTCAAATATCCACAGCGTTTACCCGAAATCGCTTACTGATTCCTTTGTTTATTCATACCACCTTTGGCACTTACATTTCTTTTCTGTGAACTGGTGGAGTAAACATGACTTTCCAACCCCCATGTCACCTATGAAGACATCAAATAATCACACACATATTTGAACCAAACCATATGTCTAAATATCAATTAAATATGATGCAACATCTTTATAACACACACACACACATACATATATATTATTTTCATGTTTTAACACACATAACAGTGCACGCATTGTGCAAAACAGACTGCTCACTTACCAATAATGATATATTTGAAAATATAGGAATAGTTATATGGTGCAGTCGTCATTTTTGCTTCTGGAAAACAGAAAGAAAAATGATACAAAGCTTAAAATGACGCATTAACTCATAAACCGCCGAAATCAATCAAATATACAGCATTCACAGCAACAAAATGAAACCATATTGACAGCAAACAAGCAGCACTCAGCTGACTGGCTGTCCTACTATTGTCTAAAAACACATTTCCCCTTTTCTCCACATGATCACCTAACCTCGGCAATTAAAGATCAGGAAAAGACAAATTCAGGATAATAAGTATGTACAGATGAGAATTAAACACGATAGTTATGTAAATCGAAATGTATACAGGCACAGCGTAACGTAACACTGAGCTAAAGCAGCATAAACACTGCTGCAACACTACAATCAGCCCGCGCCATGACTGACTAATCAGCTAATCACACACTCCTGTCAAAGGTTTCACAGCTATAAGCTAGACCACACCTAATATAACTCACTTCAAAGTAATATTTTAACGCGTAGGCCAGTGCGTCTTGCGTTTCCATGTCGCCTTTTACACGATACATGTGTTAATGTTGAGTATTAAAGGGCTAGCTAGCGTTAGCTGACCTCGCGCTGAACCAACCAAACCCAGATATGCTAACGCTAACAGCTATTCCCAAAAATGAGGCACGTTAAGCGTTAAAAACGGTGTCAGTCGTTAGTATAAAGCAATTCTGAAACGCCGTATGGTAGAAATTATCTTGTGATGTGTGTATCCTTTACCTAAAATATAAATTCAAGTGGTTTTTGGAGGTTTGGGTTGGTTATCGGCGTGTGTGAGCCGTCCGGTCGCTTTCTTCCTCTAAAAGTGCTGCTGCGATGAAAACAGTGAGAGCAGTGACCTCTACTGGAGAAACAGCACACTGCACTACACTCACCTCTAAACACACATAGGACTAACCGTGCTTCCTCAAAACGTCAAAAGTGAATGAGAAAATAATTGTCAATTTAGGAAAAAAAGTTAAACAAATGTAACACATGAGATCACAGAGTATTTCATCAACTTTTGTTTCTTTTCTAAAATGTCACTATCCAACAGCGAAACTAGCATAAAGGGAAGACGCTTTTTGTAGAAAAGCCACAAAGTCTTTTTTTCCAAAATGTCAGCTCGAGGCAAGTTGCCAAACGCGTTTTAAATGTTATAAATGTGTATATACATTCCTATGCACAATTTGTTGGCCTGGGTGATTTTTTTATATTTTTGTGTGCTACCTTGTGCATTTTAGCTGTTTCATGAAATGTAACTTGCTCCGTGCATGAATGCCAGACCACACGTTGTATGCAGCACTCCATTTTAAACCTCATGGTCTCGTGGAAACACGCTAACAACTAAATTATTGCAAACATTTAATGCTCATTTGTGAACCTAAATTATATTATAACTGTGTCATTTAATATTAAACCACAAACTCTGAACTATATATATATATATATATATATATATATATATATATATATATATATATATATACTATACCTGAAGACAAGCGGTGCTCACTGCAGCCAAAAGACGTCTAGCTCCACCTCTCTGGACGTGTAATGGGTGGAGGGATAGAGTTATGGGTAGGGTCAGGAAGGGTTTCATATGCAAATGAACACACCTGTGGAAGATGTTAGTGGGATGCGGAAGCTCACTGCTCAAACATACAGCTGTCGCCCCAGACTCATCTGCTGATAATACCTTCAAAGAAAGATTTACCCAACAGGTAGGCCTAATATATTCATTTATGGTAAGAAGCGAAATTATTCTCACCGATGATGCTTTTGTTATTAGAGAGGCATTCATTACTGATAGTTTCCTGATAGTCACATTTCAGTGTATATGATGTTGCTATTAATTATTTACTTTTCTAAAGCATCACTGTAAGCAGCCGTAGGCTATTTGATTCAGTGTAGGTATCTTTTGTACTAAAAAGTGTGTGTGTGGTTTTGTGTGTTTTATTTTATATATATACAGGTCCGTCTAAAAAAAATAGCATATTGTGATAAAAGTTCATTATTTTCCATAATGTAATGATACAATTTCATATATTTTAGATTCATTGCACACCAACTGAAATATTTCAGGTCTTTTATTGTTTTAATACTAATAATTTTGGCATACAGCTCATGAAAACCCAAAATTCTCATTTTAAAATATTAGCATTTTAGACCAGTTTGTCATTTAGAATAAAGCATTAATAAATGCACTAAATCAATAAATAATATAATAAATAAATAATATATTGCCTTCATTTATTTATATATATATATATATATATATATATATATATATATATATATATATATATATATATACTACTATATATATATATATATATATATATATATATATATATATATATATATATAGTAGGCCAGCGATACTTAAAAATAACAGCATCTCTATAAACATTGCATAATATTATAATTTTGCAATTATGATATCATTGCTGTAGTAACCCATTAAATGGATTTTATGTCAGATTACTTCAGCAGAGCACCTTTTACGTTTAACTTTGTACCATTGTCTACTCCTGAATGATAAACAATGGCAAGTCTGCATTTGTACTTTCTGATGATTATATATTTCATGGAAAATAAAGAAGTACATCACCCTTCCTCTATTTATTTTTGACATTAGACCATGTGGAACACAAGTATGCAAAATATGGCTATTGTATATAGTTATTATAATAGTTGTTTATTTCTAACAGCACCATGGTCAACCACCCTGAATTTGAGAAAGCAGGAAAGCAGGCAGGCCTGCAGGTATGGAGGATTGAAAACATGGATTTGGTGCCTGTCCCTCCGAATCTTCATGGTGGCTTCTACACGGGTGATACCTACCTCATCCTCAATACCATAAAGCACAAGTCAGGGAGTCTACAATATGACGTTCACTTCTGGATAGGTAAAACTGTGGTTACCGTACATCGACTATGAGCACTTTTATTGAAAACTAGTTGTTAAATGGTATCTAAATGGTATCTCCAGGTGATGCATGTACAATGGATGAGAGTGGGGCAGCCGCTATCTTCACCATCCAAATAGATGATTTCCTTGGAGGAAAACCCATCCAGTACAGAGAAGTCCAGGGATATGAGTCAAAAACCTTTGTAGGCTACTTCAAATCAGGCCTTAAATACATGGTAGGTAGTTATTATATTTACAATGCTTTGATGCTCAAAATGTATTTGGATACTTCATAACAAAACCACAGAGGTTATTTTTCTTATCAAACTGCTTTTTATTTCTTCAGCAAGGTGGAGTTGCCTCTGGATTCAAACACATAGCTTCTGGTGCAAGTGTGAAGCGTGTTCTCCATGTGAGTGGCAGACGTGTAATCCGGGCCATTGAAGTACCTGTGAGTTGGGCCAGCTTCAACCAGGGTGATTGCTTCATCCTAGACTTTGGACAGGTGAAAGATATGAATTAATGTTCTACTTTTCTCTTTTGGATTTGATCATATTCTATCCTATCATATTATATCTTGATCATATTATATCTAATCATACTATTTCTCTTATACTTTTATCAGGAGATATACCAGTGGTGTGGGTCCAAGTGTAACCAGTTTGAAAGACTGAAGGCCACCAATGTTTCCAAAGATATTCGTGATAATGAGCGTTGTGGGAGAGCAAAACTTTTTGTATGTGAAGAAGGATCAGAGAATGAGAAGATACTAGCGGTTAGTATAACACAAGGACTATGTTTCCTTCACTCATTTTTGATCTAGGTTAGTGCCTTAAGGCTGGAATACTCTACAGATCTTAAGGGTAGGGACACACCAAACTGATGCCAAAGAACTAGCGCTGATGAAGGCTGACTGTGTTGTCGCCTCACGTTGGAGGCAAAAGCTGCACATGAACACACAGAGAGAACTACTATTTTAAATATTTGCCATGGAACACTCAGGTATGATTGCGTAAAATTAAAACAGTGACGTATCTGTACCGTCTTTGCTTGCTGTTTTGCTCTCGTACACTCATTCAATTAGCTGAACAGCCAATCAGAGTTCTCTCACACACTGATGGCCCGACACCGGTTTTATATGCTGAATTGGCCCTAAAAAACCTTAATGCTGTCTGACTAGAGCCAACGGTGCAGAACACACTGAAAACGATCAAAAACGACCCAACGTTGCCCAGCGGCCGATCGCTTGGTGTGTACCGGGCTTATAACCCAAGACATCATACAAATCTGGGCAAACGTAATGTAGTGTATTCCAGCCTTTAGTAAGCATTCAGTATTTTTTTCTGAATGTGAGGGCTCTACTATATTTGATCAGATTCTTGGACCAAAGCCTGATCTTCCTGATGCGCAGTCTGAAGACACCAAGACTGACTCGTCCAACCGGAAGTTGGCCAAATTGTACAAGGTACAGTAGGCTATACCCTAGCTTTTTTCCATAAAACAATTATCTTGAAAAATCTACAAAATGGGTTATTCTTGTTGTCATTATTGCTTAGGTGTCAAATGCCAGTGGGACTATGTCTGTCACTTTGGTGTCTGAAGAGAACCCTTTTTCCCAGAGTGAACTGCAGTCCACTGACTGCTTTATCTTGGACCATGGTTCCAATGGCAAAATATTTGTTTGGAAAGGTTAGCTTAGCAGATAATTCAAATGTATTCAAAATTTGCATCTTGGGACATGCCTAAATGTAAATCTTAACCTTTATTTCTTTAATAAAACAGGTAAAGAGGCTAATAAAGAAGAGAGGAGTGCCGGTATGAAAGCTGCCGAGGACTTCATAAGTAAGGTGGGTTATCCTAAACATACGGAGGTCCAGATCATCCCTGAGAATGGAGAGACTCCACTTTTCAAACAGTTCTTCAAGTTCTGGCATGATACGGAGCAGACAAAGGGTATGGGACAAGCCTATGTACCCAACAGGATTGCCAAGATCAAGAAAGTGCCCTTTGATGCATCATCTTTGCACAAATCAGAGGCTATGGCTGCTCAGCATGGAATGGTAGATGATGGCAAGGGGGAGATAAAGGTAAATGTGTTCTGAATTGTTGTGCAACAGGTTACAACTATCAAGTGATTTTTAGGAAACAAATAAATGGACAATTTGTATTGTTGCTTTGGAAAGATCTGGCGCATTGAGGGATCAGACAAGGTTCCAGTTGACCCATCCATTCATGGGCAGTTCTTTGGAGGAGATAGTTACATCATCCTTTACACCTACAGGCATGGGGGACGTCAGGGGCAGATTATATATATATGGTAAGAACTACAGACCTACTTCTCGATTCCTTTCAGTCCTTTATGTATCCTGAACCTGGAAAATAAACACTGAATGCCTGAGGAGTTGGTCCTAAGCCAAGGGATTTGTCTGCTCATGTTACACGAGAACACTTGGGTAACAGAACACAATGGTCTTTGAGTAGTATCTCTTAGCCCCACCAGACTGGTTCTCTGTTTCATCAATAGGATGAGTCATCACTGCGGAGGTTCATTATATTTTGTTTATGTCCGCAGGCAGGGCGAAGAGTCCAGTCAAGATGAAAGAGGAACTTCTGCCATTCTAGCCGCCCAGCTTGATGCAGAGCTTGGTGGAAGTGCTGTGCAGGTGACACTTGCTTGGTGTATTTAATGATTACAATACTTATATATTTAGTCTACTATATTATTATAAACCACAGTTGTCCAAAGTGCTCCTGGAGGGCTAATATCCTGCAGCGTTTACCTCCAACCTGCCCCAACACACTTGCCTTAAGGTTTCTAACAATCTGTGATTTGCAGGTTGGAGTGCTTAATTAGGATTGGAGCTCTGCAAGACAGTGGCCCTCCAGGTGCACAAATGTTTGACATTGACCATCAAATCAGTAACACGAGCTTGAATGTGTGTGTTTATGAAGGCGCGAGTAATTCAAGGCAAAGAACCCAGTCACCTCATGAGTATCTTTGGTGGGCAACCAATGGTGGTGCACAAGGGAGGGACTTCACGAGAGGGTGGTCAATCACAGGCTTCTGTAGTCCGCCTTTTCCAAGTGCGTGCCAACACTGCTGGGCACACACGAGCTGTTGAGGTGTGTCATGAGTAAAAGTCTGTTTTAGCTGCACCATTGTATTTGTTTTTGTCAAATGCTGTTCATTTGAAAATGTATTCAAAATTGGTTCTCTTTGCCTGAAACAGGTTGACGCTGTTTCCTCCAGCCTCAACTCCAACGATGCCTTTGTTTTAGTGACTCCCTCAGGCTCTACATTGTGGCTGGGACAGGGTATAAGTGATGCAGAAAAAAATGGAGCAAAAAAGCTTGGTGACATTTTAGGAGTGGACCTTTCAGAGATATCTGAAGGAGCAGAGGGAGGTGGGTGTACTTCAGTCATTGGTAGAGGAGTGTTTTAGTGTATTTATTTGACATTCAAAATAGCAAAGAACCTTTTTATAGAACAAATCTTTTTCAAATTTCTACATAGATGACTTCTGGAGTACTCTTGGAGGAAAAGCAGAGTATCGCACCTCTGAAAGGCTCAAGAACAAAATGGACACCCATCCCCCTAAGCTCTTTGCATGCTCTAACAAGATTGGACAATTCCTTGTGAGTTGCCAAGAAGAATGTACACACTGTTGTAGTTATTGTGAAAAGTCAGCTGTTCTTACATTTTTCCAAAGATATGTGTTTCAACTTTTCAGCTCAATTGTAGTCCCCCAAAATAATCACTAAAATCTATCCATGCTTTATCCTCTGCATGGATGCTTGAGCCTTAATCATTGAAAGGCCTGCTTTCATAGTTTACAATTTTTGTTTGTTCTGCACCAATCTAGATTGAAGAGGTGCCAGGAGAGATGACACAGGAGGACTTGGCCTCAGATGATATCATGATCCTGGACACCTGGGATCAGGTAAACCTGTATGAGTGACATTTGCAATAAATGCAATTAATAGAAAATGAAATCTAATGCCTTCCATGTCTGAAATCATCGTCTCATAGGTCTTTGTTTGGATCGGAAATGAAGCTAATGAAGATGAAAAAAATGAAACCTTGTCTTCAGGTGAGGGAAAACACCCTATTTTCAGCAACATTTCTGCTGTTTTCATTAGGTAATCATTTATTTTAATCCTTGTCTTTTCTTACTTTAGCGGTCAAATATATTGAATCAGATCCTGCCAGTAGGGACAAGAGAACTCCCATTGTCACAGTGAAGCAGGGCTTTGAACCGCCCACGTTCACAGGCTGGTTCCTGGGTTGGGACCATGACTTCTGGAGTTCTAACCCACTGCAACGTGCCATGACTGGTTTGAAAATGTAATCTACTGCCTCTTTGGGGCAAAGAGACAGGGTTGTTGGTGTTCTTTTGATCTAATGTAAAATGCACATACGTCAAGCTGACTATAAACACTTCATACTACCCAGCATTTCTCACCTGATACACCAACCATTGTTTACCTTACTCATTTTTATTTTTCCCACAAGGAGGTAAAACAAGGATGTCTTTGTCCAGAACACATTTTAAAAAGGCATAATACAAAATCTGTTTATTCAATGCTTGATCAAAAATAAATGTATGAACAGAAGAATAAAAAAGGAACTATCAAACATCTTGATGTGCTTTTTCTTTACAGTGGTGGAATGTTTACTCCGTCCTGGCGGGCCACTGTTCTGCAGAGTTTAGCTTCAACTCCAACTAAACAGTAAGGGCCTAGTAAGACACTGATTAGCTGTTTAGGTGTTTTTGAGGTTGGAGCTAATCTCAACAGGACAGTGGCCCTCCAAGACTGAATATGAAGGAATAATTTTAAAGGTCTAATTATTCAGTACAAGCAATAGATGAGGTGTTGTCCTCTTCCTGGCCATTCTCTTCTTCACTGTTACAGCAATCATCCTCATTAATGTCCTGAAAAATGTCAGCTATGAGAAAGTTCTGTTTCTGGTCAACCTTCAGCTCACTGTCATCAAGGTCTTCACAATCTTTCTCCAGGACTGGCACGATTTTCTCATAGAGGAAGTCAACAATGTCTGTAAGAAACATCATAGACATGCAATACATTAAATAAAAGAAATTCATACTCCAGTCACTACATAAGCTAACATGTGATTTTTTAAAAACTTTAAATGAAACAATGTAAACTGTTGGCAACGCTATGTTGAGTCTCAAAATTAAATTAGGAATTTAAATTTAGGAAGCCATCTTTGGAATACACTATGAAAAACAGAAGAAAACTGTGCTGAAGCTACAACTACTATCTAAATCAAAAAGCTAGCAATAATGTGGAATATATGAAATCACCCACCTCCAAAACATTTGGCCTTCCAATCTGGCACATAGCAAACTTTAAGCTGATGCCACTTTGCTTGCACATGTGCTGGAGCAACATCCCTATGAGACAAAGACGTGACAACAAGCTTGTTTACACCTGCAACATCCTCATCATCATGCTTGAACGAGCAGGTGTATTATTCCACTTGCTGGGAACCTTGAATGTAACGTGTAAATGGGCTCCGATGCAATTTGAGCCAACTTAATTAACTCCTTAGAGGATTATCTTTCTTTATTCTGGATCTAGCAATCTCACCTTAGTTATTATCTCTGGTAGTTTGAAATGCGTCCAATGTTCAAACACCACCATTTCAATTAACCTGATATTAGAGCCAATTCAATAAAACTCCATAGTTACACCACACTATACAGGTTCTTCTAAAAAAAATAGCATATTGTGATAAAAGTTCATTATTTTCCATTATGTAATGATAAAAATTAAACTTTCATATATTTTGCACACCAACTGAAATATTTCAGGTCTTTCATTGTTTTAATACTGATGATTTTTGCATACAGCTCATGAAAACACAAAATTCCTATCTCAAAAAATTTGCATTGATCTTAAATTTTGATCAAGTTTACAAAGAGATAGTAAAACTAATCCATATGAACTGAACGGTTTAGTCAAAAATTTCTTGACGATACACGCTTTATATGATGAACATATTTAATTTTAGGCTTTTATTCACACATAAACAATGTTCAGCAAACAAACCAAGCATACTTGCTTGACACACAAGAAAAAACATCATTGGTTCTTGCAAAAGCTCAAACATGCTGTGAAGCGAGAATGAACTTCATTGGTTCTCGCACGGCAAGCTAGCATGCTTGAGCTTTTGTTTACCATAACTAATGTGTGTAAATTAATGTTTATATTGTAAATTAAAACCTAAATTAAAGGTAGTAAAAGCCTTTTTGAAATAACACTTTTCCCAAAGTGTCTTGGGCCGAGTACCAAAACAAACCAGCCAATCAGCAGAAAGGGACGTGTCTACTAATGACGGGGAGAAGAGCGCTCAGTGCCCGTCATTATTCAAAAGACACGCAGGACAGACATTAGCCGAGCAATGACAGAAAGAGAGAGATGGCAAATTAAAAACATGTGGAAGATGTCTGTGGAACAAAAGAAAGATTACGTTGAGGCAAGAAGTAGGACCCGTGTAATTATCGGATCAGCTTTCCAGCGCTGGAGAGAACTCAAGGAGCGCTATACTAAAATCGGACGCAGAGGTTGCGTTATTTTTACTCGATAGGCGAGTAACATTGATTTTGTTTTGTTTCACAGAACTAATATATGCTGGCTTTTGCTTGAATATGCATGTTCACTTGTTTGTTCATTTGCAATCGTATCATTGTTCACTTCAGCGATGATAAAGACCCATTCATTTCCACACCCGAAAGCCTGGAGAATCTAAACCGCCTCGCTGTCTGTTTCAAGCATCAGCTCACAAAGTGTGTCCGAACGGTAAGGTAATAAATTCCTAATATATGTTTGTTTCCTCTTTTCGTGATCGATATAACCCTCTAATCTTGTCACAATTGTAATATATTCGTTAGTTGGTCGTGCTCGTACTATCGAGTTCTTCATGAGAACTGTGTTTGTGTTTTTGGGACTTTTCACTGAACATTCAACCTGGATTACCATAGTAACACACATTGCTTTCACTTATTGATGACATCATACCCTCCGCTGGCTGGCACAGCAGATTCCGCCATAGTTGTTGCCTGGGTTATGTATGTGTGGGGCGGAGCTATCAAAATAGGGACGTGTTTGTTTTGGTGTTTTGAAATCAACATCGTTTACCAGAAAGAACTTACCCCACCTTTAAATCTGCTATAAAGCAGAAAAAAATTTGTCAGAAAAAAATGGACTAGTCCACTCAATTCATATGGATTTTGTCATATTGGGTTTTACAATCTATTTGAACTTTTTGAAGTGTCAAAGAAGTAGTTGTGCAGACTGTCATTGGAGAGAGAGAAATCTCTCAAATTTCATTAAAAATATCTTAATTTGTTTTCCGAAGAGGAGCGTAAGTCTTACGGGTTTAGAATAGCATGAGGGTAATTAGAGTAATTGACCCTTTGCTAAGCCCCGCCCTCCTTAGTTACTGTTGCTATGCCTGTCAAGCTTTCATGTCTGGCCCGTCTATTACAGTATGTACAGTATTGTTCAAAATAATAGCAGTACAATGTGACTAACCAGAATAATCAAGGTTTTTAGTATATTTTTTATTGCTACGTGGCAAACAAGTTACCAGTAGGTTCAGTAGATTCTCAGAAAACAAATGAGACCCAGCATTCATGATATGCACGCTCTTAAGGCTGTGCAATTGGGCAATTAGTTGAATTAGTTGAAAGGGGTGTGTTAAAAAAAATAGCAGTGTGGCATTCAATCACTGAGGTCATCAATTTTGTGAAGAAACAGGTGTGAATCAGGTGGCCCCTATTTAAGGATGAAGCCAACACTTGTTGAACGTGCATTTGAAAGCTGAGGAAAATGGGTCGTTCAGAAGAACAGCGTACTTTGATTAAAAAGTTAATTGGAGAGGGGAAAACCTATAAAGAGGTGCAAAAAATGATAGGCTGTTCAGCTAAAATGATCTCCAATGCCTTAAAATGGAGAGCAAAACCAGAGAGACGTTGAAGAAAACGGAAGACAACCATCAAAATGGATAGAAGAATAACCAGAATGGCAAAGGTTCAGCCAATGATCACCTCCAGGATGATCAAAGACAGTCTGGAGTTACCTGTAAGTACTGTGACAGTTAGAAGACGTCTGTGTGAAGCTAATCTATTTTCAAGAATCCCCTGCAAAGTCCCTCTGTTAAAAAAAAGGCATGTGCAGAAGAGGTTACAATTTGCCAAAGAACACATCAACTGGCCTAAAGAGAAATGGAGGAACATTTTGTGGACTGATGAGAGTAAAATTGTTCTTTTTGGATCCAAGGGCCACAGGCAGTTTGTGAGACGACCCCAAAACTCTGAATTCAAGCCACAGTACACAGTGAAGACAGTGAAGCATGGAGGTGCAAGCATCATGATATGGGCATGTTTCTCCTACTATGGTGTTGGGCCTATTTATCGCATACCAGGGATCATGGATCAGTTTGCATATATTAAAATACTTGAAGAGGTCATGTTGCCCTATGCTGAAGAGGACATGCCCTTGAAATGGTTGTTTCAACAAGACAATGACCCAAAACACACTAGTAAACAGGCAAAGTCTTGGTTCCAAACCAACAAAATTAATGTTATGGAGTGGCCAGCCCAATCTCCAGACCTTAATCCAATTGAGAACTTGTGGGGTGATATCAAAAATGCTGTTTCTGAAGCAAAACCAAGAAATGTGAATGAATTGTGGAATGTTGTTAAAGAATCATGGAGTGGAATAACAGCTGAGAGGTGCCACAAGTTGGTTGACTCCATGCCACACAGATGTCAAGCAGTTTAAAAAACTGTGGTCATACAACTAAATATTAGTTTAGTGATTCACAGGATTGCTAAATCCCAGAAGAAAAAAATGTTTGTACAAAATAGTTTTGAGTTTGTACAGTCAAAGGTAGACACTGGTATTTTTTTGAACTCACCCCTTTCAACTAATACCCCAATTGCACAGCCTTAAGAGCGTGCATATCATGAATGCTGGGTCTTGTTTGTTTTCTGAGAATCTACTGAACCTACTGGTAACTTGTTTGCCACGTAGCAATAAAAAATATACTAAAAACCTTGATTATTCTGGTTAGTCACATTGTACTGCTATTATTTTGAACAATACTGTATGTGCCGGTGTCATACATTCCCAAGGAGATAATTATTCATTTTTACTGAACAGGTGAAATATCTGAGAGAGCAAGACAAAAGGGACTGCAGTATGCATTCGAGGGATATATCCATGGCATAATATGCAACCGATTAGAGAACAATTTCATCAAAAATGAAGCTAAAGCCTATAGGTCCCAGCGCAAGCAGCAGCCACCTCATACGCTGACCATTCAAATGGGAAACTCACTAATTGAGGAACAGCTGTTCATGCACAACAGGGTAAATCTAATAATTATAAATCAAACAGCTTATCTATAAAATTTGTGGAATAAACACAATACATTAGCCTGACCACTTTGCAATGATAACATTCTCCCGCTTATATTTTATATATAGATTCTCCCACACTGCTTGATCCACAGCAGTCTGATGGGGTATTTTGCACTGTGAAATTGTTTTCCCCAATAAGAATTCTCAGTAAAGTTACACTGAATTATTTCACGTAAGTTAGTCATAGACGCTAACATGCAGCAGGATTTTTCGATGCGGCAGCATGGATCGATAAATATTATCCCCTTGGGTTTTAAGTTTGGGGAAGGGAAAAAATTCCACCCCTTATCCAAATTTATAGGATACTGGGTATCAGATTTACACAATCCATAAGCACAATGCTTCGGCATGTTCCGCTCGCTCGAAAGCTTGACAGACCTTCCGCGACTAGTCACGGTTGCTAAGCCATGATTTGCCTGTGGCGGTTTTCAGGTGTGGATTAGCGAAGGGTCAATTAATGACAATTTAAATTTTTTGGTTGAACTAACCCTTTAATATTCTGAATTAAGACATTAAAGGGATCGTTCACAAAACTTAAAGATTGTCCCATAATTTACCCAGTGAATCGATGGGTTTTTATAATGGATGGATGCACCTTTTTGGGCTGCCATTGTTAGCCAGGACATTTTTTTATATAACTATTTTCTGAAAGAAGAAAGTCATATACCTAGGATGGCTTGAGGGGGAGGGGGGTCAGAATGACAATTTTCCCCCAAGATTTTTTGAGCAGAATTACAAGACAGACACAGTAACTTAACAAATAGTTTTGCAAAACAATATGAAAAACAATTGCGATAAGATTGTGATCTTGCCTGAAAAAAACTGTGATGAGAATTTTGAAATGTTTGGCCCACCCCAACTACAAATAATCCTTACCCGAATACAGTTGTGAGATCATCCCAGTCAACATCCGCAACATCCTCCACTTGCATTTGATACAATCTGTGTAAATATATTTTTTTAGTAAAAGCCAGATAAAGAAAAACATTTCAGGATAACACAAACTAAGCAAGCATGTAAAAACAAGATTACATACGCTTTAATGAGTCTGATTTTGGCCTCCTGAGCTTTCCTTCCCCTACATAAAGTCCCCGAGGACATCCGTACAGCGAGGATGGAAAACCTTAGGGGTGAAAATGAACATTTAAAAATGTTGATTACACAAATAGAGAATAACTTAAAATGTGCCACCATTTAATATTAAAGTGTTTTAAATTAATGTCTCACCATTTCATTCTGCATTTGCTCCAACTTCGAGATTTAACCTTCAGTGCAATATTGAACCAGGGCAATTTTTTGTAGAGCATTTCTCTACTGACTCGTTTTGGTGTTGTGTTATTAGGAGATTTAGATTTGAGCACCGTTACAATATGGTCTCGCACAGCCCGCAAAAGTCTCTGCTCCTCCTTCACGGACCACGGTCCAGTTTTTTTAACTGTGTGACGAGATGATATACAAAATAAAAAATTGTCACTAAACCTGGAATTTATATATTTGGAAATTTTGAAAAGGGGCTTGCTAAATTAGACTTACCAGAACTAATGTGGGAAAAACGTTTCTCAAGAGAGTAAGAACTTCGACCAGTCAGCTCAGAAATCTTTTGCCAGTTATTGCCATGTAATGTATGATACTTGAGTAATGCTTTGATTTCTTCTTTTGTAAACCTTTAAAGAAAAGGAAAAAATACAAAAATATATAACAAAAACAAATTAAAAGCATATCAGATAAATTTTCTTAAACCAAATATGACTTTTTAAAATTATACTCTAATTTACCTTCCCTTATAGTTTGTACCATCAAAAACTTTCCTTCCACGGGTAAAAACATCATGACATGGCCTGGGAATTCCTTCCGCTGTTTAAATTTGATTTGAAAAAACAGATTCATTAAGCAACAAAAATTTTACATTTTCAGTATGGTTTCTTCTAATGTTCAATACTCAAATATGACAAGCTAATGGGGAACTCAACCAAACAAAATCTCTCAAAATGTACTCCTTTTTTTGCTGTGCCAGATGTATAGGGGTAGGTGATATAGTTGTAGACATGATTAACCGGTAGAAATTAGTCAACTGGTAGATATTTTGGACTATCGTCTCTATCGTAGTTATGCTCACGTGACGTTACCTTGCTGTGCCACCATGAAAACTTATCATTTAAATGGAACCTTGAATGGTTTCAGAACACTTTTTTAACCACAAGCACTGTAAGCAGCAAAGTTGGACTAATTTCAGTAAATGCACACGCATCTCAGTTCCCTGAGAGGAAGGAATGAGACATTGCGTCAGTAGGTAACGCTATGGGGAAACAACGCTATGGGCTCAGAGAATACTGAAGCCCTAGAATTCGCCTGTAAAAGTATACAGAATAGAGGCAGGCTCCTCTGCAATATAAGGAACTGCTGAACCTCATTCCTAAAAATATTTAGACTGAAACAGATGCAAAATGGCAGCTTGCATAATGTCTCATTCTCTCCCCTTAGGGAACCAAGGTTACGTTTGGTAACCAGATATGCTCCCTTTTCGAGTTTGGTTCTCAACATTGCGTCATTAGCTGACACTATGGGGACCTTATAAAATCCCACGTTAAAGTGAGGGTCCAGCTCAGCTCACATTAGGTAAAAGTGCTTCATGCAAGGGAAGACTTCATAAACTCAGCAACATTGTGGCCAAAAGAACAAGCTCTAATCCATTCTCCACATCAAAGTGGCTGCTTCAGGGATACTGACAGACAAACTGTGTTTTTGGTCTTTTTGGCCTTGCCATCATCTAACATTACACTCTGACACACCGTATTTCTTGGCTGCTTAATGAGAGTTGTTTGAGGACACTGCTGCGTTTATCAGTCCGTTTACATGTGTTTGGCGCTTTCTATTGTTGTGGGTACAATTTGTTTTCAGATGCATTTTTAAAAAAAATGCACTTGCACTGCAATTCAACCTAAATCCAAAGATATTTGTGTGTGTACTGTGTATAATATATATATATATATATATATATATATATATATATATATATATATATATATATATATATAAATACACACTCCATGTATTTAAGAAATATTTGCTTGTATATACTTGTCTGTGTGTGTGTGTGTGTATGGTCAATACTGCCGACGCTGTCTTTGCTGTATCAGTAGGCTATATATTTGTTTAACATTAAGTATACAGGAAGTATAGGCCGTCCCTGTACGTCACCTGCAGCAGCAGCGCCGCGTCACAGATGCTTCTGGTGTGCAAAGACCTAGAAAACTCCATAAGTAGTGAGTGCATATCATGTAAACAAAATGAACATACAGTGTAAAGAAAGTTATCCAGGTATATAATGCCATGATAGGTACTCAAGATTAACATGAGACTGTGTGTGTTATGTACCCTTTAACAACATATATGTACAACGTAATCATCTTAATAAATGCCTACTACTAATAAAAATGACAGACAACTGACAAAGCTCCAAAAAGGGTTTCAAATAAAATAAATAACTTTTATTTGTGATAAATAATAAACTAGAGACAAAATTAGAAAGTTTATTTGAAGATTTGAGATTTTTATACTCTTTTCCCAAATTCTCTATGGAGCTCTATTCCATAAAATAACAGATGTCAAGCTCCTGAAAGGACAAATACTATAACCACTAGAAAGGCACCATAAAATAATCTATTCTACACTAAATTACAAGTCTACAGTGATATACCAGAGTATTGTTATATTGACTGATATACTGAACTTTAGTGATATTAATCTGTTCCCTAGAGCTTTGTAAAAATTCTTCAAAAAAGAAAAAATTATAATGTAAGAAGTTTGTAAGTCAATCATTAATGTTACTGAACGTTGAAATACATAAAATAGCATTTCTATTTCTGTATTGTACATATTTTAAGGTTATTAAGTGGTTTTAAAAATAGCTCTGCATAATGTTGGTGGGTTTATGGTGTGAAGTGTTGTGGGCCAGGGGTAGTGGGTCACTTTTTGGTCCCAGTCCGCCCCGGTCTGCTGGTCTCAAAATTCTAATTCAGCCTGGTGTAGACTAGGCCGACTAGCAGTGACTGGTGGACACGTGGTACCCAGATTTGAATAGGATGGGATTTGAATTTTGATTTGATTTCAAAACACACATGTATTTAAAAGGTTAGTTCACCCCAAAATTCTGTCACTAATTTCTCACCCTGTCGGTCCAAACTCGCAAGACCTTCATTCATCTTTGGAACACAAATCAAGATATTTTTTTATTAAATCTGAGAGCTTTCTGACCTCCCATAGATGGCAACGTTATTACTTTCAAGGCCCAGGGGTATTCCATAAAGCAGGTTGTGAGACATACCTGGGTATATTTAAAAGAAAGTAAGCAGATAACCTCAACTTTCAGTTCCAAAAACAGAGGTAACTTTCAGGGTCTGTAAGTAGCCATAGCAACTCACTCTCTGAGCAGGTCAAGAGGTCCTCGCTGCAGCCTGTAGCATTATGACGTACCGGATCAGATCCAACATGTACTAGACGCGCATGCGCCGTGGTTTCATTCACATTTTGAGGATGTCATATACGCATGTGCAGTACAGTTTTAGGAACATCATATAGGCATGCGCAGTAGAGTTTTGGTGAACTGGATAGATAAATACTCAAACCGCTCGCGCAAAAACAATTATTAATAACATGCTTGCGCCATCAGGACACACATTTTGCATTTTCCCTTGAATGTGTACTGGTGTTTTAAGTTGTTTACATATCTTGTATTGTACCTTGAGAATTAAAATTACAGAGACAATTACTTGACTCATTTTTGCTTCCACTCAACAGCAAATATGACCAGAATATATTACAATTTTAACAGTTTTGTATGTATGTACAGAGAAATTAGGATAACTTAAGCATCACATTTATGAAAAGATTACTTATTCATCAATAATTACTTATTACTATTTATCAGTACTACTACTAAACAGGTTAGAACCTCATACAATATTGATCATACATGTCACTTAAAACCAGCGCATGCTCATTATAACCCAGAGATCGGTATGACCTCGCCATAATCATAGATATCCATAATAAAGGGTTAGGATACCTTTACTATGGATAGCTATGGCCATAACCACCACGACCCAGTACGTACTGGATCTGATCCAGCTACGTCATTGTGCTACAGGCTGCAGCGAGGGGTGTCTCGAGCAGGTTATGTTCCAGGGATAGTTTGCTTAAGAGGTATTCAGATGCATGTTACATTATATTACATTAATATAACCAAATTTGTTATATAGTTACAGTTATATAATATACAATATTATATATAAATAGAAATAGGTCTTGTATTAGAATAGTTTTTGAGTACAAAAAACAAACAAAAACAACAACTTTATTCAACAATTTCTTCTCTTCTGTGTCAAACTAATTTGTGTCCTGAAGATGAAAGAAGTTCTTGTGGAATTTTTTTCTCTTTTTTTTTGCTTCCTCACTTGCTACATATGATCTGATTCCAAATGGATATGCACTAAAATTATAACACAAATGTGATCATTGAGACTCACCAATCCTTTCAAAAAAATTGTAGTCCTTTTTCAACTTTGCCAATTCCCGTCTCTCTTCTGGGAACCTTTTTGGATGAAAGAGCTTGGTAGCATCTGTCACTCCTGTGAGAGCCATAAAATCTCTTACGTTTTTTCTTAACCTCTCATTTTCTGAATGAGTGAATCTTCCATTTTTGAACATGATGCCTGCAGAAACAAAAGTGAAAGGCAAAAAAAAACCTTTAACATGGACAGTACACATTCATTATAAACAAATGCAATACAATTATAAATGTGTATATAATAAAAGTATAATTCCAAGCATGCTTAAGATTGACAAATCAAAAATATTACTCCAATATTTTATATAATCAGCCCACCTTGCTTTCTGAATTCCTTTAACCTTGGCAGGTCATGCAAGATCATTTGATTGATGTTATACAGGTCTCTGGATTCTATATTAGGACAAAATTCTTTCAGTTCATCCAGGAGATTTGGATCAAATAGTGGTGCATCCAAAAACTTTTTCTTTTTTTTCCACTTTCTAGTACCAGCTAATATGGCAGTATTGCGACTTTCCTGATGGCTCATGTATGGGACTTCCTCAGGTTCTGTCGTCATGACAGCCTGTTCTTCTTGTGCCTTGTCATCACAGTCTGTCTCGGTTACATTTGCTCTCTTTTTCTTTGCTTTAGCAGGCTTCTCTTCAGTTGAATCCTGCCGTTCTTGAGATTCTGCTGTGGGTGTTTTCAAGTCCTTTACTTGATGCAGTCTTGTGACACCACCATCCACCATTGAAGCCTCCCCAGAGATAACAACCTCGCCTCCTTTATTCAATTTTCTTTTTTTCTTTTTACCTGTAGGTGTCTGCAGACTTACATTCTTCAATTCTCTTTTCTTATGCTTCTTTTCATTGTGCTTTTCAGTCTGTACCTTTGAACTTTCAGTGAGTTCATGAAGGTTCATGTTTTTCTTTCTCTTTTTCTTCACCTTTTCCTCATTAACGCAGCCCATTGTGTAATTAGGTAAATCTGACGGCATTTCATCCATTCTTTAAAAAACAAAAATCATGTCGGCACAGAAAAGTTAAAATAACGTGCTTTTCACAAACACAAAAATCAACTGACCGTTTTACACGTGTATTGCGCTGCGCATCATCCGCACATACTGCGATTTTTAAATTACACTAAACGTATTATTACAAGAAGTGCGTGAAAATATGTTTAGCAATATTTAGGTATACATCCAATTCTTCGTTACCAAAAAACTTTAGGTGCAATGTTTTCCACGCGGACTCTTCCGCCTCTACTTCTTTATCCCCGATTATTCTGTAACCCCACGGGTATAGCGCCACCTTTCAGACAGGAGAGTCATTACAAACATTATCATCCCAAATGTTAGCATTTTTTATTCTATGGTAATCACACATAAACTGAATCGGAATAGCATCCTATAACAATATTTTTACTATATCTGTAATTTAAAGATATGACAAATGTAAGCATATAGTATATATGTTATCCAGAATTCATAAAAATGTCATTAGTAATACACGTACGTAGATATTAAATTAAAAACAAGCACTCTGTGCTGATAAAACTAGCAATTTGTTCTCAAATCATATTGTTCCCATTCACTACAGAATAACAGTAAAAATATAAATGCAAACAATACCACTTTTTCAGGCGTTTTGTTTTGGTATTCTTAAAATATTAAAAGGCACGCGAAACAGAAAAGAGACTTAGAAACAGATATACAAACTAGCCATCTGTAAAACTAAAAAAATAATCTCAATAAAACAATTTACACACAAAACTAATTATAAAATTAAAATAAACCGAATATTCAGGGAAGATTTTCTTGTTTTGTTTTTACACAGTTTTGATGTTAACAGTTGCTTTTTGTAATGATCAGATTAAAACAACAGAAAATATTTTTTATTATTATTATTTTAAATTTGCCTGTGCCTTCTGGGAGGGTTTGCATTACTTGTTATTTCCAACATTTCCTAGATTTACCTGAATTAACAAAGGAAATTGTAACGTTTTGTACATTTATGAAAGATGGAACACAGACTTGGCAATTAACACATTTATACATGTCTTTCTTTATTCAGTTTATTTTATTTCTTTCCTTTTTTATCTTATCTTATGTTATGGTGCTTGTCTGTTTTCTGATTAAGACATTTTATATTTTGTACCAGGCCAATTTTGTTTGTTTGTCAATATTTTTCAATAAGGTTCTTGCATAAAAAAAAAAAATAAAAAAAAAACGTATTTATTAGACTTCCCTTTTGGCCACCAACATTTGTGAATGTAATATTTATTTCATATGTATTTAGAATAATTAACGTTTTCCAATGGCTCGTAATAAAAGAGTAAAACATGCTTTTGTAAACAAACTCTACATTTTTTTCCTGATGGTGTCTGTGGTGTAATGCTGCCACCGTCTGTACTGGAGTAACGTTAGCAGGCTGCAAAACAACCCTGTTCGGAAGTAACTACGGTAGAGCTTCGTGTTCAAAACACTGTCAACGGATCAACAACAAAAACAAGCAGAGCGATTTGCTGAACCTTTGTCATTGGTAAGCGTATCAAACAACTAACGTAAAATGTCACACACATGCATTTCGCCTTTTGTTTATTGTGCCTGTAGATGTCGAGAGGGGCGATGAGTTATAAATTAAATCATTGTATTTGTCTACTTTTATTTTTCCAAACACCCAGCATCGTAAACAGTATCTCCTCTGGTCAAAGCACACATTTGCCTTTTAATTTTGTTGAGCGCATTTATAAACATCTAAGTTAAAACGATCATTTCGGTGCAACCTAATGTTTTTGTGATAGATGATAAATTCCACACTTATTGTTTTGCTGTTGTCACCTCTGTGGATGCCTTTAAAGTCCATTATCGTGAAGTCATATAGTCAGTTCAAAAGGACATGTATTATGCGTTATTTAAAAAAAAAAACCTTATGACATTCTAAAAAGCGTGTAAAATTCTAGAGAAGTGCCAGAATCTTGTCGAACAGAGCTAATCCAAAACAAACGCGTTGTCATGGCAGCCGTGCATTTGAAATTCAACAACTTGTCAATGCGCAGTGCGCAGCTGTTTGCAATGCATTCAAATGAACGGTTGACTCCTGACCCGAGGCTTATTTTAGAACAAGTCGAGTCAAGTTAACAGCTTTCTAGAATTTTATCTTGAAACTTGTTGTGTGTGTGTGTGTGTGTGTGTGTGTGTGTGTGTGTGTGTGTGTGTGTGTGTGTGTGTGTGTGTGTGTGTGTGTGTGTACTTGTTTACATTACATTGTAATATAAACCTGAGATCACCTACATTGTGGGGACCAGCCAGCGGTCCCCACAATGTAAATGGATTTATAAACATGCTAAATTATTTTTTATTCATGCTAAATTAATAGTTTTTTTGAAAATGTAAAAATGCAGAAAGTTTCCTGTGATTGGTAAGTTTAGGGCTAGTTGCGGTGTAGGGGGATAGAATGTACAGTTTGTACAGTGCGAAATCCATTACGGACAGTCCCCACGATTCACAAAAACCTAACATGTGTGTGTGAAACAACTGTTGTTTTAGTTTGATTAAGGTTTTTAATAACAACACTTTTTTTATCTTATAAATGAAATGTATTATTAGTATTATTATCTGTGATTGTTTCTGCAGTATTAGGTCTAGTGATAATGTTAAAATTTAAAGTAACTTATTTTCTTACATAAATCAACACTGACTCTGTAGGGAATGTGAAGGTGACATCACGCCGTGTTGCATTATGAGTCCTCCGCCATATTTGCAGGATCGCACCCTATCCCACTGTATTTGAATTCATGTGGAGGCTGTTGTTGGATTTTCTGTCGAGATTTGAAAGGGGTGATGAATTGAGAAACCAACTTTCCCTTGAGTCTTTGATATATCAAAGTTCATCATGATATAAGACTATTCTGTAAGTTTCAGAGCTGAAAATGTCCTTGTTAGTCAAAGAAAAGCTTTTATAGACACCAGGTCCAGAAAACGAGAGCTGGAATCCAATGACGAAGAAACACAACTCAACTGATGAATATGTATGCATGCTTCTGAAGCCCCGCCCACAGTGGCTTTTTTTCAGAGCAGTAATCATGGCGAGCAAAGTAATATATTGCTCTGTGCCAGGTTGTGGAAGAACACAGTCACTGCATAAGCTTCCGTCGGATGCTACTATTAGGAATGAGTGGTTGAACTTTATATTTAATGAAGTTCCAGCTCACGTGGGGAAGACATGTATGTGTGTTCGCTTCATTTCACTTCGGAATAGTTTGTAAACAAGTCTCAGGTGCTGGATTTGCAGACACAGTGTTGTGCCTTCTATATTGGATTCGACAGGAATGGTGCAACAAATGTATGTGAGTAAAACATATTTTTTATATGTAATGGTCGGCAGGCCTATGACTCTCAAATAGTGAAATAACATTCCTTTCTTGATCTGAGCGCGCGCGCACGTGTGTGTCTGTGTGTGTGTGTATGCGGTTCGTGCTTATAGACTGATCGGGCGGGCCATGTAATACAGAAATAATATTCCAATCAATCTCAGGTGGATGAGAAATAAATCTTTGTGTTTGTTTGATAAAGACGTTTACGACCCCTGTGATTGAGAGAATCATTACGGTTGCCCTCGCTAATGTGATCTCCAGTGCGGCACGCCCATCGAAACCCAGGGTTCAGGAGAAAGCCTCAAAACCAGTCTAGAAAATAGCCTATTACTTATTCATTATGATGATATAGCGCTTTTACAATGACGATTGTTTCAAAGCAGCTTCACAGTGTTAAACAGGACAACATTGCAACAAAATTTGATTTGGCTAGTTTAATTTGGATAGTTTATAGAATTATATATGACCAAATTAATAAATTCTATTTGTATATTTAGTTGAGTAACTTGGATCATAATTTGAGTGTCCCCAACTGAGCAAGCCAAGCCAAAGGCGACAGTGGCAAGGAACCAAAACTCCATCAGGGCATGATGGAGAAAAATAAACCTTGGGAGAAACCAGACTCAGTCGGGGTGCCAGTTCTCCTCTGGCCTATTATTAACAGTGTATAATTATTACTCTGGCAACCTTGCAGGTCATAAATCATATTAGATAGGAATATTCGAAATTTTGGGTATCACGCAAGAGACGGGTTCATTTAGGATGGCGCGTCGATTACACAAGAATATGAATACTTGAAAGATCGGAGTTATTGCGCCGGAGACGGGTTAATTGAGGATGACGTGCCGGTGAGGCAAATTCAGAGGAGCATCCATACACTTTGTGAACGTCCTTGGTGCTAGGGCAAGGCCAAAAGGAAGTACCTTGTACTGGAAAACCTTCCCCCGAAGGCAAACCTGAGGAACTTCCTGTTTCGTCGAACAACCTGAATATGAAAATATGCATCCTTCAGGTCTATCGAAACGAACCAGTCCCCCGCACGTACCTGGGCAATGAGAGACTTCAGTGTTAGCATTCTGAATCTCCCTTTGAGGTGGGAGAAGTTCAATCGTCAAAGGTCTAATATAGGCTGCAGACCGCCGTCCTTCTTCGGAACCAACGGCTGTTCTACATCTGCAGACGGAATTTCTTCTATCGCCCCCTTGAGAAGGAGGGAAGATAGCTCCTACTGTAGCACAGAAGCATCTAAGGCGCTGTTTACTACAGTTTGGAGGAGGTTCCGACAGAACCGAAGCATGTAGCCTGCCCGAATCGTGCGGAGTATCCAGGCTGATCCTTGGTGGGAAATGTGTCCAGCCGCAACGGAGAGCCCTTGGCGTCCTGATGCGGAGTGGATGATGTCACGACTGGTCCACAAACCCCTGAAGAAAACCGACTGTCTCCCTTTTTGCGGGCAGCAGAGGCCTGAATCGACGGACAAAAGGGGAGAAAATCTAAAAAGTCTCCTTTGCTAGACGAGCTCTGCACATCGAAACGCACTGGGTGACGAATGTGACAGGGCTGGGCTGGGAGAGCAGCCACGGGGCGGGCAGAAACGCTTGCGCTGTCTGACCCAGTCCCGAAAGTCGGACGCAGCTCTCCTTTTTCTGACAAGAAAGGAACGACTTGACGGAGCTGGAGCGGAAGGCTTACTGCCAGACCACTTCAGCTCGAGGCACCTGTGTGAGGCCTCTGGCGCGGAAATGGACGACCTCGAGCTCCCCAAACCGTGTTAGGTGGGGGATGACTCTGGTCACTCCTACCTCCAGAAAAGTCCTTCCTGGGCTAGACAGGAAGCTATTTGATATTCTAATATGATAGTCTAATATCAATCTTACTGTAATAATATGCAATAAGTGTCTCATACCATCTCCCAGGCTAACGCACAGAGTAATGATAACATAACTTTCAACACACATTTTTAGTATGATTGTTTTGACAGTAAAACAGCACTGTAAGTGCTGTAAGAAAGTGACCTGAGTAGTAAATCAGCACTTGCAGCAGATTCATTAGAATGAAAAAAATAAATGTGAATTTAAGTGATCAAACGCAATTATATAAAAAATGTCAAGTTCAGGGGAAAAGGAGGCGGATGTTGAATGTAACTTTAATCGTAAAAAAAAAAAAACATCAACAAAACGAAAGGAGCCGCAACGTGTGACTGCGGCATATAAGCATAATAAAAACAGCAACGTAAAAAACAACATCTCAGCTCTTTTCATACCACAGTAATGTTAATAAAACTTTAGTACATTAGCTCACCCATGAACATGATTAGTCTGTTTTATGCCTGACTTTAACAGTGGTTAAAACTTTTTAATAGTGGTAAAAGAAACTGCATTATCTGTGGTGCTGTATAGAAACTAAATTCCACCAATCAGAGTCACAATTTCGCGCCAAAAATGCTCTGCAGGGACAGCCCACTCCCATGAAGTTGATCTCCCTACTGTCAAAATTCATAAATATTTGTGTGTGTGTGTGTGTGTGTGTGTGTGTGTGTATATAAGCCAAAACATTATTACCAGTCACAGGTGAAACGAATATTGTTCTCATCTCACACCAAGGCCACATATTAAGGTCTGGGTAGATTAGATGGTAAGCAAAAAGTAAACAATCAGTTCTCGTAATCAACATGGTGGGTAAAGGTGAAATGGGCAGTTATAAAGATCTGAGCGAATTTTGCCATATTGTTATGACAAGGCAACTAAGTTAGAGTAATCTCTGAAGCAGCAAGGCTTGTGAGTTACTCCTAGTCAGCAGTGGTGAGAATTTACCAACAGTAAAAAAATTTTTTTAGTGATGGTAATAGATCACCGCTTCGCAGTCTGCTGTGTATGGGGCTGCATAGCTGCAGAACAATCAGAGTGCCTATGATGACCCCTGTCCATCGTTGAAAAACGTCTACAACTGGATCTGTGTACGTGTCTTAGGCTACCTGGGGAAGTGATAGCACCATGATGCACTGTGGGATGACGACAAGCCAGTGGAGAGAGTCTGATGCTATGGGCAATGTTCTGCCGGAAAACTTTGGGTTTGACCATTCATGTTGACATAAATCTGACATGTGCCACCTACCTAAATATTATTGCAGACCAGGTACTTCCCTTCATGTCAATGATGTTCCCTGGTGGAAGTGTCCTCTTTCAGCAGGATAATTCACCCTGCATTGAGCCAAATTGAGCATCTGTGGGGTGTGCTGATCCAACAAGTTGTTCCACTTGGCTCCACTTTGCAACCTAGAGGACTGGAATGCTATGCTGCTATAACGTCTTGGTGCCTGATACCACAAGACACCTTCAGGGGTCTTGTAGAGTCCATGCCTCGGTGGTCAATGCTGTTTTGGCAGCATGCAGAGGCCCAATATCATACTGCTTCATAGGATTATAGTCCTTTTCCTGACCAAATCTGTTAAGTACTTTTGTATAAAACAGCAGTCTTGGTCCTTTGTTTTTGTTTTTTTGTCTAATTTTCAAATACGTTCAAATAAAAGCTTGTAATGTTGTGATTCACCTCATAGCTGGTTGGCTTGGTTCTTGGCATATAACGCTTTAACAAATACTTTTTTTTTTTAACTTGTGGGAAATTTTAATGAATGGAAAAATACTTCTGGGTCCTGGGACCAACACTGCTGCTGAAAATGTGCACAGGCACCAAAGGACTCTTTACCGTTACCCCTCCACCCTACAGAGGATAAGGATAATTAATAATAATCATAATGGATGGAATATCTGCAACAATAATACATGCTCAAGTGGGAGACAGTTGTAGTTCCACCTACGGTAACAGTTAAAAGAGCCAATCGCCATTTTGATAGAGTCATTGCAATACTCAGAATGGTGGTTGTAGGAATGGAGGTTCCACCTTTCATATTAAATAGCCAAATACCTATTTGTTTGTCAGATTTTATTCCTAATTTAAATAGTTCGGCAAAAGGCGGATTCGAACCTCGGGTCGATTTGTGTCAAAACTTGATGCAATGCATATTACCCCTACACTATTGTTGCTGTAAATTATTCTTTGTTTTCCATGTTTTTTTTCTTCCCCAACCAGACATTTAGGAAACAAGGCAATATATTTATACTTAATGTAAATGGCATCTATTCCAGTAAAACATTTCTGTGAGAGGACCCACCCACATTTTTTTTGCTTCTGACGCCCATGGCTACACATTTGTTTTTGTGTCTGGTTGTGTCGGACCTACCAACTTCCAAACACCGTTTTTCAAATATCGCTTACCCCACCTTTAAAAGTCACCATGAAATCAAAAGTGTGTTCATTTTGAAGCAGCGCTGCGCAGACCGGTCAGTGTATGACATCAAAGTACCGCAATAGAGATTAGAGAGCAGACAGTTCTGTTTGCTTTCGAAGCGCTCTCGTTGAACTTTGATGTCATACACCAATCAGTCCGCGCAGCACTGCTTTAAGTCGCACATACCTACAATTAGCAATCAAGTTAATTGTATATTATTTATTCATGCACATTATTCATGTGCCCTCATAATGTTTAATCAAAAATATTAAATTCCCCTCCCCCTCGCAACAACATCTCTTCCCTGAGGGTAAGGGCTGGACAGTATCGCTTCTCTCCAAACACCTGTCACTCACATGAGATTGCAGCAGTTAGCAAACAGTGTTCCAGTCAATTCCCGATGGACAAAATCAAGTCCTGGCTTACATTTTGTTTACCTTTGTTCAAGAAGCCGCTCACTTGCATATACGTCACGATAGAAAAGCAAAGGTCCTCGCTATTTCCATTTCATGCCTACTTTAATATTTTGTGGATTTTAACTCAAATGACTTTACAAAAAGGTTCTACAATGGACTAATAAGAAAAATACTTTTGTTAACCTAATTTTATGTTATATTTAAGATATTACTATAATACATTATTAAAAATCAAAAGTTGTATTTCTTAATATTATTTAATGGACCTGAGCTAACATGAACTAACAGTGGTTAAACTAAACATGAACTAAACCTGGTTGAAATGAACAGTTGTATTTTGCATTAATTAGTGTTAACAAAGATTAATAAATACTGTAACAAAAGTATTGCTTATTGTTAATGTTAGGTTATGCATTAACTAGTGTTAAGAAATGAGACTTTGTTGTATTTTTAAACTTTTACAATTAAAAAAACTTTGTCTGGACTGGATAAGGTTTTGGAGCTAGATGAATCTTGCTTTGAAGTGAAGTTTGTGAGATGTACTTTGAATGGACTTCACAGGATGCTGTGACAGATATCTGTCTGTGCCGGTTTCATTTCTGAGGATTAGTTTTAGATCACTCCTCTGCTCATGGAAACCTACAGACAGAGAGAAACCAATATTTCAGCAATTAAGATCTCTTTACTCCTATCGTGTCATCTGTCAATACAAAAGAAGCTTGCAGGTACGTCCACTCGTCCAGAGAGCTACATCCGTTTGCACCACTGGAGTTTTCCCCATTGTGCTTTTGTATAAAACAGCAGCATATGGGAGTCGGAGAAAGCGTTATTGGATCTGATTTCAAGGGCAGACCTTTCCATACCCGTACTAGTGTTACCTCTTTTAGACATCATAAAGGGATAGAGGAATGATTGTTCTTTGACCACAAGCTTTCCATGTGACACATGTGCATCATCTCATTTGTCCATTTCTGTCTATTCTTTTTGCTATTTTTGAGTCAGGGGCTGTGGGACACCCCCAGCCCTGACCCACGAAGCTGCAGGTTAAGAGGTCTATTCCTGGATGCTGTACGTCCATAGCCATCAGGAGACTAGTATCAAAACCAGACAGGAAGCCCACCATCAATGTGCTCCTATTTGAACTCAAGATCAAATGTGAGTCAACAGATTTCACTCTTTTGGCTTTAATCTTGTAACATTGTTTCTTAATGTAGAAATGAATTGCTTTTTAGTGTGGTGTATTAGTGTTTTGTTCGTTTGAACATCAAATCATGTGACAAAAGAATCAATGATGTGATGCTCATATTTTTTGTCCTATCAATTTATGTTTTTTTTTTTTTAAAGAACAAAAATATTTTCACAAAACATTTTCACTGCTAAGTGGTATTTAAAAAAAAATTAAAACCCGCAAAATTAGTCATCTGGTCATGTGGTCTAACCAATATGAAGAAAAAACATGACACAGGAAATGCTATCTTAGAAACAAGTCATGCAGATCCTTATGACTGTCAAAAACATAATGATATTTATTAAGTCATTCATATTTATTAAAAAAATACCTTGAAATGTATATATTTAAAATGTATAAACACTAGATATAAAGGACAATTTCTTTTCTTTTACACTACAATGCATACGTTATTCAATTTAAAGTTTTCTTTTAAAAGTTCTTCAAAACCCATATAAATACAAAGAGTACAAATGGAACCTGGCACATTTTTCCCTTTTTTTATTGTGGACAGACACTATGTCGTTGACCCAAATGTCAGCTCTTTCAAACTTGTACTAACCTTTGCCCTGGTTAAAAAAAATTCTAAACAACCCTATTCTAATGTTAGCAAATAATTTCTTTCAAGCACATGCCTGTCCACTCATCCACATAACTGATAAAAAACATATTTGTTTCACTGGAACTGATGCTTCATTCAAATTAATGATGCACATGCTACTTTCTATGTTTGTTCAGCTGAAGGTGTGAGAGTGGGAGGAGAGGCGAAATGGAGACAGAGGAGACGGAAGGACGCACTTTAGTGCAGGTGATTAGTGAGAAGTACAGCCCAGAAAACTTCCCATACTGCCGTGGGCCAGGAGTTGGAGTGGTGATCCGGTCGAGTCCCCAGGGTTCACCTGTCAAAGGTCAGCTTTATTTTTGGCTTTAGGTGAAATGCTGAGCCTGATAGTTAAAGAGTTAGATATGATCTCGATCCTGACACACTAGCTGTTGCCTTTTAACACTGTTTTTCTTGGTTTGTAGAACTGTTGAAGGGCACATGTGTTATCATTATAGTAATGTATTCTAGGGCCAAAAACGAAAGGTTATTCCAGATATGTTCATATCTGTAAATAAAGTTAATCCTGTACATAAATAATGTTTTAAAAAATCCTGTATGTAAATATGTTTGTATATTCGACTTTTAATACATTTTCATAATTTAATTACATTAAATTGTTGTTTAAAAAGCCATATCTGCGTGTGTGGTGTGGGTGCATGTGCGTGCGTGTGTGTGTGTGTGTTAGATCGTCTGAATCTGCCCAGCATCCTAGTTCTGGATGGTTGTGGAATTACGGAGGCCGGTGATGAAGAGGAGGTGGCCACTTTCTGTGCTCACGTGGTTGAGTTAGACCTCTCTCACAACCAAATAAAAGACTGGGGAGAGGTGAGAAAAATTTGTTTGTGTCACAAGTTTTGTCTTTTTTTTGTGTGTGTATTTACATTTGTGTATATAGCACAAATAATGTCCCTATTCAATGTCGTAATAAGATATAGATAACGCTTACTGTGAGATTCAATAATATTCAATTCATTAACATTACCTAATGCAATACATATTATGAACTAACAATGAACAACAATTGCTAATGTGAATTCATGCAACTTAAACATTTAAAAATGCATTATTTTATGTAGAAATTAACAGAGCAAGATTAATAAATGCAAAAAAAGTTGCATTAAATCATGTTAACATATAGCACTTATTATAAAGTATTACCTGATTTCACTTGCCTGATATTGGTGGATAGGAACATTTTAGGAAAAGTTAAGGTGCAGGCACATTAAATACCATTGGAAAATCAACTTAAGCCATTCAAATCTAATCATTTCTTTAGGAATCTGCATGTTCAGGAATTTTGAATAAGAATTTTGAAACATTTCCTTACACAGATTTTTTTTTAGACAAATACCATTTTTGAAAGTGACTTCTGTTGAAAGTGACTTTGAGTATTGCTTAGTGTATCACTACACTATTGACAGTGGACCTTTTTGCTGGCCATATTTGACTTATGTAACTGCACCTTTACTTTGACACAGAATGCACAGGTGAGACATTCAACAGTACAGAAAATAGAGGTCTGCTACCTGACACAAGCTCAACAAGACAAACTGGTTGGGTTCGGTCAGTTATACATTCTCTTCTCTCGTTTCCTTTCCTCTCTGTAGATAAGCAAGATCCTGTCTAACATCCCTAATCTAGACTTTCTTAATCTGAGTATGAATCCACTGAGAGGGTCGAGTCTGGAGCCTGGAACTGCTGAAGCATTCTCAGGCCTCCGCCGCCTTGTGCTCAATAACACGCATGTCACCTGGGACATGGTGCACACACTTACACGAGAGACCCCAGAGTAAGTCTGTGTGTGTTTTGTAACATTTCAGTAGCCTCTGAACTTGCATGTGTTGCTGCCCCCTCCACATTAAGATTATACCTGTGTTGTTATTTAAGTATGCATTTAAGTTATTTATAATTTAAGTGTGTATTTAATCTCTGCTTTGCAAAAGTTTTTCTGTTTTCCCAAGCGTTCATTGTAAGGACAAACATGTTGTATACAGGGTTGCCAACTGTCCCGTATTAGCTGGGACGTCCCATATAATGGACCTGATTGTTTTGTTCCATCATGATTTCCCTGGTCTTGTTTATTGACTGCTATTCTGATCTAACCACTGACTGATACAACAGCAACAGCTGCAGTGCTGGTTAGTATACGTTAAGTAGCCTAAATGCGGCAATTCCTCCACAAATGAAACTCTAGACCAGGGTTGTCCAACCTGAATCAAACACACCTGAACCAGCTGATCATGGTTTTCAGGACTGCTTGATAATTACAGACAGGTATGTTGGATCAGGGTTGGAACGGAAATCTGCAGGACAGTAGCCCAATAATAAACTCTAAATCGAGAATGAATCATTTTTTGGGACAAATTATTGTTTGATTTGTGATATTCAGAATCCAGTGCCGTCTTGTTGCTCCCGCTAATGGCAAAACCCTTTCACTGTGCGCATTTTGATTTCTCCAAATCAGTTTTGGCAAATGCAAACAACATGATGATTGTTTATGAGTCCAACATCCAGCCACGCAAGAAAACATGCAATCTACCTAAGGGGAATAATATGTTGGTGTGATTTGCTGCTCGAAAACCATTTCTGATTATTATCAATGTATGACATTAAAACTCTTTTTAGAATTAAATTGTACATAAATGGGTTAAGCCCTGAACACTGAAATTAGATACACCGTGTGGTACAGTACAAATTTTGTAAATTAATATGTAAAAAAAAAGGACTTTCCCCTATTTCCTTTTCTGAAGTTGGCAACCCTAATGCTGTACCACCCTAAACTCACACCAGTGGTTGTTTTGATGGTTCGCAAGGCCTTGTTAAGCTTCATTTATACTTCTGCGTCAAGTGTATGCTGTAGCTACGTCGTAGGCTGTGCGTAGCATGCGTAGCCTACGACGTACCCTGGCGTGCACCTCTCCAAAAATGTAACAACGTGTCAATTCTATGCGGACCCCAAGTGCTGTGAATAGTTTTCCAGAACCCCTCCCTCAGTGGTATGATGCTCCCTCTGCATGTGTAAATGCACGTGGACAACGAAGCAGAAGTATAAATGAAATTGAAATGTAGCCCACGGCGTAGAGGCTAATGCGTTGTGGCTACGGCGCAGGTCTGACGCAGGAGTATAAATAATTCCTCTGACCAAAATTTTAAATTTTAAAGTAGCCATTTATAATGATTTTTTTTGCTAGTAACATAGAGTACTTATTTTTGCCATTGCCTGATTTGTTTTGGAGGGCTCTTAAAAGCTTGAACTTGATTTTTAATCATAATGTTTTAAAATGCTAAGCAGTGAAGCAGTTTTGTTAAAATAATATTCCCAAGAAACAAAAGATGATACCAAACTCACAATTTGTGTGTACTTTAATGCACTTTATAACAAAAGTAAGCAATAACTGCACAGATATTATTTGTATCTTTGGGCAGCTGCTGTATCACACTCGCTGTATCAATACACTGATAATTTTGTCATACACTAAATCTTGTGTGTTTTCTTATGGTTGTATGTTTGTAGGCTGGAGGAGTTGTTTCTGTGTCTGAACGAGTATGAGAGTGTGAGTTTGTCATCTATATCATACCCATCCCTGCGCCTGCTGCATATCACAGATAACCAGCTGCAGGAATGGGTGGAGGTGCGTAAGATAGGCCTCATATATCCGGGCCTGGTGTCTCTTATCCTGGCAAACAACTCTCTTGCGTCTATCCACGAGCCTGAGGACTCCCTACATAGACTCTTTCCCAATCTGCGCAGCATAAACCTGCACAACTCAGGTGCTGAACTGCATAAACACCATCTCTGTAGACAGAAAATCCGAAAGGCTGTAGCTATGCTTTGAATTATGGGGACATGAGAGATTTCTGTCCCTTTCTGTCAATTGAAAGTCCATTTTACTAAAAAACTATGATGCTTCAAAAAATTCATAAAATCAATTTACACATGATCCATATAAATCAAACACAATCACTCTATATGACATAAAAGATTACATTTATTAGATTAATTACAACATAATTTATTTCAGTAGATCTAATATGATAAAGGAAAGCTCATCAAGTGCTTGATGAGATTTGAACTGTCAAAGTTGTGTGGCATGTCAGTGGAGGGACAGAAATCTTTCAGGTTTCATTCAAATTTCTTCATTAGTTTTTCAAAGCTGAGTAAAAGTCTGATCTGTTATTGAATTTAAAAATGTAACAACTAAACATTTTATATATTATTAGCTAATATGTAGTTTTTGTGTTATTTTAGGTCTATGTCGCTGGGAGGACATTGAGAAACTAAATTTCTTCCCAAAGCTTCAAGAGGTCAGAGTGATGGGTATTCCTTTACTGCAGCCCTACACCGATCAGGAGAGACGTTGTCTTATGGTAGCACAGTGAGTAAACTTACACAAAATTAGCCACTTTTGAATTGTCCAATTATTAATAATTGTTAGATATGATTAAATAAATCAGTGCGGCCTCCAATATGGAATTATATGTCCACACACACACACACACACTTGTCCTTGTGCTGTGTTTTGTAAGGTTGCCTAGCGTGACTGTATTGAATGGCAGTGTTGTCACTGATGGAGAAAGAGAGGATGCAGAACGCTTTTTCATTCGCTACTACCAGGACTGCCCTGAGGATGAGCTACCACAGAGGTAACCCCACCCACAACCTTTTTGACCTGGAATGAGTTGCCTATTTCTATTAAATTAGTTCCCTGCATATCTGTTTTTAAATCCAAGTTAAAAATCTATTTATTTGATAAGGCATACAATCTATGTTGAAGCACTCTTCCATCATATTTTATTGCTGTTCCTCTTATATTATTTTAAATTTGTTTAGTAATGTGTTTGTCTTTATTTATCTTGTTGTAAAGCACATTGGTCAACTTGGGTTGTATTTAATGGTGCAATATAAATAAAATTGACATTCACATTGACATCTGAATGAAACGGATTATGGAAGAAAAAAAAAGTGGGGCGGTGGACTTGGTTGTTGGATGGAGGCAGATCAGCTGAATGTGAGCTTGCAGTCAATTGTAAGAAAGAGACAGCCTTTTATCAGCCAAAAACCATGCATGTCATCAGAGATACCATCACCAATATTAAATTCTAATAATAATTAAATTCTAATAATAATTTTTCCTTGATTTTGGTTCTCTTACTGTCGTTCCTCAAACACGGAAGGTTAGTTTAGTCCTTGCAGTTTTTCATTTGTCAGTATTGTTCTTTTCTGAGTGGCTTTCTATTGAAAGTGGTAAAACTTTTTATTTTCTTTTTTTGCTAAAATGTAATAAAATCTTAACAATAAGAGAGCCCAGCCACCTCTTTCCGGCTTAGCAAAAGTAGTCTCTCTCTCTCTCTCTCTCTCTCTCTCTCTCTCTCTCTCTCTCTCTCTCTCTCTCTCTCTCTCTCTCTCTCTCTCTCTCTCTCTCTCTCTCTCTCTCTCTCTCTCTCTCTCTCTCTCTCTCTCTCTCTCTCTCTCTCTCTCTCTCTCTCTCTCTCTCTCTCTCTCTCTCTCTCTCTCTGGCCATGTCTTAGGTATCACGGTGGCCCTCCACTACATTCAAACCTATTTTCCTGTCAATTCTTTTTCTTTTTCTTTAGTTTGGTGCCTCCAGTTATCCAGGTGACGTTTAACGCTCCCATCCCTCACATCTTAAGGCCTCCCCCCTTCCCACATTGCTTCTGTTTTTTTGGGGACTTTCAGGGAATATTTTGGTGGGCCTTTCGAGGGATATTTTAGAGGGTCTTTGCAGGTCAAAGACATGGATAACGGATCACCCACATTCTTTGTATACCACATTCCACTAAACCTGAGAGAGTGTACGTAGGACTTTTTCGGTGACTACGGCAAGCCCTAGCTTCCAGCAGGGGATTCTAACCTTTGGGAGACAATGTGTCCACTCTCTCCCTCCTCAAAGACGCCTTTGTACTGGAATACTCCAATCAGAAAATCGATACACAAGGTGGAAGCTTTATTCGTTCTTCCACCTCCTTACATCCATCTCTCTCTCTCTCTCTCTCTCTCTCTCTCTCTCTCCCCCTGTTCTTCTCTCCTGCCCCTTTTCATTTGCTTTAGAGGGGATTGAGTTAGCTGGAGGATTTTTTGGAAAAGGGGATGGAATGACGTCCCTGACTCTCCTATTTTTTCCATTGAATGATGGAGACTCTGTTGCCTTTGTTCTGGAATAGCTCTCAGACCTAGTGTCTAAATAGTTAAAGGGCACCTATTATGCAAAATTCTCTTTTATAAGGTGTTTGAACATAAATGTGTGTTGGCAGTGTGTGTACACAACCACCCTATAATGGTAAAAATCCTCCCACTCTTTTTTTTTTAATCCCCATAAATCATAAGCAGTGTCTCAGCACAAGCTGTTTCCAGATTCCTGCAGTGTGACATCACACTGCAACATGTTGATGGACACTTTTACACTATTAACAGCAGATAGAGCAATACATACTGTATTAAACTGCTTTCACTTTAGTAACGTTAGACAGATGGATCTAATATACACACAAGATTTCTGTAACTGCATACGTGCACAGGCACAACCAACTGTTTTCATTACCTTGTGAGCATTTGGCAGTTGCAACATATGCAAGAGAACTAACATATGCAAGAGAACTAGTTTAATGACTCCTCACGGATGTGCTGACATCCAGCTCTGTGCGCATATGACAGGAGCATGTGTGTGTGTTTAAGATGATAGCGAAAAGGCTTTAAAACGCTTGTAATATAGTATTATAATATTTCATGATGATGAAGAACTGCCATGTCACATGAACATGTCTGCGATAGATATGATCATCAAAACACACAGATATCATGTTTCAGTTTTCATTCGCATGTTCTGGTGTTCACGAGCTATGAATAAGCTGTGAAGGCTCCGCCCTCTGGGTGGTGAGCAGCAGCTCATTTGCATTTAAGGGGAAACACACACTGAACAGCTCATTTTTCTTCAACCCCAAAATTGGCATTTTCAACATGGTATATTAAATGATCTGTTAGGAATTTTGATCTAAAACTTCACAGGCAAACTCTGGGGACACCTGAGACTTATATTACGTATTGTAAAAAGTGACATACAGTTGCAGTTATTGCAAATTTACCTTATATGCAGCAATAAAAACACCCACTAACATATCACAATTGTATTGCAGCATTTGTTAGGACATGCAGTTAAGATATACATTTCTACTTCTAACTGAAAACAAGTACTTATATTAAAATAGGTGCAATATTCTGTATCTCCTCTCACACTAAAACATTCCAGAATGAACCTTTGAGAAAAAAATGTGTATACCCTTATAATATATACACATATACAGTAGATATATACATTTTAAATGTTTCACTCTTTGTTATATTGCAGCCATTTGCTAAAATCATTTAAGTAAAAAAAAATTCTCATTAATGTACACACAGCACCCCATTTTGACAGAAAAACACAGAATTGTTGACATTTTTGCAGATTTATTAAAAAAAGAAAAACTGAAATATCACATGGTCCTAAGTATTCAGACCCTTTCTCAGTATTTAGTAGAAGCACACTTTTGATCTAATACAGCCATGAGTCTTTTTGGGAAAGATCCAACAAGTTTTTCACACCTGGATTTGGGGATCCTCTGCCATTCTTCCTTGCCGATCCTCCCAAGTTATGTCAGGTTGGATGGTAAATGTTGGTGCACAGCCATTTTCAGGTCTCTCCAGAGATGCTCAATTGGGTTTAAGTCAGGGCTCTGGCTGGGCCATTCAAGAAGAGTCACAGAGTTGTTGTGAAGCCACTCCGTTATTTTAGCTGTGTGCTTAGGGTCATGAACCTTCGGCCCAGTCTGAGGTTTTGAGTCTGTCCATACTTCTGGGGTATGGACAGACGAGACAAGAGAAACGGGAGACGTAGACACAAAGAGCGACAGGGCGAGAGAGTGGAGAGAAAAAAAAAATCTAATTCCCGGACACACTGTGAATGCCGGCGACTCCTCCGCTCCATCCAGGACGGCCGCCAACTCACCTTGACCCAGAGGCACGGCAGCGAGCTCTCCGTCCCACTTATCTTTACTCGCTCCAGCACCATCGCCTCGGGCAACCACTCGCGGTATCTCTTCACCACGATCCCCCTCAGCAGCGAGGGCTCTTCGACAGCATGTCCCTCCTTCCTCCCGGGTTTCGGCACCAATGTAACGCAGTTCGTAGACATTGGGAGGAAGGAGGCGGGAACCAGCACTTAAATCAATGAATAAACAAAATGAAAGTAAACCGTGGGCAGCCCCTCACAGACGACTGCCATGCACACACATTATAAAACATAAACAAAACACTGCGTAAAGTCCAGGCCTGGTCCTCTCTCATCCTCCACTGGTGTCACTCGTCCTTATATGCCTCCAAACTCCCTCATGAGAGAACACAAGACTGGTGTGATTCGCAGGTGACTCTCATTCTTCAAATTACACACCGATCTCTGATCGCTCCTCCCACGTCTCTCGCTCGTCTACCTCGCCACATTCATTATGTTTTTGAATGTAAAAACTACACAAACGTCATAATTTGACCTTAGACAACAGTATAAAAAAATTAAAAAGCCAGTTCATGACCAGTTCAAGTCCTAAGTTAAGTGGAGCCGTTTAAATTAAGTCTTGGAAAACCCTTAAAACAGCCATATTTATGAAAAGGAAAAGGCACTTGAAAAGTGCTTGCAATTATTGAACGATAATAAACAGGTCCTTCTCAAAAAATGTGCATATTGTGATAAAAGTTCATTATTTCCCATAATGTAATGATAAAAATTAAACTTTCATAAATGTTAGATTCATTGCACACCAACTGAAATATTTCAGGTCTTTTATTGTTTTAATACTGATGATTTTGGCATACAGCTCATGAAAACCCCAAATTCCTATCTCAAAAAATTAGCATATCATGAAAAGGTTCTCTAAACGAGCTATTAACCTAATCATCGGAATCAACTAATTAGCTCTAAACACCTGCAAAAGATTCCTGAGGCTTTTAAAAACTCCCAGCCTGGTTCATTACTCAAAACCGCAATCATGGGTAAGACTGCTGACCTGACTGCTGTCCAGAAGGCCATCATTGACACCCTCAAGCGAGAGGGTAAGACACAGAAATAAATTTCTGAACTAATAGGCTGTTCCCAGAGTGCTGTATCAAGACACCTCAGTGGGAAGTCTGTGGGAAGGAAAAAGTGTGGTAAAAAACGCTGCACAACGAGAAGAGGTGACCGGACCCTGAGGAAGATTGTGGAGAAGGACCGATTCCAGACCTTGGGGGACCTGCGGAAGCAGTGGACTGAGTCTGGAGTAGAAACATCCAGAGCCACCGTGCACAGGCGTGTGCAGGAAATGGGCTACAGGTGCCGCATTCCCCAGGTCAAGCCACTTTTGAACCAGAAACAGCGGCAGAAGCGCCTGACCTGGGCTACAGAGAAGCAGCACTGGACTGTCGCTCAAATTTTGCTTGTCATTCGGAAATCAAGGTGCCACAGTCTGGAGGAAGACTGGGGAGAAGGAAATGCCAAAATGCCTGAAGTCCAGTGTCAAGTACCCACAGTCAGTGATGGTCTGGGGTGCCATGTCAGCTGCTGGTGTTGGTCCACTTTATCAAGGGCAGGGTCAATGCAGCTAGCTATCAGGAGATTTTGGAGCACTTCATGCTTTCATCTGCTGAAAAGCTTTATGGAGATGAAGATTTCGTTTTTCAGCACAACCTGGCACCTGCTCACAGTGCCAAAACCACTGGTAAATGGTGACCACTGACCATGGTATTACTGTGCTCAATTGGCCTGCCAACTCTCCTGACCTGAACCCCATAGAGAATCTGTGGGATATTGTGAAGAGAAAGTTGAGAGACGCAAGACCCAACACTCTGGATGAGCTTAAGGCCGCTATCGAAGCATCCTGGGCCTCCATAACACCTCAGCAGTGCCACAGGCTGATTGCCTCCATGCCACGCCGCATTGAAGCAGTCATTTCTGCAAAAGGATTCCCAACCAATTTTTGAGTGCATAACTGAACATAATTATTTGAAGGTTGACTTTTTTTGTATTAAAACACTTTTCTTTTGGATATGAACATGATATTTCTCATATTTTTTCAGCTTTTATTCTTCTGGTCAATCATATAGTCAAGAAAAAAAATTGTTTCAATGATGAGCTTTGTCATAGTATCCACTCCAATTGTGGATTTCCAGGGGATTTCCCATGACTGGGACATCACGGGTCAATAGATTGATCTCCTTTAACTAAGGCATCAGATTCAGCTTCACCCATGAGTCGCTTTGCTTGTCGTTGCCCCTTATAAGGTGTTGTTCAAAGTTGAAAATAATTTTCCAATTTACAACTTTGCTTCGTTCTAGAATGAATCAGCGTTTTTTTAACCTGATAGATGATCTGCTAACTCGCTCTTAAAGTCAGTCCCTTGCCGCCACCTACTGGTATACCTATGTAACTTGCACTGAAGTCCTTGACAAATCCCCATCATTAAAATACAGATTGTTTTTCTTTGCCAAGTATGCCAACTACATTATAATATAAAATATTATTTATTGAACAATAATAGCCATTATGAACTTGTTTTTAACATATATTATTAAATAAGTTAGAATTTTGAAGTTGGAATTAAAATTTTGGATACCTTATATTGGTTATTTGAGTAAAAAATAAGCTAATTCTCAAAAAATAAACAATATTTTTTTGCAAAAAGGGTTTGAGATTGCAATATAATTACTTTGTATTTAGTTACAATGAAATGCTTTACATTTTACAAATGAAAACCTTTGTTTTCTTCTGTTATAGCATCATTAATAAGAATCGTATAAAAAGTTAATGCCCTCTTTCTGTTTGCTCTTGAAAATTCTAGGGCTTTAGGTTACAATACTTAAAGTTGCCATAGTCATTGCATATTTTGCATGTGCTTTACTTTTTTTGTGTCCACATTTTGTTTTATTATTATATTTGTATTTATCTATTTGCCTTTCTTTCTTTTTTTTTAAAGATAATAAAGATATTGTTTTATAAGTGAGATATTTTATTGTAGTCATTAAAAGAACAAAAAAGTAGTGCTTGAAAAGTCTGAATTTAATTTTATAGTATTTGTACAAACTTTAATTATTTTATTTACATGTTTTTTCCAAGTTTTAACCGTAGTTTCCAAATACTTACGGTTTAATAATAGTGACATTTTAATCATAGTTATTTGTGAAATCAGGTAATCGCAACATGGATTACTGGAGATGTGGAAGCGGGCCTTTCTCAGAAATAATGTCCTTTTATAATATGACTACAGTAACAGATAGTAAAATACATTTTTTTTTTTTTTACAGTGTTTAAAAATAACCCTTTCTTAAACATGTGCTTATGTAAGTTGCTCATGATAACATTAAGAAGAAAAAAGAGAAAGTCGGCACACCACGTCTCCAAACAAAACAGACCTTGATTGACCTTGGTTTAGTTATAGTGGTGATGATTAAACTAAATTAAAACAAGGGAATGAATTTGTATTATGTGGCCATGAATTAATAAGTTGTCGGATCAATGAGGGATCAATTCATGGAGAAGTTTAGCAGAATGTCTGAGCTGCCCTTTTCCTTAAAATGAAAGTTGATTAACCTTTGTTTAATCAAGAACTCCCTTTTTCGAAAGAAACCTGGCCAAGAAGGCACACCATTAGATAACACAATTAATATTAAACGCAACAACTGAACAAAAGTCAAATACATAGAATAAAGAATAAAAACATAGAACAAAAATAAAATACATTAATATAAGCATAAGGCTACAAATACATCATACAAAATCCAGCCAATCCAGCCCATGAATAGCAATTTGACTCTTCACTTACATAATTTTTTTCTGTGTTTTAAATTACCCCATGGTAACAAAATTATTAAGCTGTAGTGCGTTCTGAAGGTTATTGCATGACCAGGGCGGTAAAAAAGCAAAACCCTTTGTACCAATTACAGTAATAAAATCCCAACCTAACCTTCAGCTTCTTCGGTAAGTGCAATATGCACTCTAAAAAGAAATTGAGCCCCCTTTTTCAATTGAGTAACCTCCTAAGGTGTGAATAGCAACAATATCTGAGTTCTGGAAGTGAGCTATTGAAATTTTCATAAATTTAGTTTCCGTAGCATCAAATACCATCTTAAACTCATATAATGAAATTGCAGCTTTTGAAAAGAAGTCTGAAGCTCATCAACAAACTGAGCAGATTACAGTTTAAATAAAGATTTTAGCTGTAGGCAAGTCCTTCCCAATATTATTTTTAAAAGCAGAAAATAGAACAGGAGCTAAAATTTTATCTTGGGGACTCCCTTTAGAGATTTTCAAAGAACTTGACTTATATCCATCCATATATACACACTGGGTTCTATCTGCAAGGTAGTTTTTAACCATCCAGCCCAATATCACTGAGTCTGTCTAACAGTACATCATGATCAACAACACAAACATCAACAAAAACATCACAAAAGTCATAAAAGTTAAAACCTCATAAAAGTGGCCCACACGATTAGTGCACTATAGTCCAAGTCTTGCGGTTATTTACTAAAAATCATAAGACATAATTATTGACAACTAAATGCACTTGGGGGACGTGGTTTTGGAACATTTCCCATCTGAAATCTAAGTGATTACATTCATTACGTAGATTATGCAGTGGTGATGTTGTCCACATGTGAAATTCATGTGGTTTTTTTTAAAGGGTGTAATTATTGTTTGAAAGAAGAAAGGAAATTATAAGTCTTTCAAAAAACATGAGGAACCTTTAATGAATGAGTGAACTATTCCTTTACAAGTCACTTTTTAATTTGTTTCTTCTTGTGCCCACCGGGACCACTTCTTCAGAGACTTTCCTTTCAACTCCTATGTAAACTGAAACCAAGGTACACTGACCCTCATTTCTGACCTCACACCATCCACATCCTCTCTATTTCTTTCTCTCTGTCCCTTTCTGTCTGTTTCTCTGGAGGGAAAGCCTTTTTCCCAGAGGGATGAGGTTGAGATGAGAGTTGGCACTAGAGGGTGAAAGGGCAGGTGCAGAATTAGATGGTAAACTCTAGATATGGGTTAAGGTTGCCCCCCTTTTGAACCCAGTCTGCTCTTGCCCCCACCCCTTGGGTGCAGATCAGAGCTTAGGCTATGTTACCGACTCTGTGATAAAACTCTGAAAGAGGGCAAAGATCTGAGAAACAGAGAAAGAGATGGACAGAAAGAAATTATGCCTTTCTGACCTCAAACACACCTTTAGACTGTGGCCTCTTTGAATGCATGAGACGTAACCCATGCAGAGACCCATTCAGCCTAATTTATGAGACTCAAACTGTGGTAGCATAAAGTAATGGATAGAACCATTTGAGCGACTTTCAAAGTGATTTCACAGTAACCTTAGTCGCATTTACGGTTGCTTAGACATAAACTTTAGGTATAAGTAGGCATGCGACTGTTATCTTTATAAAGCTGAAAAGATCTAGAGATTTGAGCGCTGGCAAGTGTAATTCAAACCCTTCACTGCTTGATTGCACGCATCGATTTCCTAGATGAGGCTTATATGCATTATTTAATGTATACTTAAGAATATCTTTCCAAAACTACTTTATAGGCACTAGAATTGCTATTTATACTGTTAAAGTGTTAAATACTTTAGCATTAGTTTATTTGTACCAAAGCTGTCAAACAGGTCCTAGTCACCCTCCATTAGGCAGCTGTGAGGTACACTATTTATGTAGTGCAGCCTATATAGGTAAGAGGGTGAAATAGGTGAAGGAGTCCTATACATTCAACAGGTTTTGAGTAACTAAAACCTGAGCCGTGGCCATGGGCATGTTGATCCTCCCTAGGAGTAATTGGAAACACAGGAATGATAGCAGGGTGGAGGAAGCAAAGACAGGGATGAGAGGAGTAGAGTGTGAAGGAAATGAAAGGGGCTATTGGTCTTACTGTCTTGGAGTAACTATAGCCAGGGACCTTGTTGACATTTTGATGGTGAAGGACAACATAGAGGCCTAGAGGAGAACAAGGATGTAAGAAGGCAAGTGTATAGGGAAAATCTAAGTGTGTCACTCTTTACAGACAATGAGAAATTTAAGAAGATAAGTGGATTGGAGTAACCAGGCTCTTTAGCATCCATCATGGTGGATGTCGATGCTAAACATGTAATGATAGAAGGATTCATAGACAACATAGACAAGTCTTGTTCCCATTTAGGTTTTAACTTATTTAAGGACATAAAGGCGTCTACATTGAGACCAGATAGCTCGAGATGAAGGACCTGGGTTAATAACTCATGACATATAGAAACTCAAAACATTCTTTTTTGTAGTTTGAGCAGGAATGAAGAATGAACAAAATCAATTAAATTCATTTCTGTCAGAGTGATCAGATTTAATTTTAAGTACTTTTTATCGTCACTCAGGACATGACATGTATGCAACATCGTATGCAATGTGCAGCAGTGTCTACAGCTATGTCCGAATTCATTTAAATTCACTCTTTTCCATAATGAGTCATGACTGTTGTCAGGAGGAACAACTGGCAAAATTGTCCCGTGCCCACCAAGGCCGAATTATTGGGTCTCACTCATAAAAATCTTATAATAGACCCTGTAGTGAACTACGTGAAATACACTGTATAGTGAATAGGTTAACAATTTTGGACACTAGCGTATGCAAAAAATACAGTATGACTCTTGTTTTGTTGTCTCTTATTTTGTCTTATGTAACTTTTAGTTGTTGGAAAAGATATTCTTGGTCTTATGCAACCACTTACATCATTACTATAGCAACCCATGTAGCTATTCTAGTTATTGCCTACACTGTCTAAAATTGATTTCAACTGATACAAAATGACAGTTAGCCCTAAAGACTGGAAAGCACAGATTCCAGTTGATTGGGGATGTGAACAAAGCCTAACATTCTGTAATCTCTGCTGTGCCTTTCAAAGAGGCACTTACCCCAGGTTCATCCAGGGTGACTGCAACTGTAATACATGTACTGAAGTTGCTTAAGATAAAAAGCCAAATTGGTGACAAGTAAATAACGAAAGAATTTCCTTGGGTCCCAGGAGATATTTGTAATGTTAAGTTGTAGATATCTAAATATTAAGCTAATGGTGATTGTGCACTTTATCTACCTGAAAACAGATCATGTTGTTTCTGAGGCCATCAGCAAATGTAGTATCTACAGTAGATTCACTGTATGGGTCTACTATGAAGACAGCACGGTGGCGACTGTCCGATCCCATCTTCGAGACTGATCCAAGGCAGCTATGTTATCACAGCGAACACCCATTCGCCTTCATTTAAGGAGCTTAGCCACACTAAATGAGACCCTTGAGTGAGACTGTTCTTTCTCTCAGACAGAGTGGCACTTTGTATAGAGGGGGCAGTATTCCCATGGTGAAGGCAGGGAGCCACAGGCACCTACCCAGGCTCAGGCTCTGCTTTGTGGGGAGACTTTTCTGGACAGGCTGGGGAAATTACTTTGATTGGCTGTGTCGGTTACTGTAGCCCTCTAAAGCTAAAAGACTTTTTTTGTGGAGATTTTATTTAATTGTCCCTGCCGATCTCCTCTTATCTTTCCCACAATCCTTCAGCAAGACGGGAAAGAAGGGAGGGTAAAAGGGGTGGTGGTAAGAACTTTCTCACAGTTTAAAAACTCAGTGTGCTTTACAAACACACAAACAGGTACACAAATACACAACCACATCTTCCCACAAACACACAACTCTGTGGTAACTTTTTTTGGTGCATTGATATTAATTTTGCCTGTTTAGAAGTGGTCTCTCCTAAACATTTGAGTGTGATTGACATTTTGATGAAAACTACTTAAAGGGATAGTTCACCCAAAAATTACTCACCCTCAAGTTGTTCCAAACCTGTATGAATTTCTTCTGAACACAAAGGAATATATTTGGAAGAATGTTTGTAACAAGCAGATCTCGGCAGCCATTGATTACCATAGTATTTTTCTCCCAACTATGGTAGTCAACAACCGCCGAGATCTGCTTGGTTACAAACATTCTTCCAAATATCTTATTTTGTGTTCAGCAGAAGAAAGAAATTCATACAGGTTTGGAACATCTTGAGGGTGAGTAAATGGTGACAGAATTTTAGGGTGAACCAACCCTTCAAAGGTGTCATGAACTGGCTGTTTTTATTTTTTCATACTATTGTCGGAGGTCAACTTATGATGTTTGTGTGGTTTTTACATTCAAAAACATCATAATGAATAAGTAATGGGCTATTTTCTACACTGGTTTTGAGGCTCTCTCCTGAAAGCTGGGTTTTGATGGGCTTGCAGCACTGGAGACTTGGAAGTAAACGCCCAGTGCTGTGATTGGATAAGATTTGCATATTTAATGAGCTTCAGCTCCCCTGTCAGTTCAGTTCATGAGGGAGGGATTGTTTTGAAAGCCTCGATCACAAAGCTTGTAAACATCTTTATCAAAAATACACAATGATTTATTTCTCATCCACCCGCGATTGATTGGACTATTATTTTTGTATTACATGGCCCTCCCGATCAGTGGATATAAGCGTGAACCGCGCACACACGTATACGCATACGCGCTCGCACACCCTTCAAATGTCAAGTCAAGAGAGAGTGAACAGTGCAGATCAAGAAAGGAATATTATTTCACTATTTAAGATTCTTCGGCCTGCCAACAGGCTTACGTTTTGGTAGCCCATCTGGTAAACTCATAGTCCCGGGACATTGGGCTTTGCGAGCCCTGGCCCATACATGTCTGAGTTTAGTGTGCTAAAGGTATGTTCTGTTAGACACGTACACATAATCAAAACGATCTATAACAATGTCATACTATTACATATAAAAAAAACATGTTTTACTCACATTAGTGTGTTGCACCATTCCTGTCGGATCCAATATAGAAGAAACACCATTGTGTTTTAATCTCAATATGTCTGCAAATCCAACATCGACCTGAGATTTGTTTACAGACTACCTCGCAGTGAAATGAAGTGAACACCATGTCTTCCCCACGGGAGCTGGAACTTCATTAAAAATAAAGTGCAACCACACATTCCTAATATTAGGATCCCAAGGAAGCTTATGCAGCAACTGTGTTCTTCCACAACCAGGCATAGTGCAATATCTTCTTCGGCATGGTTATTGCTGCTGGCTAGCGCAGTCCGAACAGCTCCATGGGTCATTTATGATCCAAGTTACTCAACTAAATATACAAATAGAATTTATTAATTTGGTCATATATAATTCTATAAACTATCCAAATTAAACTAGCCAAATCAAATTTTGTTGCAATGTTGTCCTGTTTAACACTGTGAAGCTGCTTTGAAACAATCGTCATTGTAAAAGCGTTATATAAATAAAGTTGATTGATTGATTGATTGATGAGCGGGGCTACTGACTTAGACGTGCTTATTATTCTGTAGAAGTGGTGTTTTGCCACACGATGACGTCAGGATGAAGCACTCTATCGTTTTCTGAGCCTAGTGTCTATAAAAGCTTTTCTTTGACTAACAATTAAGTTTTCAGCTCTGAAACTTACAGGATATTCTTATATTACCATGACCTTTTATATATCAAAAGCTCAAGGGAAAGTTGATTTCTCAATTCATCACCCCTTTAAGTCAACATGCCGGGTTTTGCAAGCATATATCAAATACAAGTGTGATTTACCTGCGGTTTCGTAGCCCATTAGATCTGTTCCAGAACCTTGTAAGTGTACTTGCAAGTCCAGTGCCTTGCAACTGCCTTCTAAGGCAAGAAACCTTGCTTTGTTTGAACTGAATTAGAACAATTGGAACAATCTAAATAGGCAGCATCTTACGCAGGTTGCGGTCTAATGTAAAAGTATGATAAACTTGACCCCACAACACAATTGAGTGTTAGCGTTTTTCTATGCAAACTCATTCCTGCAGCACTCTATAGCAGTCGTTCTTAACTCTGGTCCTGAGGACCCAACACTCATTTTGTATTGTTAGGGGTATAACAGCTTAGACCCAGAGACCAGTAGTGAAGAATGAAGACAAAGAGTCAGGAATGCAATTAATTAAAGAACATTTTTACTGAAGAATAGTTTGCAGTTTCATCAGCAGAAGCCAGCTTCAAGTCTCACAAGGAGTTTGTAGGCCCCACTTCCACTCTACCGGTCTCGTCGTACTGTACATACAATTGTCCCAACAGTTATACTGTTTTCAAGGTCTAGCCACATCATTACTTCAAGGTGTATGATTCTGATTGGCTCAGAGAAAATGCACAATCATGGTAAATTTCCACACAAGGATAGATAGCAGAGCATATCACTAAACTAGGTAGACTACTTGTCGCCCCATGACTAGATTTAGATCATTGTTGACCTCGGAGGTTGCAGATAGGCGTCTTCACGTCTAGTGTTGTGTGCAGAAAATGTCCATCTTTAATATTGGGCCTGCACAGATCATGCAACGCACACACCCAAAAGCTCCCGAGCATCACAGCTCTCCCAAGGTTGGCGAGTCTTAACTACATATCAACAAAGCACTTCACCAAAACAAGCATGTGCTTTCTCTCAGTGAGAGGTACAGACAATAGTACAGGCTACAGGCAATATTTATCTTGATTCTTTAGTGTTTCAGTAAAAGGAAATATAAAATTAATAAAATAATAAAATTTTTTAATAAAAATTAAAGACAAATTCATATTTAATCTAGGGAAGCCGGGCAAAGTGAGCAAACACTGTTACTGCACTCCCAGCATGTTTTTTTATCAATATTATTATTATTATTATTTAGTATTTACAGTTTGACCAAAACAAGTTATTTTAAAAGGAAGCAAAATGTTGCTGCTTTCTGTCTGGGATAATAGTCTGTGTAAGTATGCCTATGATGATTAAAAATGCTATATTCTATATTCTGTCCATGCTTGCTTTCTTCACAGTCTTTCTAACTAAAATCTACTCAACATTCTGTTTCAACATAAATGGGTAGTGACCCATTTATGTTAAAACAGAATGTTGAGTAGATTTTAGGATGTAGCAGCAAAATAGCATTGGCTAATCTCACATGGTTCTCCTTTCCTGCTGTCCACTCTTTTCAGGTACCACACTTTGATAGCACGCTATGGCCGCCTAGCCCCACTTGCGGAAGTGGATTTGCGCCCTCTCTGCCATGTCCAAGTTGAGGTGCACTTCGGGGACCAGACAGAGCCCCTAGCGCTGAGATTGGATCAGACAGTGGGAGACCTAAAGAAGCAGTTGAGAGCTGTGGTCCAGCTACCTCCAAACAAGATACGTGTGTACTATATCGACCGGCAGCTTGGCTATGCGTTAGAGCCTCAGGAGATGAAATATGGAGCTCGAGCACTTCATTCCTACAGTATACGAGATGGAGATGAGATCTTGGTGGTGCCTAAAACAAAATGACAGAAAAGAGATCAACAGCTGTGCACTATTTGGGCAAAAAAATACTGTTTGAGATGTTTCCAGGTTTATTGGAATACCATCTTCCAATGAAGGCAATGTGAATGATGTGAACAGTGAACAATTCATAATACCTTATATTTACAACAGAGAAAAACTGTTTTCCCAGCATCTTCAATTTATTAAAAAAAAAAAAAAATCCAAAAAAGGGACTTTGGAATCAGGATTAAATCCATTTTAAATTCCACTGTTCTGTAGATGTACAGTATGTGTGCTAAAAAAAAATGTGTGGACTTAATAATTTTCATTGATGTTTGTTATGAGACAGCTTCTCAGGAATTACCCACAACCCCATACATGCCTCTACTCTAAAGAGTATTTACCATTTATTAAAGGTGCAGTACAGATTATTTGGCCCTTTTACAGTTAAGATGTAATTTAGGTGGAGGGTTGGGGCATAGATAAATATGATGATTTGGGGAACAGGCAATAATTTTATAAGAGTGAATGTCATTACGAATGTCAAAACTCACCACCTTCTTAATGTCTTAAAGACATAATGTAAAAAGTAAATAAAGACAAAAAAGGACCATTATCTACAAATAACATCTTTTGTTGGAGGTAACTGTCTTCCACAATTGATTTATTGAAAACAATCTTTTTCAAATAAATCATGTTACAAAAGTTAGGAAGCTCTGATATATTGATTGCTAGATATCTATTACCACACCGCATCATACATATGCTGTAATAGTCAGACTTTCTTCTCTTTATTTACAGATGTGATGTAACCACGCAAACACAAATGATGAAAAAAAAATTTGACCCGAAAGCTCATAATATTAAAATGTTTTGTTCATTTTTAAACAAAACATCTTCCATACTACATACCAAAATATTTATATGAACATACAGTAATGTCGTACAGAAATAACATGGTCACTGCACCTAATGTACTGTGTGTCTACAATGTCTACAATGAGGTAGGTGTTCCCAGGCATTTAAACTATACATGCTTTTTCAGTCAAGACACTGCTCTCTACATTTCCTTAAAAAACTTAACAATGGATAGACATCTTGGCTAGACATGGAAAATGCCAAAATCACTAATTATAAGCTGAATATCTGTAGATTGTGAATGATTAGATAAAGGGAAACCTAGGGCTACCTGTGTCCTTATCATAGAGCTAGTGCCATTGGATGAGTAGGTGGTCTGGCGAGGGTTTGGGGTGGGTTGGGGGCATATAGAAAGTGAACTCTATCCTCCGGCTATGACACTAGCCACTTCTTTTCTGCTTGAATTACAGCAGGGTCACCTACAAGTCTGAAGCCCTCTTAGGTTTACACACTTTAGATTCATGTTTTTCCCAGGAACTTTTTCCCCCCAGCCCTGTTGCTGTCTGCGTTTCCATCGGTCTAAAGTACCACGAAGATTAGCCCGGTGATGTAGGAATGTTCGTCCTCCACATATTAGCTTAATAAAGCCAGAAACTTGTCAATGCCCCATCTGTCGTATTTTTTAAACTCCATTGTTGATTTGAATAGCAAACAACTCTTACTGCACGGACCGCAACAGACTTTTAAAAATGGTAGTATAAAATACTGCATGGAGTCAGCCAATCAAAATGCTATGTGAAGTCAACCAATCAGTTGTTCATGTTCAGCCCCCAACTCCCACACCCAAAAGTTCCTGAACTTTGATAAAGTACTACCTCGCAAACAAGGCTGTTTTGGGGGGGGGGAATATTTACCCGGAACTTCATTTAGACCCTGATTTCTGCGGTCGAAACACACAGAGTACCACCCCAAAGTCCCCAATTCTTGGGGAAAGTTCCTACAGTGGAAATGTGGCTAAACTTGGCTCCCCCTATTATGACCACAGACCTCTGCAATCTCTTTCATTGGTGAAAAGATTCTTTGGAGTATGTAGATGCCATACTCTTATTTATGTGCAAAGCCGAGCATGTGCTGTTGGGTTAAAAACCTGCATTCGATTTGATTGATAGTTTAAACTTTTTAACTTTCAGTCTTTATGGTCTTAGTATTTAACCACAGTCAGCACATGCCAGTCTATACATTTCAGGAATTGGATTACCATGGCTTTTCCTGTTCACTCCCATACCATTTCCTAGCAGAATGGCTCTAATGTTAGTGCGACTGATATAGTATAGACTCCCTCTCTAGTTACCAAGCTGTCTCTAGGCAACCCTATCCCAGAGGAGGGTGTTAACAGGGAGCTCAGAATCCATTAGGGGCTCAGATTAGCTATATTATCACCATTGATAGGAGAAAAACCTTCATGAATATTGTTGGCAGATATTGAGACTACTTTGTTTCAGTATAACCGCATATGTCAAAGTCCCATCACTGGAAATTGAGTTTAATTGTCATATTTTTTGCCCAAATCCCATGATTACACCATATTGTTGCTACATTTATTTAGCTCCTCCCTGTGTAATTTTATTCTTCACTGATAATTGGAAATCCCTTATAATGCTTACTAATGTCTGGATAATAATCATGCACTATGCCAATGTCTCACTAGATAGAACTACACTTTGCTTTCTTTCTCATGTACAAACCACAGTCTGTGTGCTTGGTCACCCCTTTTCTCCCATCTTTCAGCAATACCTGTGTCTCTACAAGTTTCTCATTGCTCATATTTTGTTCTCATTGTGTTCTGGTTGTGGTGATGACACTTGATCCTCTCTGTTCTGCTCCCAAAGGACATCTGGCCTTTAATGGCAGAATGTTGTTAACAGAGCAGGTGCTGACATATTTACTTATTGCTGGCTTGTATAATGGTGTTTTACAGAGTGTAAAGAGGGCCATTGGCTTGTGCCATGGATAATATTTCAGTATTAATGATTATGTGAAAATTGACATGGAATATTCCTGTAAAAGGTGTGTGATTTGTGTTACTACAAATAATGGTATTTTACCATTATGTAAAGTTCTGTAGAATGCCATACTGAAAAAGTTTTAAGAATAAACTGAAGCCAAGGCTTTGCATGAAATTAATTGCGTCTTAATGTCCCCTAAGCTGCTAAGGTGATTAAGTTTCCCTTTTTAATGACATTTGTTTTATTTTTAGTAGACTTAACATTTCATGTTTCATCTTACATGAGCAGAGATGTGTTAATGTTAATTAAGTTATCAACGGTATTCAGAGATCCAAGTTATGTCCTGGCTCAGCTGGTCCAGCTGTTGAACCTGCAAAGCCTGACAACCAGTATACTCTAGTGAATCTAAGGTGATGGTAGTTTTGCTGGATAAGGTGGTGTGTTGAGTACAAATTGTGTGACCTTCTATAATGTTTTTTTCTCCAGAGTTACCTATGCCTGTTGCCTTTTAAGTTGTTTGCTATGCTTTCTTGTATATTCTCCTCTTTTGTTGTCTTAGTTGTGTATTTACTCAACTCACACTAGGGACAGGCCGCTGCAGAGACCTCACCAAGAGCCTAGGCAAGTGCTAGCATCCAACTGGAGTCTATCCAGACAGACAGCCACAAGCTAGCCTGCCACCTGGATCACCATAGTGGTTTGGCTGATAAAAAGCATCACGCCTAATTGGTTTCGCCACGTTTGGAAGTGCTGGCCTATTCCCGTCACGCCTGCAGGTGAAAGCTACACGTGCCAAATCTGGCATCGCTGTCACACTCTCAGACTTACGCGCAGTTCTGTCCAACCAAGGCTTAAAACTTCCATCTCCTTAGTGGCCTTACTGTTGGGCAGCATAGCCTCCCAGAGTGCAGCTTTAGCCAGAGTTCACTGGTGGATCGGCAACACAGAGAGGGAAGAGGTACAAGGGGTTACCAGAGCATGAAAGCAGGGGTGGGCTACAAAGGCAAGGTCACACTGGGAGCTGCTGAGGGATTTGGTGTGTTTTGGATAGGTGGGGGTTTTAAGAAAGTTTTTCTAATCGCCTCACTCTGTGGTAGAGCAAAAAGAACTGGCTGAGCAACTGGTAGCCTGATCTACCCTGTGCACCATAAAGCAAGGACGGCTGAAGGAAGCTCATTGTGTGGCCAGAAGGGGGAGATGTTTTCTGAGAAGGTTTGAGTTACCTTAAGGGGGCTTGACATTGTTGAGGAAAGGAAAGAAAATGAGGGAAAATCAACTGCTTGGCGTTGGATGCATCAAGGGGGTTTGGGTGAAAATTAAGATATTGGATGACCCAGCCAGGTTGTTGTCCAGGACCTTTTCCAGCATACAGGGTCAGGCCTGGTGGACCTACCAGCAAGCAACTGCAGCATTAGTGCTCTCATCTAAGCTTGAGTCCTTTCCCACGGAAGCTGTTCGATGACTCCAAAGGTCCTTGTTGTACCCGCTGACATTATGGTAATTCAGTCAGCCTGATTTCAATCTGCCAGGTTTGGTTGGCAGGTGGTTGATGGGGCTGACAGTTTGCGATTACATTTTATCAGACACTTGACTCCAATGCCCAGACAGTGGAGTTAATGCTTATCACCAAGCTCATAGCCATCTCTTGTTCTTGGTGGGACTGAAACTTTGTAAAGGTTTGGTTGTAAAGATGCAGGATTATCTCAGCTGAGTTGACCTATTCCACAACCACAGTGTTTCTGTTTGTAGGTCAACATGAAGTAGAATGAAAAAAAAAAAGCAAGACAGCGTGACAAACCCTATTAGTAAGCTAATTACAACGGCAGGAGATGATGGTGAGAAGATAAGGATTGCTGTCTCCTTCTTGTCCTTACTCACTCTTTCTTCTGTATCTGGACATTCCAGCACTAGATGATTCAACTGTCCAAAAGTCAGTCTGGGACCACATTGCACTCTTTGTCAAATTCTCTGTGTCCTTGTTATGCACTGGTTTGGTTAAGAGTATGGTCTGCATTTACACAACAAAGCAACAAGGTGTAAAAGAACCCTCCGCTGGGAACCCCACATTGGTCACAGGGAATCTGGGGTCTGTGTCCGTCCAGTCAGCTTTCACACATCCTGCCCCCCTTTGGTATCTAGTTACGTCCACTGTCCTCCTAGAAACAATGCTGAGTCTGACTCAGATCTTGCTCCCATCTCCTTCCCAGACCCTATCACTGTGGATGCACCAATGATTTCCCCCCTTTTTGTTGTTATCTCACCACTGCATCTATGGAAATGAGCCCCATTTGGAGACCAACCCAGGGCTGAGTGAGCTGTTGCAAATAAGGTTGTCCTTAATTGGTGCAGGGAGGCAAGTAAGACAGGAGGGGGAGCACTGATTCGCTCACTCACGCACACACATAGAGTGTCCAAGCTGATTCATGTTAATGTGGTAACCCAAGCTCTTCTCCCTTTTTTCAATCAAATAAAGCAATGTTTTTCTGCCGTGTTTTCTTTTGTAAATAAATGCCCCTAGGGTGGGCTAAAGAGCCCCAGAAGAGATGCAGTGGACTGTGCACTAGCTATGGAGAGGGCTGCTATCTAGGGAATTGGAGTTAGATCCAAAGGCCTGACATTTTCTTCAGAAATCCTCTTTGTGCTTACGGCTCTAGTTTCAATATTTCCCTTTAGTTACTTACCAAACGTCACCTTTCACTGGTCCTCAGTTGTACCCCCTTCTCTCATCCACTCTCTCTTCACCATTCTGCTCTTGTTTTTTTTCCCCCTCTTTTGAAAGACTCAACCCCAGTCTCCATCCCCACCCCTCTCTTTCCCTTTTACTCTACTATCCTCCCCTTCCCCAAAAAAACTGATCTCAGATTAACTTTAACACTATCCCTGGTGCAAAAGGTAGCGCCTGCCTCTGATGCGTCTCCCTTCAGTAGATCCGTACAGGGAACCCACTCTCTCACTCCTCCTCTGTCCTCTCATTCTGGGATCACTTTCTCCAGACTTTTGCTCTTTGAAATCAAGCGTACCCTGAAGCACGGATTGGGCCGTGTTTGCCATTCTTGTCTTTGGCGTTTGTCCTGTGGAATTGGACCAGCACAGTGCTCTGTTTGAGTAGAGGATTTAGGAGGGTTTTTCTGGGCTGTCTCCCCCTCCCTTTTCTGCATCCAAGAGCAGAGCCCCTCCGCTCTTGAGACTGTGTTGATGGTACCCACTTGGATGTGACTTAGAGGCTGATGCACAGGTGACGTGCTGAACTTCTGTCCTATGAAGGCAGGTGAGTGCTGATTTCTGAGTTGTGGTCTTTGAACTGAAACGACTGTGTTTTGTTCTTGTTTTGTTTTCTTATAGCAAATTTGCTGTCTTTCACTCCTTGTCAGTTTCTCATAAGTGATGTTCAGGTGCTCTACCTCTTTTACACCTCTCTCTCTTTGTTTTGGAAACACACTTTGTGTGCGAAAATGTAAATGATAGGTTTTACCTGCCAATCGGTAACTAAGAAATTTTGATAACATCTATCATTGCTATTAATGCCAGTCGTCAGAAAAGGCAGCTGGTTTGAGATCGGTTTCTGATAGGTTAGCCAAATGAACTCTGCCAGTCTATGTAATGTGATGTGGAGAGCAATGGATTTGCCTTTTGGCATCTCACACAGTATCTCATGGTTCACTTGGGAATCCCATCAAATGCCAGTTTTGTCTCTGCTTTGGTTTCATGACGGAAGATGTTATACAGGACATTGTCTAAATACATAGGCTCTCTTCAGAAGACTGGATTTCAGTTATGTTGGAAGGTGGATAGTTTTTTCTCATTTGGCAGTAGGAAGAAATGGTACACTTCCAGCTTGAATTCAAATCTTAGTTTCTATGGACGTTTTGAAATACTTTATTTCATAAAATATTCCTGATTTTGTAAATGAAAAAGTAATTTTTAAATATTTTTTTTCCTTCATTATTAGTTCATTGTGTTGCATTGTTTGGATTTATTCCATGCATTTTAAGAATTTAATTAATTAAACTGCCATTATTCATGTGACAGCTCAATGGTAAATTTAAAAATTCTGGATAATTTTCTTACTGAGGCAAAGGTATATCCCCAGGTAATCATCTGATTCATGTTTTAAGATTCCAACATTGTGTGAAATATGACTAATTTTATTAGACTTACATTAGATGCCATGTCTTGATTTATGGAGCTATAATGACATTGTAAGCTTTAATTTATTCTTATTTAATAAATTAATTAACTTAAATCTGACAGCATCATTCTGGATTTGTTAAACTGTGACGAACTTTAACATACACAATTAAATATAGGGGATGCATAACCATGCCTAATACAAATAATGTATATAACATATATTTATGTCATTCACCTAAGATAGAAGTTATATACTAATTATTTAATCAGACACTAGACCTTTAGCAGTATTTTCTTTTGTGTTTACATTAGAATTAGCTTTATTTTTAGGCAAATGGCAAGTTTTCTGAAACACCCTAAGAATGAAATAGACTCCTTTGGATGTATCGGTTTAAATCAGTCTTACTTACTATTGCTCACTGTTTTGCCAGTGCCCTTTCTAAAAGACATTTGGTGCTCTTATTCAAAATATACCTATAAGTAAGAAGTCTGCGGTGACAAAGTAGTTCCAGTTGAGAGTTCTACCATCAGAATCATCAATCAAGTTGTTATCATTTATTTTCACCTGATACTAGGATTTGAGAAGATGTCCATTTATTTTGGCACATTAAGGCTGGGTGAATCTAAAGGGAGTGAAACCCAAACTTTAGCCCCTCAGGGTTGCCGTAAAGACCCTGGCAACTCAAGCCTGCTAAATTAAACCCATTAGCCTCACTGTTCACAGTCTTTCTCTGATGCCAACAAGTCATAGCACATAAACACTTTGTAATGGACCCTTCAGACGATGGATAGGAGCAAGGCAAGTTCTCCCAGCCGCGGGCTTACTGGCACTGTGGAGGCCTGGAACTGCATCACCATAGCCCACTCACACGATAGTGCTGGAGAATGTGATCCCAACATATTGTTCCCCATCACATAATAGAACCTTTTCAACTCAGGACGAACAGGCCCACCATGGAGAGGGAGAAAGGGGGAGAATGCCCCCATGGGAGACCTGGGAGACTGCTCTTTAAACCAGGGCAGATTGGAGACAAATGTGTCTTGGCCTAGTTGTTAATTTCTTTAAATAGACTTGTTTTCATACAAATATTTTTATTTTATTAAAACAGTTCAAATATTTTCATCTTAAAAGATTTGATGTTTGGAAGGCTGGTGCCAAAAAAGTATTTCTGATATTTTGTGATGAATAATGAAATTATATATATTTTTTGTATTTATCTTGTTGCATTTATATGTGTGCACTAAAAAGAAAAAAATCCTTGCGTGTGCAAGCACACTTGGCAGTAAAGCTCTTTCTGATTCTATATATTTTTCAGGTGTTTAGGATGGTCAGAACAGGCACTTTAGTCTCTCTGCTCCAGCTTTTCAGCACCCTTGCTCCCAGAGGAGGTAAGTACGTGTCCTCTCACAACTGTGTGTAAATCCTCTCCTACCTGCCTCCACAGCCCCTCATGAGCATTAAAGGTAACCGTGATTGATAGACAAAAGAGCCAAGGCACTAAATAAAGAGCTAATCAATTAAGTAAAGATGTGATTTAAAAAAAAGAACCCAAACCTCTTTGTAAATTACTTATCTACATCTTATTACCTACTGTACATACCTATGCAAAGAGACTGAATTTATATAGTTTAAATCCATCTTTCAACATTTCCTCTTTTCTCTGCTTAGCATTTTCTCAGGATACCCTCTACCCCTTTGGAACAGCTCACAGGGATTTAGAAACCCCTAAGATGGACGATGGCAGCTCTCCAGAGATTCCACTATTAATTCCATTCATATTCTTCAATGTGCCCTATAGGTCCCTTTATGTAAGTTATGTAACTTTATGTAAGAACTGTAAGATAAATCACCAAAAATCTCATTGCATTTGTGTATAAATTATTGGTGTTCTTGATGCTCTATTCATCCATTTACCATCTACGATCAGTGTAACAGCACACTATCTTCTTTTCTTTAACAGGTCAACAACAATGGAGTGATCTCCTTCAACATTCAGGTGAGTCAATTCACTCCAGAGGCTTTTCCCCTCAGTGACAGCCGTTCCTTCATTGCCCCTTTATGGGCTGATGTGCATAATGGAATCCGTGGAGATGTGTACTACCGTGAGAGCACAGACCCAGAGATCCTGGAGAGGGCCACACAGGATGTCAGAAAGTATTTCAAGATTATGGTATCCTTCACTGCCAGCTGGGTCTTTATTGCTACCTGGAATCAGGTCACCTTTTATGGAGGAAGCCAGACAACACCGGTGAGGAAAAATGAGATGTATTTATTTTGTCTCTGTTTTAATTGCATGACCAATATCAAAACTGCACAACTGAGCAGTATGTACTGTTTGATCAACACGTGAACAACAAAAGAGAGTAATCATTCTTTTTTCTTTTCAGGTAAATACATTTCAGGCCGTTTTGATCTCAGATGGCCAAGCTTGTTTTGCTATGTTTAACTATGGAGAGATCAGCTGGAGCACAGGCACGGCTAGTGGAGGAGACCCTCTTACAGGCTTGGGAGGAACCACAGCACAGGTAATCTTGAAAAATCGCATTTGTGATATAATAGCTGTTACACAGTTTGCTGTATAGCATGGACTGCTTCATCACATTCTTCTGGTTCTTTGCATCAAGGTAGTTCCATGGGAAATGTTTTTACCCTCTGCAAACTCACAATATAATCTCTATGATCTCATGATTTTTCTCATTCTCTGCTATGTTTGCTCTCTCTAGGCAGGTTTCAATGGTGGAGATGTCAGCCATTTCTTCAACCTTCCCGGATCGCGCTCAAACGAAGTGGTCAACATTGAACTGACCACTAATGTCAACGTGCCTGGACGGTGGTTCTTCCGCATTGATGGCGACCAGATAGACCCAGCAAATGGCTGCAGCTACATTGGTATAACAAAATGCGTAGTTATAGTTGGAGAGAGTTAGATAGTATTTTTGTGGTATTTGCTACTTAATTTATATTTTACTCATAAGATATCTTTTATCAAATGTGTGCACTGTGTTTATTTTATATGTACACTTTTGATTCAACATATCACACCATACCCATCTCTCTTTCTCTCTCTGCATTTCCACAACCTTTATTTTTTTCAGGGCGGTTTTTCCGGCGTGGGGAGATTTTCTGGCTATCAGACCAATGTACTCAACGATGTAGGTGTCTTGATCTGGATAATGAGGTCATCTGCCAGGAAACACCATGTGGTCAGTTAGAGACCTGTGAACAAGTGGAGGGGGCTTACTACTGCCAGCCTACCCGCACCAGCACCTGTGTGGTGTTTGGAGACCCCCACTACCACACTTTCGATGGATTTCTGTATCACTTCCAGGTGCAGTATAGGGTTAAAATTATCCAATTTCTATAAAAATGGTCAGTAATAGTTATGAACCTTTTTTAAAGGGATAGTTAACCCAAAAATGAAAATTCAGGCATCATTTACCCACCCTCTCCTGTTGTTCCAAAACCTAAATGAATTTCTTTCTCCTGCTGAACACAAACAAAGATATTTTGAAGAATGTTGTTAACCAAACAGTTGAGGGGCCCCATTAACTTCCATAGTATTTGTAATGAAGTTCGTAGATGTGGGAAGGAAGGAGGCAGGAACCGCCGAACATTTAAAAGGCTTTAATCCAAATAAACAAACCAGGGCAAGCCCCTCACGGACAGCTGCCGCACACACACATAACAAAACAAAAACAAAACACAACATAAAGTCCAGGCCTGGTCCTCCCTCGTCGTTCACTTGTGTCACTCGTCCTTATATGCCTCCGAGCTCCCTCATGAGAGGAATTGCTCCTCCCACCTCTCTCGTTTGTCCACCTTGCCACAGTATTTTTTTCCCTTGCTATGGAAGTCAATGTGGCCCATCAACTGTTTGGTTACTGACATTCTTCAAAATGTCTTCTTTCTGGAGAAATTCACACAGGTTTGGAACAATTGATGGTGAGTAAATGATGACCGAATTAAAAATTTTGGGTGAACCATCCCTTTAAGGAAGGACTATTGGCAGTCCTGGGCCTGGCTCACTTTGTGCCCTATACTGCTTTCCGGTTCTTTTTATTATGCCCTTCACTTGCTAGTTCCCTCTGTCTCGTTCACTCAGATGCGTCATTGCTTACATTGCATGAGTGCCCACTACTGCAGAACCTTTGCAATGAGCTACAGGTCCTTCTCAAAAAATGAGCAAATTGTGATAAAAGTTCATCATTTTCCATAATGTAATGATAAAAATTAAACTTTCATATGTGTTAGATTCATTGCACACCAACTGAAATATTTCAGGTCTTTTATTGTTTTAAAACTGATGATTTTGGCATACAGCTCATGAAAACCCAAAATTCCTATCTCAAAAAATTTGCATATCATGAAAAGGTTCTCTAAACGAGCTATTTACCCAATCATCTGAATCAACTAATTAACTCTAAACACTTGCAAAAGATTCCTGAGGCTTTTAAAAACTCCCAGCCTGGTTCATTACTCAAAACCGCAATCATGGGTAAGACTGCCGACCTGACTGCTGTCCAAAAGGCCATCAGTGACACCCACAAGCTAGAGGGTAAGACACAGAAATACATTTCTGAACAAATAGGCTGTTCCCAGAGTGCTGTATCAAGGCACCTCAGTGGAAAATCTGTGGGAAGGAAAAAGTGTGGCAAAAACACAAAACGAGTAGAGGTGACCGGACCCTGTGGAAGATTGTGGAGCAGCACTGGACTGTCGCTCAAATTTTGCATGTCAATCGGAAATCAAGGTACCAGAGTCTGGAGGAAGACGGGGGAGAAGGAAATGCCAAAATGCCTGAAGTCCAGTGTCAAGTACCCACAGTCAGTGATGGTCTGGGGTGCCATGTCAGCTGCTGGTGTTGGTCCACTGTGTTTTATCAAGGGCAGGGTCAATGCAGCTAGCTATCAGGAGATTTATGGAGATGAAGATTTCGTTTTTCAGCACGACCTGGCACCTGCTCACAGGCTTTGTATTAAAAACACTTTTCTTTTATTGGTCGGATAAAATATGCTAATTTTTTGTGATAGGAATTTTGGGTTTTAATGAGCTGTATGCCAAAATCATCAGTATTAAAACAATAAAAGACCTGAAATATTTCAGCTGGTGTGCAATGAATCTAAAATATATGAAAGTTAAATTTTTATCATTACATTATGGAAAATAATGAACTTTTATCACAATATGCTAATTTTTTAAGAAGGATCTGTTTACTGGAATGTCCTAAGCCCTTGATCACTTGGAATCCACTATGGAGTTGATTTTTTTTATCTCTTACGAAATTGTTTAATGCAACATTCTATATGTACGTATATAGGTGTGTTTGGGTTGTTTTAAATGTTTGAAAAATATAATTCAAATACCACATAGTTGTTTGTGGTGGGGTCAATTAAACGCAATATGCGGTGATGTCACAATCGTGTTGCATTGTGGTATATGAAACTGCCTGAAGTGTTCATATGAAGTTGACTTGCTCCCTTGATTTTGACTGAGGGAGCGAGTCTACTTCATATGTACACTTCAGACAGCTTCATATACCACAGGGCATCACGATTGTGACGTCACAGTGTATCGGGTCTGTCCATATAAACTTCCCTCGTCCAATGGCGATGGGGATTCCCCTGAGGGAAAATGCTTAGGGAAGTTCGCAAGCCTGTCTAAAAGTGGAGTGGAACCATGAGTGGAACCAGCCCTAAAACAATGGTTTTCATACCTGTCCAGCCCTGCACATTTTGTATGTCTCCCTTAAGCTGGGCATACACTGCGCGATTTTCATCCGATTTTTAAGCCGAATTCTGACTCATGCAACTCTGTTTTGGGTCGGGACGATTTTCCACTTTATCGTGCGTCGTTTGTCGTGAGGTGTTCGTGCAGTGTACAGGGGGAAACGAGAAGCGACAAACCTCTCCCGATCAGATGGTCGGATGAATTTCTGCCGTTTCTAGAAATTCTTGTCGCCCCTCGTGAGGTTATCGCACAGCTGAAGCAGAGCTACTAACTGATCTTTAAGTTCTGTAGGCAAGTATCAAATAGCAGAAATTTAGCAAACTGTGGCTCCACCAGTTCGTATTGTAAAATGGACAAGTCTTCCAAAACCAGCACCTCTTTTAATCATTCAGCTACTTGATCATTAATTTACTTGTTTTACTTTCACAATTTATTTATTTATTTACTTTTATTTACTATCTATTATTTAATATTTACATAATTTTATGATCACGGGAAACGTGAACCGTTTCCCATCATTTGACACAAAATGTCGTCACATTATTATTTTTATTTTTTTATTTTTAAAACATGAAGGCGAACATTTTTATTTGACCATTCCCAAAAAGCAAAAAAGTGATAGTCTATTGGGATATATTCACTTTTTTAGCACACAAAGGGACCCAAGTTCCTGACCTAATATTTAATAAACAAGATGGCAATTGAGCTTGACAGAACATCATGCATTTTCAAATAATGGAGAAATGCAGCTTTGATATTTCAACCAGGCCCCTATCGCAACAATGCTGGACTGACCACAACTGACTACAATAACCATGCAACTAATTTATAAGTATATAAGTATTTGCCTCTGGGAATAGTATGACATTTTCAAACCAAGAAACTGGAAGATATCTGTTATGTTGGAAGCAAAAGCTGAATATCATGCTGATTTACTGGGATTTTTTGTTTTTTTGCCTTGTAAAGAACTGTAGGATGAAACTGTGATCTCATTGGTCTCTCATCCAGGGTACTTGCTCATACCTATTGGCTCGTCCATGTTGGGAAATGCCTGGTTTGCCCTTCTTCAGTGTGGAGGCCAAGAATGAAAACCGTGGTGTGACCACTGTGTCCTGGCTACGTGACGTGACAGTTGAGGTGTACAACCACCGTGTCACACTACCCAAAGGGACTCTGGGAACTGTGCAGGTTGGCTATCTTCATGTTTCAGTCCTTTAAATCTGAAGCGACTCCTCCTACCAAATTGACCAACTGTACAATCAGTATGAATAGCAGCTTTAATAGATTCAATTGTTCTTGCAGGGCACAGGCGATATAACCTTTCTCAAAGTCTTTCAATTTGTGTTTCAGGTGGATGGCCTGATAAAGACTCTCCCTGTTCAACTTCAACTAGGCGCAGTCAAGGTATACCAATCTGGTGTTGCTGTCGCTTTGGAAACAGACTTTGGTCTTTTGGTGACCTATGACGGATTGCACTACGCCTCCATCTCCCTCCCCAGCTCTTATTTCAACAACACTTGCGGTCTATGTGGTAACTACAACGATGACCCTGCCGATGACCCTGTGTTGCCAGATGGCTCTCTGGCAGAGAGCGTAGTGGAACTGGGTGGTAGCTGGCGAGCCGAGGACACAGATTTTCGTTGTACAGATGGCTGTGCCCAGAACTGTAGCTTGTGTGAACCGGCAACCGAAGCATTCTATTTTCGCTCAGACTACTGCGGGCTGATCAATAAAACTGACGGGCCATTCAGAGACTGTAGGGCTGTGGTAGACCCTACAGCATTTGTGTACAGCTGTGTTTATGATATGTGCAGCAATCGTGATAACATCACCACCCTGTGCCAGGCTATACAGGCATATGCACTTGCATGCCAGGCCCTAGGAGTCACTATACGACCCTGGAGATCACGCTCGTTCTGTGGTGAGTGAGATCTGGTGTGATCTTAAGGTTAATTTAATTTATTTAATCATTATTTAATAATTTTCTCACTTTCTATTATGAATATTTCCTTTCTATGCTCTCTTTTCCACTGACCTTCCATTTTTCCATTTGCTACTGGCTCTTAGCATTGACATGCCCCGAGAACAGCCACTACCAAGTCTGCACGAGCGCATGTCCTGCCTCCTGCTCCGACCTGACATCTCACCTCTACTGTACCCATCCATGCACTGAGGGCTGTCAGTGTGACCAGGGCTATGTGCTGAGTGGAAGCCGCTGTGTCCGTCGGTCTGAGTGTGGATGTGAACGTGACGGCCTGTACTATGCCCTAAATGAGACCTTCTGGGCGGGGGAAGGGGGGGAGGTCGGTGTAGAATGCACCCAGCGTTGTGTGTGTGGGCCAGCAGGTGAAGTAACATGCTTCAATGACTCTTGTGGTGAAGGTGAGGTGTGTGCAGCAGAAGTTGGGTTGTTGGGGTGTTACCCTCGTCGCGAAGCAGTCTGTTCGCTGTCCCAGTCTCAAATACTGGCCACGTTTGATGGGTCTACAATGCTGTTCCCTGATGAGAGCTCATTCTACCTGGTAAAGACTTTGGGACGCTTGCCTGCAAATGTTACATCAGTGGAGGTGAAGATTGGCAGGAAGCTGGTGAATAAGGGCCCAACATGGTTGCGGCCAGTGGTCGTTAGGGTGGGACATTTGGAAGCACAGATAGGTGGCTCGGATTTTGACTTGATCAAGGTTTGTGTTATGTTGCAATGCTTCTAATCTGCAAAACAATATGTTAGTTCTCAGGTCTGTAAAACTGAAACTGATGCTGTTAAAAAGAGACTGACTTCAAAAAAGAGACATAGCACTAGCATTATTTAAACATTAGCTTTAATTACTCCTCAATATATTCTCACATATTGCTGAGACCAAGTTATCTGATTGTATGACGTGCTTATGATGTCATTCCTCTCTCTGCCCAGGTCAATGGTGAACCAGCGAATCTTCCTTATGTCCATCCAGTGGAACCTCTCATGATATACCGGTCCTTTGGTAATACCACAGTGATTGAGAGGAGTGGTTTAGTCCGCACTCGATATTCACGTCAAGGCCTGCTAAACATCACTCTTTCTACTCTCTTTTACAACACCACCTGTGGTCTCTGTGGTTTCTTCAATGGAGATCCAATTGATGACCTCCGCCTTCCAAATGGAAGGCAGGCCGATACAGCTGACCAGTTTATTGAAGGCTGGAGAGCCATTGCAGATGATCTGACATGCAATGGCGATTGTGAGGACTTGTATCGTATGTGTACAGATTTAAGGCTGTACCAGAGCCCATGGCTGTGTGGAAACATCAATGACCTGGTAAACAGCTCATTCCTGGCTTGCCACACAGCTGTTAGTCCCTCTCCTTTCTTCAGAAACTGCCTCTACAACATGTGTGTACGGGAGGGAAATCGTTCTGCCCTGTGTAACTCCCTCCAGGCATATGCTTCAGCTTGCCAGGATGCTCAGATCAACCTGGGATCCTGGAGGAGTGCTACCAATTGCCGTAAGAGTGTTGATTGTTACTCTCTTTTATCATTTGCAGCACCTTGTATGCTAGTTACATGATTCCTTTCTTTTTATCATTAGCATTACCCTGCCCAGAAAACAGTCATTTTGATGAGTGTACGTCTGCATGCCCTCTCACTTGCTCTAACCTGGATGATCCAGAGGAGCCGTGCCCCCTACCCTGCTCTGAGGGCTGCCAGTGTGAGGAGGGTTTTGCCCTCCGCGATGGCATCTGTGTGGCACGTAGTGACTGCGGCTGCTTCTACCTGGGTCGCCAGCTGGCCACCAATGAGACATTCTGGACTGACTGGGAGTGCCAGGAGCGCTGCTACTGTAATGGCACAGACAACAGTGTCTACTGCACCTTCTCACCCTGTCACCCAGAGGAGTACTGCCAGGAGAATGAAGCGCTATTTTTCTGCCAGCCGAGGACTGAGGCCATGTGTATTGTTGCTGGATATGGCCACTTTTTGCCATTTGGAGGTGTACCATTTGACCTCCAGAGCAGCTGTACTCTTCGTCTGGCCACTACTGAGTGTGGAGAAGGGGATGAGGATGGTTTTGGTGGACTAGACAGTGCAGAGACAGTTCTAGGAGGACTGCCCATGTTCCAGTTTTCGGTTCGGAATGAAGAGAGAGACACAAGCCAGGCTATATGGGTGCGGGGATTTGTTTTGGAGGTCTATGGTTATGAAATTGAGGTGTCACGAAGCTTCAAACACACAGTCATGGTAAGATTGTCCTGGAAAATGTGTCAAGATTATGAATAATTTGTAAATTATGATTTTGTTCTCTTTGTTTTAACTGTTCCATGTTAAAGTATAGTAATTTGCATAAAACTTGTATGAATGAGTGACACACAGCATGTTCGTATTTGTTTAGCAATGTCTATAGATCCAAAGCTGATTTGGATTAGTACAGAATTCACCTGCACTAGAACAGACAGCTACTGATACACTATTTGCTTGAGTGGCAGGACATTTCATAATCACAAGAATTCATCTGTAATTCTAGAACACACACTTTTGAAGGTCAAACTCCTCGTTTTTATGACACAAAGTTATTTTAATCAACCAGACAGAAGAGCTAAACCGGGAGTCATTTTTTTCAGGTGAGGGGTATAATATTTCAGTCAGCATCTGTTAACATACTGGAGCAGATACAGAGGGAAACTGATAACTGAGTGATGTCTGGAATGAGTTCACAACACGCCTGGAATGAGTTTCCAACACCACTGGAAGATCTGAGGAACTTTAGATCAAATAAAGATTGAGGGGAGAAGAAAACCAAGTTAGAGAATGAGAGACACAGTGAATCAACGAGAGACTGGCTTTTGAACTCTGTTAAGAATAGATAGAAGATGAACAAGAGATGGATAAAAGCTAGGAGATGAGAAAAAGGGATGCATCATGTACTAAAAAGTTTTGATGACTATTAATGAAACAAATGTGAAAATGTTTTTTTGTCTCTTTAGGTGAATAAAGAGCGCCTGTATCTGCCTATAAAACTCGGTCCAGGGAAAGTTAACATCTACACATTTGGTCTGCAGTTACTTGTGGAGACAGACTTTGGACTGAAGGTGGAGTACAAACCAAAATAATTATTGCAGTCAGTTTATTTATATAGCGCTTTTTGCAATGCCGATTGTTTTAAAGCAGCATCACAGTGTTAAACAGGAAAATAATGCAACAGAATTTGATATGGTTGTATAGCCGCTCTGGAGAAAACATTAATTTTATCCAGCTCATTTCAGTTATCATATAGTAACAATAATGGCAGATCAGTAATTTAGTTGAAGATTTATTTGAATATTTAGTTGAAAATGTTTGTGTCCCCAACTGAGCAAGCCAAGCAAAAGGTGGCAAAGCAGACAGAATGCAATGCAAAACCTCTCCATTTACATTATCCACTGTGTAAGATGGTTAATAATATCTCTACAGGTGGCTTTTGACTGGAATACTCTACTGCTCCTCACTCTTCCTCGCAGTCTCTTTAACGCCACCTGTGGGCTCTGCCAAGGAATGCCCATTTCTGGTCCCACTTTAAGTGTCAGCGAATGGGGCATGGCATGGGCAGACCGTGACACCTTCTGCCAAGTGGGTTGTGGGGACTCTTGCCCCCGCTGTGGATTGGTTGAGAGGGGCCTAGCTGCTGAGGTCCCTGCCCAAGTAACAGATGCTGTTGGTAACATTGACATGGATAACGGTAACCCAGGAAACCGTTTTCACCTTGCTGAAGGGTTGTATGTTTATGTCGAACCTGAGGCAGTGAGATTATGTGGACTTATTATAGACCGTGGAGGTGTGTTTGCACGCTGTCACAGCAAAGTGGCACCAGCCTACTTCTATCAGAGCTGTCTGCAGGATACATGTGTGGATCAAGGTGCGAGGGAGACCATCTGTAATTGGCTACAAATTTATGCCAGTACCTGTCAGACACAAGGAGTGTCTGTCACTGACTGGAGAAGTTCCACACCCTGCGGTAAGAAATATGTTTTATAATTCCTATGTCGTATAAAAATGCATCAAAATAAGTGGTGGGACTAGAGACTACAATACCATTGAGACATGGCGTTGGGCTCTTTGACTTGGATCAGTAAGCATCCTCTTAACCAGCCAAAATGCCCTAGCAACTGCATAGAAACATTCAGAAAATCACTCTGAATGCCTTAGCAACCACACACCATGTTCTGGGCAAGCAATGTGCATATTTGTTTTCAGGAAATTTTAGTAACATTTATGATTAGGCTGCTATTAAACTATGGAATAATTTGCATTTAGATGCAAATATTATTTGCACTTGTAGGGCTAACATGAAAACACTATTCCGAAACCCCTTAATGTCTGGTGTTACGCTGTCTAACCACAAACCATGGCTTACTTTACATATGTTCTGTTTTGCCAACATAGAAACTAGAGGATATTTTATCACAATCAAAGCCCTGTGAATGCCACACATTCATATAAGCCCTTTAAAGTGAAATACAATACATCCTCCCCTTAACTTTGCAAGAAACTCACCCGTCCAATGAACTCTTCTTGTTTTGCCCCCTCTGTGTGTGTGCCCAGTGCTGTCGTGCCCTGTGAACAGCCACTATTCCAGCTGTGTGATGGTGTGCCAGCCGCAATGTGCCCCTGCACGTGGCCAGAGAGACTGCAACCAGTACTGTGTTGAAGGGTGCCAGTGTGACCAGGGCTTTGTGCTTAACGGCAAGAGCTGTATCCTCAATCAGAACTGTGGATGCTACACGGATGGTAAATACTATGAGGTGAGACAGTAGGTCACAAAATTAGACAAAGCCAATACACAGCATGAAGCTGTGTGACTGTGCAGAACAAATCAATATTTTTAGCTTGTCAGACATGAAGCATGAGGGTGGAAATGAGGCTGTATAACAAACATGTTTTAAAAGTTTTGCCACACTGCAAGACTTGCACACCAATGTTATGCACAACAACATTACAGAATAAAAAAATATTTCTATGCATAAATACAATGTGTGATGCACAGGTTTTTTATTTTTTGTGCATCAATATAATGGACTCACGCACGCTTAAATGTCTACTGTGGCCGGATGCATAAACTGTGTAGACTATTCTTAATCAGTTATTGTATCCAATCAATTTATCTAAGAAGCAAATTTACATAAGACATCAGAACCTGTTTTTGTGAAAATATTTTGTCTAGTTACATTGGCATTTTTACATTGGTGTTCAGGCTAAAAAATAATAATTGTTTAATAGTTTTTTCTTATATTATCTTTCCTCATATTAAGAAATAAATAATAATTTAGAATGTTAATATTAATTAATCATACTGCATATAACAGTGAATTTAAGACAATGAATTTAGTACACTCAACACATTAGCAACCACACACAATATCCAAGCACTTTAGTGTCAACTTTTGTATGGGCAGCCCCATCTCACATGTTTTATGTAAAAAAAAATAGCATTGCTCTTTTGTTTTAGGTTGGAGACAAAACCCAACAAATGTGTTACTTGTTTTTGACCTATTTACTCTACTTTTGACCTGTCTCTCAGCCTAAGCAGTTGTTTTGGAACAGTGACTGCACTAAACGCTGTCAGTGTATTGGACGGAATCTGATTCAGTGTGACCCACGGCGATGTAAATCAGAGGAGGAATGCGTTCTACGTCATGGTGTGCGAGGATGCTTTGCCCGGCGTAATCAGCACTGTGTGGCATCAGGGGGTGGCGTCTTTCGAACTTTCGATGGTGCTTCTCTTCGTTTACCTGCCTCATGTTCCTTTGTTCTTTCAACGATCTGTCACAAGCTGCCCGAGTTATCTTTTCAGCTCATTGCCAATTTTGACAAGTGGAGTACACCCAACCTAACCACCATCTCCCATGCTTACCTATACATCAACGAGGAGAACATTCTCATCTCTGGAAACACAGTCAAGGTAGGAACACAGAAAATGTACTGCAAATTATGTATGGGACAGGAAATTGCTCAGGCGAAGTGGTCTGCAATTTCCTAGGAAAATTTAAAGACTTTTAAAATAAAGTATTTTAAAATAAAATTTTAGAGCAGAGTTTCTTAACTCTGGCCCTTGAGGTCCACTTTCCTGCAGAGTTGAGCTCCAACCCTATTAAAACACACCTCAACAAGCTAATCAAGGTCTTAGGATTACTAAAACATCATCCACCTTATTTTTAACATAAGAGCAGGTGCAGCCAGCGTCTGGCTTCTGGTGTTATCCGCTTCCAGTTATTTTGAACAGAAATGGGTTAACTTTCATTTTAAAAAAATTGGTGGAAAGGCAATTTAGTTTGAACAGCGTTGTAACTACACTACAGGAAAATCGATGATGGGGTGTTCAAAAACCTTGCTTTAGAGGATGAGTTGTGAGACTGCCTTTTTTATAGATTGATTATGAAACTATTATTTAATGGTTAAGACATTAGATGTTTCCAAGCTAAATGCTGAGTGTTTTTCTCTTTTACCTCAGGTAAATGGTACGCCCGTGTCCGTACCTTTTGTCACAGGTCTAATGACAAGAGTATCCACATCAGAAGGATTCCTAGTGATTGACACTCCTCAGGACATTCAGGTGCGTTATAACCGATTCAACACCCTCAGCATCACGATGGGTCCACGGCTGCAGAACAAGGTGTGTGGACTGTGTGGGAACTTCAACGGGGACCCCACTGATGATTATATCACCTCTCGTGGAAAACCTGCCGTCAGTGCACTGGAGCTCGCTCAAAGCTGGAAAACAAATGGCATGCAGAACAGGTTAGTAATAAAAAGTTGTGATGTTATATTTATTTACCATTAATTACAAAAAAAATTCATCCAGTCCTCTTTTCATTGCCACTAATTTTCTTCTCATCCTTTATTGCTTTACTCTTGCCTATAGTTGTGATGAGACACAGTATGTGGCCCTGGCTCAGTCCTGTGATAACACAGCAGTATCAGAGCTCCAGGGGGAGGACAACTGTCTGAAACTCACAGATTTAAAAGGTTTCTTCCAGCCCTGCCATGGCTTGCTGGACCCTCACCCCTTCTACCAGTCCTGCTACATGGACGGCTGCTACAACCACCGTAAGGCCCAGGTGTGCGGCTCCATGGCAGCCTATGCTGAGGCCTGCCGCTCTTTTGGCACACTTACCACCAAGTGGATCGCCCAGGAAAACTGCTGTAAGGGGACACTGCCACCTACAGGATAAGAGGAAGGAGTGTAGGAAATGAAAGGCATCAAGGCTGAATTGTCATTTTTAGAAATATATTTTATAATGTATCTGAAAAGGATATTTCAGTATTTCTCATTGAACATTTGCAAAAATAAATAAAATACTGCAGATAATTTGGTTTTTATTTTTGCCCTTATAGCTGAACATTTTACAACTATAGTGTAACATGCAATTGACACATTTTTGTGTTTATTTATTTAATGCTTACAAGTCATTTTCACAATTTTGACAAAACAAAAATGTTGTCTTTATGAATTAGCAGGTGGATATATGGATACTTGTGTGTGTGTTTGCGTGTGTTTGCGCGTGCGTGCGTGTGTGTGTGTGTGTGTGTGTGTGTGTGTGTGTGTGTGTGTGTGTGTGTGTGTGTGTGTGTGTGTGTGTGTGTGTGTGTGTGTGTGTGTGTGTGTGTGTGTGTGTGTGTTTCTGTGTGCTAACTTTGTAACTGGACCTGTCTTTAGCAGAATGGATCTATGACCCCTGTGCAGGAGAGATCTGCTCTAACAACACATGTGAGCAGGATAATGGAGGAGATCTGTGTGGCTGCCCTGAACTACCTAGCACTGACATTAGTGAGTAAAACAAAATAAATCATATTGTAGTAGAAATAAATATAAATCCTCTTTGAAATCATTATTATTGCTTATACTTAAACCCGACATATTAAAACCTAGGCACATAAACCATCCTCCACTAGTTACCTTTTATATTATAGTAGCAAGCTGCTAAATTAAAAGGTTTGAGTTGGCTTTTGATTTGGTATGAAATATTGAGGAAACGTTTACAGAACAATACAGAACATCTTGTTCTTGTGATGTAGGTGAAGATGACATCATCCAGGCAGAGGTGACCTGTAAACATGCTCAGATGGAGGTGTCTATCTCTAAGTGCCGCCTGTTCCAGTTGGGCTTTGAGAGGGAGGATGTACGAATTAACGACCAGCACTGCGCTGGTATCGAGGGAGAGGATTTCATCTCCTTCCGTATCAACAATACCAAGGGACATTGTGGCTCTATTGTACAGGTGAACAAATCTCTCATTAACAACTGTTAAAGAGCAGATTGTCTCAGTTTAGACAGTCTCAGTCATACTGGTCCTGGTAGAAAATGTACTGTTCCATTTACATCCATTTCCATACACATGAATACAAACAAAGAAGTTAAAGTTTGGATCAAATTTGTATAAGGAAAAGACATTTGAGCAATAGCTTAGACCAGCAAACCAGCTTTGGTTTAATATTTATTTCAGTAAGGTAGTTACAGGTTGTGCATCAAATCCTAGTCAGCTGCCTAAACGCCATCATAAACATACTCATAATGCAATGGCAATTGTACTTAGTGGAATAATTTTACTTTCTGAGAAAGTTTTTCGGCTAACAATTGAGGTAATTTAATGCAGATTCTATATGCTCTCTTGCGATGAGTTAAATGAGTAGTTTCCATCCAATATGGCGAAAATTAATTTATTTTTTGAGTGCTGAAAAGTATAATTGGAAATACTTCCATGTGATTGCAGTGCATTATTTAACCATGTGCTGCATGCTTTTATGCTTGTTTGATAATTAAAGCAGAGCCTAAGACCACCTATAGTATGAAGTGTGTCTAAAAAACAATTTAAGTCTGAGTACTGTTGAATAAATGTTCTACACATAGAAGGCAAGTTAGCTTTTGGTTTTAATACAGGCATGACCTCTAAAAGAGTACCCTTTTTGGAGTTAATATATATATAATTTTTATTAAGCCATCCATGTAATTTCAAATCCCAATAAGTTTAAGTTGTACAACCCAAAATCAGAAAAAGTTGGGACTGTATGGCAAACGCAAATAAAAAAAGAAAGTAGTGATTTCTAAATTTACTTTGACTTGTATTTCATTGCAGACAATTTGAACACCAAATATTTCATGTTTTGTCTGGTCAACTTCATGTCATTTGTAAATATGCATCCTTTCCTGTCATTCAGACCTGCAACACATTTAAAAAAAAGTTGGGACAGGAGCAATTTAGGGCTAGTAATATGGTTAAATAATGATGTGATTTGAAACAGGTGATGTCAACAGGTGATTGTCACCAGTTTGCCAACAAATACGTGAGAAAATTATTGAAATGTTTTAAAACAATGTTCCTCAAAGAAAGATAGGAAGAGATTTGGATATTTCACATTCAACAGTGCATAACATAATTAAAAGATTCAAGGAATCTGGAGGAATTTCAGTGCGTAAAGGACAAGGGTGCAAGCCTAAGCTGAACAACCGTGATCTCCGATCCCTCAGGTGGCACTGCATCAAGAATCGTCATTCATCTATAAGCGATATCACCACATGGGCTCAGGACTACTTTGGAAAACCTTTGTCAAGAACCACAATACGTAGTTACATCCACAAATGCCAGTTAAAACTGTACTGTGCTAAAAGGAAGCCCTATGTTAACAGTGTCCAGAAGCGCCGTCGACTTCTCTGGGCTCGGAGGCATCTGGGATGGACCATCACACAGTGGAAACGTATACTGTGGTCAGATGAATCAGTATTTCAGGTATTTTTTGGGAGGAATGGATGCCGTGTGCTCCGGACCAAAGAAGAAAAGGATCCTCCAGACTGTTACCAGCAACAAGTCCAAAAGCAAGGGTCTGTCATGGTATGGGGTTTTGTCAGTGCCCTTGGCAAAGGTAACTTGCACTTCTGTGAAGGCACCATTAATGCTGAAAAGTACATAGAGATTTTGGAGCATAATATGCTGCCTTCAAGAAGACATTTTTTCCAGTGATGTCCATGCATATTTCAACAAGACAATGCAAAACCACATTCTGCACACATTACAAAGTCCTGGCTGCGGAGGAAGAGGGTACGGGTCCTTTACTGGCCTGCCTGCAGTCCCGACCTGTCTCCAATAGAGAATGTGTGGCGCATTTTTAAGCGCAAAATTCGACAACGAAGACACCATACTGTTGCCCACCTTAAGACTTGTTTGCTGGAAGAATGGGACAAAATTACACCTGAAACACTTCATCACTTGGTGTCTTCAGTCCCTAAACGTCTTTTAAGTTTTGTGAAAAGGAATGGCAACATTACAAAGTGGCAAATGCTTTACTGTCCCAACTTTTTTTAAATGTGTTGCAGGTCTGAATGACAGGAAAGGATGCATATTTACAAATGACATGAAGTTGACTAGACAAAACATGAAATATTTTTGTTCATATAGTCTGCAATGAAATACAAGTCAAAGTAAATTTAGAAATCACTTCTTTTTTCCATACTGTCCCAACTTTTTCTGATTTGGGGTTGTACTTCTATAAATATAAAATGGAGATAAAATGGTCATCAATGTTTCACATCATAAGAGTATTAAATGTGTACTAATTTAGTTCCTAAATTATTCAGGTTGTTAGGAAATAAATCATGAAATAGCTTTACAAATATTGTCATATAGGTTCTTGTGCTACTATTATTTTTATTGTTTTGTGTGCAGATTTACAGCAGATAAACTCTTGCTTTTTTTTGATTGTATGCTGGCTTAATGTGCTCTCTGCTTGGCAGAATATGTTGTTTTCTGTGGAATGGTAATTAAATTCACTGTAACTTTGTGTGTTTGTGTGTGTGCGTGTTTGTGTTTATTTATGTGTATTTGTGAGTGCAGTCAAATGGAACACACATTATGTACAAGAACACGGTGTGGATCGAGAGTGTGAACAACACAGGGAATATAGTGACACGTGATAAGACGATCAATGTGGAGTTTTCTTGTGCTTATGAACTGGACATCAAGATCTCTTTGGAGACAGTACTGAAGCCAATGCTCAGGTCAGCTGTCAGACAACATGCACCCCTTACATGAAATTACCACTGTATTACCTTGTATAATACCACTGTGTAATACCAATGTATTCTTTGAAGTACCTCAGAGTAACAAGTTCTGTAAATACCAGAAAATATGCATATAGTAATCATAATGTACCATGGTTTTTATAACATTATCATGATAGTCTATCATCTCTTTAGCAAGGTACATCCACATTTATCATAATTAATAACAAATACAGTAAATAACATGCACTTTTACATTGTACACTTGGATGATCCAGTGATGAACTCATAACTCTCCACCTTTCTTTCTGCTGTCTATAGTGTAATAAACCTCACACTGCCGACCCAAGAGGGCAACTTCATCACAAAAATGGCTCTGTATAAGAACGCCTCGTACCGAAATCCGTACCGCGAGGGAGAGGTGGTGCTGAGCACCAGGGATGTTCTGTTTGTGGGGGTGTTTGTGGAAGGAGCAGATGATAAACAGCTTATTCTCATTGTTAACATGTGCTGGGCTACACCATCTCGTTACAGCAGCGATCGCCTTCGTTACATTATCATAGAGAGAGGGTAAGGAAATAGCTTATGAAAATAATCATACACAAACTGTGCTTAGCACTGAACATAGTTCATTATTTAACATAATAGCATTTAAATAATGCACAAAGTTTAGCAGAGGACTACACTCCCAAATACATACCAATGAGTTTACAGCATTCACATTGTAATTCCAGGTGCCCTAACATCAAGGATAACACTATAGGCATGGCTGAGAATGGCGTGTCCCTCACCTGTCGCTTTCATGTCACTGTCTTTAAATTTATCGGTGATTATGATGAGGTGCATTTGCACTGTGATGTCTCTCTGTGTGACTCAGAGACCAACACCTGCAAAGTGGTGAGAGATTGTACACACACACACACATGTACCTTTTTTTATTTGATTTTTAGTTGTCTTGCCATTTAAAACAATAGAGACCATGGTAAAGGGGGTTGGTACATGATGTGCCATTAAACAACAGCTTGAACTGACAAATGCAAACATGATTTAGAGTAGATTTAGTAATGAAATACATCTTGTTCATCTCTCCATCTTGGAGAACTACTTCTTTTGAATTCAAAATAACTTTATTGCTTTTACAGAATTGTCCTCATAACAAACGAAGCTATACAGATTACAGTCAGCATAAAGAACAGATCCTGTCAGTGGGACCAATCAGAAGAAGAGGTACGGAGTATATTTCAGATTTGTGAAGTATAAGTATGTGTGAGGAATATGACTGTAGTTTAGTGAAGACAAAATAAGATGTGGGTGTATAATTGGTTGTTTTGTATGTGTGTATTAGCAAGGTGATTAGTGATTACAGCTATAAAACTGTGTGTGTTTGTGTGTGTGATCATGTAAAACATGAAAACCCAATGTGTGTTTTAGATTCGGACTGGTGTGAAGAGAATAATGGTGGCTGTGAGCAGATCTGCACTAGTCAAGTAAAAGGCGCTGTTTGCAGCTGTGTGACAGGAATGCTGCAAAGAGATGGGAAAAGCTGCCGAGGTGAAATGCGAAGACACACACATTTACATCTACTGTTTTAAAACTTTTAATTGGTAGATGTTGTCCAGTGGCTTTTCGATTATTGCAGAAAAGCAGCTCTAGGACCAACAAAAGTTTATAATTCTTACATATTCTATTTATCATGATAATCTTTTAAAACGAACACAACATTTAGGAATTTTGAAGCCTAAACAATAACTAGAAGTAAAAAGCTAAACAGAGGCTATAAACAAACTACACCACGGTCTCATAATGTCTGTGTCACCACCATTAAAGGGTTAGGTCACCCAAAAATGAAAATTATCCCATGATTTACTCACCCTCAAGTCATCCTAGGTGTATATGATATTCTTCTTTCAGACGAATAATCAGAGTTATATTAAAAATGTCCTGGCTCTTTCAAGCATTATAATGGCAGTGGCTGTTGCTCTGTATTTGAAGTCCATAGAAGTCCATCTACAGGTGCTGGTCATATAATTAGAATATCATCAAAAAGTTGATTTATTTCACTAATTCCATTCAAGAAGTTAAACTTGTATATTATATTAATTACACACAGACATGTTAATTTCTTTTAATTTTGATGATTATAACTGACAACTAAGGCAAATCCCAAATTCAGTATCTCAGAAAATTTTAATATTACTTAAGACCTATACAAAGAAAGGATTTTTTAAAATCTTGGCCAACTGAAAAGTATGAACATGAAAAGTATGTACTGCACTCAATACTTGCCTGAATTACTGCAGCAATGTGGCGTGGCATGGAGTCGATCAGTCTGTGGCACTGCTCAGGTGTTATGAGAGCCTTGGTTGCTCAGATATTGGCCTTCATCTTTTCTGCATTGTTGGGTCTGGCATATCGCATCTTCCTCTTCACAATACCCCGTAGATTTTCTAGGGGGTTAAGGTCAGACGTGTTTGCTGGCCAATTAAGAACAGGGATACCATGGTCCTTAAACCAGGCACTGGTTGCTTTGGCACTGTGTGCAGATGCCAAGTCCTGTTGGAAAATGAAATCTGCATCTCCATTAAGTTGGTCAGCAGCAGGAAGCATGAAGTGCTCTAAAACTTCCTGGTATACAGCTGTGTTGACCTTGGACCTCAGTAAACACAGTAGACCAACACCAGCAGATGACATGGCACCCCAAACCATCACTGACTGTGGAAACTTTACACTGGACCTCAAACAACATGGATTGTGTGCCTCTCCTCTCTTCCTCCAGACTCTGGGACCCTGATCCTTCTCCAAAGGAAATACAAAATTTACTTTCATCAGAGAACATAACTTTGAACCACTCAGCAGCAGTCCAGTCCTTTTTGTCTTTAGCCCAGGCGAGACGCTTCTGATGCTGTCTGTTGTTCAAGAGTGGCTTGACACAAGGAATGCGACAGCTGAAACTTGTCTTGCATACCTCTGTGTGTAGTGGTTCTTTAAGCACTAACTCCAGCTGCAGTCCACTCTTTGTGAATCTCCCCCACATTTTTGAATGGCTTTTGTTTCACAATCCTCTCCAGGGTGCCGTTATCCTTATTACTTTTTTCTACCACATCTTTTCTTTCCCTTCGCCTCTCTATTAATGTGCTTGGACACAGAGCTTTGTGAACAGCCAGCCTCTTTTGCAGTTACCTTTTGTGTCTTGCCCTCCTTGTGTAAGGTGTCAATGGTCGTCTTTTGGACAACTGTCAAGTCATCAGTCTTCCCCATGATTGTGTAGCCTACAGAACTAGACTAAGAGACCATTTAAAGGCCTTTGCAGGTGTTTTGAGTTAATTAGCTGATTAGAGTGTGGCACCAGGTGTCTTCAAATTTTCTGAGATACTGAATTTGGGATTTTCCTTAGTTGTCAGTTATAATCATCAAAATTAAAAGAAATAAACATTTGTGTAATGAATGAATATAATATATAAGTTTCACTTTTTGAATGGAATTAGTGAAATAAATCAACTTTTTGATGATATTCTAATTATATGACCAGCACCTGTATATCCATCATGAAACTGCTCCACACAGCTCCAGGGGATTAATAAAGGCCTTCTGAAGTGAATCGATGCGTTTGGGTGAGAAAATTATCCAAATTTAAAACTTTATAAAGTAAACTATCTAGCTTCCGGCGAATCGCCTTGCGTATTCAACTTACGGAAAAGTGTTAATGCCCACACCTCTCGCAGTTCAAAATGCTTATGCTGCATCTGAAGAGCGTAACTGGTGTGCAATGTTGTCGATGTCGTCGTCACTGCCATCGAGCAACAGTCACTGCCATTATAAAGCTTGGAAGAGCCAGGACATTTTTAATATAACTTTAAGCTTAAGACACGTCCAGTCTTTATTTACCTGTTAAAACATTTTCCCTGAAAGTTTGAGTTAGAGTAGTTTGCAAGACAATGTGAACACAACAAGGCTATGAAAGTGGCCTAGTGAGTAGATGGGTTTTCCTGTTAGGTGTGATTAAGTTTAATGTCCCAGATAACCTCTGTAGTCTCAATTGTTAGCAACCGCATAAATTTTGCCTATATGCAAAAAATAAAATAAAATATGTAATGGGCCCCAAACAACAAGTGCTATGAAGAGGAGTTTATAGACATTCACTGTAGCATGTCTGGACTATACCAAACACATTGCTTTCCAATGGACATTTTTGTCCGAGAAGCCTGATAAATACATAATCTTTGTAAAGTAACAGGCCATCCAGATCCTCTACCAAAACACTTTTCAAAACAAACCTAACATAAATCTCAAATAGCCAACCTTTGCAACAGTGGCTTGGTCAGGGGGCTAATAGTAATAATAATGTTGGGCAAACCAACCACCTCCATTGACTTTCTATTGCTTGAAGTGGCCTCCTTGTCATTTCGGACTTATTAAAAAAAAACGAACAATGTATAAAAGCTGATATGTGACAAGGTGTACAGAAAACAAGCTGACGAACCAGAACCAAAAACCCAGAAGTTTTTAACCCAAAAAAACGAGCATTTAAAGGCATAAAAGTGGACACAGGCAATTGAGACAGAGCGCGACATGTTATATTAAACTGACAACTACGCCCACTGGAGGGGAAAGTAATCAGCGACAGGAAATATAATATATAAAACTGACATTTGGATATTTGACTAAATGTTTACTGTACACGTAGGCATACTGAGGCATTCTGAGTGTCAGGATCCCAAAATTCCCCCATTCTTCCTTCTGAAGCTTCACATTTTATTGCCTGTATCCACTTTCATCTCCTTAAACACTCGTTTTTTGGGGGTTGACAGCTTATAAAAACTTAGTTATGTGTTTTTTAGCTTGTTTGCTGTACACCTTGTCAAGTATCAGCTTTTAGACATTGTTCTGTTTTTGTAAAAAGTCCGAAACGACAAGGAGGCAGCCTCATGCAATACAAAGTCAATGGCTATGGATTGTCTATGGCTATGGATTGTCTCATGTGTTGCGTGATATCTCTGCGCCCAAGTAGCAGTGCTTCGCCTGTGCGTCCCCATAATATAGCCCCAAGTCAATATCTGCCTAGGAAATCGCCTAGTCTTAATTTGCATCGCTATTTGTACTCGTTGTGAATATACAGGCCACAAAAAGTAATTGGGGTTGATAACGTTTACTCGGGACATGCTAGCTGGCAACAAAGAATTCCATTCATTATGCTAAGCTAAGCTAGCGGCAACCCTGCCAAACTAAAACAATGCATGCACTGAGACAAAAAATACATTTGCCCACATATCTAAATGTAGGAAATATGTTGAATAAGCCCTATTTCTAAAAAAGGTGGAGTGTTCCTTTCATTGAAGAACATTTTCCTTCACCAGATGTTCAACATTATACTGCTGTATGTCCACACTTTTGTAGACTACACTCACACAAATAGTTCCTTTGCATATTAAATGTCGGCAGCATCAACCTTAGACATCACTATTTTAGCTGATCAGCTTCTGTTTACTGTAAGTCTAAACCAAAGCAAGTCTTTTGCATTCTTCATGACTTGACCATGACATTCCTTTACACACAACTCTCATTGTAAACTCATTGACTCTCCGTTCTCACGAATCTCTTGTCTCTCTTTCTCTGTCTTAACAGTCACCAGTATGAGTGCTGACCTTCAACCCCTGCTTCTTCTGGCAGCTGCTGTCGTAAGCATTAACATCTTACTGGAAACACACACCTCAATTTTCTTCTCTTAACACTCTTCAAGCAAGGCCAAGGGAGAGAGAGGCGTATACAGACAAAAGGGAGAAGCAAAACAGCCAGTGAGGGGATATGCATGTGATGCATCAGCAGCCCTGCAGTGAAGACCACCTCTGAGCAGTTCCCTTTATCGAAGTGAAAACTGTGATCAAATACATGTGATCCTTCACCAGCTGGATATCTCAGACATAAAACAACGTGCCTCGGTCCAACATACGACACCCTTCAGACCTTGAAAAAATCCAACTCTTTTCTTTGGCACAACAAAAAAGAAACCAAAAAAAAGGAAACTGTCACTTTGAAATGTAATGATAGAGAGACAGCTACAGAATTTTTCACAGCCACTAATGACAGATTAGCAAGTATTACTTATTAGATGATGAGTTTTCCTGAGAATCACTGAAGAGTGAGAGCACATGTTGCAAGAATGGATGATAATTCTCAACACGTTATGTTGTTTGTTTGTTTTTTATTTAGTTGATTTGATGAAATGCATAGCCTCTCCTTCTCTAATTCTCATTATGCCATTTTGTTTGTTATTTAAACCCCTTTTGCCATACTAAAGTAATGCTGAGATCAAAATGCCAATCAACCTTTGTGTTGCTTTGCAATGTGGATACAAATGAGTGAATAGCATTTGATACCAACACACAAATGTTCTTAAGTAGCCAACTTTTAAAGCATCACTTATTTAAGCTGTATATAGTAGGCCATGTTTTATGGATGTGAACACCTTTGCCCTGTACAATAAATACTCAATGTACTGTATGAATCATCAATTCCATTTGCAATTTAGTCTGGCAACCTACTTGACTTGATGATGATGACATTAAAGAAAGATTCAAGGATTGTTTCTAATCACTTAACACATGACACCACACAGCCAAACTACACTGCATTTCCTGGTTTTGGACAGCCATGACACCATGGTAACTTGTAGTCAGCTGTAGTCACTTGTGTAGTCAAGTGACTGAACCCTTAATATTGACTGTAATAATGTTTCTTATTCTAGGGGTTGTTTGTTTTTAATCCGATATGATTTATTTGAGAATAAAGTGAGCAATTCACATTGATTCTGCTTCTATTCATAGTACATTAGTCACGGCTTCTGCAGCAAGCCAAAGATAGAGAGCGCGCGCGAGAGCGATCCGCGTTGCTATGGCGACCGCTTGGGAGGCGGTTCCTTAAATCCCGACTTGAGAAAAGCATATATTGGATCAGGACCCTGTGCTGGTATGCTGTCACTCCAACCAACTGATCGAGTGCGTAACGTCGAGTCCGTCTCTTAAGATTTTCTACTGGGTCGTGATGTAGCGTGTGGTTTTTAGGGAAATACAAGAATATTTTGCTGGTCACTCGGGAGGATGAACTGGAATTCCGCTGGTAAGGATCTTAAGGGTTGTGCGGAGAGGCTCTAGCGCAGGATTAAACATGTGACATAACTTACCCACAGCAGCTAAGCTTACTATTAGCAACCCTATCTATTGATGATTATATCTTTTATGCAATTTTATTAGACCACGGGCCGTTTTCCATAGTCAGCGTTAATGAGTGGGCAGTAAATGCAGTGTTTATAGTAACTGCTGTAACATTAGCCTACAGTAACAGTCTCTGTTTGACTCACGCTCAGATTGCGTCCACTGTTTTAATAGGTAGCAGTGCATTACTTAATTACTCTGACTTTAGCCAATGCGCATTCCTCCATTCCTCATGATTCAGTTTTACATCACTACAAACACTCTTCGTCGTCATCATCATCGTCATCGTCATATTCTACTTCTACTTCATCTTTACAGTCATTATTGTCATCTTCATTATCAGAATCATGTCCTTTATAAACATATCTTCATTATCTTCTTATGTAAAAAAAAAAAAAATTCAAATAAAACTAACGGCCTGGATGTACAACATAGTATCCAGAATTCATCAAGTGCCAAGGTATTAATCATTTTTACCATCTGATATAATATTTTATCCATAAATCATAAATGTCGGAACTAATCCTATTTGTTTTCCTCAGTTTGTAAATTATTGTAATTATGACGGGGTACGGTTAGGTTAGGTTTAGGGTTGCAGGAAGATTTTGTAGCTATAAAAGGTCTGCTTTTGGTTGTATGATTTATAATATTTTTTTTAATTAGTTGAATCTTGTATAACTTATGTAAAACAGTTATTTTAAAGTTAATTAAATTATTTTGATTAGTTAAAGCATTGTTAAAATGTAAAAACATATGTTGTCATAACTTATTGATCATATATATATTTTTAACTGCTATTTCATAGTTTGTAAGATCTAAAAGCAATATAATATTGCCTTACACTATTTTCATACATAAAACACAAAATAAATTACTTGAAAAGATTGTTTTCCATGACATCCGTGACTTTTTGCGGGAGACGTAACTTGCGTTGTGTCTTTAGCCATTTCGTGAAGGTTGTGGAAGGGTCATCTCTGCATTTCTCTTTTTTATCCAACCAATATACAAAATTATTATGTTTTTGAAATTACAACATTCATCATCTACCTTTTGAGTCTCAGTGTACATTACATGCCAGTAACTCTAGTTGACTGTTGTCCTACTTGCACACAACTGATACTGAAAGATGAGACAAGTCACATTTAGCATGTTTTCTTTGTGTTTGCATGAGTGAGACACAAAAAGAAGTTCCCCTAAGTGTTCCACATTATAGCCTTAAATAGATTATTTGTTGGGACTGAAATTTTTTTGCACACAATCTCTGATGTAAAAATTAGAGTTAGTCTGAGGCTTAGTCTTCTTTAGCTTTGTTTCTAGCAGACTGTGTTTGTCTTTGTGACAGTTTGGCTCTCTCCACCTTGGGGCTGATTTCTCTTCACATCTTGATCATGTCTCCAGTCTACTCGCCCCCCAAATTCACCACTGGCTCCACCCTCTTAAGCCCGTACAGTTCCTATGATCCCTGCGATCCCACCCTGGGATATATTGTCCGTGGTCAACCCCAGCTTTCAAGGTATGCTCCTTCCACCTCCCGCTACTTGAACCCCAGCCCTTGCCTCGCCCGAGGCGTCCCGTTCTTTCCTCAGGAGCCTGAACGTGGGCAAGCTGCACCCCATTCTGAATCCCACATTGGCCGCCGAAGTGAAAGCTACAGTAGGATGCAGGTTAAAGGTCAGATTCCCCGAATTAATTGGCAAAGGGGCCGTTCGCCTTCAAGGAACGGACATATCTGTACATCTCCACTATCAAGACAACGCAGGTCGGTCAGTCAGTCAGACCTGATGCGGGAGCTTGCCACATTGGAGATCTGTGACCAAGGAGCAGTGTACACAGTCAAAGAGAGCATGATCAGGGGCCGGACAGATTACTCAGGGCCTCTCTACTGGAGCTCAGAGGTGAGTTCTGTATACTGACAAAAAGCATTTTAAGCTCACAATTTAAGCTCAATCGACAGCATCTGTGGCATAATGATAGTTACAACATAAAATACTTTTGTCTTGCTTGGCAGCCAGTCCTGACTTGCATGGAAAAAAGGATGCCAAGTTAATGATGTCTTGATAAACTTATTACCAGTGCTTGAAGTGGCCAGGTGTGCACCAGTACGCAGTACCAGCATTTCTGTATTTGAATGTCTAGCCTACCGATTCTCACATGTTGCCGGATACTTTGCCACTTAGAGTCAAAGCATCAGTGCAAGCAGGCAGGGACGTTGCTAGCGGGGCGAAATGTGGTGACGACACAGCCGCCACCCCCTGCAACCAAGGTACGCGATTTCAACCGAGGAGGAACCCCATGGAACACACTTTTTAACCGAGGGTGCCCAGCTACAGCCTGCACCAGGAGTAGTAAAAAATTATATTGATTGATTGATTAATTAATTGATGTCTGTGTATGTCAATATACAGTAAGCCACTTTTTTGTGGTTCTATGAGCAGGGGATTGTTCACTTTGGAAGTACAGTATTGCAAAAGTTATAATAAAAATACTTTGGAAAAAAAAAGCAGAAATCAAGGTTACGGAGAACCAATGGAGTGAATGTCTTTTTAAAAATGTTATTTAAAAGCAAATTTTATAAAAACCCTTTCATTAACTCATTTAGTAACTAACTCATTCATAAAATGTGTGAAATTTGAACTATAAAGATTTTAAAATCATAATTCAGGGTTTCAGTGGGTCTTAAAATGTATTAATTTGATCTTCCTTTGTCAAATTTTCGATGAATAAATCAAAAGTAGGTACTTTAAACACTTAAAGGGTTAGTTCACCCCAAAATTTAAATCCTGTCATCATTTACTCAGCCTTCAGTTGTTCCAAACCCACAAGGCTTTCTTCACATAAAGCGACCGAGTGTCTTCAGAAAATTTGGAATAAACCACTTGATTTGTATGGATTCGTTTTAGGATCTCTTTATGAACTTTTTGAAGCGCCAGAGTGGAGATTGCTTAAACTGTCAATGGACAGACATTTTCCCAATTTCATTAAAAACATATTAATTTGTGTTCCGAAGATGAATGAAAGTCAGTCAAATTCAATCTAACCATTAAAGCAAAAATGAAAACAGAATAAACTATAAAACACTGCAAAAAAAAAAAGTTTTCTTCAGGATTTTTGTTTTCCAGTAAAAATTCTAAACATCCTTAAATCAAGATACATTTACTTGACATGCAAAATGAAGAAATTAAGTCATGTTTTCTGTGAAATTGAATAAAATATAGTGAGTTGTTGTGCTTAAAACAAGAGCAAATATCTGTCAATGGGTATGAAAATGATTTAAATTAAGTTGATTTTTATGAACCCATTGGCAGATTTGAATCATAAAATCACAAGATTTCCCAAGATTTCTTATCTCTAACTTTAAGCTTTTTTTTGTAAAAATAATTAAAAAGTTATGGAGATCTGTTGGAAATTGTATTTTCAAACTTTGAAGTGTCATTAATATAACATTGTGTAATTAGACATTTACATTTAGAGAACATATTGATGTGTTATGTTCCCTTCAATTTATTCCTTCAATTTTCTTTAATTGGTCTTAAAAAGGTCTTACATTTACCTTCACAAAACCTGCAGAAACCCTAATAATTTTATGGCAGAAGTGGGTAATTCCATTCTTGTCAGAGTTTAGACAGTACCCCTCCATTGCCAATGGTTTATGATGTTGCATTTTCTTGGCGACAAAAGTTGTAGATAAGTTGTAAAATTAGACATAACTTTAGACATCTCTTTAAAGATGTTTTATTTTATTTTTTTGCTACTGTGAGTTCTAGCCAAACAGCTATAATTAACAGCTCCTTGATGAGTTTACTACTAAACAGTTTTAAACAAGTTTAAAAGTTTATTTTAACTTTTTAAAAGTTTATTAATAAATAGACCTATTTCTAAACTGCCTGTTAACTCCAAGATTTTAGAGAAAGTTGCTTTACTGCTTTACTCATATTTGAGTACTTTTAATATCTTAGACACATTCCAGTCTGCCTTTAAGACCTTTTACAGCACCAAATCTGCATTGCTCAGGTTACTAATGATATATTATTATCTTTGGACCCAGGATCTTATGTTGTTTTCGTTTTATTAGATCTAAGCATTGCTTTTTGGTTTGGTTTTGGCACTGGTTTGCCTCAAATTTAAAGGACAGGACAGTTGCTGTGAATCTAGAAGACTTTTCCTCCACACTGGCTCCTTTAGTATGTGGCGTTCCAGAGGGTTCGATTTTGGGACCGCTGCTGTTCCTTCAGACCTCTATGTTTTGGACCTTTGTTTTACTTTCTCCAATTAAATGAGAGTAAAAATTAGGTTTTGATAGGTTTTCCCATGTCACCTACCTTTGCTGGTCAGCTAGATTCCCTGTCCTTAATGCTTGAAGATCATGTTAAGAGTTTAGGGATAATTATGGACTCATCACTGGGGCCGTTGTTAAAGGTAGCTTTTGTTTTTTAAACTTTCAGAAAGGATTTGGAAATTTGTGGTTCATTCTCTTATTTCATTAAGGATATATTACTGTAATTATTTATAGATTGGTTTCCCCCAGACTGCGTTAACCCGCCTGCAGTTAGTGCAAAATGCATCAGCAAGGGTTTTAACGCAAGCGAGAAAGAGGGACCATATTACCCCTGCACTGGCATCCTTACATTGGCTTCCTGTTATATTCAGGATTGATTTAAAAAGTATCTTGAATGTTGACAAGGCATTATCAGGTGTTGCCACCCGCTATATCAGATCTTCTTATTCCCTACTCACCCTCTAGAGCTCTCAGGTCTTCGGATCAACTGCTTTTAAAAGTACCTTGCTGTTATTTTGAATCAAAAGGTGATTGTGCTTTTTCCGTGATAGGTCCCAAACTCTGGAAAAGTCTCCCATTCCATGTGAGGTCAGCATCATCAATTGCCACTTTCAGTCTTGTTTAAAAACTCTTTAGCTTTTGAGTAAGATGTGTTTGCCATGTTGCATGTAATATTAAATCTTTTAATGACATCGTTGTAAAGCACTTTGTGCAACGTCTGCTGTTTGTAAATGTGCTATATAAATAAAGTTGCTTGCTTCCTTGCTAGACAGAAAAGGTTCATAAGAAATTTCTCACAGTAAAATCATGTCAGGAAACATATTGTTTATGTCTTGCTATTATACTATTGTAACAAAGAGCATTTTAATGTTAATGGTTTGTAACTGCCTTACTGTAACCCAGATTTTTTATTTTTTTCAATAAAGAAAATAAGGGAGGACTGGAAATATTTTTTTGTTGTTGTAAACATTATGCCTTAAATACTTTCGATTGAGCTTAAATTGAATTTATATTCCTTTAATCTTCTTTACTTCCACTATATTACTGTCATCTCAGTTCAGAAGTACTTTGTGTTATGATACTGATTCAATTCTGCCACATCTAGCATAAAGTATGAGCTTGCAGGCTGACACTCTCACACTTTCACTTTACACACTTGTGCAAGCACACTTGAGAATTAATTAGATCAATCAACACCACACTGCCCAAAGTCTATTCCATGTGGTCTGTGTAATAGTACATAGATGCAAACACTAAGCACACGACAGTACAAACTTTGTCTGAGTGTACATTTGGCTACATAAAAGCCATGTTTTATCACAGTCAGTAGTTGTGATAAAATTGATATGCATTTTGATAAAATATTATATTTATTTATTATGCTACAATATGTATTATCTTACATTGATTCATCATGATTTTGAATAAAGACGTGGTACGACAAAGTGAAGCACAGCTCTAATTACTGACACCAATATTAGCCCTGTAATACTCATATTTACTCACTAGAGTGCACTGTTTTTCTCTTAATTAAATGTGCTTTGCTTAGCGCTGTATTTAGTGGGGCACATCAATAAGTATATATATTTGTATATATACAGTGGGTACGGAAAGTATTCAGACCACCTTACATTTTTCACTCTTTGTTTTATTGCAGCCATTTGCTAAAATCATTTAAGTTTTTTTTTTTTTTCTCATTAATGTTCTCACAGCACCCCATATTGACAGAAAAACACAGAATTGTTGACATTTTTGCTGATTTATTAAAAAAGAAAAACTGAAATATCACATGGTCCTAAGTATTCAGACCCTTTGCTCAGTATTTAGTAGAAGCACCCTTTTGATCTAATACAGCCATAAGTCTTTTTGGGAAAGATGCAAGTTTTTCACACCTGGATTTGGGGATCCTCTGCCATTCCTCCTCTCCAGTTCTGTCAGGTTAATTGAAACGTTGTGGACAGCCATTTTCAGGTCTCTCCAGAGATGCTCAATTGGATTTAAGTCAGAGCTCTGGCTGGACCATTTCAGAACAGTCACAGAATTGTTGTGAAGCCACTCCTTTGTTTATTTTAGCTGTTGTGCTTGGAGTCATTGTCTTGTTGGAAGGTGAACCTTCGGCCCAGTCTTAGGTCTTGAGCACTCTGGAGAAGGTTTTCGTCCAGGATATCCCTGTACTTGGCCGCATTCAGCTTTCCCTCGATTGCAACCAGTCGTCCTGTCCCTGCAGCTGAAAAACACCCCCACAGCATGATGCTGCCACCACCATGCTTCACTGTTGGGACTGTATTAGACAGGTGATAAGCAGTGCCTGGTTTTCTCCACACATACCGCTTAGAATTAAAGCCAAAACGTCATATCTTGGTCTCATCGGACCAGAGAACCTTATTTCTCACTACCTTGGAGTCCTTCAGGTGTTTTTTAGCATACTCCATTTAGGCTTTCATCTGTCTTGCACTGAGGAAAGGCTTCCGTCTGGCCACTCTGCTATAAAGCCCCAACTGGTGGGGGCTGCATTGATGGTTGACTTTCTATAACTTTCTCCCATCTCTGGAGCTCAGCCACAGTGATCTTTGGGTTTTTCTTTACCTTTCTCACCAAGGATCTTTCCCCCCGATAGCTCAGTCTGGCCGGACAGCCAGCTCTAGGAAGGGTTCTGGTCATCCCAAACGTCTTCCATTTAAGGATTATGGAGGCCACTGTGCTCTTAGGAACCTTAAGTGCAGCAGAAATGTTTTTGTAACCTTGGCCAGATATGTGTCTTGCCACAATTCTGTCTCTGAGATCTTCAGGCAGTTCCTTTGACCTCATGATTCTCATTTGCTCTGACATGCACTGTGAGCTGTAAGGTCTTATATAGACAGGTATGTGGCTGTCCTAATCAAGTCCAATCAGTTTAATCAAACATAGCTGGACTCAAATGAAGGTGTAGATCCATCTCAAGGATGAAGAAATTATCAGAAGAAATTGACAGCATCTGAGTTAAATATATGCGTGTCACAGCATAGGGTCTAAATACATACGGCCATGTGATATTTCAGTTTTTCTTTTTTAATAAATCTGCAAAAATGTCAATATATATATATATATATATATATATATATATATATATATATATATATATATATATATATATATATATATATATATATATATATATATATATATATATATATATATATATATATATATATATATATATATATATATATATATATATATATATATATATATATATATATATAGTTTTGGTACTATGTTTTTGTTTAATTTTGATAGTATGTTTTTTTAGTGTTGTACAAATCTTACAAATATCATTTTTTTTATACATAAGAGTAGCAATTACTCAGATCAGGCATAATATTATGACCACATTCGTAATATTGTGTTGGTCCCCCTTTTGCTGCCAAAACAGGCATGGACTCCACTAGACCCCTGAAGGTGCTCGACTGGATTGAGATCTGGGGAATTTGGAGGCAAAGTCAACACATATTATATGTTGTTGAGCTCCTCAATCATTCCTGAACCATTATTGCTTTGTGGCAGGATGCATTATCCTGCTGAAAGAGGTCATAGCCACCAGAGAATACCGTTTCCATGAAAGGGTGTACATAATTTGCAACAATGCTTAGGTAGGTGGTCCATGTCAATGTAACATCCACATGGATGGCAGGACCCAAGGTTTCCCAGGGTGCTGACAGTGGTCAGCATGGGCACCCTGACTGCACCCATGCACAACAAACTGCGATGCACTATGTATTCTGACACCTTTCTATCAGAACCAACATTAACTTCTTGAGCGATTTGTGCTACAATAGCTTGTCTGTTTGATCGAACCATATGGGCCAGCCTTCGTTCCCCACGTTCCCATGTCGCCGGTTCACCACTGTTCCTTCCTTGGACCATTTTTGATAGATACTGACCACTGCAGACCAGGAACACCCCACAAGAACTGCAGTTTTGGAGATGCTCTGACCCAGTCATTTAGCAGGGCTCCAGACTACCACCAAATGGTTGCATTTTGCTACCAAAATTTGAGAGTGTGCAACTGAATTTTACATCCAGTCGGACATGTGCGACCAGTAAATTTGGGCATTTTCATTCAATAGATCACTCCAATTACATGCTCTCTAGAATTCTATATTAGCTGACGTGACACACATAAGATCTATTTAACCAATACTGTCACTTTTTTTAAACGTAATGAAGTCATTTTATTTAAAAGAAGAAGCCAGTTCAAACATACCAGTGCTTATACTAAACCAGTGCTTATACTCTGTACAGTAATCATTTAACCATCAGCCTGCGTTATTACACTGTTTTCATTACAATGGTAAAGTGTAAATTTCTTTCTCTGCTGCAAATATGCCAAACTACACGAGCCAAGCTCTACCTGTTCGCTATCAGTATCGTTCAACAACTGGTTAATTTTGTTAACTTCACGAACGGCATGTACCAGTTCGTTCAATTCGTTCATGAACTAGATCTCTCGTTCAGACTCAAAAATATCTCGGTCAGTAAAGGGCGTATTCGTTCACTGAATTCAACAAATCACATGTTCCATCACATCTCATACTCTAAACACTATTGGGTCGAGGTTTTATCATTCTTGGAGTATTTATTAGAAATACAGTGGAAATTAGCATGTTGATTTATGGTGTGCGCCCTACATTTTCTGGTTGTGCCCCTAAAATTTTCAGCTGGGGGCCACTGTGCTCCTAGTGAAAAACTTTTGTCTGGAGCCCTGTTTAGCCATCATAATTTTAAGCTTGCCTATTTTTCCTGCTTCTAAAGGCCGTTACATACTCTGCAAGAACAGAAAAAAAAGTCACGTCATTTTGTTCTTGCAGCCCTGGTTTGGGAGTTCTCGACACATTGTCTGAGCAGAACGTTTTTCTTGTGGGTGTCCGAGAACTATTGTGTGATTTGTCAGAAATGTGACAGGGTTAATGTGGAGAAACGGAGATGTTCGGCACCTGCTTTTCTCAAGAAGCATGGAATGTACTGGCCAGAACGAACTTTGTTCTTGTTCTTGCCACCTCGAGAAAACAAACAAATGTCTTTGTTCTTGCAGAGTATGTACTAAGCTTAACACAACCACTTTCAGGACAAAATGTTCACTTGCTTAATTCAGGACAAAATGTTGACTTGATAATTGAAATATATTCTGTTGCATTATTTTCCTGTTTAACACTGTGAAGCTGCTTTGAAACAATCTGCATTGTTAAAAGCGCTATATATATATAAAGTTGACTTGACTTGACTTAATATATCCCACCCACTAACATGTGCCATTAGGAAGAGATAAAAAGTGTTATTCCCTTCACTGTCTGTCAATGGTCATAATGTTACGCCTGATTGTGTTTATTGGACTGGATTTATCATGGCCATACAACAAACCATACAATAAATGATCCTTGATCAGGTCTTACAGACTCTGGCCTACCATAAACATCTTCAGATTACAACTGGTTTTGAGGTTACAACTGGTTCTGATATTATTCATTTATCAGTTGACATTGTGCCACAATGATTGCTCTCATAGTGGGCCAGAGGTCTGTACAGTGCTGAATATAATTACTTGTTCTCAGTAGCAAACCTGTATATCAGCACAATTTCATGTTGTTACCTTGGACTTTGTCATTGTCAGGCCTATAGCGTATTGTCAGCCAAATCAGGGTGTTATAAAAATGTGCAGTACCAGGTGCAGTTCTGCTGATCTCGGACTTAAGCTTATTTTCGTTCCCATTCTCCTCTGGTCATAACATTACTAGATGCTTTGAAAGTTAATCTCACCCTTTTTTTACACATTTTTCAAACATCAATAGATTTCACTGTGCCAGAATGCATGTTTTTGTTTTTGTTTCTCCTCTTCTTCATTCCATTCCCATGGTCTTGTGGTCTTGGGAGAGGCTGTGAAAGAGATTGAGTGGTGTCTTTATGACCTGTCTCAATCCTGATATGTTGACATTAAAGCTTTGTTGCCTGCCGTGTGTGTTTAGGTTACATAAGTCTCTACAATCAGGTTCAATATTATTGTAAGGATAAGCAGAGCACTGCAGTTCATGTACAGAGAGATAAGGCTCAGCATAATCTTAAATTAGTATATTATTATCTAGCTTTATTATTTTGCAGTATCTTTTAATGGAGTCTTTATTTCCTAATTTATTTAAGGTTTCGCAAAATATTGTCAATGCATTGGACTAAAACTGTGTGACTCACTAACAATATAGATTTTGTATTTCTTTGGGATTGTTCCCCCATTTTTTTTTGGCCAGGAACACCACACGTTCGGCTTTGTTCCATTTTGTACTAAATAAAAGCATTTAATTATTTATTTATGTTATTTATTATTTATTAAAGCACACTAGTCTGATCAACTAGATAACCCATATTTTCAATATGTGACAAAATTATTTACAAATAATGTTTTTTTCACTCAAACACTTTGCATGCAGTTGCATTAGAAAAATCAATCTACGATCAATGAGTTCCAAAAAGAAGTACAAAACCTGTCCTAACTGAAAGAAAAGTTGACAAAAATATTGAATCCAATATTTGGTGAAACTACAGCATAACAAGCCGGATGTCAGTGGTGTAGTCAAGACCAGCTCATTCAAATCCGAGTCAAGACCGAGTTCAGAGAGGGCTGAGTCCGAGTTGAGACCAAGACCAGAGAAAATCCACAAACAACATTAGAACTTCATTTGATTAACTTTTTAGTTACGGAGGCTGTGCACAGAGTGACTCCAGAAACATTGCTGCCTTTTTAAAGCAATATGAATGTGCCGGAGGTAGAGAGGGCAGGCGGCCTTTGGTCAGACATTTTTGGGGGGAGATGCTTAGGGTTGAGACTGTCATCTGTCATCGTATCTATACAAGATTAGGCTTTCTCTGTGACATTTTTGTCCTACTTTGTAAACAGTAAATGTATTAAAATGAAACAGTTGAGACAAGTATTGTAGCCATGTGACTTTCTGGAAAGTGGGATCCCAACAGGTTGATGGCAGGTGGACAGCGTAAAATAGAAGCGAGATTCGAGTACTACAACACTACTAAACTCAAAATCTTATGTTTACCTGCACAAAATCACTCTCCAGAACATTTTCATTCACTGTTCCTTGCTGGTCGAACAATCTCCCCACCTCCATCCAGAATGCTTAAACACTGACACAACATTCGAAAGACAGCTGAAAACTCATCTCTTCTATGAGCACTTAACCTCATCTTTAAAAAAATCCCTTTATTTCCCTCTATTCCCTCCCTATTCTAGCTTATGCTACTCTAAGCGATGTCCGAAACATATAGTATTTGAGCACATTTTGTGATCATTAGCCTCTTCATCATGACATCACTTCCTGTATTCCTCAGTTGTAAGTCACTTTGGATAAAAGCTTCTGCAAAATGAATAAATGTAAATGTACCTTAAAATGCTGATAACGACCATGATAATACAGGTGGTAATATAGAAAGCAACATGATGAATTAGAGAAGATGGTGCAACACAGACACACTATGGTTAACACACATGACACTAAAATAATGCAATAAATATAAAATTGAAACAACCAAATAATATAAAACATAACACAAAACACTGATTACTGATAGCAAAAATAAGAAATAAGAACAAAAGTATTCAAATAAAATGTAATCATTTTTCATGTGACAGAGACTTCAGGGATTGTCCTTTTAGTGTTTTCAAATTATACAATAATTTTGTAAGTTTTTACTTTTAATGTTTTTTTTAAAGCTTACAGATGTTACCACAAACAACAAATAACAACAGTTAACACAATTTCATATTTAGGTGAACTATCCCTTTTAAGAAAAATTTTTATTACATTGAAATGTAATACTACTGATGTTCCAAAAATCCAAGAACCACAAGACAACCAAATGTGTGTGCTTAACCATATTTTGGGGACACATTTTTGTCAAAGTGTTCTGTTAGGGTATGGGTAGGGTTAGGATGGTCATAGTATTTATAAAGGCAATAGAAGTTTGTGCAATGTCCCCATTTAGATACCTAAATTACCAAGTGTTATAGAGATAAAGGTGGAGTGCAAAAGATAAAGGTTGAGTGAGTTTTTAAGTAGAACATCATAGTTCAGTCATTGGGAGAGTCTCATACTGATGCCACTCCTTTCACTCTCCCACATCAAGTCAAAGTATGTGGTAGGTTCAGTTTCATGATGTGTTGTACATATTTCTACACACATACACATACACTCCTTTACAAACTAAGAAATACTCAGCTATACGCATGTGGTTTGTGATTGAAATTGCATGGGAACACATACTCTGTCCTGCATTCCAAATCACATGCGAATCACCTCCCGGGATCTGTGCCGATCACTCACCATGACAACCAAACATGTCTGCACAAGTCACCAGAATGAGTCAACTCGCCTTATGTGCTTCATAAAAGGGCTGCTAGTAACAGGGTATATTATGTTGCCTGGGTATCGCTATGTGGATTTGCAGCTTACTGTGTGGCAGGAACATTGATCTTTGTCCTGACTAAGATCAACTAGTTGGGGAAACATGTCAAGAACATATCATGCCTGGGTTATGTTTCAATCCAAAATAAAAATAAATAATAAATAGGAATTGTACAATTATTTAAATTGTAGGCCTAATATTTCACAATGCTCATAACTCATAAATGAAGATTTCTTCAAAAATTTTTTTAAATATCTTACCATCTGTGCTTTAAAAAAAACTGTGATTTTAATATGCCAACAGTATGCCAACAACTGTATCAGAGAAACATCTGCAATAGTTGAAACTTAAAATATTGAGTTCCATTATGTCTCCTGAGCTCTGAGGACAGCTATTAAAACCTCCTCTGACTTTTTTCTCCTATTAATGAATGGCTCTAGACTAGACTGTTTTACTGCTTTTGTAGTTTAATGAAAATGTTCCAAGTTTCACAGAATGCTTGTTGCACAGAACTCATGTTAAACATAAAATCAATGACCCATTACTTCCCCAAGATAATTTTTTACCTACAGAAATGTGCTATACTTACAAGCCTTGCTTTCCAAAATGTGACAACGGGAAGCTTGATACAATATAACTTACTTAACTCAGCTCCCTGTGGCATGGAAGTCATTTTGTCAGCTCCATTATTAGTAGAGCAGAGGTCTTAATAGTAAAAGTAAAGGCTTTTGTCATAAGGTTTCTATTAGTGAAGGACTGAAAATTTGCTCTTTACAATTTGAAGTATTGTCAAGTAGTAAAGATCATGCTTATTACTCATGGCCCAGATAAGATGGTTTATTGCCAGACAGAGCAACTTTGTACTTTCATCTAAATTAGTGTCAAGGCCGTTTGGCTTATTTTAGCCCACAGTAAGAGCAGGTCTAGGGCCAGCTGTGTATTTGGCTGGGGATGAGCCATTTGAAGTGACAGTACAAGACTTCCCCTGATAAATTCCAGAGACAATAAGACTTCATACAGGCTGCACAAGCTGAGGGAAGCCATGGCTTGAATCACGTAGGCTTACTATAAATAAAGCCCCACTTACATTTGCTGATTTAATGATCATATGCATCTTCATGCTTGACCATTTTTCAACACATGACTTTTCACAATTAGTCTTCAAATTCAGTGTAAAATGTAAACCGATTACTATTTGGGTTAATGACTCCAAAAACCTCAGCAGGATGCCTTCAAAGTAATCAAAACAGTCAGTGCTGTCTGATTCATTTCATTTTACGATTATAAATAAAGACAAAAATGCAATGTTAGATTATGTTTCCTGTCTAAGCATTGATTGGCTCAGCCGAAGGGACGTGATGAGATAACCCAGAGATTCTGTGATGAGGAGTTAATCTCATCTCGCTCACATTCCACACAATCCAATAGCTTTCTGTACTCCCTGGCTTGTGCTATAGAACATACCTGCCAGATTCCTGACGTGCCATGTTTCTGGATGACGTTAGTTAAGAGTGTATACGGCTCATCATTTCTTCATCTAGTTGAGCAACAGCTCAGTTGAACCTTCTCCTTTTGTATGGTGTACGAAGAATCTTTAACGGTGCCCTAGATTAAAAAATATAAATAACCTTGGAATAGTTGAATAACAAGAGTTCAGTACATGGAAATCACATCCGTTGAGTCTCAAACACCATTTCTTCCTCCTTCATGTGAAAATCTTGTGCGTGAAAAACAACACAGAAAAATAGGCAAATCTCAATATAACACTGACTGTGAAGCAACAGTCGGGATCATTAATATGTACGCCTAATATGTATATGCCAGCCCAGCTTTTCATACCCTTCCCACAGCACTGAAGTTCTGAAGTTTTAGTATTGATGTAACAGTTACGTTTTGCAGGTTCTTACTGAAAATAAAGACTAAACTTATCACTCAGAAGTGTCCATTTCCAATCTCAAAACAATTAGTTGTTCCTCAAAATCTACATCTTCATCAGAAACAGGCTCAAACATTTAAGGTTGGATGCCTAATCTCTCCATTGTCATGCTGGACAGTAGACATGTGTTTGCTGTCACTGTGAGCAGTAAAACCTGTAAAAGACGTATCTGGACAATTGTTGCCCTTAAATAAGCCACATACCCTCTAGGTAGATATCAGAGAACAATTAAACATTTTGTTTCAACTCATTCTAGGGCACCTTTAAAAAAAACCTTCCATTAGCCTGAAAATATTTAAATATGTACAGACCTGATTAGAATTGCAGCTTTATATGTTTCAAAGTATAATGTAAGAAGAGTCACTGTAATTGCTGTAATAGAACCACATTAGGAATGCACCATATTTTGTTACTATAGCTATTATCAGCCAATATTATACGTTTTAAAGTATTGTATTTGTTGATATGTTACATCAGAAGATAATGACATTCTAAAGCAGTCATGAGCATGACATGCCTTTTTTATTATGTTTATATGTTCCTTGAGGTTCACTTAAGAAAATTTAGTGTCATTCTTATCCTCTGTCATTACACATACCCATAGAGAAAACACGAATTTTGAAGCAGTTACTCATTTTTGAAAATTTACTATTTTAATAAGTAACTAGATAAGACAGCTTGGGGTGTGTGCAGTTTACCTGTGTACCTTGTAGAACAAAACATCAAAGTATCATCAAGTTATACTACAGGTTTTATTTTACATATAAATTGAAAAACCCTATTACCCATAGGTAAATCTTGCCAGATTCATGTAACATGTAATCCTCCAATGTAATTGAAGAGGTCATATAGTACCAGGTTGCGTCAGCGCAAACCCTCTTTTGGTGTTAAAAAACTACTGTCAGGATTTACTAAAGACACGCAATGATACATTAGTGCTGAAAAGGCATGGACAGTTATTTTTGTGGCTGATCTTATTGCATATCTGTGGGTGTTTCCCTTTCAGGCGTAAAATATATGGGAGGAGAATATTTAAATGAATCATGCAAGGTGATTAACAAAAGTTTGTGTTCATCAATTTACTGGTGTTTGTGCCATTACTTACAACACCAAAAAAGAACGTCTTAAACCAGTCACTAATAGGTAGATTGCGCTGGTCATTATGGAAATGATCCAGCTGCATCTGTGTTCGAGCGTCGTCAGTAGATCACGCACAGAACCATCTACTCCCATCTGCGCATTTATGGAATTGCGCTCTCACACTAATTTGCCCTGTTTAGTAAATCTGGTCCATAATCTATTCCAGCCTTTAGGTGAGTAACCACCTAGCAAACATTCAGAACTCCCTATCAACCACCTGGCAAAGCCCTGACAACTGCATAACAATGCACCCAGAACACTCCAGCATCTTGGTGATGAGCTTTACATGAGTAAGCACACTTCAAAGAATATATAAAATCATCATTTTCAGAATGCATTTTTTAAAACTGTTCCACAGAATTCTGCACTTTTTCTCCCACAGTCTTTGCATGTAAAAAGTGCAAATTATGTGTGATTCTTGTAATGGATTATGCCAAAATACTTTTGTGATTGTCTAAACACACTGTCTGCTTTTAAAGGGGTGATGAATTGAGAATCCAACTTTCCCTTGAGCCTTTGATATTTCAAAGTTCATCATGATATAAGAATATTCTGTAAGTTTCAGAGCTGAAAACGTCCTTGTTAGTCAAAGAAAAGCTAGACAGCAGGCCCAGAAAACGAGAGCTGGAATCCAATGACGTCATGGGAAGAAGAAACGCAACACAACTGATGAATATGTATGCGTGCTTCTGAAGCCCCGCCCACAGAGTCGAGGCGCCACAGGTTTACAGAGCAGTAATCATGGCGAGCAAAGTAATATATTGCTCTGTACCAGGTTGTGGAAGAACACAGTCGCTGCATAAGCTTCCTTCTGATGCTACTATTAGGAATGAGTGGTTGAATTTTATTTTTAATGAAGTTCCAGCTCACGTGGGGAAGACATGTACGTGTGATCCCTTCATTTCACTGCGGAATCGTTTGTAAACAAGTCACAGGTGCTGGATTTGCAGACATAGTGTTGTGCCTTCTATATTGGATTCGACAGGAATGGTGCAACAAACTTATGTGAGTAAAACGTCTTTTTTATATGTAATGGTCGGCAGGCCTATGAATCTCAAATAGTGAAATAATATTCCTTTCTTGATCTGGGCGCATGCGCACGTGTGTGTCTCTGTGTGTGTGTGTGTGCGTGCGGTTCGTACTTATCAACCGATCGGGCAGGCCATGTAATACAGAAATAATATTCCAATCAATCTCGGGTGGTTGAGAAATAAATCATTGTGTTTGTTTGATAAAGACGTGGATAAATCCACCTCCGGGCCACATTTAGTGCACAGTGAGGAGCTTTGGTTTGTCACTGCATAGGGCTCTACCTCTCCAGAGGTAACAAACACCTAATGGCACAGGATTAATTAGCCCCCTTGAGTAAACACTTCCGTTGTATCAGCACACAAGTGGCTTAAGGATTAAGGGAGTAACCTACAATTATTTTCTATGAAAAACCAGCTAAACCAGCCAAAGTATCCACATATATTTGTAATGATTGCCTTAATGCATGATGGCTTATTTTATTAGAAAATATTGTGATCGCCTCCTTGATTTGTATTGAATATACTGTATACAGACCTGATTTTTCTGGGAACCTCAGACATGGTTATGCAACTAACCTGCCAACTAAGCCATCTCTGATTGCTCTGATAACATTTGATCCGTTTCTAACCTATTGTCTCTGTCCCAAGCAGCTGTATCTCTGTTGCCATTTCAGATTAATGATGTGGATAATTTTCAGTCCTCACAGCAGTGTGCTCATGGCTATAGGACATATTCAAGGTAAAGTTTAGGGAAACACACTAATTAGAAGTCATGATTTAACCATAGGTGAATTATAGACAGACTGTGTTTTACTTACATTATGGTGTAACACACTCCCAGCACACACTCTGGTTGGCATGGCGATGATAAAATGTCCAGAGGGAACTAGAGGAAACATCAGAGACATGGGACAGAAAAGCAGCAACAAAAGCTGTGGTCAGAGTTACCTAAGAAAACAGTTGTGCGTGCATGAGCTTCTTTTGCATGTGAGCCTTTGAGTCTTTTTAAGTTTTGGGCTTTAAGTCTTTTTGCGTTCCCATAGCAAATACAAGGGTACACAATGTCTCTGCCTGTCTCAGTGTCTACTGTCCCACATATACTTACCGTTTTCTGTAATCCCTCTTATAACTCCAGCTGTCACTGAAAAACCTTTGATCCTCATGAAAACAGTGTTTGCATACAATGTGAAAAGTCATTTGCATGTTGAACCATGCCTATTCTACATATAAAAATACATGTGAATACAGCCAGTTGCAGTGACTTGTTTTATTATATTAATTTAATTTTCATTATAAAACAAATACAAGAAGACGTTACCAAAACACACACATAAAAAAGGAACACAAATAGCTCAGATTTATATATAAAACAGGACTACACCATAATAAAACGGATTACAAAAAAAACAATAACATATTTCAAAAAGATGAAGAGGACCAAAAGAAGGGTTCAATGTCCCGAGAGTTATACAATATTCCTTGTAAAATAATAGGGAAGACGAGTTTCCAAACAGTCTAGATATTGGGTCCAGACTTTATAAAACTGCCCTGTTTTTTGATGCATTTCCATTTACATGTAGTCATTTAGCAGACGTTTTTATCCAAAGCGACTTACAAATGAGGAGAGCAATAGAAGCAACTAAACAAACAAGCGGCAACAGTGTGAAAGTGCTGTAACAAGTCTCAGTTAATCTAGTGGAGTACACATAGTATAGTAGACATACTTTTTTTTTATTAAAGAAACAAACAAACTGAAAAATGAATTGAATAGATAAGTGTTAGTCTTTGTCGTTTCACCAGATGGGAAAAGTCCAGGAAAAGGTCAGTGAGAGCGATTTCATGCCTCTTTGGGATGGCACCACGAGACGTCGTTCACTTGCAGAACGCAAGCTTCTGGAGGGTGCGTAAGTCTGAACAAGTGAGTTTAGGGATTGGTGCAGAGCCGGTGGTGGCTTTGTAGGCGAGCGCCAGTGCCTTGAATTTGATGCGAGCGGCTATTGGCAGCCAGTGCAAATTGATTAAGAGAGGCGTGATGTGCGCTCTCTTCGGCTCGTTGAAGACCACTCTCGCCGCTGCATTCTGGATCAGTTGCAAGGGTTTGATAGTGCATGCCGGAAGGCCCGCAAGAACAGCATTACAGTATTTCAGCTGAATGGAGAAATTTTTATGAAGTGCTGGGTTGGTTGACATCAAAAGCAGTTCTGTCTTTGCAAGATTGAGTTGAAGGTGATCTCCTTTATTTAGCCTGAAATGTCTGTCAGGCAGGCAGCAATATGAATACCAACTGTAGGATCATCTGGTTGAAATGAGAAGTAGAGTTGAGTGTCATCAGCATAGCAGTAATAGGAAAAGCCGTGTTTCTGAGTGTCAGCTCCTAATAAAGTCCATTGGAGAAGAGAAGTGGTCCAAGCACTGAGGTCTGTGGAACTCCAGTAGCTAGATTATGTGACTTAGACTTCTCCTTTCCATGACACCCTGAAGGACCTACCTGAGAGGTAGGACTTGAACCACTGGAGAGCAGTTCCTGAAATGCCCATCTTCTTGAGAGTTGACAGGAGGATCTGGTGGTTAACTGTGTCAAAAGCAGCAGACAAATCCAGCAGGAAGAGTATTGTGGATTTGGAAGCTGCTCTTGCCATCTTCAGTGCTTTAGTAACCGAGAGCAGGGTAGTCTCAGTTGAGTGGCCGCTTTTGAAGCCGGATTGGTTGTTGTCCAGGAGGTTGTTCTGTTCAAGAAACATAGAAAGTTGGTTGAACACAACTTACTCAAGTGTCTTTGCGATGGAAGGAAGAAGGGATCTGTAGTTTTCTAAAAGTGCTGGATTTAGAGAGGGTTTCTTAAGCAGTGGGGTTACCAGAACCTGCTTAAATGCTGTGGGAAAGGTCCCAGTTTGAAGAGAGGTGTTAATATAAGTGAGTGCAAGAGTAACCGAAGAAGAAATGGCCTGAAGGAGGTGATTGGAAAGGATGTGTTTTGAGGCTTCTGCCTCGGAGAGCAGAGAAAAGGATGTGTGTGTTACTTGTTGAAATGTGTGTGTCAGTTTGTGGTAGGGAGAAATGGCTGCTGATGGAGGTGGTTTTGTTTGTGAAGAATGATGCAAAGTTGTCAGCTGTAAGAGTTAATGAAGGAGGAGGGGGAGGAGGACAAAGAAGAGAGGAGAATGTTTTGAAGAGAGTCAGAGCAATTGTTGATTTTGTTGTGGTAGCATGTTGTTTTAGCAGTGGAGGCATTTGCAGAGAAAGAAGAGACTGATACAAGGTAAGGTCAGTAGAGTTTTTAGATGTACGCCATTTCCTCTCTGCCGCCCTGAGTCCAGAGCGATGTTCACGGAGAACATCAGACAGCCAGGGGGTGGTGCGGGCTGGTCTGGATAACAGGGGGCAAAAGTTTTCTAAGCAAGATTTTAGAGTGGAGCAAAGAGTGTCAGTAGCACTGTTAGTGCCCAGTGCTGAGAACTGAGAAGGTGGAGGAAGTGAGGGTGAAACCATAGTGGATAGGCGAGAGGGAGAGAGCAAGTGTATTACGCTGAAAGGTGATCTGCGGAGGAGTGTGTGTTGTGTCTGGAGTCAGTATGAGGTTAAGAGTTATGAGAAAGTGGTCTGAGGTGTGTAATGGAGTAACTAAAGTGTTGTATGTGGAGCAGTAGCGTGTGTAGACAAGGTCTAATTGGTTTCCTGATTTGTGAGTAGCCATAATAGATACTCGCTTAAAGTCAAAGGAGGTCAGAAGAGTGGTGAAGTCCATTACCTGGTGTTTTTCAAAGTGGATGTTGAAGTCACCGAGTAGTACCAAAGGAGTACCATCCTCAGGGAAGTTAGAGAGTAACACATCCAACTCCTCCTAGAATTTACCCAGTTGACCTGGAGGACGATAAATAACTACAAGATGGATTTTAACAGGGTGAGTAATAGTGATTGAGTGTGATTCAAATGAACTGTTTGCAGATAGAGATGGTAAGGGATCTGCTTTGTTTACACCAGACTGGCAGTTCCAGAGACCAATTGGAATGGACTGTAAAGTAGCAGAGGACATATGGATACTACGCAGATTATTAGGATTGCAATACATAGGCAAGGCAAGTTTATTTATATAGCAGATTTCATACACTATGGTAATTCAGAGTGCTTTACATAGAGAAGGGAATTAAAATAATCACAAAATAAAAGTAAGGAAAATTAAAACAGTTATAAATGGAATGGAATTAAAAAAGATACAAAGATGATAGAATCATCGATAGATTTAAAACATTAAGTAAAACACTTGCTCTGGGACTTCCCCATACTGGTTGTCTCTTTCTCTGTGGATTTCTTTCAGCGTACCTAAATAATTTGTTGGATGTCTCCAGCAGATCCGATCTTTCATCTAAAATTGGCCAGGCAGAGCTGGACCAGGCAGAGCTTGTATAGGTAAGACACTCAGAGCTTACATATGTAAGACACTCCAGGGGAATCAACTCAAAAATAATCTTCTGCCAACCTTTAAGAGATGGAGATTTATCACTGATCCAATTAAGTAAGTTGCAGTGACTTTAATCACTCTGGGAAAACAACATTGGTTATTATCAAACCCAAACCAAATCTATTTGAAAAAAGCTTTTGTAGATTTCCACAGAATTGGGACACCTGTCATTTAACAAACTTCTATGTATCCCCAGCCCCTTACATATTTAAATATCTTAAATATCACATATTATGACTTTAGTAATAATTCCAAATAAGACTGCACACGGCAGCACTCTGTATCCTGTTTACCATATTTCAATCCATTCTGGAAAATTATGCAGATTTTCCCTGAATATCAGTAGAGAACAATGCCCCACAGAGCCTGTGTCACGCTTTCTTTACATAACTAATAACTATCAGCTTTGTGGCTAAATATAACAAAGAATGCCTAACAATAAAATTTCTGTTTAAAGCTCAACCCTATTCTAGTAAATTCCATGACTGACTACACACCTCAAACATGACACTGTTTATATTTCACAAGACAGTAGAGCCTGCATATTATATAAAACACGCTGAACCTGTTTACATGCGAAAATATGCTATATTAATGTGAATTTATTGGTGATTTTCTGATTACAAATGCATCATTGGTCAGTCGTGGCTTAATGGTTTGAGAGTCAGACTGTTGGATGGGTTAAATGCAGGGGACAAATTCTGAGTATGGGTTACCATACCTGGCCTTCACTTGTCACTTTCACTTTATCATGTAAACACATTTTCCCAATCTCAATAACTCAGTTATGCAGTATTGCATATTGTTGCAGAGAAGACTGTCAGAATGCATTACGATGAACTTGAAAATTAGGACACAGATGGGCAACAGCATCATATTTTGCATTTAAATGCACTCAAGTGTTATATTTTATGGACATAAATTAGAATGAATATTTATACTACAAAGTGTTATATTGCTTTTATACAACAGTTAGATGGAGCAAGTATTTAAATAAATAAGAAACAGCCATGGAGTGTCTTAAAAAACCCTCTTGTGTGGAGACTACTTTCTTCCTCTATGGCTTTAAATCTCCAGTTGGCAGTTTAACAGATGAGCCCAAGCCACAAGTTACTAATTCAAAACTGTCACTTTGGAACTAGCAACAACGGTGTGACTGTCAGTAGAGAAAATGGCATTAACAAAAAAGCACATGAGACAGGAGTAACAAACACCATCATCAAAATAGTAGTCCCAACACAATTCTACCCACAAACAGCAGCATGTGTAGTGACATGGTACACCTGAAAAGTTACCACAGGTTTCCAAGACTTAAGTTGCTAGCCACAGTGTGTTTGAACACACCATTGAACCTCTCTACATCACCATTAGCTGCCAGGTAAAGTAGAAAAGGAAAGATGGTGACGAATATTCCTTCCTTCCACAAATGCAGTGAAAGCAGCAGACAAACTGAACACCGTTATCAGTAACTATACTCAGTGGATTTCCGTGGCTGAAGACTGATGACAAAAACAAATCCACAGAATCCTGACAGTGTGAGTAAAGGAAGCCTCAGGCCATTTGCTGTAATAGTCAGTTCATATTATCAATTGTGTGTAGTGTGGGGTCAAATAATGCAATAACTGAACTGTTTGCTAGCAGTCGTTTTATTTTGGTCTGAACTTTGTTCAGCCTTCTTTTGACCCGCTGAATCCATTTGGATCTTGTAGGCATGCATGCACTAGAGCTACAAAGGTGGCAAAATCAGGAATAAACTTACTGTACCACAACATAAGTCCATGTAAGGAGTGCAAAGTAGATGCATCATAAGGTGCAGGAGCACTGAGAATCACATGTACACATGATTTATCAGAAAGAAGACCCTAAAAACATCAAGTTGGTTTGCCGAAAGCGACACTTGTCTTTATTGAGCTGCAAGCCAGGAGCTTCTAGTCCTTGTAAGACTACTTGAAGTGCTTTGTCATGCATAGACATGTCACGTCCGTGGATGATAATTTCGTCCAGGTAATTTTTAATCCCTGACAAGCCAGTCAGTTTGATGGTCCTCATCTTCTGAAATGCAGTGGGTTCTGAAGCCAATGTGTAAGGAGCACAACAAAAACAGAACAGTCCATCGTGAGAAATAAAGGCCAGGAGGTCATGACTGTCCTCATGCAGCAGAACTCGGTAGTAAGCATTAGTCAGGTTGATGGTAGAGAAAACAGTAGAACCTTTTGTGTGGCACTGGAAAAGAGTCCGCAATTACTGCTTTATTTAGCTTTCTGAGGTCAATGCACTTCCTAAACTTACCTGACTTTTTCTGCCTAACAACAATTAGTGACACCCACGCAGAGGCACCAATGCGTTCTATCACCCCAGCTGCTTACAATTTAAATCCTTTGATATAGAGCTACAGAGAGTGACAGACTGCTAAGTTTTTGGCGCACAAGTCTGATGGTTTCACCCAGCTTTACACGGTGTATAAAGTTTTTTGGCACATCCAAACTCTGTTGACTCAGCAACAGTGCACTGAAAGCCTGGCACAGGAGAAGAAGGCATTAGGAGGCAGGACTTGATTGACATTAGATCCCTCCCCATGAGTGGTGCCCCTTTGTCCACAATGAATAAAGTAGCAGAAACTGAGTGGCCATGTAGGGAAACGTTTGCTGACAAACCACAGAATGTTGGTTTGGGCTTTTGAATATGTCACAAAACTGACTGTGGGTTACTGAAATGGCACAAATAAATGCTGTAGGGTAGGATAGATATGGAAAAAACAGTGTTAACCACCAAATCTACCATATAAGTCTGTGAGTCAGAAGTTGATACTTACTGTGCTTGAAATGCTGGGAGTACGAGTTGAATATTCCATGTACATACAGTCATTTCTGGTCATTCAATTTAACAGACCTGTGTATTTGATTGCTGTGTATTTGATCAGAGATGGCTAATGTATACACACATCATTCACTCAAGTAGAAGTAGACATTTTAAAAATCATTGTAAAAAATGAAGTACTGACTACACTTTTTCACTCAAGTTAAAGTAACAAAGTACAGGCTCTGACATTTATTTAAGTAAAACGTAGCCATTGCTACTACCTGTTTTAATGTCACACTGGTAACTTGACCTCACATCATATTAATACATTAATACAAAAGGCTGAACAACCACCATGTAGAACACATGAAAAGTCTAAGATGACGAAAAAACGATTTGCCATCACCTAGGGCACATCCTAAGATTGTAGGAAGATTCCGCCTTCTTTCCTTTGGAAACAGCTCAAAATTATTTTAAAAATGACAAAATTGGGGTGAGTTATACTGAAAATTGTATTGAAATGCAAACAGAAAGAAAATTATAGTAAAAGCATAACTTACACTTCACCTGGTTCACCGGTTCTACAGCATAGTAAATGGGCTGAGTAAATAGAGTAAACTCACTCTTAAAGACAGTTCTTTAAAATGCCACCTAGAGCGTAACAATGTAACAAATGGTGCTTTCACACTGGCAGTTTAGTTCTAAACGGGGCTAGGTTCGCATTAAAAATTGGTAATGTGAAAGCCGTCATGTGGACCTGGGTGCGCACCGGGTCGGGATACTGAACCTGAGACTACCTGTAGGGGGTGTTCTGAGTTCGGTTGCATTGGATCTTTGCAGCGATTTACATTTACATTTACATTTAGGCATTTAGCAGACGCTTTTATCCAAAGCGACTTACAACATAGGAGTACAGGAAGCGATCGGTCATGAATAGGCGCAAAACGCAAAAAGTGCCTTAAATACCAAGTTTTGGATATTACATAGAATAAGCTTAAGCTAGAATAAGGAAGGAATAAAAGAGAAGATTTGCATGAATATGAAGACATATCTGGCTTGGGTGCACACTTGTTTAGGAATTAAGTAACATGCGTATGCGTTTAACAACTTTAAACATTTAAACAGTTAGCTGTGCATTAAAGGTGTCATGAACCGGCTTTGTTATACTGTTGTCTGAGGTCAACTAATGACGTTCGTGTGGTTTTTACTTTCAAAAACATCATAATGAATAAGTAATAGGCTATTTTCTACACTGGTTTTGAGGCTTTCTCCTGACGATGGGTTTTGATGGGCGTGCCGCACTGGAGACTTGGGAAATGCGCCCACGGCTAGGATTGGATAAGATTTGCATATTTAATGAGCTTCAGCTCCCCTGTCAGTTCAGTTCACATTAGGGAGGGATCGTTTTGAAAGCGGCAAACGGAATGATTCTCTCGATCACAGGGCTCATAAACGTCTTTATCAAACAAACACATTGATTTATTTCTCATCCACCCGAGATGGATTGGAATATTATTTCTGTATTACATGCCCCGCCTGATCGGTCGATAAGCACGAACCGCACGCGCACACACACACACACACACACGTGCGTGCGCCCAGATCAAGAAAGGAATATTATTTCATTATTTGAGATTCATTGGCCTGCCATGACCTTTCATATATCAAAAGCTCAAGGGAAAGTTTATTTCTCAATTCATCACCCCTTTAAATTATTTTTATGCACGACATGGAGGCAAAGAACCACCCCAACGCAAAGCGGAGGGTGGTTGCCGGAGTCTATTCATAAATCTGAGTGCTTTCTGTCCCTTTGACACTTGAAAAAAGTTCATAAAGAGATCATAAAACGAATCCATATGAATTTAATGGTTTAGTCCAAAATGATCTGAAGAGACACGATCGATTTATAAAATGAACAGATTGAATTTAGGCTTTTATTCACACATTAACATTCATCAACTCACACAATGGTAAATGGAAGCTCAAGCTTCTTGCAGGCTTGACGTGCAAGAACCAATGAGGTTCATTCTCGTGGTCATTGTCTCCATGCTTGAAACACTGAGTGATTTCATGATACATTTGAATAAGTTGTACTGTTCCTGTCAACATACCTTCTGATGTTCATTCATGTTTAATTTGTAATGTAACTAGAAGTGATGATCAGTTTATGTGCACACCAAGCTGCTGCTTTGCTTGAACTGAGGCACTACATCAATCTATTGTGCCAAATGAATTAAAAAATTGACAATTTGAAAGCTAAGACTTTGTTTCATACCTGAAGTAACAAAGCACAAAACTTAATGTAATTTATTGGATAAGAGGAGCATTGAAAATGTTAAGTGAAGTTCATGCATCACTTAAAAACATCATAGACCAAAAACATTTATTTTTGATATTTAAGAATTGATGTCAGTTCATAACAATTATTAAAATTATTACCCATCCCCACTGACAACCATCCAGAACACCCTAGCAGCAGCTAAGCAACAAGCTAAAAAACATTCAGAGCACCTCGGTAACTACCAACTGTAACAACCATCCAAAAAAGCTAGCAACTGCATAGCAATATGCTAAAAAACACTCAGAACACCCTAGCCACAAAGCTAGACCATGGCCATGAAGAATAATATAGGATATAAATATATAGTGCAATGGTTTTCCATCATTCATTTGAGTTAATAACCAATCAAGTTTTACAGCTTGAGTAGGAATCAAGAGAGGACTTCAGTAAAAATAAGCTGGCCATGATATACTCTTGGCCAGGAGCCATTTGCAAGATATTCAGATTGGAAAAAAGAATGCTTTAAGGGTTACATGCATTCTGAGAATGGGAAAAGGGTCAGTTCTGATTGACTTTCTTGGATGCTCCAAATGTGTTACGTGGTACTATGAATTCATTAACCAGTAGCACCAATGTGCATGTTGCTCATTACACAGAAGCCGCAGTGATTGTAGTTTAACTGTGTGGTTATTTATGTAAAAGTTCTGAGAACTCAGATTTCCCTCAGAAATTCTAACCGTTTCTAACGATGAAGAAACTAAGAATGTGTGTGTTTGTGAGCATCTGCAAATACATTTGTGCATGATAGTGATATCTATTGTGACCCTTTGTCAAGTTAGTGGCATGCATACCAGGGACCCTTCAGTGTTTGACCTGTCTGTAGTCAGTGGAACCTAATACGCACACACATGTGCATATTTTGCATACAGTACATTGCAAAACCATGACACACAGCATGCTCAGGGAACACAGCTGTGTACCCTTACAAAAAGTTAATTATATAGTAAAGTTCAAGTATTAACTATAGGCTACTTTAGTATACTTATTCTGCTAGGAAGAACCCAAAAGAAAGCTACAAAACCCAAAAGAAAGATACCCCCAGGAGTGCCCGAGAGAGAGAGGGATTGTTGCGTGGGCGCGCCAATGCCAGCTCACCTGCCAACATAACCCAAGAGACAGCATCTCCCGACAACCCACAAGGACTCCAAAGCCAGCAAGCTGCAGCCATTACAACGGGCTGTGCCCCTTTGGTCCCACCAAGGATTAAGTGGCCCAAATCCTCCAAGAGGCAACAATCTGATGAAGATGTAAGCCAGGTCCTGGAAGTGACAGCCAAGGGGGATGTGGACCACCGAATAAGAATGATGACCACCCTCATAGTGAACCTCGCAGCTGAGCAATTTGGAAACGAGGCACCCAAGCCTGCTCCATTGGCATATGTTCCAAGCCACAGAGCAAGGAAAATCCACTGCCTCAGGGAAGAACTCAGGCTGCTAAAGAGGCAATACAAGGCAGCGGGTGAAGTTGAGAGAGCCGGCCTAGCAGACATGAGAGCAATACTAAGAAAATAACTCTTGACCTTACGGAGGGCGGAATTCCACAGAAGGAGGCGGAAGGAGAGAGCCAGGAAGAGGGCAGCATTCTTGGCCAATCTATTCAAGTTGACCAAGCAGCCCCTTGGCCAAAAGAGGGCTGGCGCCTCACCTGCTCCAAGGTTGCCATAAACGACCACCTCAAGGCCACCTATAGTGACTCCAGCAGAAAACAACCACTGGTTCCATGTGATGCGCTGATAACACCACCAGAGCTGTGCCTAAGGGAAGTGGTGAGGAGAGCAAGCACCAGGCCCAAGTGGAGTGCCCTACAAAGTGTACAAGAACTGCCCAAAGTTGTTACATCGGCTTTGGAGGGCCCTGAAGGTGATCTGGAGTAGAGGCAAGATCGCCCAGCCATGGAGGTATGCGGAGGGAGTGTGCATACCAAAGGAGGAGAAGTCTGAGAACATTGGCCAATTTCGGGTCATCTCCTTGCTAAGTGTAGAGAGTAAAATTTTCATCATCATGCTGGGAGGAGCGTATGGAGGAGGCTCAAGAGAGAAAGAGCAAGAAATATCAAGAGCTGGTGGAGGATTGTCGGAGACGAATGGATGGAGGACCAGGTGTATGCCACTGAATTTGTACAGCCGCTCTGGTGAGAACGGTGATGTTATCCAGCTAATTTAAATTATCATATAGTGTCAATGCGGGCAGATCGGTAATATAGTTGAAATTTAGGTGTCCCCAACTGAAGACGCCAAAAGCCAAAGGCAACGGTGGCAAGGAACCAAAACTCATTCAGGGCCAGAATGGAGAAAAAAACCTTGGGAGAAACCAGGCTTCCTTTGGCCGACGAACAAACAGTGTATGATTATAATTCTGGCAACATTACAGTTCTTACAGTTCATATTCATAAGATTATTTGATAGATTGGAGTCGTCATGCCGGAGACGGGTTTATTAAGGATATCGTGTCGATGCTGCATTTACAGGGCAAAGTTTAATTGACACGCTCTATGCAGACATTTCAGGGATGCATTGGTCATGTCCAGTCGCAGGTCTACCATCTGATCTGGATACAGCCCGGTTCCGGCTGACTGCAGTAAACCTCGGGATAAACAGAAAGACTTCTTATGATGTAACGAGTACATCAGGTGTTATAGGAAGTGTCCCCGGTTCCGGCTGACCTAGATAATGCAGCCTAACAAAGTTTATCAATATCAATGAACTAAAAGTATACTTGTACTACTTGGGACTAAATTGGCCCACTTTTTAGTGCGTTAAAGTATACTTTTAAGTGTAATAATAGTAAACTTTGACTTCACAGCTAGTTTACAACAAAGTTTTATGTTTGTACTGCTACTATACTACAAGTGAACTTATAGGTGTACTGATAGTTTGAAAAATATTCAAATACTTGAAACACTTTTTTTAGTTTATTAAAGTACACATTGAAGTATACTCTCAGTAAACTACCAGTTTAGTAGTTTTATACTGCAAGTATACTTGTAAGTGAACAGAACATCTTTATGTTTAAGTGAATCATCATACTAAATGTTTACTATATATTAATTTTGCACTTAGTACTATGTTCCTATTTAGGCATTAATTTGTTATACTAGAAATATACCTTTAACTGTACTTCAACGTTTTCCATAAAAAAAAAATTATTTTTTTTTTATTCTAGCTTCATGCATCCTTTTTTATCAACACTAATGAACGATGATCAAAACATAGATGGAGTAGATCAAGTCCATCAACACCCCCAAAGCTTCACAGTCTTTTCCTCTTCATGGGTTTGACATTTCATTGCGTTATTTTTCATTTGTGTAATGGGTTAGGGTTTTTATTAAAACCAATAATTCCAGTGCACTATTTAACCATGCACTAGACAGTAAGGAAGTCATTAAAACATGATGTGCAATATTCTGAAGTATCAGGAAGTCATTAGAGTATGCTGTTTTGTAGGTCATGATGTCTAAAAGCAATAATGACGCTGACAAACATAATTATGAATTACATTTTCTCAAGATAATCTGAGTGGCGTATGAATGCACAAAACCCTCAACCACAATGCTAAGGAGTTGTGGGTGGTAATCAAGTTGTTGCTCAGGTATTCTGGTGGTTTAGAACTAGCCCAAAAGTCTTCAAAGTCCCTATTAAAGTTTTTCAGGTCAAGAATAATATATATATATCGCAAGCCAGGACTCAAAACTCAGGTCGCCCAAAGCATAACCACTGCCCACAAGGCTATCAGCTCCAACATTTTTGTATTAAAATTTGGGCATAAAGTAAAAAAATGTCTGGGTGTGGCTTGTGCACTGTAGCAGACTTATTTGAACAGGGTGTATTTATGTCTTATAATAGTCTTGTACAGAAGTATAACTTGAAAGGAAAAGAACATTTCTGGAAATACCTACAAATCAGAAATTGTGTTTCTACAAAAGTCCAGTACACGGATGGAGTAAAACGTAGCCATCTTGGACTTTCTAACATTGCCTAACTCCCAACAAAAAGCCTCTGTTTTCTTCAGGATGACCAATCATTTGCTCTGCAATGACTGTACAAATTTAAAGACAAAATGGGAAAAGGACATTGGGGCTATTGGGGATGAAGAGTGGAAAATATTTTTTATCAAATACAGGTAAATATGTAAGAGAAGCCAGAGGGCAATTTACACAGTACAAAATCATACACAGATTATATCTGACACCGCTTAGACTTTATAGAATGGGTCTGACAAATAATGCTTGTTGGAAATGTCAAAAGGACAGAGGTCCTGTATCTGGGAGTATATAATTATCCAACCTTTATGGCACCAAATTTTTTATATTTTGAGCAAATGGCTTGGAACAATATTACCATTATCACCAAAACTATGTCTATTGGGAGACAGAGCACAGTTGCCAAATATTTCAAGTGGAGAGTTTACAGTGATCGTGGTGGGGGTTTCTGTGACCCCCAAAACACCAGAATTAAAAGAATGGGTCAACATAATGACAAAGACAGGCTCATATGAACGTTTGCTTTACAAATTACATTATAAGAACAGAGCATGTGTTCCTGTGTGTATCCCTGTCTGGGGAGATGTTTGGTCTTATGTGACATTGTCTGTCCATATGACACAATGACTTTGACTTCTCATTATTTTGTATTACTTAGATGCAAGATTGTTATTACTTGCTCATTTTTTTTAATTTTCTCCCCTCGTCCCTTTTATTTTGTACCCATATTAACGCTGATAATTACAACCACTGTCTGTATTTTGACCTTATATGTAGCATTTGTATACTGTATATATGTTTTGTATGATATTGTCATGTACCGGATAACAACAATAAAAACAAAAATTATATTTTAAAAAAATGTCAGGGTGATACAACTATGATAACTCCTGATGTCATAATGAAGAACAAATTACATTTTTAAAAAAGGAAAATCTTATCAGTTTGTCGTAATCTTTTTTTTTTCATAAAAAAACTAAAACTAATCTATACTAAACTACTTTACTGCTTATAAATACTTGAACATAGTTTGTCTATTGAACCATCATTATGTGAACTAACCAATATGCAGACATGCAGACAAACATACAGAAAAACTAAATGAAACTGACCATTTTTATGATACGGCTGAGATTGTAAAATGAAAAAAAAAACAAAATGAAAAAAAAAGAAGAAGCCCTGCACATAACGTGGAAGAATAAATACTGTTATATAAGATAATGCCACTCTTTATTTATTTTACATTGTGGCCAAAATATCTATTCCTTTATAAAGCTACTTCCGATACTTTTTGTGTTTTAAACCATATTTTAAAAAGTTTTTTCCTTTTTTTCCTCACTGAACCAGATGTATATTGTGGTTGTATTAGTGTGATTAAATTCAAGGCTGTTAAGTGACTTCTGCTGCTCTGCCTGTTGTGTTTTAGTGCACCGGTTGAATAATTTAGAGGTCACTGTGATGTTTTTCGTGTTGTGATATGTCTATGTGTGTTGGAAGTGTTTAGAGGTCAGTGTGATGTTTTGGTCTATTTTTGACTGGCGGGTTCAAAATGAGTCACTGCAGTGGTTCTGGTGACATCACTGTCTGCGTCGAGGGCTGCTGCATATGATAGACTCAAACACAAGCAGTCTTTCTATTTTACTCTTCTGTAATGCACCTGTGTGAATAGATGTTTTGTGAACGGTGGCAGAATTTCAGAAGATATGCTTTTTGCTGTCCTCTGGTATCTTTCCACAAACACTAGAACTCTTCCATGCTGACTTGACACTTTGTCTACTAAAATGTCTTCAGGACATCTGACAGTTAATAATTAAGTTAGAGGTCAATTACTAAGAATGTTAGACAAGGGCTCACACCCAGTCATTCTCACTTATTCAGGGCTTAAATTCTCCATCATGCTAGGCTCCACTGGTTCTCTGAGAGCAGTGACCTCTGTGCCATTCTAACTGTGGCGGTCTGTTGTGCAACAGCCCTGAATGCTGATTAGCTCAGTTATGTAAACACCACCATTCATGGCATGTGTACTGATTCTGTAGGTTAGGTTATATACTTGTGAAAGGCACTCCAGATAGACTAGATAGAACGCTGCCCAATCAATTTTTTCACAGGAATCACAGGAAGTGTTACTTGATTCCTTTCTGTACACCACTAAAGAACATATTTAGTCATCTTTATTAAAAAAAAAAAAATCTTCTACACAAAAGAGTAAAAATATTTAGGGCTAAATACAAATTACATTTCATATATTGTTATTGCAGATTTGATTTATGACCTGATTTATTGACAATTTAATTTATGAACAAATACACATTACAAAAAGACAATGTAGTCATACTACTAAACAGTCATTTTCCATGTTTCCATGTCATTAAACATACATTCACCACCGCAGATCAGGAACACCCCACAAGAGCTGCAGTTTTGGAGATGCCCCAACCCAGTCGTCTAGCCATCAGAGTTTGGCCATTTTCACACTTGCTTAAATCCTTACCCTTTCCCATATTTCCTGCTTCTAACACATTGTCTTTGAGAAAAAAATTGTTTTCACTTGCTGCCTAATATATCCCGTCCACTAATAGGTGCCGTAATCAAGAGATAATCAGTGTTATTCACTTCACCTGTCGGTGGTCATAATGTTACGCCTGATTGCTGTTCCCGATGTGATTCAGACAGTAAATCTGAATCTGTCACAGTCAAATGTGTAGATGCCCTCTGTTGTTATTATGTGGTCTCTCTGAAGGTACACTCTCCTTTTGTGCTCATGTGTCACTCTGGTTTGTTTATATATTCTGTTATTCAGATATCTACAAAACAGACAGCCCCTCTAATTCACTTTGAGTGTGTCTCTCTCTCACATAAGTTACACATAATCTGTTGGTTGTGGCAGTGAGATGGTGATGCTTTGGCATGTCCATCACTGATGATGATGTGGATTGTGGCTGGCATGAATATAAGGCTCAGCACACAGCTTCAAACAGCTCTTATATAAGCCCGAATCAGAGTGTGTTTCATAAGATGAATGCAATTATTTGCACAGAATAGGCCAGCTCTGCCATGCTTTAGATGGTGCTTACATAATAGGCTGGTGAAAAGACTCAGGAGAGCTTTAGAGAAATACCACTAGGGCTTTTGCCATTGTTCCCACACAAATCACCCTACAACTGCTTCTGGGTCACTGGTCTGCTGGGCCTTTTAGTGTGGAGCAATTTAGGGTGAGGTAATAGGGTCACTGGAGGATATATTTAGAGTAATGTCAGTAACAGTATTGAGTCATGAAACTACAGCAGCCACGTCACACAAAATTTCGGACCCACTTTATATTAGGTGTCCTTAACTACTATGTACTAACATTTTAATTCATAATTTAATACATTGCACTTATTGTGTACATACATGTTTTTACATTGTACTTACATTTTTAAAAATACCTGGATGTAATTACATCTGTAATTAATTTCTGTAGTTACATTTCTAATTACACAGCTGAAACTTCCCTTGTACCTAACCATACCCTTAAACTTACCCATCCCACCACACCTGTCCCTAACCCTACCCGTATCCCACCTCAATATCAGCAAAGGTGTTTTGCAACACAATATGAACACAGTAAGTACATTGTACTTATTTTTTTATGTAAGTACATAGTAGTTAAGGCCACCTAATATAAAGTGGGGCCAAACTTTCTCTGTATCATATTAAGTGGAAAACCCTTCAATTCAAACTGAAAAGTAAATTTTATGGTTGCAATAAACAAAATATTTAAATGCTAAGACTATAATATAATACAATATAATATAATATAATAGCAAATAATACTTAAACAAGCAAAAATAAATACCTTGAAAAGAACTGTACGGTTCATTTAGGCATTCTAGTGGGGGCAGTGAAGGACTTCTTCAACCTGAGCTATCTAAAGAGTAGCTTGCATAGCCAGGCTTTATAAATGAGCAATGGGGCGCCCCGTAGTCACTCATTATTAGCCTGTAATGCAAAATGAAGTGTCTGACTTATAGGAAGAAAATTCTGGGATGATATAGACACAAAACCAGATTATGTATTTCAGATATAAAAAAAATATGTATTCAAAGACTGATTCAAATGACAGTAAAATTATTGCTGGAATTGTTTTCTGTTTAGGTAAGTTATGTCAAATCAAATAGGCCACCTTGCCAACTGATTTTACTCTTACATCTTACCAACTCAGTGACCATTTTGCACAATTGCTTTAATAAAATGTGCATAATAGTTAGATTTTTCCCAAATTAACTGTGCGTTTATTATGGTCCATATATTTAAATAGGTATCAATAACTGTACCTAATACCTAAGCTGTATTTTAATAATATTATGTATTATCAACATTGCTTGTTTGATGGTGGGTTCCGAAATGCCATGATCGCTGTTCACATAGGCCTATTGTTTGCAAGTGTCTGTGTCAGCTCACATTACATTTTGTATTTGTGTATTAGGAGGGGGTGTCTGACGTTTTGCAACCCGTTGTCAACATATTCAGCTTTAGTACACACACTGTGTGATGATAGTTATTTGTAACTCTTTTTTTCTTATTTTGGTGATAACTCTCACTCTTGCTGTGTGGTGTTTGCTTGTTGCATTTCAGCTACAGCTTTTTAAAAGGTTAGTTCACACAAAAAAAAAATGAATTCTGTCATCATTACTCACCCTCATATCGTTCCAAACCCGTAAAACGTATCTGACTACACGGACATGCTCTGGTTGTGTTCAGTGCTTCTGTCACAGATGAATGGGAAGGTCTTGTCCTCTGCTGGGTGACGTCAGGAGAGCATGAGGCGTTTGGTGACGTCTCTCTCGTGCCGAGGGGGCGTGTGCTCGCCCGAGTAAAATCAAACAGCACTCGGACTTTTCCATTATTCCTCTGCTGATATCTGCCATCCAGCACTCGCGCACCGGGAATACAACCGGCTGAATACAGAACACCTGTACGGAATATTTAAACGCGAGTCGATTTAGTACAACTCTTTATCTTTGTATCTATTGCAATATTTATTGTATGCGACCTGCGCGCTTCGCCTGCATTATTCATGAATGTGCAGCTCTCGTGAGACCAAGGGCATAAACTGAACACAGTGCATGGCAAGAATATCCCCTGTGGAATAGCCTACAAGGGATCATCAGAAGACTGCATGAAAAAAGAGAATCTTTACTGATAGGCAGGAATACAGTGACTTTGCTGTTAAGCCATATTAAGACATTGCGCCGTTTATTCCTCTAGTTTTCTCCCGTCATAATGCCGAGTATACGACAGTCGTACACGGTCACTGTCCCAGAGGAACCGCCGGCTTCAGCTTTTCCCTTTATCAAACAGGATATGCGAAGAAAAAGTCCGACGATGTCTCGCTCTATGCTAGTGTCCACGTTTGTGGGGCTTCTTATTAACCAGGCAAAGGTAAGCCTATCACAGCTCGCAAATTATCATCTCCACACTTTATGTATAGCCTACTGCGTTTAAATAGAGGTGAAACTCGTTACCATCAGAGAAAATATTTGGGAATATTTTGGCAATGAAAATGAACACTCAATATAGTACAACTATAGCACTCAAAAACTCTGTTGCAGTCATGCAGACTATTACATGTCAACTGTTTTCTCATCCTTTTTCCTACCTCAAATGGTGGACCGTAGTTTGGTAGCAGATTATAGGCTAAGTGTAAAATCACTGTTAATCAGATGTGCTTATTTTCTGAAAATCAAATCTAGAAAAATATGCATATTGTCGGGGCTTTGTGAACTTCATCACATGAGCATGGAAGCTCAATATGTCCTCACAATATTGAATCGTTTTTTTTTTTTTTAAATATTATTTATGTCAGGAAGTGGTGGTTAAGGATATCAACACAGCTGTTTTGCAGTTTAGAAACCCCTGAGGTGATAAACATTACAACAAATTTTAGGAAAGTACAAAATATAAACAAAAACTGCTCGACTAACGAGAGACAATCAGAAAGACATCCCAAATGTGCTGGGGGTGAAAAACACCACTGGGTTGAGTCTAATTGATGGAGATGTGAGGAAATGTCTACCTGAACAATAAGCAACAGCTGCATGTATTTTCTTCTGAAATAAAAATGATGTACGTCAATTCAGCACAGTAGATTATTCATATATATATATATATATATATATATATATATATATATATATATATATATATATATATATATATATATATATATATATATATATATATATAAATATGATAGCCTACCTATATCCACCCTTTTAGGGACCAAGTCTAACTAACTAACTCAAGTCTAAATATAGCTACATATTTCTTGTATTAGCATTTAAAGTATTTGAGACTTGCTGACCCCCTCCAAACATAAGCACATGTAGGATGCTGGCTGCTATCTCTGACCTTGCCAAGTGACCAGCCTTCTCGTGTCCTGAAATATCAGCTTTTACTTCAGCGTGTTTTCAAACTGCTTGTTTCATAAGGAAGCTTTACGTCTGTCGCGTCGGTACCACTGCCCATAATATACAAATAATGTAAATGTTCGTTGCAAGGACTGTTACGTAACGCCAGTCATTGTTTAGTTGCGTTTTAAGCCACTGGCTTTGCGTTGAGCGAATGACGCCATCTACCTGCGCAGCTGTTGCGTTGCGCTGAGAAGGCGGCGCATTATTCATTGAGGAGTCAGGGGACCTTTTACGCACTGTAAATTATAGTGTTAAATGAAAACCGATGATATTGACTCATCTGTGATGTAGTTCAGGCTACATAACTAGAGGTATGTCACCACCTCTTTGTGTAGTATATGTTTAGTAGGGTACAACGGGGCTAAAGGCACACCTTACGAAAAATATGCTTTTCACTACTCCTATAGGCCTAATCTATGATATATTGTAATGACCTGGCAGTCAGCACTAGCAGCCAGGTGCATTATGGGTATTTGTTTAGAGTTGATTTATGATGTGTTATTACAGCAAGATGGTTGGGTTTTTGAGTTAGCAAAGTTATGTGTGTTTATGTTCAAGTTAACTGGTTGATTTGGTTACTTTACTGCCCTGTTATAAAGAAAAAGAGTGTCTGTCACCGTCATGGAGAAAGATGTTTAGGGGAGTGACTTCTGATATGGCCTTGCCTGTGGGTGGGGAATTCTGTGTTCAGAATAAACAGTTAAAAAGCAGAAAGTGCTGCCTCCTGCTGGTTTAATGTGTTGGTGTGTCTGTTCACTGAGACATTCGTGGTCGTGCGGTGTATGGGACGCGAGTGTTTGTTTCTTTTTACTGCTAGCCAAAGTAAACGTGTCGTTTAGGTGCTAGCGCCTGCTAGCCGTTAGTTTAGCAACAGTACAGTAGCTTAGCTTAGCTCAGGTCAACCCATGCTCTTCATTACAACTGCCAGTTGTTACAGTGGTGTCAGAAGTGGATTTAGACTGTTCAGAAGACGCCGTTATGGAGCGAAGCATGTTTAATTAGAGCGTGCTCTCAGAGAGAACAGCATCATGCTTGAGCGCCTGACGAATGAGACGACACGGAGAAGCAGGACTCGCACCTGCCTGATGGCGCCAGCCCCCGGACTGTGTACCGCTCTCCTGGGTATGGGCAGAACACACCTTCGCCATCACACCGCCACTCCAAATCAATGGCCGGCCGGGCCTCTTTACACGATCGCCCGCTAAGCTGCCACGATACAGCGGGCTGACGCCCCTGGAGCCCTACCTGGCCCAAGTCGATATGGCCGCCTCCACGATGGATGGAGCCGTGAGGAGACCGCAACTCACCTGGCTCTCGCCTTGGAGGGTCCTGCGCCCAGGTCCTCATCGATCTGTCCCCGAAGAGCGGCGTGATCTCCAGGCCCTCACCGCCGCACTAAACCGCCGCTTCGGGCAGAGAACCTCTGCAGAGCAGAGCAGGGAGGAGCTTACTAACCGACGTCGACGGGAAGGAGAGAGTGTGGGCGCATTTGCCGCTGACATACGTTCATGCGAGGAAGGGTTACCCTACCTTCCCGGCCACAGCGAGGAAGAGCTGAGCCTCCATGCGCTCGCGAGGCCTTACACCTGAGCGGCCACGCCAGCATGTCTGCCTGTTGTCGCCCGAGATCTGAATGAGGCACTGAGAGAGGCTGAGCGAGCTGAGGAGGTGCTACAGGCTGGGCAAGTGACTGGTCGATCTCTGCTCCAGCGCCAGCTGACAAGAGCAGCAGAACGAGAGGTAGAAGGGGTCCAGCCGAGGAGGTCAGTCGGGCTCAACCAGCGACCCCGGCGAAGGTTAAGACTAGACCGCTGTTTCCGCTGTGGAGAACCGGGCACTTCGCCAGGACTGCCCTGCCCCGAGCCCCGGCCCCGGGCAACGCCACCCCGGAAACGACCTTGAGTGAGGCAGTGAGGGGACCCTCACCCCGTTTTTTGGCACCCCTCCACAACGACTGTCCTACTGTGGGGCGCTGGCTTTCCAGAGGATTGTACCTGGACTGTGTAATTGATGGGCAGCCCTGCAGTGCCCTGGTGGATACGGGTCCACCATTTGCTACGGAAAGGACTGTTGCCAGGGACGGCCGGTCCTCTTCCGGAGGACTGGACCCCCACCAATACCGAACTCCTCACTGTCACGGGTGAAAGGACAGTAATGCCTGGGAAGAGGCTGTTGCCAGTGGTGGTGGGAATGAGCCAGACGAGCCATGAGTTCTCGCCGACATCAGAGATGAGTGCATCATTGGCTTGGACTTGTTGGCCCACTGGGGAGTACGTATTGACGTGCTGGGGCCCGCCCTGTACCTCGGTAATGAGACTGTGCCACTCCGGTCGGGTCGGAGCTATCATGGAGAGTCCACCACCTCGCAGCCACCACCTAGACACCAGTGCTCCCTGGCTCCGGGCCCCAGCCGCCACACAAGAACTGTGGAGACTCAGGGGGAGCCCCAGGGGGGTATTGCAGCTCAGACCAGCGCATCCCAGCCGTTACCACCGCCCGCTCCATTGGCCCCCCCTCCTTCACCTGAGACTGTTGCTGCTGTTGAGGAGCTGGGGCAGCGAAGCAGTGAGCATCTGAGCGTGCTTCAACAGGCAGCTGCAATGCCTATTGAAAGACTTTGTGGACATTTTTGCAGCCCGGGAGGAGGACTGTACCAGGACAGCTTTGGTGCAGCATCACATTGACACTGGCTCTGCTGTTCCCATTCGTTTGCGCCCCCACAGACTGCCTATCGCCAAGCGCCAGGCTGCTGAAGAAATGATCCAAGAAATGGCAGCTAACGGCATTATTGAACCTCAGATAGTCCGTGGGCTGCACCTATGGTCATGGTGCGGAAGAAAACGGGGGTGGCGCCTGCGTGACTTTCGGAGGCTAAATGCGGTCACCCGCAAGGACTCATACCCGCTTCCGCGTATTGATGACGCATTGGATTATGTAGCTGGATCCAGCTGGTTCAGCTCTTTGGACGGCGCAGTGGGTATTGGCAAGTGGAGCTGGCATCAGAGGCCCGCCCAAAAACCGCGCTACCATAGGGCAAGGACTGTGGCAGTTTAAGGTGATGCCCTTTGGGCTGTGTAATGCCCCGGCAACCTTTGAGAGGCTGATGGAGCGGGTCCCAAAGACATTCCCGTACTCCGCTGTGTGGTCTACTTGGACGATCTATTGGTCCATGCCAGAGACTTTGACCAGGCTGTCCACAACTTACGGGAGGTCCTGACAGCCATCCGTAGCGCCGGGTTGCGGTTGAACCCGGCCAAGTGTAACCTGCTCACTCGCCAGACGCAGTTCCTGGGGCACGTGGTTAGCGCGAGTGGGGTGGCCACCGACCCAACAAAGGTGGCCACAGTGAAGGACTGGCCCACACCAGCCAACATCACTGAGCTGGAGCTTTCTGGGTCTGGCCTCCTATTATCGGAAGTACGCCAGAGACTTTGCCACCATCGCCAGCCCCTTACATCAGCTGACAAACAAGGGTCGGCGATTCGGGTGGTCTGAAGACTGTGCGGCAGCCTTCTGCCAGCTAAAAGCCGCCTCATAGATGCCCTGTCCTGGCCTACCCTGATCCCAACCAACCTTTCCTTGTGGACACGGATGCCAGTAATGTGGGGGTCGGCGCTGTACTCTCCCAGAAGGGGGAGAATGGAGAGCGAGTGGTGGCCTATTATAGCTGCAGCCTCAGTCGTCCTGAAAGAAATTACTGTGTCACCCGGCGGGAGTTGCTAGCTGTGGTCCTGGCGGTCCGTCACTTTAGGGCCTACCTCCTGGGCACCAGGTTCACACTGAGGACCGACCATGCTAGCCTCACCTGGATGCTGAACTTCCGCCAACCAGAGGGTCAGGTGGCAAGGTGGCTGGAGATTCTCCAAGAGTACGATTTTGAGGTTCAGCACCGACCAGGGCGGCAGCATGCCAACGCTGACGCCCTCTCCAGACGCCCATGCCTCGCTGATGAGTGTCGGTATTGTGCTCGCCAGGAGGAACGCGATCAGGGGCCATCATCGGCGGCAGCAGGGCCAAGTGATAATGGTGGAAATGGGGGACCATTCACTATCGAGCAGCTGAGGCAACAGCAAGCGGATGACCGAGTTCTGGTAGAGGTGAGGGGCTGGTTGAGGCCAGAGCACGGCCGACTGGCCGTGTCCTCCCAGGGGCCTGAGATCAAGTCACTTCATTCTCAGTGGGGCAACCTGGAGCTCCACGATGATGTGATCTACAGGCGGTGGCAGGCACCTGGGGTCGACCGCCTGCAACTCCTGGTTCCCACGCCCACGGTCAGAAGTCCTCCATTGGGTTCATGGGGCAGCTGGAGCTGGCCATTTCGGGAACTCTAAAACAGTGCGGCGGCAGCGGTTCTACTGGCCAGGGTGCCGACAGGATGCAGAGATGCATGTTCACTGCTGCGACGTCTGCACAGCACAGAAGGGACCTAGCCGACGCTCCCACGCGCCGTTGCAGCAGTACCTAGTCGGGCGCCATGGAGAGGATTGGGGTTGATATCTTAGGTCCATTCCCCATTACAGAGGCCGGCAATCGGTTTGTCCTGGTCGCTATGGACTATTTTACGGCGGCCAGAAGCGTATGCTGTTCCGGATCAGAGTGCTACCACGTCGGCACAGCGACTAGTGGACGAGATGTTTGCCCGTTTCGGGGTGCCGAACGAACTTCATAGTGATCAGGGGCGGAACTTTGAAAGTCGGTTGTTCAGTGAAGTGTGCCAGCGGCTGGGGTTGAAGAAGACAAGAACCACTCCCCTACACCCTCAAAGCGATGGACTAGTTGAGCGGAACCGTACCCTGGCCACCCAACTTGCCATTTTGACCAGTCAGCACCAGAGAGACTGGGACCAGCATCTGCCCCTGGTCCTGTGGGCATATAGGACAGCAGTGCAGGAGTCGAGCCAGTGCACACCAGCGGCGCTGATGTTTGGGAGGGAGCTCCGCACCCCGGTGGAATTGGTGTTCGGGTCGCCCCCCGAGCCGGAGATTGCGGGTGGACCAGAACTGGACTATTTCCGGCGATTAAAGGAGCGACTGAGCACGGTCCATCAACTGGCCAGGGAAGCTCTAGAGGAGGCTGGAGCCCGCCAGAAGCGGGCTTACGATGCCCGGGCCCACGGGCCTATCCTTAGGCCAGGGGACAGAGTATGGGTGTTCTGCCCCCAGAGAAAGCGGGGGTTGTCACCCAAACTGACTCATCATTGGCAGGGACCCGGGGAGATTCTGGATCAAATTTCTGAGGTGGTCTTCCGGGTTCGAATGCCTGGACGGGGTAGACGGGTGGTGCTTCACAAGGATCGGTTGGCACCGACCACCCACTGGCCCCAGAACAAGGGAATGGTGGAAGCCAGGCGGCTCCCCACCATCCACTCCCAGAGCCGAGACGACAATAATGGACTCAGGGCTGAACCTGGTGCTGGGAATATCAGGAGGCCGCGTGTTCAACGCCGCCAGGACATTTGCTGGATTTTGTTGTGGGAGACTAGGGTTGTGGGGACACTAACCCTCTTGAGGGGGGGGTTGTGTAATGACCTGGCAGTCAGCACTAGCAGCCAGGTGCATTATGGGTATTTGTTTAGAGTTGATTTATGATGTGTTATTACAGCAAGATGGTTGGGTTTTGAGTTAGCAAAGTTATGTGTGTTTATGTTCAAGTTAACTGGTTGATTTGGTTACTTTACTGCCCTGTTATAAAGAAAAAGAGTGTCTGTCACCGTCATGGAGAAAGATGTTTAGGGGAGTGACTTCTGATATGGCCTTGCCTGTGGGTGGGGAATTCTGTGTTCAGAATAAACAGTTAAAAAGCAGAAAGTGCTGCCTCCTGCTGGTTTAATGTGTTGGTGTGTCTGTTCACTGAGACATTCGTGGTCGCGTGTATGGGACGCGAGTGTTTGTTTCTTTTTACTGCTAGCCAAAGTAAACGTGTCGTTTAGGTGCTAGCGCCCTGCTAGCCGTTAGTTTAGCAACAGTACAGTAGCTTAGCTTAGCTCAGGTCAACCCATGCTCTTCATTACAACTGCCAGTTGTTACAATATACATAAAAATATGTTTGTATTATAGTTTGTATTGAACATTTATTGAGCAACAGATTTTGTGTGAAAATAAATCATAAAAGTTGTATATTTTATTTAAAAATCTTAAAAATGTATGATGTGACAAGGTGGGCCTTAAAGGGATAGTTCGCTATGAAATTAAATTTTGATATGTTTTAGCTTACCTCATGGGCATCCGAGATGTAGGAGTATTTGTTTCCCCAGTATTTTTAATTTTGATCATTTTAGGTCAAACCATTCTTGTCTGTGCCTCACATAATGCAGGTCTATGGTCACCACCTCAAAGAGCATACACAGAGAAGTCCAAATTAAACAATCCCTCATCGTAAGTACACACTGATGGCCTAAGACACGAAACGAGTGGTTTCTGTGGTTTCTCTCACCAGCATGGGTCACACAGTATTGTTACAAATACTTTCGCTAAGATACTATGTTAATAATTTCAAAGTTAATACTTGTTCCAAACAATCACTTTAAAGAAGTTTGAACTGTTTTCTGTTAATTTTGATGAATAAAAAAAATCATTTTTGATCAATAAATATGCTGTCATTAATATGTCAATATAGAAATATATCTGAAAAATATAGAAAAAAAATCATTAAAAAAAGTAAAGATACTTAAAGCACTGAAGGAGATCCCATAATAATTTAATATAGAGTTTCAGTAGTAACACATTATATTTTATTATATGATATGATTAATATCACATTTTTAAATATGATGGTTTCAATATAAATATGGTGATTATCTCAGTGGACACCAAAATGAATATGTGATACTTACAATCTGAATCTAACCATGTCATGTCAACAAATATAAAAATAGGCTGCTGTTTAATATCATGTTAAATATGGTGCCCTTTGCCCCAAATATACCATACTTTTACATATTCTTCCGTTATTGCAAAACTGTTGCTTTAATTACCTTGAACAAAAACATTAACAAGACCAAAATATATTTAATCATTTTATTGACTCTTAATTGCTTCTTAAATCTACAAAATTTTTAAAAACATCACATATTAGATCAAATGAGCGCAGATTTAGCTTTTGCAAATAAGAGATCAGACACATTTCCACGTGCATCTTGGAAAGCAGATGTTTTGGAAAGTGTTGAAGTTTTTGTGCCATCTAGAGAGGAAAATAACATTAAAGGAGCATTTTACCCAGTGGAACCTTTAGCCCCGTTGGTACAATAGGGTATAATATAGGGTACCTATATGTGACCCTGGACCACTAAACTAGTCATAAGGGTCCATTTATTTTTAAAATTGAGATGTGTACATCACATGCAATCTAAATAATGAAGCTTCCTATTGATATATAGTTTGTTAGGATAATACAGTATTTGGCAGAGGTACAACTATTTGAAAATCTGGAATATGAAGGTACAAAAAAATCTAAATATTGAGAAAATCGCAGCGCATGTTACTACTAATAATAAATTCTTGATATATTTATGGTAGGAAATTTACAAAATATCTTCATGGAACATGATTATATTAATATCCAAATGATTTTTGGCATAAAGGAAAATCTATATTTTTGCCTCAAATAATTATTATTTGCAAATTATATATATATATATATACAACATTTGTTTTTATGTGTTAATGTTCAAACTATTGCTGTAAACAAATTAATAATGATTAGTCTAATGATTTCTGACCAGTCTTAGAAAGAAGAATGAAAAATTAAATCGATTTCTGTAAATAATATTAAGCCACCTTTATTTTCTCTGAAATTTTCAGTGGACCCCCAAGACATTTTCAAACCCTTAGTTTGAAAACCCCCAATACAGGAAATGAAACAGTTAATGGCAAATAATCCAAAAGAGTGAGAATCCATTTAAATGTTTATGTGGCTTTTAATGATTGGAAAACTGCCTTATTTGCAGTATTTTACAACAACACAGTTCAAGTGACATAACATCAATTATTGGAGTGGTGATGACCATATTTCCCAGTGTAACCACTAACCAGTGTTTGTTATGCAACAATCAATAATCAGAATGTAACATTATGTAATATTCAGGAACACATGGACTCCTAAGTAAGCAATGCCTTTCTGAAGGAATGTGTCTTATCTGTTTATCTAGCAATTACATTCCAAGAATTGCCAAAGGTCCTGTTCTTCACATGCATGTGACCTTACACGAAATCTCTATCCTGCCCATCTAGATTGTCAATCATTTTTAAGATAACAGTGTAATGTAATGAAATGTCGTGGCTTATCATCAGCATTGATGGTTGAGTTTGAGTTACGGCAACCAGATGTCCCATTTCTGATGAGACAGTTCTGTCCAGGTGTTCCAACATGTCCCAAATGTGACCTTTCATTTAATTTCAGTAAGCACTGAAATGTAGGACAAATTTGAGCTGCCATAAACTGTTTACAAATTTGTTTAAAATAATTGAGGACACGTATATAGGATTTTGAATAAATACATAAACGCATGTTAAGTTATTAAAGAGCCTCAGGAGTCTGCTTGAATAAAATGTGTCTCAGTATGTGCTTGTGACCAGCCTTTTAGCAGCAGGGCACACAGAGTTCTTATGCTGGTGACAGCCGTGGCTTCCAGAAACTAAGCTCAGGACACAGTGTTCCTACTCGCTCACTTTAAACTCGCGCCAGCCAATTAGCTCACAGCCCTCTGAAGATCTTTGAAGAGACAGACAGTGTAGATCCTGCTGACCTCTTGTTACCCTATCGCTTTCGAGGCAGAACTCCTTACGCTTGCTGTACTATGGCTGCTGCTGGGTGCTGGCTGTTGTCATACCAATCTGTTTGGTTTAGGGGCTGGGTGTGAAAGCCAGAGACCAGCTCAGCAGCGGAGTGAGGCCTTGGACCATCTGTTCCCCCTCTCTCATTTTCTTTGGGGAAGAAAAATATCATCAGATGTTTGGATGAATATATGAATAAGAGAAGAACTCCTGGGATAAGTCACAGCTGAACATGTTTGAACCTGATGTATCTATTCTCAGAGGTGCTAATAGATAAGTGCACTTCATTACTTTTAACTGAAGTGTATTCTGATCTGTTCGAACATATAGTGATGGTATCAGATACTTACAGTGGTTGCCAAAATTATTAGAACACCTGACAGATCTGGTCAGGTTTTTTGCCTCCAAAACATGATTTCATTTCATAATGTTTATGAAAAATGCAGATGGTTGCATTGAGCACAACAAATATTAGATTAAGTGAGTTGCACTGTTTTTATCCACTTTTAACTTTAGTATTTGGTATGTCCACCTTTTGCAGCCATTACAGCAGCACATCTCTGGCATAGTGTCTTAAGACCACCACCATCAATTTAACCAGGATCACACTTGACAATGATTACACAAGTAATTTGGCTTCTTCTGTAAAGGATGATGATTATGTGACACTGACAGTTAAATAGGCCTAGCTTGTTTTTGTAAGGAAAAGGACCTAAATCTCCTTATGATGGCTTTATTCTATGGGTTATAGAGCATAATCATGACTTTGTAGATATTTCATTTGTTTTATGGGTATTGAAATGCCCCAAAAAAAAAAAACTGAAACCTCTTAAATATGCAAAGTGTTCTAATAATTTTAACCACCACTGAAGATATATAATATGGTACTGAATGATTACTTTATACATAAATGATAGCATTTACTTTTAAAGGTACTATCAAGATATATCAAAACCTTCATAATAACATACTGTTTAGCAGTGGTACATGACTCAAATAGTACTAAAATAGTAATATGTATTTTGTGAAAGCATTTCGCCCTTTTGTTTAAATAAAATTGTAATTGGTTAGTCAGATTTATTCAACTATTCTTTATGTGTAGTATGAATGTGTGTATGGATGGATTGTTAGTGACTTTTTGTATGTGAATAATTATGCATCATATGTGATGATACATTTAACATGCTATACAGTTCTGTCACACACTACACTTGGAGTCATTGACTCCAATACCACAATCCTAGGCTTTTGAAATATTTCAAGCTATTTTAGTATATTCAATAGATTTAGTTTAAGTTAACAACTAATTTCAAGGCTGCCTAACACACCAGCAACTTTCAAATTTTGAATCTCAGTCGCACGCTTTCTCAAACACTCACAGACTTGCAAATGTCTTGTCCGAGGGATGTTTGCAACTTCGATGAGTTCTGCTGAGCATCACTGTCACTACTGTAACATCACATAGTTAACACCGCAATCAGTGAATGACGCACATGAAAATGAGCACTGCTATTCCAGGCCTTGATATCACTGATTCGGAGTGTGTCAGTTTCATGCGTGAGATTCATATTGAGAAACTGCTGACACATTGTTCGTGTTCTCTGAAGCGCTCCGTGTAATGTCATGGTCAACAGGCTGAGAGCTTATGTTGAAAATATCAAACATGTGAAATCATCATCATGATTCCCAGCTGTCTGAATTTTGATTGGTACAAGATTTTATATCACTTAAAAATGACCAAACAATGATGATTCATCCCTAGTTGAATAAATTACTTAAAGTTGTTTTTGTTGTGGTGTGGCAGATGGGCATAATTTGTTTGTGTCTCTGCAGGGGTCTCTGTCTAAATCTGCTAACATGCCATTTAATAACCCAGAGAGAACACTTTGGTTAGCTCACACACATTTGTCCTCAAAACTGAATAATAGTACTGACAAAAATAACACTGAATAGACTCATTATACAGCACAGACATTTACATTATGTGTTTATGCAATTTCATATAATCAGAAACACTTTTAGTTCGTTTTTGTGGCAGGCATGCAATGAAAATACCATGCACTTTCACTTCACTGTCAGTATCTTTGCCAAACAAATGATGTGGCCTGAGTGAGTCATGTGCTTTAGTCATATATAAATGTATTAAAACAATGTTTTTTGTTGGTATAACTTCAAAGGTTATCTTAGAAAGCTCACTAACCCCTTTGCTCTCTTTCTTTCCCTTTTGCTGTTTTTCTCTTACAGAACTCAAAGAATGCTCAGGGTCTGGTGGGCCTCAGGAATCTAGGAAATACTGTAAGTATTTCTCAGTAATGCATCTGTGGTTCCATTTTTAGTTTGTGCAATAATACATATTCTGTCAATATTTACCAACCTTCATGCCAATGCAAAAAAAAAAGAGGAACATGAAAGGAGATGTTTTATACAACTGAATATGTGCATGCATCTATTTTCCAAATGCATTCATTCATGTACTGTATATGTTTCTTTTTTTTTTAAATGACATCGTAATTTTTTATCTTTTTTTCGGAAATTCATTACACGTGGATCTATGTCAGAAATACAGAAAAAAAATATCTGTTTCTACTTCTGTTTTGTTATGACTTAAAATATTTCAGTGGAATGCTGACTATGTATGCAGAGTTACCATTTAATTCACATTTTGTTGTATGTGTCTCTGCAGTGTTTTATGAACTCTATTCTGCAATGTCTAAGTAACACTCATGACCTGAGGGACTACTGTCTGCGTAACTCGCACCGCACTGACCTCAACAACAACTGCAGGGCCAAAGCTGCGCTGATGGAGGGTAAGAAACACATTTACCAGTTCATATAGTTGATAATTTGTTTTTATCTTGCATATCAGGCAGCCTTTGGGTCCTGTGTTTTATTCATATGCCTGCATACAGTATGTGTGTGTTTCCGTTTTCAGAGTTTGCCAAGCTCACTCAGACTCTTTGGACATCAGCTAGCAGTGAGGCCATCAGCCCTTCGGACTTCAAAATGCAGATACAGAAATACGCCCCTCGATTCGTTGGTTACAAGTAAGTTACAGCTACTTTTGTATCATGCTAACCTCATATTTTACTTGTATTCTTCAATAATAGTTTTGAACCAGCTGAAACTCCCTCTTAAAAGTATTCTTTCTTTCCTGTTTTCTGTTGTGTAGTCAGCAGGATGCTCAGGAGTTCTTGCGGTTTCTCCTGGATGGGCTCCATAATGAAGTAAACAGAGTGATAGTGAAACCCAGAGTCCCCATGGAGGACTTTGATCACCTCTCGTAAGTAGATACATCTGCTTTGTTCTAAAAACCTCATGAGCTGTATCCATAAAGTATAACATTATGAGGCACCATGGGCACCCTCCCATCATGTTTGTTGTTTATATATACAGTAAAGCTCTGTTTTTAAAATTAGTCAACTTATAAGGCCTAATTCTAGACAAATTCTATGTCAGAATCACATGCGTCGTTCACTGTGAATGGATTCCGAGAATGCATTGCGCCATGTAAGCTCGGTTGAAAAAAGTGAGCAAGATAAATTATTATTATAAATAACCATACATACACTGCCGTTCAGAAGTTTGAAGTTAGGATTTTTTATAAAGAAATTTATATTTTTATTCAGCAAGGATACATTAAGCTGCAGTAAATACATTTATAAAGTTTCAAAAGAATTCTATTTCAAAGAATTGCTGTTCAATTTAAACTTTCTATTCATCAGAAAATCCAGGATTATTTTAAGCAGCACAACTGTTTTCATAATGATATTAATAAATGTTTCTTGAGCACCAAAACAGCCTATTAGAATGATTTCTGAAGCATCGTGAGTCTCTTAATCGAAAACATTAAAAAATTGTAACAATATTTCACAATATAACTGTTTTTCCTTTATTTTCATCATATTACTGCAGTTTTGGCGAACATACTAATTTTTTTGTGGAGCATGAAGTTGATGCTTGCATAGAATGTTTCTTTATGGGGGTCGAGGGAGCTCATTAGGTTTTGGTTTAGAGTCCCAGACAGAATAATCTCTGCACTGAAATTTTAGCCATGGCCTCAGGAAAGCTAATAGTGTATTTCTAAACAGATTTAGACAGGATTGGCCTCTGGGAACATATTAATACTGTTTTGTTTTTTGGTTTTGTGCTGGAATATGAAGTAATATGATATGATGTAGTGATTGATCTAACAAATGAATCACCTGTGGTGTGTGGTTTAACTGTTGCAATCTGGTAATAGTGAGCAGTCTGTCTGGAGTCTTACATTAAATGCGTTTTATCGACAGGGACGACGAGAAAGGCAAGAGAATGTGGAACAAGTACCTGGAGAGTGAGGACAGCAAAGTAGTCGGTGAGTTGACCGGCTATAATAACATCGGTACCATCTTGCTGTGTGTGTTTGTGTTCTCCGCTCTGGTTATAAAGTGATTTGTTTTCTACACAGATCTGTTTGTTGGTCAGCTGAAAAGCTCACTGACATGCAGCGAGTGTGGCTTCTGCTCAACAGTCTTTGATCCGTTCTGGGATCTGTCCTTGCCTATCACTAAGGTAAATAAAAAGACTGTCACACTCAGATACAAGCTTATTGACATGGCAGCATTTTTGTGTGAACATGTTTTTCCCCTTTTTTGTCTTCTCAGACTTCAGGAGAAGTGAGTTTGATCGATTGCCTTCGGCTTTTCACCAAGGAGGATGTGCTAGATGGGAATGAGAGACCAGTAAGTTTACATTTTCCTCATTTAAATGTTACATGTACTCGGAGACGCAACTGGGAGAAACACAAGCCGACTGCCTGTACTATGGAATTTAAATGATCAATGCCATACATTTACTTATTTTTTGAGTTACAGCAAGTGCAGAATATGAATTGTTTTCTATTTATTTTACATCTTACTCTTCTCTATGTTTAAAGTTTTTTTTTACGTGGTCTATATACAGTATATGGTAACACTTCAAAATAAGGCCCCAGTTAATGCATTAACTAACAATAGTTAGTTAAGTAATGTAGTGTATCCTATATATAATATTTAGACATATCCTAACCACCTCTCTTTTTTCTTGCAGACATGCCACAGATGTAAAACCAGACGGAAATGCACGAAAAAATTCACCATTCAGAAATTTCCTAAAATCTTGGTGCTTCGTATCCTTTTTAAACAAATAATACGAAGATTTGCATTTTAATCATTAAGTTTTGGACTGGATAAAAAGCGGCATGTATTTGTTTGCCCTTGACTCATAACTATCTCAGATCTGAAGCGGTTTTCTGAGTGTCGAGTGAGAACCAGCAAACTCTCCACCTTTGTAAACTTCCCCCTCAAAGAGCTGGACCTCAGGGAATTTGCCTCTGATAACAGTGGTTAGTTCTGCATCATCATTTATTACATCTGTACTCGCTACAGTTGTTTGAGCAATGCGTTTTTTACTGTAGCTTCCGGATAATTGTGTTTAATTGTTGATGTTTCTCTTCTCTTCTATCTACTGTTCTCTACTCACAGTAAATGCAGTCTATAATCTGTATGCTGTGTCCAATCACACTGGTACATCTTTGGGTGGCCATTATACAGCATATTGCCGCAGTCCCTGTACAGGAGAGTGGTACACGTACAATGACTCCAGGTAATTAGACATGACAAAATGTCTAAAAAAAAAAAAGAGGTTTGTGCAGTAAGATTATAACAGTCATTCCTAAAGTTTGGTGGATTTTATCTCCCTGTGAAATAATGCCTCATATTATACATAAAATGTTATTCTACTTTAATGCCACATGGTTATCCATGAATAGTTGTACCCCAATTAACACAATTTCATAATTATAAGTACCTAAGAATATTGTCTTTGCCCTTTTCAACTTCACTTTGAAATAACGTTTGCATATATATTTCTAAATTAGCAATTAGAAATTTACTTATTCAATAGAATTTATTGTGATACATATTTTTTTAATGTGTAAAACCATTTAATTATTTTATGTCCCTCAAACTCCAGTCCACACTATTACATTGGTGCTATTTTGCTTTTAAAATCTTAAGTGTATGCCCTAAATCATGTCTCCCTAGAAGTAACATAATTTTTTTTTAGAGGGAAAGCAACTCCAAGAACCAAGTAACAATCAGTCATTAACTTTTTTCTCTCTTTTCCTAATTTTTAGGTGACATATCTAATAGTGTAAAACATAACATGTTTAAAAAATTGTGTTGGTTTAAATAGATTTTATATATCAATCAATATCTTTCCTACATTGTAATCTTATGCTAGCATGTTGTTCTTTCCTAGCTAGTAATAGGCTTTATTAGCTTAAAACGTCTACCCTGTTAGACATTGCATAAACATGATGGACAAAAGCCTTGGAATGTTAATGAGAAATTTAAAATATCTGGTTAGGATTATTATGTTATACTAGCATGAACTTGACCAGTCTGTTTGACTTAAGAATAATTTAATTGTAAAAATGTTTTCAACAAACCTGCTCAGTCTATAATCCACCAAACTGTAGGTATGACCCAACTAAGCATGTGCAATACTGTTTTAATCTTATTTATTTACTTATTTATAACATAGATCTTTAATTAACAGCTTATTGTATGCTATAATGTAATTAGTATGTGCAGTAACTTACTAAGTAATTACTACTTAGTATGTGTAATTAAGTACTTATTACGTAAATAAGTAATTATTTGGACATTTAAGTCACTTTAGAAGTCTTGAGCCTTTTGGTGGATTATTATATTAATTATATTATATTTTTGTTTATTTTGTCATACATTATATCTTATATTAATATAAATTTGACAAAAAAGCAAAAACTGTAATATTGTGAAATATTATTACAATTTAAAATAACTTTAAAAAAACGTCTACAATAAATTGTGTCTATTTCAGGGTGAGCCCCATGTCATCCAGCCAGGTGCGCAGCAGCGATGCATATGTGCTCTTCTATGAATCTGCGACCTCTTCACGCATGTGATTAAGCCTGAAACAGACAAGCCTTGGATAAAATAAAGCTGTTTTGCTGCTGTTGAACTACATGCTTGGAGGACTATGGGACTTCATCCCAGGCCTATTTACCAAGGCCACACACACACTGGAATCAAATTATGGTTGTGGCTTGTGAAGTGGAATGAAGCCTGGGATGAGTATTTATTCCAAGCCCAGATTGAGCTTCACCGTAAGGGCTCCTCCATCCATCACTCCCCTTGAAAGAGGCTGCTGCTCTGGGGATAGATTTAATAAACTGAAACGGACAAAGATGGAAAGAGAACTACTACCTCTCTTGAATGAGCAGGACTGTGTGTGTGTATTTGTGTGTGTACAAGTCAGTCTCCAGACTGATACTGTAGGACTCTATGCACTGTGTAACTGGAGCCGTCCGGGTCTACAAGCAGACACCACAACTCAAACAATCCCCATCCTTTATTTAATTTATTAACATGAGTTCAGTGTTTTACGTAATTTCAAACTAATTACAACTTAAAAAAGAGGTCATCTTGCTGAGGTACCATCTAGGTCAACAGTGTAAATGATGCTTGGATTCTTCAATGGATTGTTTACTATTTTGAACAAATAGGTTTCTTCAAGCTATGTATCTGCTTTGCTTGATTTGCTTATTTTCAACAGAATATGCACATTAGAAGGGCTTAGTTTTACACTAATGCATGACTGTGCCCTTTTCCAAAAACCCTCACCATTACAGAGAAGATTGTATGACTGCCCCCTGGTGGCCGGGAGATGTAAAACCAAAAAGGAAAACCTTGGACCTTTTTCACAGACAGTGATGAGGCATTTCCACAGTTATGAACGTCATACGTTTTTTTATATTTACAATTTTTTTTATACATTGTAAATGTGTAACACTATACTTTGTGTTATATTACCTTGGCATTGAATTGCAGAAAACTGGTTAATGCTGCTGCAAGGGTTTTTTAATACAACAATTTAGGGAATAACAGCAAACTTTGTCTTCTTTTGGAAAGTCATAAAAACCTTTTTCTTTTGCTATTAGAGCAAGTGTGAATATAAAAAAAAATATGTTGTATTTTACGTTCACAACTATAGAAGTTTTCCCAACTATGATGACTTCTGCTTTTGAGAACCCTGGAAATGTGAAAATGGTCCATGGAAATCCATCTCCAGAAGAATACAATGTATTCCCTCTTTAAGCATTTTTTGTACTCATTGTTTTCCTTCAGGGGCAATACCAGATTTGAAAGAGGCCTTAATATGTTTTTCTCATTCTGTCAGGGACTACAATATTCAGTTCAATTTGGGAATGAGTCTTCATTAATCAGGAAGCCACCAGGATGGGTGTATGTATGTGTATTTGTGTGTGTGCGCCTTTATGTATTATTTCTCTATTTATGAAGTGAATGTTGTGAATGTAGCTTATCATTGTGCTTGAAACAGACAATGTTTTTTTCTACCGAGAGATTTTAAATGAGAGTGGTAATATTGTGTCTGAAATGTGACTGTAGTCGTGTACTGCATATCAAAAGCTCTTGACTTTTTAAAAGAAGTAAATATAAATAAAAAAAGATGTCTACATGAGTAATCGGGAATTATCTGCATTACTTTATTACAATATGCGTATAATGATCATGAATTACAGCGTTCCAGAAATGGCTTATAAAAACAGGGAGAGAATGTGATAAGATGTCAGGCGTGCCAGTGGGTAAGTTGTGTCATGATCCCAGCCTGGGTCTTTTAAGTTTAAGTGTTTTCTGTACCCTTTTTCCTGTGTTCAACTCCTGTTTGCCTTGTTACCTTGTTTGTTCCCATAGACAAATCACCTTCACTTGTCCATGTCAGTGCCTTGTTAGCTTGTGTTTTCAACCCCAGTGTTTTTAAAAAATGCAAAAGAGAAGGATCCAGTTGCAGTAATAGCATTTATTAACAAAATAACCAAAAACACAAGAAGCAGAACATCTGTGAACTCAGAAAACAAGAATATAGCACATCAACAAACAGCCATGAAGGACCTGACAAAAAATGGGGGAACCAATCAACAAATGGATTAAAAAGGACCATAGGAACAAAAGGAACATACTGTAATTATACTTAATGTAAGAAATTGTTATTGTTATTTCACAAATGAAACTATGCCTAGTGTACAGCAAAACAAGACATATATATTATACATGTTTGCAAAAACAACTAAAATGTATTTAGTCTTGGAATAAATGAATACTTTTATTCAGCAGGGACGCATTACATTGATCGAAAGTGACAGTACAAAGACATAATGTTACAATGTTAATGTTATTTCTTTTAAAAATAAATGCTGTTCTTTTGAACTTTCTTTTCAGCAAGGAATACAAAATTTTCCACAAAAATATTGCAATATAATCAACATTGATTAATTATGCAAAATGTTTCTTGAGCAACAAAATATTTCTGAAGGATCATGTGACACTGAAGACAGGAATAATGATTCTGAAAATTCAGCTTAGCCATCACATTAATTAAAATATACATTTTAAAATATATTAAAATAGAAAACATTTAATTTAAAATGTAATAATATTTCATAGAATCACTGTTGTACGTTTTATCAAATAAATGCATCCTTGCATTAGACCAGAGGTGCAATTATTCTTCACTCTATCACACACACACACACACACACACACACACACATTTTCAAAAGTATACCATTCCTAAACTTTTGAACAGCAGTGTAAAATATATATTTATAATAACCTCAAATATTAATATTATTATTTTATTGTATTTTTCATTCACTTTTTTATTATTATTATTTAAATATTTAATGTTGCTTTTTTATTCAATTATTATTTATATTAAACCCCGATATAAACCCAGTTTGTTCGTTTCCATGCACTATGCAGTGTACCAGAGATTGCAATTATTCTTCCTCTACTCTGCTCCACACACACACACACACACACACACACACGCACACGCACACGCACGCAAGTGGATAGACTATACAGGTTCTACAGTATAAAAACCATTACATCTATGGAAAGTCCCTCCAAAAGATAGTACACAGCCTGTGTGTGTGTGTGTGTGTGTGTGTGTGTATGTGTGTGTGTGTGTGTGTGTGTGTGTGTGTGTGCTCACAGTGTGTGTGTGTGTGTGTGTGTGTGTGTGTGTGTGTGTGTGTGTGTGTGTGTGTGTGTGTGTGTGTGTGTGTGTGTGTGTGTGTGTGTGTGTGTGTGTGTGTGTGTGTGTGTGTGTGTGTGTGTGTGTGTGTGTGTGTGTGTGTGTGTGTGTCGTGTGTGTGTGTGTGTGTGTGTGTGTGTGTGTGTGTGTGTGTGTGTGTGTTAATACAAATACAAAAAGTTTTCTGTGTGTGTGTGTGTGTGTGTGTGTGTGTGTGTGTGTGTGTGTGTGTGTGTGTGTGAAAGTGTGATGTACACCTGACCTGTGTGTGTGTGTGTGTGTGTGTGTGTGTGTGTGTGTGTGTGTGTGTGTGTGTGTGTGTGTGTGTGTGTGTGTGTGTGTGTGTGTTAGGTTTCAGATTAGGTTTCCAGGCTAAAGTAGCTGATCTGTTTGAGAAGAACTCAATTTGTGAGAAGAAGGAGAGAATTATCTCACTTCCACTGGCTGGCTGTGCCACTAGTAACCTACCCTCCTCTCAGCGGTAGTGATAAACTGCTCTTACCCAACTGCCCTTTTCTTAACCCATACACTTAAAATATACACTCCTAATCTCTGACCTTGAAACCGTCAGTCCAGACTAACGCTTATACATCAATCAGAGGGGTTTGTAACATGTTCTAGAGTAAATATCACACCTTGATTAATTATGCCTTTCATTGTGTAATATACAGTGGTCACTTAAAGATATATGAATGTTTTTGCATTATTCGAAACCAAGATTTTAAGCATTTTATTGAATAGTAGAATAGCACAAGTGAAACATTTCACAAAAAAGTTTATTATGGTTTATACTGTTTTTAAAGTATTTCGTTTCTGGATGAGAGCAGACTGGATGTGTGAAGGTATAGTTCTGAAAATTTCAAAAAAATTTGAGTTGAATAAATCTTTAAGTTTGGCACTTTATGCACAATGATATACTCACTCTCACGCACGCACGCACGCACGCACGCACACACGCACACACGCACACACGCACACACACACACACAAACTGTAGTTCAGGGCCAATTCAGGACTGTCTCTATCTTTATCTTCCTCTGCATTCAGAGATGCACAGCATGTGGGATTAAACAGGATAGTGTTTATAAAGCAGTTGCTGGAGGGAAGGATAAATATTTGATGTGCTGTCCTGTTTGGATGGCGAGAGAGATAGAGAGCTCTTTTACCTGCTGTGTGACTGAACAGTCTGATATTCCTGCCTCCTATGTGCTGTTCGTCATAACACACAAACACTATGGTTACACACACAAACACACAGCCTTCCAGTGCTTTGTGTTTTCCCAGGATACAAACTCAAAATTGCTTCTGTTTACACAAAGGAAATATAGACATATCATAAATGTATACCACAGTACATTCATGCTAACACAGTACATTCATGCTGCACATGGCCACGTCATAAAAAAGACAACAACTCTGCAAATATATAGATAAAGTCAAAATGATTGTATTAAAGCATAAAAGCAATAGGTAAAAATATTGGTATACTGTTTAAAAGGAGTATTGTGACACTTTTTGTATTGTGATGGCAAACGTTGCTATTCATAGTTAATATGATGATCTACACCTATTGTAAATGATCTACATATATAAAACATGTATTAAAGGGCACCTATTATGCCCCTTTTTTCAATATGTTATTAAAGTCTCAGGTGTCTCCAGAGTGTGCCTGTGAAGTTTTAGATCAAATTCCTAACAGATCATTTAATATACCATGTTGAAAATGAAAATTTTGGTTGTGCCTGTGCACGTATGCAGTTACAGAAATCTCATGTGTATTAGATCCATCTGTCTAATGTTACTAAAGTGAAAGCAGTTTAATACAGTATGTATTGCTCTATCTGCTGTTAATATACAGATCACTCACTGCTCTTGACTGACTGAACTTTAGTAGCTTTAATAAGAACACACCTCTTACTTGAATGCTGCTGTTAATGCTCTGGTAAGGAGATAAACATGGCGGACTGTGTGAACAGCTCAGCTCTCTGAGGGCGGGGTCTGTGCTAGTATATGTCCATCAACACTCGCGGGCGGGGCCTTTGCAGTGTGACGTCAACAAAAAATGAGTGGGTGGATTTTTACCATTATAGGGTGGTTGTGTACACACACTGCCAACACACATTTATGTTCAAACACATATTATGCGAATTTTGCATAATAGATGCCCTTTAAAAAACATGATTATTATATGAAAGTTAACTTAGCCACCCTGTTTGCCAGTGTACTTTAGCCCAGCATATATCCCTCCACCTAGACAAAGCAAAAAGTGTAAATATCATACTGATTATGTTTTGATTAGGTATTTAGATATTTTATTAGTTTGTAGTTATTAAAAGATCTGGTTTATTAGCTTGCCATCTGCTGTATATAATTTGGTATTACATAATGTGAACATCCATTTTTGTGAACATCCAGTGTATACTTGAATATTTGATTATTGAAATTTGATTAGCGTAATATTATTAACCCTTTAGTTTTAAGCAAGGTACCCTTTTCTCCAAAAAATGGTGGCAATGAAGTGAAAGAAATGGAACAGTCTGAGGAGGGTTAAATTACTGGTTCCCACATTAACCTACAAACTTTAGACCGGAAGTTAAGTTAAAAAATTTGTTAAGTTAGTTTATTGTTCTTTTGGAAAATCTTTTTGCATGTGTGGCACCCTTCATTCGACAATAACAGGCATGAGCAGGTATAAACAAGCATAAACAAATTACAACACAACATTGATCATTACACCATACATATATAGCCACCCTTATACACCAACATCCCTCTCACACCAGCAAAATCACCGCCATAGGTGTACAATGGTCACAGGAATGGAACAGAGCTATGCTCGAGAATATGAAGGATCTTTGTGTACGGGTCAGAAATAACGGTACCATATGCCTTCATCCAGATGGTAACAACACATATTCACCATAGAGAGGGTGTGACTCATCTCAAAGAATTACCTGGCTTTTTCTCACAACTCGAGATTTACATAACGTTGACATACAATATTGTTGTTTACCTGCAATCTTAATTGCCATTTTCACAACCTTATGTAATTTGTTCTTATTTACCACAGACAGTGAGAAATACCAAGCAATAAAACTAAAAGTCAAAATACTCTCCACAAATAAACTTTAGACCAGAAGGAATGTTAGAATGAAAAGAGGACCTAAGAGTTTGTTTGCTGCTTGATTTAAGTACTTGCTGTGTATTAAGTGATTGGTCCAAACTGTTCCATTTACACATTATTAAATTAGGAGTCCTCATTACTCTCTGTGTTTTATTTAATGGTTAAAACTTTACATGGCAACAACTATGACAACTAAGGATAATATATAATAATACATGAATAAATAATTAACAAAATTACAATTAATAATAAAAATAAATTTTTATTGCATTATAATTAATAAATAGGCTATAGGTAGGAAATGCTAGATAATGTTATTTTATTCAGTCTTAATTTTAGATATAAGAACAAATCAAATATGCATGCAGAACATGAACATTAACCTGTATGATTGTGGTATGAGATTGAAATAACATTATCTTAATGGGTTACTGATCTCTAATCTATATTATTGCATTTAGGAGAATGTCTTGAGGCTTATGTGTGTGGACTCAGACTCAGTGCTTACAGACGTCACTGCAGTTGTTTCAGTGAAGTTCTCAACAGTGTTATCTGCACAGAAGACCACTGAGAAAAACAAGAAACAATCAAGAGTTCTTAATCTCTAGCTATAGTACTTTATCAGCTCAATTTAGTGTCTTGCTATTGCACTTATATAAACGTGCATTGATATTACCACTTACAAAACCCATACAAAAACTGCAAACAATACCTGAATCGAAACATCATCATCAGAAAGATGAAGATGTTTCTACACATGGCTCAAATATTAACCAACAAACATCAAGCACCCTGGGATATATATGGAATGATGGGAATTATATATTCAGAAAAATTATAAGGCATCTTATTAAAAAAAACAAAAAAAACAAAACAAATACGGTAACACTACAGTAGGTCTCACTCGTTAACATTAGTTAATGTATTAATTAACATGAACTAACAATGAGCAATGCATTTGTTGCAGTATTTATTAATCTGTGTTAATATAAAATATAGTCGTAAATTTTTTGCTCATGTTAGTTCATGCTGCATTAACTAATTTTAACAAATACAACTTTTGACTTTAATAATGTATGAGTGCATAATTAAAGGTGCACTATGTAGTATTTTTGCAGTAAAATATCCAAAAACCACCAGGCCAGTTATATATTTTGTACAGTTGAGTTCTGACAATATCCCAAATGTTTCCAACTGTTTGTAAACTGTGAGAAAATTGCTATTTTAACCAAAGTACCGGGACATGTGAGGGCGTTGCCTGTCAATTGCATCATATCTGTGTTTCCGGTTTTATCTGGCAGAAACGCTTTACTCTTAGCATTGTGCAACAAGTGTCACAGCAGCCGCCGAGCAAACACAGAGTAACGCCGTAATATAATTTTCAACACACTCAAATGTATTTGTGCTACGTTCCACTCCACTTTTAGACACGCACTTGCAAACTTCCCTAAGCACTTCCCCTCGGGGGAATCCCCGCCGCCATTTTGAACTGCGTTCCACTTAGTGAAGTGGACAAGGGAAGTTTATATGGACAGACCCTTGCTCCCTCGACTTTGACAAAGGGAGCGAGTCTAAATCATATGTACACTTCAGGCAGCTTCATATACCACAATTCAACACAATTGTGACATCACCGCATATCGCGTTTAATTTACTCCACCATCTCTGATATTTTTATTATTTTAAAAAACATTTAAAACAACTCAAATACACCTATATACATATAGAATGCAGCATTAAACAATTTCGTAAATGAAAAAAATTATAATAAATCAACTCCATAGTGAATTCGAAGTGATCAAGGGCTTAGGACGTTACAGTTCAGTCCATTGCAAAGGTTCTTCCAGTAGTGGGCACTCATGCAACTTAAGCAATGACGCACATCCGAACGAGGCAGAGGGAAGTTAATGAGTGAAGGGCATAATAAAAATGAACTGGAATGCAGCACTAATATGATAAACGGAGCTGCGTTACCTCATACTCATGACCGGAAAAGCGGAAATGGCGCCGGCGACTGTGTCCCGTCATAATAAAATTTACGATGCTCGCAATCCGTTGGTTTCATAAAAATCGCACCAGCGGACTTGCTCAGCTCCCTCAACACTCGGTCCTGCTCTGCTTCATACTACAGTAATATTAATAAGCCCATCCATGAATATGATTTCTGCCTAAGTCCTATCCCGATTGTTCCCCACCGGCTGTGAGGTGAAGACCACATGTCCCAAGATTCTGCGCTCAAAACGTGGCGTCATCAAGCTACGCCTTTGTTGTGAATAGGCGCCCTCTAGCGGACGGAAAATGCTATAGAAGTACTGTTTATTCTTAATTCATGTTAACTAACAGTTATTTTTATTGAACAGGAAAACTAATAAAAAAAAAACTATATTGAAAATATAAATGTATATTTTTTGACACAAAAGTATATTACTGACCTGAATGGCTGGATATCTTGGCACTTTAGTCACTCTCCACTCATCTTCACTCATTTTATGAGGGTGATGTAATAAAAAAGCCCCAGTCTTCATGGATGTATTGCAAGCAAATTATCTGTGTGGAAATTAACAGGTCATTATTCCAGGTATAGGTCACCAATCATGTCACCGTATTTTCTGTTTTGTTGAAATAATCATATTCTGACAATAAACACTAAAGTCAATTTCTGCAAACAGACTAAATTAATTAACATTAAGTTAAATGTAATGTTTGTAAACAGTAATAAACAAATATTCACTGATTCTTGAGTACTTAAAAAAAAAAAAACATGCTACAAAAATGCAAAAATAAAGGTTCATATCCTTGTTGGAGGAAGAAAAAACAAACAAAAACAAAAAACAGCATATGCTGGTTAGGTATATTTTGAAGCATGGCAGCTGGTATGAGCTGGTTTAAGAGGGTCCTTAGCTGGTCATGAGCTGGTTTAAGATGGTCAAGTGCTGGTCCTAAGAAACTAGCTCCAGCTCAGGAGGACCAGCTTATAACCAGTTTAGGACCAGCTTAAACCAGCTCATGATCAACTAAGGACCAGCATAAACCAGCTCAAACCAGCTGCCATGCTTCAAAAACATAGCATATGCTGTTTTTGTTGTTGTTGTTGTTGTTGTTGTTGTTGTTGTTTTTCAGGGATACCAAGGAATTATTTTGGACTGTTTTTGATGAAGCTTCTGGTCCCACTTTATATAAGTGTCTTTAACTAATAGTTGCTGCAATTTAGATGTTATCTTACATGTTACTATAGTAATAACTATAAATTATGCATAATTACATTACAACATTAACCCTAAAGCAAACACTCATTCTAACCCTTACCCTATATAGTAAGTACATTACTTATTATTACTCAGTCCTTATATGTACTATAATTTACACTGAATATGGACACCATAAAATAAAGTGTAACAATGTTTTGCAATACAACATGAACACAATAAGTACATTGTACCTAACAATTTTATGTAAACAGTTAAAAAAAACTAATATAGAGCTGTGACCCAGCTTCTTCACAAAATGTTTTATTTTCATTTTTATTTTAGTTAATTAATAGTTGGATTTAAAAAATATGGTCTAATATCTATCCTTAAATGTTAGTATTTACTTAATATTTACTTACGTATATTGAATGGAGACTAACTTGTTATTCTGCTGTTGCTATAAAATACCACTAAAAGGGATAGTTCACCCGCAAATTTAAATTCTGTCATCATTTACTCACCCTCTGTCAAGGTTCTGTCAAGGTATTCTGAAACTGAGGACCCAGATGCAGAGTGAACAACGAAGACTTTAATAACAAGACTCTAGACAGGGCACAACAAGGAAGTGACAAGGTGTGAGTTTAAACAGCAGGGCAGGGGACAGAAACCACGATGACAGGCAGGAAGGGTGACCACTGAGACCAGTCCAGGGAGACCATGAACTTGAGGATGGCTTGGAAGGCAACACCAGGCAGATGGTGGGAAAACCCAGACAGGAACACCAGGAACCTGAAACTTGATGTCCTCTCCCAGAAACAGCTCCAGTCTTGACTTCCAGGGATATAGAAATAGTGGCCAAGGGAGACTCAGGACACAGGGCAGGAACCAACACAAGACAAACACATATGACAAGACAACAAGAGATAAACAAGAGCAAAAATAAAACCTAAGAATGGGGAAACTGAAAGTAACTATCAGAAATCTAAAAGAAAACAAAAAAAAGATAAAAATAAATACAAAATAAACTATAACAAACAAGAGGAGCTAAATAAATACTAGAAATAAAAGACTGGCACTAGAAACAAAGAAAAATAAAAAAACAAAATTGCAACCTTGCAGGAAACTAGAGAGAGAAATAGAAGACCACTAAACTAGAGAGAAACAAAATCAAAGCTAGAGCAAAGCAAAAAATAAAGCTAGGGAAAAACAAAGTGAAGAACTATAACTTGGCTAGATAGCAACAGCAATAACAAGGATAAGTTATGCCAGACTTTGAATGCACACAAGCATAGCAGACCAGCAAGGACATGAGGAAAGTAGCACAATATAAAAGGAGCAGAGCACATGAGGATCAGGTGAGCACAATTAGTGAAATGAGGACTAGACAAGGGGGCGTGGTAAAGGCAAACAAGGAGGCAGGACAAGAGGCACACAACCAAAGACACAACCATGTGTTCAAGCACAAGACAAACAAAGAAACACTAAACAAGGACAAAACAGACAAAACTGTCAGGGCAGGATCCTGACAGTACCCTCCCCCCAACGGACGCCTCCTGGCGTCCACACTGGACAAAGGAAAAAGAGGTGGTAACAATTCGGAGGGTGGGCAGGGAACAAAACTGGGAATACCAGGGCAGACAGGAAACCTGGGGGGCAGAACTGGGGAGGAAAATAATCCAGGAGAATAATTAGGGACTGACCAGGGAGGTGCTGACTTTGGGAACCCATAAGGGCCAGGTAACATGGAGGGCGGGATGGGAGGGGTAGGGACAAAATTAGGGGTCCTCCTGGGAACATGGGTTTGCTCTAATGGGTGGGGTTTGAAGTTGACCTTGGTGTCAGAAACAGTCCTAGGGAAAAGTTTTTGACTGGGGAAAGATTTAGGGAAGAACTCAGGGGCAATGACTGCATTGGCACGGAAGGTGGATCCTTGGGGAACCGACTCAGGAAACAACCTAACATTCCTCAAGACTTCAGGGACAGACATGGGACTTGACTCGGAGGCTGCGGAAAGGCCCTCCGGAGCTTCAGGGACAGACACTGGACTTGACCCAGGAGTGCCTTCCTGGGCTGCACTGGCGTGCTCGGGGACAGGCTCGTGAGCGCCCTCCTGGGCTGCAATGGCGTGCTCGGGGACAGGCTCGTGAGCGCCCTCCTGGGCTGCACTGGCGTGCTCGGGGACAGGCTCGTGAGCGCCCTCCTGGGCTGCACTGGCGTGCTCGGGGACAGGCTCGTGGCGCCCTCCTGGGCTGCACTGGCGGGCTGGGAAAAGCGTCCTCCCGGGACAGCCGGCTCTGCGACTGCTTCCTCCGGGACAGCCGGCTCTGCGACTGCTTCCTCCGGGACAGCCGGCTCTGCGACTGCTTCCTCCGGGACAGCCGGCTCTGCGACTGCTTCCTCCGGGACAGCCGGCTCTGCGACTGCTTCCTCCGGGACAGCCGGCTCTGCGACTGCTTCCTCCGGGACAGCCGGCTCGACTGCTTCCTCCGGGACAGCCGGCTCTGCGACTGCTTCCTCCGGGACAGCCGGCTCTGCGACTGCTTCCTCCAGGGCTGGGGCCGACACTGGCACGGGGCTGGGGCCGACACTGGACTTGGCACGGGGCTGGGGCCGACACTGGACTTGGCACTGGACTTGCACGGGGCTGGGGCCGACACTGGACTTAGCCTGGGGCTGGGGGGGGGACACTGGCTTGGACTTGGCAGGGCTGGGGCGACACTGGACTTGCAGGGGCTGGGGCGACACTGGACTTAGACAGGGGGGGGGGGCCTGGGCCTGGACTTAGCCTGCTGGGCTGGGGGGCTGGGCCACGACTTAGGGGCGGGGGGCGGGGGCTGGGCTGGGGCGACACTGGACTTAGCACGGGGCTGGGGCCGACACTGGACTTAGCACGGGCTGGGGCCGACACTGGACTTAGCACGGGGCTGGGGCCGACACTGGACTTAGCACGCGGGGCTGGGGCGACACTGGACTTAGCACGGGGCTGGGGCCGACACTGGACTTGGCACGGGGCTGGGGCCGACACTGGACTTGGCACGGGGCTGGGGCCGACACTGGACTTAGCACGGGGCTGGGGCCGACACTGGACTTAGCACGGGGCTGGGGCCGACATTGCACTTAGCACAGGGGCTGGGGCCGACACTGGACTTGGCACAGGGCTGGGGCCGACACTGGACTTAGCACAGGGGCTGGGCCGACACTGGACTTGCGCTCAGGGGCCAATGGGCTATGGGCCTCTGAATCTGAACTGCCTATATGAGCCCTTTTCTTCCTCCGTTTCGAGGGCATGATAACTTTGCTCAACCTGCTCTGGACTAGCAGAAGCATGCTTGACTGGCTCTGGACTGGCAAGAGCGGTCTCGACTGGCCCAGGACGGGCAGGAGTGGACTCAACTGGCTCTGGATTTGACATGGTGGAAACAAAGGCTGATGCAGCGGTCCGAGCTGCCCTCCTCCTTCTCAACCTTCGCTTCTCAGTGGGATTCAAGAAAGGATCGATAGGTTGACTCGGCAAGGAAGGGTGAGGTGTTCACTACAGACAGGCTCTGATGGTGTCAGGATTTGCCAATCCCTGCGATGATGCAGGTAATTGGAGAAGTTCCAGAAATCCAGGATCCGAAGTTCTTTCATCTCCCACTGTGGCAGGGGGTCATCCAGACAGATGTTAAAAGTGTCCTTGAGGGCTGCATCATCGTATTCAAGGCCCTTAGCCATGGTCCAAAAGAACTGGGCAAAGGACCGCACCTCCCGGCCTTGTTGGCGAAGAGCTGCCACTGCCCGCTGGAGCGCCACCCTCTCCTGAGGAGTAGCAGGAGGAACAACACGAATGCTCATTCTGCTGGGTCTGGTCTTGGCTGGTTCGTTCTGTCAAGGTATTCTGAAACTGAGGACCCAGATGCAGAGTGAACAACGAAGACTTTAATAACAAGACTCTAGACAGGGCACAACAAGGAAGTGACAAGGTGTGAGTTTAAACAGCAGGGCAGGGGACAGACACCACGATGACAGGCAGGAAGGGTGACCACTGAGACCAGTCCAGGGAGACCATGAACTTGAGGATGGCTTGGAAGGCAACACCAGGCAGATGGTGGGAAAACCCAGACAGGAACACCAGGAACCTGAAACTTGATGTCCTCTCCCAGAAACAGCTCCAGTCTTGACTTCCAGGGATATAGAAATAGTGGCCAAGGGAGACTCAGGACACAGGGCAGGAACCAACACAAGACAAACACATATGACAAGACAACAAGAGATAAACAAGAGCAAAAATAAAACCTAAGAATGGGGAAACTGAAAGTAACTATCAGAAATCTAAAAGAAAACAAAAAAGATAAAAATAAATACAAAATAAACTATAACAAACAAGAGGAGCTAAATAAATACTAGAAATAAAAGACTGGCACTAGAAACAAAGAAAAATAAAAAAACAAAATTGCAACCTTGCAGGAAACTAGAGAGAGAAATAGAAGACCACTAAACTAGAGAGAAACAAAATCAAAGCTAGAGCAAAGCAAAAAATAAAGCTAGGGAAAAACAAAGTGAAGAACTATAACTTGGCTAGATAGCAACAGCAATAACAAGGATAAGTTATGCCAGACTTTGAATGCACACAAACGCAACGAACCAGCAAGGACATGAGGGAAAGTAGCACAATATAAAGGGACCAGAGCACATGAGGATCAGGTGAGCACAATTAGTGAAATGAGGACTAGACAAGGGGGCGTGGTAAAGGCAAACAAGGAGGCAGGACAAGAGGAACACACAACCAAAGACACAACCATGTGTTCAAGCACAAGACAAACAAAGAAACACTAAACAAGGACAAAACAGACAAAACTGTCAGGGCAGGATCCTGACACCCTCAAGTTGTTCCAAACCTGTTTAAATAAAAAGGAAGATATTTGGAAGAATGTTTGTAACCAAGCAGATCCAAGCAACCATTGACTACCATAGTAGGGAAAAAAATATTATAGGCAATGGTTGCTTGGATCTGCTTGGTTACAAACATTCTTCCAAATATCTTCCTTGTGTTCAGCAGAACAAAGAAATGTATCCCTTTAAAATACTGCTACTCAAAATAAAGGGGCGCACTTAGGATATTACTTTAAAAACTATACAGCAAATAGCATTGTGGGACATGTCAGGGATTTAAGAATTTGTGAATGTTCAACATTAAAACAAAATCATAAATGTATATATAACTTAAGCTCTGGAAATGTTCTGGAATATTGCAGGTGATAATGTTCTGTTATAGGTTTATAATTCACTTCAAGCCTGAGGAAATCTTGTTGTGTCCACATTATCAAGTTATTTTTTGACACATGTTTTATGAGAACTGGTTAATCATAGTAGATGCTGGATGGGGAAAACTGTGGAGCAGTGGCGTGGAAAGGTACAACAAGGAGCATTTGTAATTGGTCCCTGTGAGAGGAAACTATGTCCTGGGGACTCAAGGGTTGAAGTCACATTCTCGTCTTTCCTAGATCAGCATGAATGGGCAGCTAAGAGGTGGGGGTTGGTGGGACAGATGGATTAGGATTGTAGGCTGTTTGGGAACAAAGGCTCTCCTGTATGTGTACTCAGCACGGTGGGATCACTTGTAGCTACCACAATTCATAAAGTCAGTGATTCTAAACTTTTTGCCCCTTTCTCATCTACACAAAGAAATTGGCTAGGCTAGACAACATAAACATATCCACAGGTTTCCAAAAAACTCATTTATCAAAGCTTTTAACAAGACATACAGTCAACAAGACATTGTCTGTGATGTGAACTTCACTTAAAAAAATCTAAAAGACACTGACATTTTAAACGTAAATTATTTTATAAACAGAGTTGATTTGGGGTTATTAACGGTGAAGCGCCTAGATGGCGCTGTTGTGAGGATAGAGGGTGAGTGGAGTCGTTCAATGCAGCTGCGTGCTCTCCAATGTTGGGAATGGGGATTGACTCGTTTCCGCGAATCAGTTCTTTCGAACGGTTCGTTTAAAAAAAGGTTCAGTAAGGCTTTAGTTTACGTCATCACGTGGTCCCCCAACGTAGCATATACCATGCTCTAAAAAAATACAGTAAAGCCATATGTAGGCTAATTTTGATGTGTGAGTCATTAGCCTTGAATATTTGAATTGAAACAATACAAAAATTAATGTATTCTCTCTACTGAACACGTTAGCAAAACCAACTCTATTTCGTGAAAATATTTCCAGCATCTGTATTTGTAGTAGCCTAGCATTTATGTTATTCGGACCATCAATCAAATCGTCTGTTTCTTTTAAATGCTCTCATTATCAGCTCACAATGCTTCAATGATTCAGTGAGCTGTTCATTCATGACCCGCTCTGACAAAGCAGATTTTTTTTCATTATGTAATGTTGATTCTTCTTCTGGGTAAAGTCTTTATATATTTATTTATAAATGTAGGCCTAAGTGTATGAAGACAAAGCCTTATTTCTCTATATTTTAAACAATATTTCGTTCGTAACTATTTTATATAATCGAAATATAAGAAGGTTAAACAGGCCTGTAAATTGCTGGGATGATAAGAGACTTAAATGTATTCGTTTTTTTCGTTTATGTATTTGCCTTGATTTTTTATTAATTGATTAGGACGTATGAGTGACATATTAAATGTATTTACCATGTTCAATAAAAAAAGAACCGCTCAGTCCGGGTTGTGAACAGATATTTTTGTGAACCGGTTCAAGTGATTCATTGAAAAGATCCGACTCAAAAGAACAGTTCCGTTTACGACCCGGCCATTGCTGTTCTCCAACTATAAACCCGCGCAGGAATGAGCAACGCTCGCCGAGCAGCGGATACGCGCCCGCTGTAAACAAGCAGCCTATTTTAATCGTTCCAGCCGACGTTTGTTCAGTTTCGCGTAACTGACAAGTAGATATCGCAAGCTAAAGTGGGTCGTCAGTTCACGAACCTTAACATGTAACAGAATACTCGCTGGTCCCGGGTTGTGAAGCAGGAGTGAAGAGCAATCAATCACCGGACACCTCCACCGTTATTCGTAATCGTACAGTACAGTGAGCGCTGCTGAGGCAGGGGAACCGCTGTTCTAATGCTTCCCTGACCACACCGACTCAGCGCTGCTATTTTAACGCGATATCTTGTTTTCGACCAAACGTCAGATCAGGTTATATCGCGGGACAAGATGTTGCAAGTGTTGATTTGCGGCGTTGTGGTCTTCCCCGGTCTCTTCTTCACTTTTAGAAAAGTGCTTCCGTCCATTTTCAAGCAGTGGACAGATGCCGACGTCGTGCTGGTCAGCGAGAGGTGAGTTTGGTGACAGTTGAGCAGTTCTGTAAGGCCAGACAGCTCTTGTATCATCTCCTACTGGTTTAGTGCTGTTCAGTAGTAAAATGAGCCTCACTCTGTCAGTTTTAAAGGTCAGGTTTTCCCATTCTCAGAAATATTCACATAAAAAGCTATTTTGCAGCTGTGGTGCATTGTAACAACTTGATGGGAACGCTTATACCAGCTGTTAAAATGCAGATGCAGTGTTTGCATCTTGACCTTTAGCAGGGGCTTTACAGACTCAGGGACCCCCAAACAGGCTCTCAGCCAACTCAGGGGCCCCAGTTTAGAAAAAGCTAGATTTCCCTAAGTGCAGTATAACGTTTTAAACAACATTTACAAACATTATTATTACATTCACTTATCAGACCTTATAAAATATATTTTAAGATAACCAGGGGCACCTGGTTAACAACCCTATAGTGATGGAGTTATACATGTTGAGGCTTGTGTGTTTAAGGGATTGATTATGTTTATAATCGGACTATGTTGTGCTCATGTTATCCTATGATATGTTCAGCTGATCCCATGGCCTTAATCACTCCCTTATCAATTCAATCATGGAGAATGAGCATGAATAGACCAACTTCCAGAGATGTACAGACCTATTCTATATTGTCAGATTTCCATGCAAACATGCCTGGGTGAAATAGGTCTTCAGTGATCAATGAACCTGAAGTCAGATTGCTACAAACACATCTTGGTAAACCCAGTACACACAGTCAACTTTTAACATAAGTGTGAGATATTCTCAAAGTCAACATCTGCATTTTTTAAACTAGCCACTATTTAAATTTGTAAATGAGGGGAACCATTATCTGTGGTCATCCATACGTGCATGTTTTTGCAGATAAGCAGTTTCAGATCAGTTCTGGGTAGGTACAGTATAACTTGTCATTGACAGTAGGGTTGTGTTCTTGTTAGCTTATACAATAACCAAAATGCATCTACTAAATATAAAATAAAACAAGAGTGTGCACTCAGCTTTGAGATATTTGGGCTTCATAAATGTAATGTAGAATTTGACATTTATTTGATCGTTTTATTTATCACCTATTGTTCACTTTGCCCATTTTCACTCTTTGTCTAAATTATTGTCGCCATTAGAACATGTTGTTAATGTTAACATAATCCCTCTGTTCACATTATGTTTCTATAAATATAATTGTTTTGTTTTATTTTTTATCAGTGGCCATAATCCCAGCTAATGCCTATGATTTGCTTCACGTCTCTTTATTTTTAATTAAATTTTTTTTTGCCATACACCATTTTGTGGTGTTTTATAAAATGTTATCAGTGTTTCTGTTTCTGACTGGTACGGAGGTCAGTTACTATTATGGCTAAACTGCAATATTTTGTCGTAATTTAGCTTTGACCCTGCAAAGTTCGGCTCCTACCCCGATTAAACACAACTGAACCAGCTAAATAAGATCTTCAGGGGCACTTGATAATTACAGGCAGAGGCAGGTGGGTTGGATCTAGGTTGGATCTGAACTCTGCAGGTTGGTAGATCTCCAGGAACTGGATTGGGCACCCCTTTGTGATAGATTCTTCCAATCCAATCAATTAAGTCAACCAATTAACACCAAACATGATGCTGTATCAGCTTAAGAATTAGAGCCCAACCGATATGGGTTTTTGGGAGCCAATATCGTTATTAGGGAGTAAAAAAGTCTGATATCGATGTATCGCCCAATATTCTTTATGTGTATATTATTGCTCCTTTCCACCAAGCAGTATTGGTTCAGGATGGTTCAGTACGGTACACAATTCTTGCCATTTCCATTGTCAGAAGTTGTGAATGGTACCCTAATTCCGAACCGTACCATACCACTTTTTTGGCACCCTTCTGTTGGGGTACTAGTCCGGTACTAAAGGGTGGAGCTAGACTCACTGCAGAATGTTGATTGGTTGACAGAGAATCATCACTTGCGCATGCTTTTTTGGCTGTGTTTTTTTTTGTAGCCTGTAGCCTTGGCTTAAACAAAGCGTATCTTCTTCAAAAACAAGATCTGCTGTTTATGTCGTCCACTGGTGTTTACTGTGTTGCTTTCTTCTTTGTGCGTGAATGACATAGATCACTACACCACTCCTATCATAAGGGTGCTGTTGGCAGTGGAAACGCAAGCTGGATCAGGGTTTAGCATTCCCGAATCATACTGAACTGTACTGAATCGTACTGCATCACGCCACCATTATAGAGCCATTATAGTATACTACCAGTCAAAAGTTTGGACACACCAATAGGGGAAGGGCCAAGGGGTGTCCAAACTTTTGACTGGTACCAGGCTTGTGCAAAATCCTGAATTTCAGAATTGGCCTCCATTCAATTCTTGAATTGGAATTTGAATTGAATTGACTCCGCCCCACAGTAAGTTGAATTTGAATGACAGGAAGTGGAATTAAAGTTGTGGCAATTCAGAGAAATTCCCAACGGTCACACAACAGAAAGAATGTGTTGAATAACACATACATTCAGTGTTAGGAAGGTTACTTTGGAAATGTACAGTGGGCATGGTAAATATTAAGACCCCCTTAAATTTTCCGCTCTTTGTTATATTGCAGCCATTTGCAAGTTAATTTTTTGCTCATTATTGTACACACAGCACCCCATATTGACAGAAAAACACAGAATTGTTGAAATTTTTGCAGATTTATTAAAAAACAAAAACTGAAATATCACGCTCCTAAGTATTCAGATCCTTTGCTATGACACTCCTATATTTAACTCAGGTGCTGTGCATTTCTTTTGTTTATCCTTGAGATGGTTCTACACCTTCATTTGAGTCCAACTGTGTTTGATTATACTGATTTGACTGATTAGGAAAGAGACCCACCTGTCTATATAAGACCTCACAGCTCACAGTGCATGTCAGAGCAAATGAGAATCATGAGGTCAAAGGAACTGCCTGAAGAGCTCTGAGACAGAATTATGGCAAGGCCCAGATCTGGCCAAGGTTACAAAAAAAATTCTGCTGCACTTAAAGGGTTACTTCAGCGATTAACATTAAGCTTTGTATCAGTAGAAACCCAGGAGTATATTCAAATTATGTTTTCAACATGGCACTCACAGCACTCGGCTGGGGGAGCTGCAGAGATTCATGTAAACGGAGCGGTGGAGAGCAAAGTGAGTGTTTCAACTTTTCAAATGAATTCCAATGAAAGTTAAGCTTCCAAAGACATGATCTGAAAATGCGCCAGACTGTTCACGTGCTTACCTCAGCTCATGTGATGAATGTTATCCGATCATGCTGCGTTTGTGCCGTGACGGCCGTGACATTCAATCGACTGACTCATATTGAACAGACACATTCAGTTTTTAATTGTAGTGTCTCTAACTGAACTGATTTTATGAAAATGAACGCGGTGGGCAAGTAAACCAGTAAGCCGTGCCTAGACCAGCCTCGGGCAGCGTAGTGCATTCTGGGAACTGTTGTCTTTCATTCCCATGAGACAAAAATATTTTTTTTTGTGTTTTCTCAGTCTAGAAGGCACCAAATTCAAAAATAATTTCATATTTCTACTACATTAATGACCGAGTTTAAATACGGATCCATCTTCCCAGTGCTGAAGTACCCCTTTAAGGTTCCTAAGAGCACAGTGGCCTCCATAATCCTTAAATGAAGACGTTCGGGACGACCAGAACCCTTCCTAGAGCTGGCCGTCCGGCCAAACTGAGCTATCGGGGGAGAAGAGCCTTGGTGAGAGAGGTAAAGAAGAACCCAAAGATCACTGTGACTGAGCTCCAGAGATTCAGTCGGGAGATGGGAGAAAGTTGTAGAAAGTCAACCATCACTGCAGCCCAGGGCTTTATGGCAGAGTGGCTGCCTCTCCTCAGTGCAAGACACATGAAAGCCCTACATGGAGTTTACTAAAAAACACCTGAAGGACTCCAAGATGGTGAGAAATAAGATTCTCTGGTCTGATGAGACCATAGAACATATTGGCCTTAATTCTAAGCGGTATGTGTGGAGAAAAACCAGGCACTGCTCATCACCTGTCCAATACAGTCCCAACAGTGAAGCATGGTGGTGGCAGCATCATGCTGTGGGGGTGTTTCAGCTGTAGGGACAGGACTAAAATCGAGGGAAAGATGAATGCGGCCAAGTACAGGGATATCCTGAATGAAAACCTTCTCCAGAGTGCTCAAGACCTCAGACTGGGCCGACGGTTCACCTTCCAACAAGACAATGAAACACAGCTAAAATAATGAAGGAGTGGCTTCACAACAACTCCATGACTGTTCTTGAATTGCCCAGCCAGAGCCCTGACTTAAACCTAATTGAGCATCTCTGGAGGTACCTGAAAATGGCTGTCCACCATTTACCATCCAACCTGACAGAACTGGAGAGGATCTGCAAGGAGGAATGGCAGAGGATCCCCAAATCCAGGTGTGAAAAACTTGTTGCATCTTTCCCAAAAAGACTCATGACTGTATTAGATCAAAAGGGTGCTTAAATACTGAGCAAAGGGTCTGAATACTTAGGAACATGTGGTATTTGTTTAAATCTGCAAAAATGTCAACAATTCTGTGTTTTTCTGTCAATATGGGGTGCTGTGTGTACATTACTAAGAGAAAAAAAAGAACTTAAATGATTTTAGCAAATGGCTGCAAAGAGTGAAGATTTTAAGGGGGTCTGAATACTTTCTGTACCCACTTAAGTAACACATTTGCTTAAGTTACTGTTGCTTAAGTTAAATTGCTTAATGTAACTGTTATAAGTTATTCATTATAAATGTGGTTTGGATTAATTTATTATTGTTAAGTTGTTGTAAATGCAGTTATTATTCATTCAAATGCAAAACTCACTGAGCAACACTGTTGCATCTCATTCTCAATAGCTCCTCAAATGTTCCATCATGTTCCACAAAATTACAACTACAATAAATCTTAATTATTTGTTCTGTGACTAGAGCTTTTAACATTAATTGCCGGGGGAAAACATTTCCTGTTAATGTAATCTGTACAAGTGGTGTACAAATCATATCTGACATATACTGTACAGCTTCATTGTTAAACACTTCACTTAAATATGTATAAACATTTCTTTAAATTTTTATTCAATTTCAATGAACTTCCTTTAATTCAAATTCGAATTGCAATTCTAGATCCTATTTTTGACATCAATTTAAATTCAATTCAAATTCAAGAATTTAATTGGAACTCAGGAGTCATTCTCAATTAAATTTTGAATTGTGCACAAGGCTGACTTGTACCATACTAGTATAGTCCTGTATATAGAATAGAGTATACATAATATACATATATTGTACATAAATACAACCGGACAAACATGAAACATTTATTTAGTTATTTTCAGGTTTTTCATGTAGGTCTAAGCTAGATTTACAGGTAGGCTACATAAATAATAATTAAATATAAAGTATCACTTCATAGTCTTCACTGTATAAATATAGATAAAATAAAAGTTATTCCATCAAGAGCAGTGGGTGAGTTTTTTTTCTGTCTGTTGTTATCTTTTATGAGAAAACGCTTCAATGCCATTGACGAGATTTTCTGACTTTCCGTGTTTTCACTGTTATACGGTAGGGTGCGCTATTACGCATCAAGTACAGAATCTCCAGATCAATACAGAGGCGAAGAAGAAGCAGAAACAAATCATATAAGCAGATGCATATGTAAAATAACACGATCATCAACATTAAACAGCATATAAATCAAAACGACTATGTTGTGGACTGTGAAGCTTTGGGGGTGTTGATGGATTCGATCTACTCCATCTGTGCCTTGCTCATTGTACTGAATCCGATCCAGACGTAGTCTTTGACAAAACGTGATTTTTCTCAGATCTTTTCTCAAAGTTTTCATGAATTTCAAGTGTTGATAAAAAGAAGAATGCATGAAGCTAGAATAAAACAAAGGGTCTGTTATTTTAATATATTGGATGTTCAGATATTCATATACGATAAGTGTACCAAACTGACAGATGCTTTCTCATCTATGTGCGCTTAAATATTTAAATTGGCTACTTCTGTGAACATGCAGCACTTCTGTGAACATGCAGCACTTCTGTGAACATACAGCCCATTGTTCCGTCAACTGGCCCGAGTGCCTTTCATGCACTACAGTGACCTGGGTTGCCAGTAGCAAAAATGGAGCATGTTCTGCTGATCAAACTACGTAATTACACCATTTACAAGCATTTTATATGAGTTATATGTTCTGTAAAATGCACTGATATATCGGTGACAGGCTCATAACAGCCGATACAATACGGCTCTAATAAGAATATTCTTAGTAACAACTGAGTCCTGTTCTCTGGGCTTTAGCACTGGGTAGTTATACTCATTTATAGGAAGTAGACACCAGGGCGGTCCTCTAAGAACTAAATTTCTCCTAGGGCAGGTGTTTTCAAACCTGGAGTTCTCCTAGTACTGCACAATTGGTGTGTCTCTCTTATCTGACACACCAACTTCAGGTCTTGCAGTCTCTACTAATAAGCTAATGAGTTGAATCAGGTATGTTTGATGGAGATATACAAAATGTGCAGTGATGGGGTGCTCCAGGACAGGTTTAAAAACACCTGCCCTGGGACATTTTCTGGCAGTAGGAACTCTGAAGTGATAAAAGCCAGCTGAGAACAACGTAATTTAAGTGCGGCAATCAACAACCTCAACAACTGGAGGATGGAAGACACTGTGATCGGAGCTGTGTTTCTATTGTGTGTTGTGGGTTTCGTGATAACAGACATTTAATGTAGATGTATGTTCTGCGATTAAAAGAGCAAAAAGGGGGGCTAAAGGACTAAATCTCCTATGACAACTTGCAGTGATACATATCATCGAGGCTGAGAAAAAGAACATTGAATACCGCAGACAAAGGCCTTTAGCATTAGCTTTCAGTTTTTTTTATGTCTAACCGTTTTTTTTTTTTTTGTTCGTGGAGAATGGTGGGTGCCGGTGTTTCATTAGGCATGCATTCTATATTTGCCTCCTATACCAATTCTGATACCTGGGATTCAGTATTGGACGATGACAAGTACTGATTTGATATTTAAAAAACTGTGCTTTGCATTGAAAAGTACAAAACACAAAGGAAAGAGATACGAAGTGGCTATGCAATAGTTTATTGAGCCTTGATTTTAACAGTTTTAAATGTCAGTTACTGTGCACGTGAAGAACAATTAATAGTGCTCTCTACTCCAGTGTTGCGATCTAATAGACACCCGGGAGAAAGTAACATGAATTTGAAACCGCAATAAACTTTAGCAAGATAAAGTCCTTTTATGCAAAACCATATACCTTTATCTACAGATCAAGTATAAAAATAGAAACATTGAATCATCTTTGAGAGAGTTTTGTCGTGTTGAATGTTGTAACCGAATGCGACACGCTGATGCTGAATGGAGAATGACTGACAGCTGCAGTGGAGAGAAGCATTTACGTGAACTTGAATTTAATGGCTTAAATATTAATCGGTACCTGTAACATTAAACTATATGGAATGGCTTTAGAACACTTGAAATATAGTGCAAAAAATATTTATGTTGCTTTGTTTTTGTGCCTTTTTTGGGGCTTAAAGGTGCCCTAGAACTCCAGATGATTCGGCTGCGCAGTTCCGTTTGACATTGAACGTGCTGGCATATGCAAATGTTGGGGGCGTACATATTAATGATCTCAGCGATTGCGTAACAGTTGTCGTTATGTTGAGATTCGCCTGTTTTTCCGTGGTGTTTTTCACAAAAGAGATTTACATATGAAGGAGGAGGCAATGGTATTTGAGACTCACTGTATGTGATGCTCATGTAATGAACTCTTGTTATTTAACTATTCCAAGGTTAATTCAATGTTTCATTCTAGGGCACCTTTAACAATTACACAGAATAGTACAAACAATATCAGATTTGAATCAGTCTTGTCTGACCGATACCCAATCAGGCAAAAATGGTAGCATCAGAGCCGATAACAATACTGAGTATTGTATCGGCACATCCCTATTTCGGACAATTTACGTGCACTTATGTCACTGGTAGTATTGTGCTGGGTTAGACTCTATAGGAGCTTATTTTATTTATCCCCCCAAAAGGCGTTCCTATAGCTAAAACTGAGAACGCACCAAAAACCAGGTAATTCTGCCAACATAGTAACTATGAAAACGGTGCTAAAGCCCCTTTCATTCAGATTTGGTTCTAAACGTACTTTCCCTTCCAAGAAAACCAACACTCAGCTCAAAGGTTACAGAAATTTGCTATTTTGGTTTCAGTATATTTTTGCTGACAGTTTAAGAAAGCCAGGATAAAAACGCTATAGGAAAACCAATAACTAATCAATGACAAACAACAACAGCTGCATCATTGAATTGGAGTTTGTTCTCTGCCCTTTTGTATCGGAAAAGATACTAGATTGCATAAAATGGAGTTTCTTGAGATGTTGTCATCTGAGGGATAGTGCTTAGCAACATGATGTACTTCGTAGTTAACACGAGATGGATATGCGGAAATGTAGATTGATAAGTGGGTAGTTGATCTTTGATGTTGGTTGATGATGGTAGTTAGACGATGTGCTGAGGGCCTCTGGACTCAGTGAAGAGGATGGAGGTTGTTAGAGGAGTGAGAATGAAGTGACGCAGACTCTGGACTTTTACACAGAAGTGTTGATTCAATCAGTTCTCTGTGTGTACATGTTAGAATGCAATCAGTCTGAATCACTCTAATGCCAGGCTTAGACTACAGGAGTTTCAGGCCGATTTATGCCTGATTACCCCTCCTGACATTCGAAGAAAATATTGCATCCAGGGCATTGGTAGGTTCCTATGTTTGACCCAGATTATCTGGTAATGTGAGGCGTTTACAGATCAAATCTTAAACCTCCCGATCTGCTTGCGCACACTCGGGCCGCCCAACAATATCAAACATGATATTTTAAATTGGGACAATTACAATTATGAACTAAGAAAAATGTGATATGCCAATCGATACAATAATGCATTAAGTGTGTTAAATCAATTTTATTGAAAAAAATTTATTTATTATGTAATATTATTTATTTAAATATATTGTGTGGGTCCTCCTTTTGCTGCCAAAACAGCCCTGACCTATCGAGGCATAGACTCCGCTAGACACCCTGTGTGTGCTGTGGTATCTGGCACCAAGATTGGTTAGTAGCAGATCATTTAAGTCCTGTAAGTTGCGAAGTGGGGCCTCCATCGATTGGACTTGTTTGTTCAGCACATCCCACGGATGCTCGATTGGATTGAGATCTGGGCACCCTGACTCGTCTGCGGCTATGCAGCCCAATACCCAACAAACTGCGATGCACTGTGTATTCTGACACCTTTCTATAAAAACCAGCATTAACTTCTTGAGAAATTTGAGCTACAGTATCTCATCTGTTTGATTGGACAACACAGGCCAGCCTTTGCTCCCCATGTGCATCAGTGAGCCTTGGCAACTCATTACACTATCGCCGGTTCATGACTGTTCCTTCCTTGGACCACTTTTGGTAGATATTGACATCTGCAAACCGGGAACACCCCACAGAAGCTGCAGTTTTGGATATGCTCTGGGCCAGTTGTCTAGCCATCACAATTTGGTCCTTGTCAAATCCTTAGCTGGATGAACTGAACCTTTAATTTAACCTGCTCAAAGAAAACATGCTTCTTGTATGTATCAAACATCAAACAAAACTCAAGTCTGGGCACAGTAGAAAATAAGAGCATTTAGAACAAATACACAAAATACTAAAAGCCCCTTCAAGAGGTGGTCTGGGCCGCATTACAGCCAAAACTAAAGTCTAAATGCATCTGGTTGTTGAAACCACATATGTAAATTTTACTCCTTGTAAAATTAGCAAATAATCAGTACATTATAATCGGTTAAGGTATTTTCTAAGGTATTACTGAACCGATAACGAATCGTCCTTTTCTGCATCTCGATGAATTATAGAAACGATTAATTTCGACACCCATAGTAATATATATATATATATTTTAAGATGGAAGAATGCAGTTTTACAGATGCTAGAAATTTGGCTTTCAAATGAAAGATTGGTATTAAAGAGCACACCCAGGTTCCTAACTGACGATGAGGACTTGACAGAGCAGCCATTAAGTGTTCGACAGTATTCTAGGTTACTACGTGCAGAGGTTTTTTGTCCAATAATTAAAAAATAAAGAAACAGTGAAAACTAACGCCATGCTTCCTAATGATATCTCCCAAGGGTAGCAGGTTTGGATCACTTTTTCTCTGTGTATGCTAGCTGGCAACATAGGATTCCATTAATTATGCTAAGCTAAGCTAAGCGGCGACCCTGCCAAACTAAAACAATGCATGCACTTAGACAAAAATGCATCTGCCCACAAATCTAAATGTAGGAAAGATGTTGAATAAGCCCTATTTCTTTCTGGAGTGTTCCTTCTGGAGACCTATCTCTTTCTGGGGTGTTCCTTTAATTTAGCCACTGTGTCAAATAAATACCTAGGCTTGTGTTTGTTTTCTTCTAAAACAGTCGAGAAATAAGCAGATCTAGCAGTTATCTAGCGAAATGCAAAAAAAAAAAGTTTTGTTTTCTTCCAGCTGCACTCCATTTTGGACAATTTCCTTTAATCTTCTTTAAGGGCAGAGGAGCAACTGTGTCTAAAGTGCTGGAAAAGAGAGAGTCAGTAGTTTCTGTTGCAACATTGAGTTCCCCTTATCTGGGATGCTGAGGAGATGGAACTGATGAGGAAGAAACGAGAAGAAAGCAGTCTTAAGTAGTAGTGGTGATTGTCCTACCATATCTGTAATGAGGGGAAGGCTTTGCAGCCTTGGCTAAATTAAGTATACACAATACTAGATAATGATCTGAGATGTTTTTCGCTCTACTGTAGAATTTCAGCGGTATCAACATTTGTTCCATTTGACAATATTAGGTCTAAAGTATGATTACGACAATGAGTGGACAAATGAGCAAATTCTTTGATAAAGTCTGTATGGTGCCCTGGTGGCCTGTATACAGTAAACAGCACAAATGTCAAATGGGATTTATCAATTTAACTACATAACGTTACGTAAAGCACCAAAACTTCAAAATAATTATACAGTATTTTAAAAACTTCTGAGTAATACTGAAGATATTACTATATATAACCCCTCCCCCTGTGCCTTTTAGATGTGCCTCGTGTTTATAACAATAATCTTGAGGGGTGGATTCAAACACAGCACATCTAGGTTATGATCTGTAATCATATCATTAAAGGGTTACTTCAGCGATTAGCATTAAGCTTTGTATAAGTAGAAACCGGGAGTATATTCAAATTATCGTACTTTCCCCCCTCATGTCCCCCTGAGACGAGCAAATGATGTATTTTATTTCAGGAAAAAATCGTCAGATGACGCAAATATCGTCATTTTGCGTCATCGGAGGATTTTTTGGCCAGAGGTGCTATTTCCGCATGTTTTCAACATCGCACTCACAGCTCTCCGCTCGGGGAGATGCGGGGATTCATGTAAACGGAGAGGTGGAGAGCAAAGTGAGTGTTTCAACTTTTCAAATGAATTCCTATGAAAGTTAAGCTTCCAAAGACATGAACTGAAAATGCGCCAGACTGAACACGCACTGTGAATGCAGCTGCAGCCACGAATCCCTCGATTACCTCAGCTCATGTGATGAATGTAATCTGACTCCTGCTGCGTTTGTGCCGTGACGTTCAATCGGCTCACTCACATTATATTGAACAGACACGTTCAGTTTTTAATTGTAGCGTCTCTAACTGAACTGATTTTATGAAAATGAACACGGTGGGCAAGTAATCCAGTAGCCGTGCATAGAGTGGCCAGGGAAGCAAGTGCATTCTGAGAGTTGTTGTCTTTTATCCCCATGAGACAAAAATACATTTTCTGTCTTTTCTCAGTCTAGAAGGCACCAAATTCAAAAATAATTTCACATTTCTACTACATAAATGACCCAGTTTTATCCTTAGGATGATACGGTTCTAAATAGAACTGTTACTACGTGTAAAGAACCTTTTAGAGAACCATCTTTTTTTAGAGTGTAGGTGTAAGAACTGCTCATCCTCATAAAAGGGTAATGACATGAGCTCTGAACGGAGAGCACCTTTGGCACATAGCCATGCTCTGGCTTAAGGATGACTTTACAGTTGTTTGGCCCAAACTCAAGGCATGATGTGTTCACAGAGCGCGCATGCAGGTCGACTACTCCATTGACTGATGTCAAAGCCAGCAGGAGTTTGGTCTTAAGCAAGAGGGGCTGTAGCTCGGCCATCTGCAGTGGCTCAAACAGAGGACCTCTGAGAGTCCTGAAGACCATTGAGCATTCTAGCCCCCTCTAAGGAACTTCACTATCAGGTCATACCTTCCAACTCCCACAGCAATGGGAACGTGGTATGCAGCGGTAGCTGCAACATAGACCTTGCGCGTGGATGGGGACCCCCTTTATGAACATCCAGCAGTTCTTGTAGGAAAGACAAGATTGATGCAACGTCACAAGATAAATAGTCTTTTCTTCCGGGCTTCATACCAGAAAAGACAGACCACTTGAGGGCATAAAGGTACCTAGTGGAGTGCACTCTTGCCTCTGAAATAGTATTCATGACTCTCTGAGGGAGGCATGGAGGCTCCTGTAGAGAGGTCACAAATGGAGGCCCCACAACTTGGGTTGGGGGTGCCAAATTGTCCCTTTTGCCTGGGAAATTAGGTCCCTCCTCTGTGGGATTGGCCATAAAGCTGTTGACAGCAGCTGCAACATTCCGGGGAACCATGACTGGTTCTACCAGAGCAGGGCCACTAGAATGACCGAGTTTCTGTCCTCTCTGATTCATCTGATGACCTGAGGGAGCAAAGCTACCGGGTTAAGGCATACAAGCGCAAGCTGGGCCACTTGTGGGCTAGCAGATCCTTCTGACTTGAGAAGAATATTTGGCAGTGATAATTTTCTTAGATAGTTTCTTTGATAGTTTTCAGTGATAATTTTCTTGGCGAAGAGGCTGACATAACATTATAAGAACAGTATTGTAATTGAATATTGTAAATTCTTTGTGCTTTAGCCTAGTTGCCAGTGTTTCAGCATTGTTGTTATGTTAATAGGCACATCTACAATGGGAGTTACACATTCAGACAAGCACAGTCAAGTTCACATGCGCATTTGAGTCCTTTTGTGCAGATGCGAAAAAGTATTTTGGCGCACCGCTGCGAGTGTCCCGGACGATTCTCATGAATAGATGTATAATACAATCGGAATAAAAACTACAAATGCCAAAGTGCATCAACACTGACTGAGCAACTGTTATGTTTCGTGCTGCAATAAACTGCTTTTCATGCCTTCTGTCAGCAGAGCATGTGCAAAGGATGTATAACTAGATGTATGAGTGAGTAGTATTTAATGAATCTATTTTCCAAACCGTGTTTTTGTCTTGAATCACTACGGTACACATATAATACGTTTTTATATTCTGACTATCCAGTTCGGGTAGCAGCGCTGCGGAGGAGCACAGTCCCTGCATGACTCGCCATAGACATAAACAGAGAGAAGTAGCTCCGGCTGCAATGTGCTTCCGCAAGACGCATGCAGTTCTGTTTATTAACCACTAGAGCGCCTAAAGTCACAGACTGCTATTGCTCCGAGTATTGGCATGATTGCAAATGTGAAACTGATCTTGCACAAAAGTCCAATAGACAACAATTTAAGCAACAATACTGTCTATTTCGTGAATATTGGGTGCATCTCCAAGCGGTTCGATTCGAGTGACTTTGCATTTGAATGGTTGATGAATGACTCGCACATAGACTTGTCGCCACCTACTGGCTGTTTTATTTTCATATTTATACTTTGCATGGACTTTCAACTTAGGTTATGTACAAGTTAAACTTAAACTATTTCTAAATTCAAACACTTAAAACATTTATTCAACATTATTTACCCATGAGCTGCATTAAGTAGGCCTATATGTAAATGTCTAAACAACACTTCAGATAGAGCTGCTGTGCCACTCCTACAGTGCAGAGATTGATCTTTTGATGCTGATTTCATAAGATTATAACAGTCTGTTTGTGTATTATTGCTCTAACTGAATATATTGTTTAAATTAACATTTTAAAAACAACTTTTCTATTTTAATTGAAGAAATTGACAAGATGATGCATACATTTAATAAGATTAGAAAACATTGCTCTTATAATGGTAAAAATGCCCCAGGACATTAATTTAAAGGGACAAAGATCATCCTGTAATGGGAAAGTTATAATTGAAGTGCATGCTATTGATCAGAAAGTGCTCCTAAATTTTTTTTTATAGGAGCAAAATCATCAAGCTCCTCAAGAAAAATGTTAGCTTGTAGAACCCTGAAGATGGAGAGGTGGCGTCTTTCTGGTCTTAATGTGCACCATCAAGCTTGAAAGGACCATTTACTTGTATATAAAACAGAGATAGTATCCGCCAGGTCACAGTATTTTTCTCAGATAATTGTCAATAACCAAAAAAACCCTGGCAATTGTTCCATAGTATTAACAAACTGCTCAAAGTCAACAATGCTTTAAATATGCCTGTTTTAGATCACCTTTGTAATAGATTTCCTGCCTATTTCAGGTCTAAGATTGACAACGCTCGGAAATGCATCACCGGTTTCACAACGGTTTCTTCTTTTACTATCCCTTATTTTTCTGGCACATCTTTTTCTACATTTTCCTCTCTGGATCTGGCCTCTCTCTGTAAGGAGGTTTCTCAAATGAAAGCAGCCACCTCCATAGTTGATCCTATTTCAACTCTGTTGTTTAAATCATGCTTTGCCTCTGTTGGTTCCGTTGTTTTGTGTATAATAAATGAGTCCCTGTGTAAGGGTGTTGTACCCTGCTTTTTTTGCGGATTTTGACCACTTTAACAATTTTCGTCCATTTCTAATTTAACATTTCTCACAAAAATTCTGGAGTGTATTGTGGTTTCTCAGTTGCACACCTATCTCACTGTGAACAATCTTTTTGAACCCCTTCAATCTGGCTTTCGCAAACTCCACAGTGCTGAAACGGTGTTAGTTAAGGTTACTAATGACTTATTGATTACTGCGGACTCTGGCTGTCTTTCAATATTGATCCTTCTCTATCTAAGTGCAGCGTTTGACACTGTGGATCACTCTCTGTTACTCACTCACCTGAAAACCATCTTTGGGGTTACTGACACTGTATTAAACTGGTTCAAGTCTTATCTTTCAGATCAGCGTCAGTTTATCTCTCTTGGTGGACGTCATTCAAAGTTGGTTAAGTTTAATTTGGCATCCCACAGAGTTCAATTTTGAGTCCCCTTCTTTTTAACATGTACACATCTATCCTCTTGGTTAGCTTTTAAGATCTCTTGGTCTTAAGTTCCATTTATATTCAGATGACACCCAGATCTACATCTACACAAAACCGGGTGATAATGCAGCCATAAGCTTTCTTGAACATAGCATAGTTAAGGTAAAAATTTGAGGAAAAAAAATCTCCATTTTCTGTCTCAATAGTAATTAAACTATATGTGACACAAATGTAACATTTGCCCCCCATGTCCCCCCTTTTTTTTTACCTCCGAAACATTGAAAAACTGCGCCCCATGTTATTCTTTTCTGTTGCTGAAAAATTGATTTACAAACTCAAAATCTACCTTGAATAAATTACAGTCAGTTAAAAATTCTGCTGCTAGAATTCTTACATGGACCAGGACAAGTGAACACATCACTCCAGTTTTAGAGTCACTGCACTGGTCAGGTTTCAGATTGATTTTAAAATTATCATGCTGACCTACAAGGCCCTACATGGTTTGGTGCCTCATTACTTTTCTCTACTTTAACAGTTTACACTCCTAGACGTGATCTCTGCTCCTCTGATTAGGGTCTTTTAGTTGTACCTCCTATCCGTTTACATACTATGGGTGACCGGGCCTTCTCCACTTGTGCAACTAAACTATGCAATTCACTTCCATTTGTGATCAGACAGGCTGATTCTTTTAGTGTTTTAAAATCTGCTCTTAAAAAAAAATTTTTTTTTAGAATGGCTTTTATGTGATTTTTTTGTGTGTGTGTTACATGTATGATGTGCGTTTATATGTTTATGCTTTAAAGTACTTTTAAAGGCTATATAAAATAAGGATTATTATTATTATTATTATTATTATTATTTTTAATCCATTAAAGTTACATAAATTAGTCAAGAGCAGTAAGTGATTGTTTGTCTTTTTCTAGTTTTAATAACATTAACAACATAGAGAGTGGCACAGCTGTTGTCCCTTTAAGACCTGATGCACACATGAATCCAAAATACTGTTCTTGTTACACATTCTTCCTGAACTGTTGAATGTGAATGAATGTGTTTACATCAATACTGACCGGCATTGTGACTTTATTTTTGAGTGTATTTGACCATTAATAAGCTGGGGAAAAGAAGATAATTTTTGCACTTGTCAGAGGCGGCTTTATTACTGTGTGTGCGCTTCAGATGTGAGCACAAAATATGTGGCAATGAGTAGAATTATGTGTAATCACGTGCGAAATTTAGACCCGTCACACCAACACTATTTAACCGGAGTGAATGAGAGGAGGCGTGTGCATGTCAACTCGCTGTCGGCTGGAGAGGAGAGCAAAAAAGCGCAGCTTGTATCGGTGTATCGATACTGTAAAAAGGAGTATTGGGATCGTTTAAGATATTGCAGGATCTATACATATCGAAATATTGTAAATATTTAAATAAATGTTTTTGACAACACTATATCAAGGGTATCTGATTTATAGAAAAGGCTTCATTTTACTGGTGTTTATTCTAGGGTGACCATATTTTGATTACTGAAAACCAGGACACTCAGCCCAGCAATGAAATACTCAAATGATAATTGAGTGCCGATCAATTTAATGGCCCAATGGAAAATAATGAAAACCATGATATTTTCATCACTTTATAAAAAACAGCCAGGACCGCCAGGACAGGACTTGAAAACAGGACATTTAGTCACCCTAGTTTATTCACTATTCAGGTTCATTTCATGCAGCTATTCCTCCTTTTAGATTTTTCTTTTTCGAAAACATTGATGCATTGATAACTAGCAGTGTTATGTTTCTAGTAATATTTTGGCATGTTATATTTTTTAATATAGGTATGTAGGAATATTTTTATTTGTCAACATTAACATCAACAATGTTTTAATTCAAATATCTTCATTATCGCCATGACACACATGCCTTGCCCCCTGCACACAATTTAAAAAGATTCCCATGACAGGAGCGGACTCAGGCTGGAGCCAAGACTGGTCTTTGCTCAGGGGCTGGAGCAAATGCGTGTGTGGCCTAAACACACATAACAGCAGCAATATAGCTGGAAAGGACCACCTCTTCTATCCCACCAGAGCAGACAGGAAGGGAAGGCTCAGGAATTTCACTCACTGGAATGGACTGGGGATTCTCTCTCACTGGAACAGACTCTGGAATTTCTCTTACTGGTGCGGATTCTGTGATTTCACTCTCTGGGCAGATGCAGGTATTTCACTTTCTGGAGTGGATGGAGGGATTTCACTCTCTGGAGCGGATTTTCACACAATGGAACGTACTCTGGAATTTTTCTCAAAGGAACGGACTCAGGAATGTCACACTCAGGAATGGACTTGGGAACATTACTCAATGGATCAGACTCTGGAAGATCACTCACTGAAAGCATTGTGACAATAGATCAGGTGTGTCCAATCCTGCTCCTGGAGGGCCACTGTCCTGCAGAGTTTAGCTCCACCCCAATTAAACAGACCTGTACCAGCTAATCAAGGTCTTATTAGGCATACTAGAAACTTCCAGACAGTTGTGTTGAGGCAAGTTGGAGCTAAACTCTGCAGGACAGTGGCCCTTTGGACACCCCTGCCATAGAGGGTATGCATTGACATCACATTCCTGTCAGAACATGCCCCCTCAGCTGGACTGAGTGGCATAAGAGCTGCTGCGTTACTGGATTTAATATGGGAAACTGTGAAAACACAAGTTAAACAATTATCAGTTTAAACTAAAGGTTGGACTCGATATAGTGTTCCTTACAACTTACCAAAGATCTAGTGACCCAATGATATTGACATGAAGCCAGGAATCGTGTTTCCTGACATTTCTATGAGCCTGATTTCGATACCAGGGAAATTGTTCAAGCAAATTTGCCTGTTAACTCTTTAAATAAATACTATATAGGTAGGTCACTTATATCAATGTTATATATATATATAAGTCATATAGTTCAGCCTAGTTCAGTTCTTGTCAGTGATTGTTTAAAAATAATTTATGCAGATTATAAGATGGTAAATATTTAATTGATGAGTTGTCATACAATACATAACAATATAGGGTATGATTTTACCACAATATTCAACATATTGGCACAAAATAACTGCAAATTCATGTTTCGTTGCCTGGAAAGTGTTTCAATGAATTGCAGCTCTCCATTTGCTACTCTTATCTGTAGCTTTTAGCAGTCTGTAAAAATATACCTCAGATTTTGTTTCAAATATATTTGTACAGTCAATCTCAAAGCTCTTTGCTGTTATAGATGTGTTTTGTCTGTTTTTGGCGGCATTCACACTGAAAACCAATGCTGTCGCTCAATCTTTTTGCCACTCAGTGGGCATAACCGCAGTCCTTCTGGATGACGGTGACATCACGTGCATACCCTCTATTGGAATTGGCAATGCTATAATCCTTGGAACGGGAATATTACTCACTAAAACAGATTCTCAGCTGTATTCTGGAGTGGATTCTGGGGCTGGAGTGGACTCTGGAGAGGATAAGGTTGTCCCAGTGATCAGGGATGTGGAGGGTTTGGTTGCAGGATCGGGGTGAGTTGGAGCGCCCAAACGCTTTCGGGGTTTGTGACTGGATGAGGGTTGTAATTGTCTTCTTTAACTTCTTCCACCAAGAAATCATAACCATTTATCTAAGGGTTACAGTGCATCAGGAAAGTATTCATAGCGCTTCACTTTTTCCAAATTTTATGTTACAGCCTTATTCCAAAATAGATTAACTTCATTATTTTCCTAAAAATTCTACAAACAATACCCCATAATGACATCGTAAAAGAAGTTAGTTTGAAATCTTTGCAAATGTATAAAAATAAAAAATAAATCACGTACATAAGTATTCACAGCCTTTGCTCAATACTTTGTTGAAGCACCTTTGGCACCAATTACAGCCTCCAGTCTTTTTGAGGATGATGCTACAAGCTTGGCACACCTATTTTTGGGCAGTTTTCCCATTCTTCTTTGCAGGACCACTCCATCAGGTTAGATGGGGAGCGTCGGTGCACAGCTGTTTTTTAGATATCTATAGAGATATTCAAGTCTGGGCTCTGCCTGTGCTACTCAAGGACATTTGCAGAGTTGTTCTGTAGCCACTCCTTTGTTATGTTTGCTGTGTGCTTATGGTCGTTGACTTGTTGGAAGATGAACTTTCGGCCCAGTCTGAGGTCCAGAGCGCTCTGGAGCAGGTTTTCATCAAGGCTGTTTCTGTACATTGCTACATTCATCTTTTCCTCGATCCGGAGTTGTCTCCCAGTTCCTGTCGCTGAAAAACATCCCCACAGCATGATGCTACCACGACCATGCTTCACTGTAGGGATGCTATTGGCCTGGTGATGAGCGGTGCCTGGTTTTCTCCAGATATGATGCTTGCCATTCAGGCCAAAGAGTTCAAGCTTTGTTTAATCAGACCAGAGGATTTTGTTTCTCATGGTCTGAGAGTCCTTTAGGTGCCTTTTGGCAAACTCCAGATGGGCTGTCATGTGCCTTTTACGGAAGACTGGCTTCCGTCTGGCCACTCTACTATACAGGCCTGATTGGTGGAGTGCTGCGGAGATGGTTGTTCTTCTGGAAAGTTCTCCTCTTTCCACAGAGAACCGCTGGAGCTCTGTCAGAGTGACCATCCTGACTAAGGCCCTTCACCCCCGATTGCTCAGATTGGCTGTGCAGCAAGCTGTAGGAAGAGTCCTGGTGGTTCCAAACTTCTTCCATTTACGGATGATGGAGGCCACTGTGCTCATTGGGACCTTCAATGCTGCAAAAATGTTTCTGTACTGTTCCCCAGATCTGTGCCTTGATACAATCCTGTTTCGGAGGTCTACAGACAATTCCATGGACTTCATGGCTTGGACATTTTTTTTTTCTTTTAGGTCTGGTATTCTGTCATACTGTTGTGTAGATCCAAAGCACAAGTCGAAGGGAGAAATCCAAAGAAACCTTTATTTAAATCCAACAACTGAAATACAGGTGAACTGCTACACAAACAACTAAACATGACTCATAAAAGACAAGGAAATAACTGAAACTGAGGACTTATATACACAGAAAACAAAGGGAGCTAATTAACAATACAGCTGAAAAGAATACTTAAATCAATTAGAAACCATAGGTGACAAACTTATCCAAACCCTATGCAAGGAAAGTCCTTGGCTTTACTCCATTCTTCCCTTCCTTACCGGGGCAGGAGCCAGTGCCAACCCAAGGGCAGAGCTTAAAGGTCTGGTAATGCCTGCCATGCCAGCATCATCTTCATAGAACCCACAAGGAAGTCGCCTACTCATATAATACCAAGGGGGAGACAGCTTAGCCATGTCATTATGCTAAAGTTTTGAAGTCTAGAACTACCCCTTAGAGAATCTCCAATGAGAAGGTAGCTCTGCACAGATGAAAGAAGGCACCGCCTGCTTAAGGCACCCAGGGAAGGCAGCTAGCAAGGGAGCCATCTGACAAGGGAGCTGCCCGATTGTGAGAAATACAGGTGAAGCAGCTTTCACGACGCAAAAGCTGTGCAGAGGGGAGGCAGCTCACCTAACCTTAAGGCCCTTCCTGCTTACTGGACCTGAATAAAGGGTAAGGAAGCCAGCACCTCGTTAGAAATAAGGAACGTCTTACTTAAAAGGGCCATCCTCAGGTGAAGAAGTTCCAAAATACTTATGAATACTTGCTTTGAATAGGGCCCAAGGAAGACTGGGGAAGGAAATTACACTCTACATTCTAATGGATTCTAATGGAGAGCTGCCTGCTTAACAAACCAGAGTAAGGGGGAAGGCAGCTTCACCTTAGTGTATTGCAATGACATGTGAAGGGTTCGACTGCCTAAGGACTTGTCCTGGGGAGGCAGCATCTACTATTAAAAAATAATCGAGCCATTGTCCTGCTGAAAGAAAAACTGGCTGTTTAAAAACTCCAAATTCTGGGGAGACAGCAACCCAAGAGCAATGGAAGAGAGCTGGTTGCTTGCAGACCTCTAATAAATGGGGGGCAGCTTCAACCTAGTAGTGCTTAAAGGTGTCATGAACTGGCTTTTTTATACTGTTGTCTGAGGTCAACTTATGACGTTTGTGTGGTTTTTACATTCAAAAACATCATAATGAATAAATAATGGGCTATTTTCTACACTGGTTTCGAGGCTCTCTCCTGAACGCTGGGTTTTGATGGACTTGCAGCACTGGAGGCTTGGAAGTAAATGACCACTGCTATGATTGGATAATATTTGCATATTTAATGAGCTTCAGCTCCCCTGTCAGTTCAGTTCATGAGGGAGGATTGTTTTGAAAGGCACAATCACAGGGCTCTTAAACATCTTTATCAAACAAACACAATGATTTATTTCTCTTCCACCCGCAATTGATTGGAATATTATTTTTGTATTACATGGCCCGCCCGATCAGTGGATATAAACCCGAACCGCGCACACACACACACACACACACACACACACACACACACACACACACACACACACACACACACACACACACACACACACACACACACACACACACACACATATTAGGGATGCTCATTTCGGTTAAATTTCCTGACCGACAACCGATGCTCATTAAACTATTATTAACCGTTAACTGACAAGATTATAATATTGAATTGATTAAATAAAAAATACAATTGACGAGTGTCTGTGACCTGTTAAAAATATTTCATTTTACTGTGCAAACACAACAAATCAACAACAACAAAACCTGGACACATTATCAAATTTTCACACACCTGCAGCGTTTCTGGCAACAGAGAAAAACTGAATACATTCATATAAATAAAAAGCATACAATAAATAGGCCTATACACAAAATATTTTTTTTAACTTAAATATTTACCAAATTAAGAAAACAAAACGAAAATACACCGATCGAATCTGTTTGAAGCTTTGAAGAGCCGGAATAGTTTTTTCCGTCAAGTAAAAATAGCAGGCCTACCTCAGTCCACACCTTGATTGGCTTTTATTTTTTTAAAGTAACATTTCTAAATGATGTGGGTTAGTCTGGAGCACAGCCTGTTGGCAGTTAGACCCATGGCAGAAAGCCTCGTTTATACTTTCGTCTGTCTCCGCAGTGCGAGCCTCCGCTGACTGCGCGTGCGCGCCTTTGTCTGAGGAAGTGTTTAGCCGCGCTCACCGTTGTGCTGTTCTTTGAAATGACAGAGTGCGACTTGGAGTAATTGTTTTATAAACCATCAAGAAACAGCGGCGAGAAGAACATACATAACAATGTTTACTTTAGTAAACTTGACCAAAACCACACTACGAAAAGCATTAAGGATTCGGATGGCACTGGTGCCCTGGGAATACAGAGATAACGCCTCGCTAGAACGGCCAGCCTCGGGAAGCGCCTTTCATTTGCTTTCCACCAGTCAAGAGCTTGTAGTACTGCTGTATTTTAATACCGCATAGCATATTTTGCAAATAACTTCGTAGCCCTTTTCTACGGAAATGGTCCCATATAGTCGGCTTCTTTCCCATTGCTTAATTTTGTGAAATATGTCTGCAGAGACGTGTGGTTGCAAGTGTCGCTGCTCCCCGTGAGATAACAAATACAGCATATTTTTCTTTAACCATAAAGCAAACAAACAAACAAAAAAAAGGTTAAAATAAATAGGCCTACCCTTTAAACCGTTTAACTGATAGTATTAATCGGTCAAAATTCTTACTATCGGTTAACGGTTAAACGGTCAATATGAGCATCCCTAACACATACACAAACACACACACACACACACACACACACACACACACACACACACACACACACACACACACACACACACACGTGCGCTCGCGCGCCCTTCAAATGTCAAGTCAAAAGAGAGTGAACAGTGCAGATCAAGAAAGGAATATTATTTCACTATTTGATATTCATCGGCCTGCCGGCTTACGGTTTGGTAGCCCATCTGGTAAACACATAGGCCCGGGATGTTGGGCTTTGCGAGCCCTGTCCCATACATGTCTGAGTCCAGCGTGCTAAAGGTATGTTATGTTAGAGACACGTACACATAATCAAAGCAATCTATAAGAATGCAATACTATTACATATAAAAAACATGTTTTACTCACATAAGTGTGAGTCACCATTCCTGTCGGCTCCACTATAGAAGGCACAGCATTGTGTTTTAATCTCAAATGTCTGCAAATCCAGCATCAACCTGAGATTTGTTTACAAACGATTCTGCAGTGAAATGAAGTGAACACCATGTCTTCCCCACATGAGCTGGAACTTCATTAAAAATAAAGTTCAACCACACATTCCTAATATTAGGATCCCAAGGAAGCTTATGAGACTGTGTTCTTCCACAACCAGGCATAGTGCAATATCTTGCTATCTTCTTTGGCATGTTTATTGCTGCTGGCTAGCGCAGCCCGAACAGCTCCATGAGTAGCCTACCCAAAAGTATCACACCCCAATCTTGATTCCTCCACCACCACATTCACACACACACACACACACACACACACACACACACACACACACACACACACACACACACACACACACACACACACACACACACACACACACACACACACACACACACACACACACACACACACACGCTATGCAACTCAGGCAACAACTATGGTGGAATCTGTTGTGCTTGCCGCCCGAGGGTATGATTTCATCATCAATAAGCGAAAGTAATTTGTGTTACTATGATTATTCATGTCTAATTGTTATTTAGCTTCTCTGCTTTGATGGCAAAGTCATTCTTGCCATCCCAAAAAATCAAACACGAGACTCATAGGAGTAATAAAACGTGATGTTCCAGGAAATCCCTAATATGGACAAAGACATAGTTTGTGCTTGCTTTTTATTAATTATTTGAAACTTAGCAAACTGGCAGCACCAGTAGTAAGATGAAAATATTTATCTTGAACTCTGTCATGGAAAATGTATAAAGCTTAGTTAAAAGTACAGCTATGATCTGCACATGATATTTAACATTGTTCACAGAGGAATAACACGCATGTTTCGGGCTTGCAGGCCTTCTTCAGTGTTTAAACCTAAATTTAACAATTTAATAATCAATTAAAAATGAATTTATACCTGTATGATATTATGCAGTAGCCAAATAGGACCAGCGGTTTAGAAAATGGATGAATGGATGATTCATCTGTGGGCACCATCTTTTAATTGACAGATAGCATTATTTGTTTTCTATAGATATTGTGATATTGTGAATTATTTTGGCCACAATAATTGTCTGGTTAAAAACTGGATATTGTGACAAGTTTGAACGGAAGATTATAATTTCTTTTAAATATTTTTTTGTTAAAAATGGAAGGCTGGGCGGAACATTTTGAAGGGTGTTCACTGTTCAGCTCAAAAGTCTGGAAACTAGAAAATGTGTACTAACCAAGTGGCAACCTCCCGCGGTCTCTCTTGAAGCCAATAGGAAAGTGATTAAACTGGAGTTCATCGACTGGCCACTAGAGACAGGCTCCAGAAGGGAGCAGAATCTCATTGAGCCCCATGTTAAAATGCCCAACTTTACAGCAGAATAAAACATGTTTACAGCATGGTACAAATTATAGTTTTGGTCTAAACGGCTAGTTTTGCCGTTCATGACAACTCTGAGCGGGGTGAATTTTTTTATAGCGCATTTGTTTACATTATATTAAGCCTTAAAGTTCTGCATAATTAAGGGCGTGGCCACTTTGAGTGGCAGGTGGGTAGCCATTTATCTGTTGTTTGTTAGTCACGCGTCACCTCAGCTCCGTGCACGTCCCGCCTCTTTGCCCATTTTCTGTTATCCGGGAGTGACGGTTGATGACGTGCTAAGATGGCAACTGCCAGCTGGACCCTACTTTACGCTTCAAAACTGCTCTGCAGAATCCTATGGGTGATGTCACGGACACTACGTCCATATTTTTATTCAGTCTATGGTACTAACTGAAACTCTAGATTTAATTGGATTAACAGTGCAAACATGACTTTTAGATACTTAACAACAGGGGTGCCCTGCATCTGGAAGGAGGCTTTTGTTCCAACTCTAATCAAACACAGATGAACCACAGACAAACAGGCATACTGTTGTTGTAGCACTATTGAAATTAAAGACAGTATAGGAGACAGACCACTGTCTCTCAAAATAAATGAGAGGAATCGCAATGCTTAAAGGCCACTGCATTACTGCTTAATCAGTCAATGGCTCAACAGTGGCTGTTGTATGAAGGTACCTCGTAATAAATTAGGTTTGGGTCAAGTTGACTGGTTTGCATGGCCCTTATTTTCCATATATATATATATATATATATATATATATATATATATATATATATATATATATATATATATATATATATATATATATATATATATATATATATATATATATATATATATATATATATATATATATATATATATATATATATATATATATATATATATATATATATATATATATATATATATATATATATATATGGAAAATAATGGAATATATGGAAAATAAGGGCCATGCAAACCAGTCAACTTGACCCAAACCTAGTTTATTACGAGGTACCTTCATACAACAGCCACTGTTGAGCCATGTGGGGTTTATATTTTCCCCTCTATTTGTCACTAAAGGGTTTGGGATTAGTTAATTGTTAATTGGTGTCATTTGTGGTTACGTAATTAGTCTCACGACAGGTGATTTGACCAAAAAACTTTGAACTGACTGCCAATAAGTAAATATGACAGATTTCAAATCACAGTTGTGATGAAACAAGTGCCTTTTGAAGTCAGTGATAATGCAAACTGATAGCTATATAGGAGATCTATTTAGGCATTATAGATCTCCTTCTTCCTACCTCTGGATACCGACTGGTAAAATAACTACAAAAAAAAAAACTAAAATCGTATTATATAAATACGAAAATGAATAAAATGCAAACACACAATTATTAAACTTTAATTAAAACAGTTTGTAATTGTAATTAAAACAGGATTGAACACTCTTGTTTGGCACTTTTATCTATGTTTGATATTTGGAGACATAAGAAAATATGTCATGCAAGCCACCCCCAAAGCTACACTAAAGAAGCATTTTCTTCTCCTGTTTTTTCTTTCTTTCCAAACTTGTTGTAAGGGAAAAACTGAGATAGAGGGGATAGGATACAAAGAGTGGATTGTGTAAAATGGGTCTTGTGACAGTATTCAGGCAGCAAGGCTCCAAGGATAGAGTGATGTGTGGAGCAGAGTCCGTGCGTGTGTTTGTGGAGGGGAGCGCTTATCCAATGGCCAACTCAGGCGTAAGCTGTCAGGCCCAGGTCACGTGACCGCCGTTGTCATGACGAGCAAGCGTCATCCCATGTACAATGCTCAGCCGTGCAGCTCAGCAGGCAGTCAGAGGCTTAGACTGAGCTCTACAATGAACTTACACTTTATTTAATTCTGCTTCATAGCCTTAATGTGACTCTAATATATTGTGCATTACAAAGACTGCAATAAGCCGCAAAAAAAAAAAAAAATCCTTATCAGTATCTTTGCGTAGTTGACAAAGAACTTGCCAGTTTTTTTTTTTGTTCAACATTTAATGTTTTATATTATATTATATTATATTATATTATATTATATTATATTATATTATATTATATTATATTATATTAATTATATTATATTATATTATATTATATTTTATTATATTATATAAATACTTACTGAGAAAAGCCTCAAAATGAAGATAATTCAAAGACATTACATTACTTTACATTATTGTGCAAGGGGCTTACAGGCAGAGGTCACATTAACCAAATATTTTCCATCACTGACTGAATTTTTGTGACGAGAGGTAGGGGGTTCCGAAAGATGAATGCTACAACAGAAATTAACCCCAAACCCTACCACACATCCTAACAGGCAGCTTCTGTGACCAATTGTAAAGACTTTTTGGAATGCCCATTACTTACAACATGCAGAAACCCACACTTGAAATTGACGGACAATCAGAAAGTCTAACGTGACCTCTGTTTACAAATCAAATTATTATGTAATCTTTGTCTTATTTTCCAGTAAAATTATGTAAATGTAACATTTACAGTACATGAGATGTAAAATTGTGTAAGGTGTTAAGACCTTGTCAGACAATATAATTTGAATGTGTAATTTTTTTACCATTTCCATTTTGTAATCTGCAAATTGAATGTCGCTTCAGCCTCAAACTTTTTGCTTGGAACAAAACAAGCTATAATTTTATTTGAAATGAGAAAGGGTAACAGTTCTCATTTGTTAACATGAGTTAGTTATTTAAATTAGTTAATATAAATGTTCATCTTCATTTTAGTTTACAGGGTATTAACCAATGTTAACAGAAACACATTTTAATCTTAGAAATGCATTTTTCATTGTTAGTTCATGTTAAATAATGTAACAAACCATATTCAAGTGTTACCAAAAAAGCATTAGCAATTTTGATTCTCATGTCTTTTTTTTTTTTTTTTCAAGATATTAAAACAGGAACAATTAAGGTACTGATAAATATGATGCAGTATAGGACTGTACTATCTGTTCACTCCAGTTTATTAATTCCAGAATGTGAATGAGCATCTTTAGAGTATAGGCCCAAGAGAAAATACTGACAACACCGTTAGTCAGCATAGACATAGTTATCACATGACCTATGACTCTTATTAATGAATTCAGTTTGAAAGGTGATGGATATAAGCATCAGTAGTCAAAAGCATTCTTTTTACTCAAATTGTCTTATAGTAATAATTCTCTGAGACTAGAATAAAACCTTTCAAGGTTTTAAGACTCTAAGAAGGCCTGGTTTGAAACCCATTCCATGAAGCTCTCTATGCACTGTTCTTGAGCTATTCTGAAGGCCACACAAAGTTTGGAGGTCTTTAGCTGTTGACTCTGCAGAAAGTTTGCGACTTCTGCGCACTGTGTGCTTCAGCATGCGCTGACCCGCTTTTTGATTTTAATATGGCCTGATGTTGTTGATGTTGTTCCCAGTTGCTTTCACTTTCTCATAATACCACTAACTGTTGACCGTGGAATATTTAGTAATGAGAAAATTTTACGAATGGACTTATTGCACAGGTGGCAACCTATCACGGTGCCATGCTTGAATTCACTGAGCTCCTGAGAGCGACTCATTCATTCACAAATGTTTATAGAAGCAGTCTGCATGCCTAAGTGATTGGAACACCTGAATTCAGTTATTTGAAGGGGTGTCCCAATACTTTTGGCAATATAGTGTATGTTTTTTTATGATTGACAAATTTTACACCACGGTTCCAGGTTGGTGAAGTACAGCAGAAACACTTTATCTCCTTTTAGGGTTTGATGGTGGTGGATGACTTTCAGGCCTGGCTAACTCTAACATTTAACCTCATTAACACGGAAGCTTCTCAGGGCACTGTCACTTAACTCAGGCATGGGTGCCAAGTCATGACTTAATAAATAAAGACTCAAGTCAGAATATTCTGGCCACACTTCAGTAAAGTACTGGGGCTGTCAAGCTTTAAAATGCATAACAAAAGTATCATAAAAGTGGTCACTTATTCACTGAAAATCTTGACATCCACTAGCTCTCCTTGGTGTGCCATTTAGTTAGTCAAATTACAAACTGTCAAAATTATTGTCCAAGTCAGTTAAATGCTTCAAAGGATCCATATAAATAATTGGTTTATTAATAGATTTTTTTTTGTTCTCGCATAAAAGCTAAAGTATTATTTATGTTGTTTATAGGATATTCTATGGTGGAAATATCTTAATGTGAGGTAACTTGCATGAATTTGTCTTCTCTTCCTCTCATAGGCTGGTGTCGTCCATTCACGCTGTTATGGCCACTGCAGCTGGAATCATCGTGGTGTCCTCCTGCAAAGGCAACGTGATTATGGACAGGTAAGTGAACCAGTCCTGTTGCACACCTTTCACAGTGTACCAATAATGAGCTTTTCTGCAGCAAAGGATTATATTGCCCTGCATCTTTGTGTAAAGGTAATGATAAAACAGATGAAGCAGCACTAGATGCTGATTGGTCAATACAGAGTACATTTGTGCTGCTATGAAGACATCTAGATACAGTGCTTATAATAGAAATAAGGCGCCTGTCAAACTGTATTACTTATTTTAGTAACCAATTACAATTAAATTCTACATTAACGTTTAAATGATTAGTTCAGTAAGATTTTTTTTTAAAGATTTTTTTTTCTTTTTTCAGCAAGGACACAAATTGATGCAAAAGTGACTCAAGTCTTTTACAATATCTTTTACTTTTCACTACATTTATTTTACAAAAAAAATCAAATTTAAAATAAATGCTGTTCTTATGAACTTTCCATGATCAAAGAATCCTGAAAAATGTATCAGTTTCCATGAACATATTGAGCAGTACAACAGTTGTCAACATTGATAATAAAAATAAATGTATCTTGAGCACCAAATCAGCAGATCATGTGATACTGAAGACTGGAGTAATGGTGAAGAAAATTCAGCTTTACCATCACAGGAATAAATTACATTTTAAAATATATTAAAATATAAAACCGTTATCTTACACTCACCTAAAGGATTATTAGGAACACCTGTTCAATTTCTCATTAATGCAATTATCTAATCAACCAATCAGATGGCAGTTGCTTCAATGCATTTAGGGGTGTGGTCCTGGTCAAGACAATCTCCTGAACTCCAAACTGAATGTCAGAATGGGAAAGAAAGGTGATTTAAGCAATTTTGAGCGTGGCATGGTTGTTGGTGCCAAACGTGCCGGTCTGAGTATTTCACAATCTGCTCAGTTACTGGGATTTTTACGCACAACCATTTCTAGGGTTTACAAAGAATGGTGTGAAAAGAGAAAAACATCCAGTATGCGGCAGTCCTGTGGGCGAAAATGCCTTGTTGATGCTAGAGGTCAGAGGAGAATGGGTCGACTGGTTCAAGCTGATAGAAGAGCAACTTTGACTGAAATAACCACTCGTTACAACCGAGGTATGCAGCAAAGCATTTGTGAAGCCACAACACGCACAACCTTGAGGCGGATGGGCTACAACAGCAGAAGACCCCACCAGGTACCACTCATCTCCACTACAAATAGGAAAAAGAGGCTACAATTTGCACGAGCTCACCAAAATTGGACAGTTGAAGACTGGAAAAATGTTGCCTGGTCTGAAGAGTCTTGATTTCTGTTGAGACATTCAGATGGTAGAGTCAGAATTTGGTGTAAACAGAATGAGAACATGGATCCATCATGCCTTGTTACAGGCTGGTGGTGGTGGTGTAATGGTGTGGGGGATGTTTTCTTGGCACACTTTAGTCCCCTTAGTGCCAATTGGGCATCGTTTAAATGCCACAGCCTACCTGAGCATTGTTTTTTGATCATGTCCATCCCTTTATGACCACCATGTACCCATCCTCTGATGGCTACTTCCAGCAGGATAATGCACCATGTCACAAAGCTCGAATCATTTCAAATTGGTTTCTTTAACATGACAATGAGTTCACGGTACTAAAATGGCCCCCACAGTCACCAAATCTCAACCCAATAGAGCATCTTTGGGATGTGGTGGAACAGGAGCTTTGTGCCCTGGATGTGCATCCCACAAATCTCCATCAACTGCAAGATGCTATCCTATCAATATGGGCCAACATTTCTAAAGAATGCTTTCAGCACCTTGTTGAATCAATGCCACGTAAAATTTAAGGCAGTTCTGAAGGCGAAAGGGGGTCAAGCACAGTATTAGTATGGTGTTCATAATAATCCTTTAGGTGAGTGTAAATTATAATATTAATTCACAATATTTCTGTTTTTACTATATTTTACTTTATAAATTCAGCTTTGGTGAGCATAAGACACGTTTCAATTGTAGTGTACATTCAATGGTACATACAATGGTAGTGTAGTTCACAAATTATGAAAATACAGAATAAAATTACAGAATAGGAAATTTGCTTAAATCCTCTTTCTCTAAAGCATCACTAAACTTTGTCAGAAGTTTGATGTTCAAAATCGCGGTGATGTTGCTTTAAGAAGGTGTTTCGTTAGACCCTGCCTGCCCATGCCATTGTTTACCTCAGTGTCCAATCACAACAGCCTCAGTGCTTCAACTGTGCTTCCCTCTATTATCATGCCACATCTGCTGACCCCTTTGGCTCCGCCCCCACCCCAAGGACACATGGAGGAGGAGATTAGGTACATGGAGTCCCAGGGCAACAGCTGTTACCTTCCTCTGTGCCTTTCCTCTCTCTGCCCTTCCCTGGCACTAGACTGACACCTGCAATTTCAGCCTCTGCCACCTGTTCATGTGTGCTGGGTGAAATGTGTGCGTGTGTTTGTAGCATAACAGAGTAATCCACAAAGGCACTTGCCAGGCAGGCCTAGAGAAAACTCCCAACCACCCTGCTAATCCCCCAAAGGCTTAATACTTGGCTTGAGCACATGCGTAGCCATGATCCTCAGTGACAAGGAGCATCCAATGATACTGTGAGTGTTAAAGGAACAGTTTGCTCAAACATTTAAATTCTGTCATTATTTATAGAAATATTTCAGATATTTCACAGGATGTGTAAACTACTATTTTCCATCTTAGTGGATGGGGACCAGAGGCAGCTGTGGTTACCTTCCACTTTGATTAAATAGAAAGGACCAGCTTGGACATTCTGCTAGATAACTCTTTTTGTTTTCCACCCAAGAAACAACAAAAAAGTTAATGTTGAAGTTATCAAAGAAGTCTGTTATGCTCAAAAATACAATAAAACCGCAATATTGGGAAATATTATTACAATTTAAAGCAGATTTTCTATTTTAATATATTTTAAAATTCCAGTGATGGCAAAGCAGAATTTTCAGCAGCTACTGTTTTCAGTGTCACATTAAATCATTCTATTATGCCGATTTGGTACTCAATAAACATTCTTCTTCTTATTATTATATGTTGAAAACTGTTGTGCTGCTTAATTTTTATGGCAACCATGATACAATTTTTCAGGTTTCTTTGGTGAATAGAAAGTTCGACTCAACAACATTTATTTGAAATTGAAAACTTTTGTAACATGTTTTTACTGTAACTTGTGATCAATCTTTGCTGAATAAAGGTAATCATTTATTTAACAAAAACCTACTGACCCCAAACTTCTGAACAGTAAGATATTGCACAAGATATATGCGATGGTACTATACAGAATGTTTTCCATATAAAGGAAGTGGATGGTTTCTGCCAAACTCCAAAAAGAATAGAGTAATCACCATAAAAGTATCATAAACAAATTGTGCATTATTCCAAATCTTCTGAAAAGTTTATGCATACTGTTCGTTGATATGTGTGTATGTTAATTTGCATGTCTATGGTAATAATTTTCCTATGACCCAGGCTTTTGTGTACCTTAACTATTATGTTTTCTTTTAGTTTGTTAATATGAAAAATAAATAAATATCTTGAAAAAAATCTTATATTTACCATATAATTTATGCATATCTCATCTGTGGAGTGTATGAACAGTGTATAAATGTTTCAGGACAGTGTAGCTGTAAGCTCTCTGTGTTAATTAAAGAATTCACCACTAATCACATGTGCAAAGTCTGTGGATCAGTGTGACGTTGCTGTAGGTTATCCCGCACGCACACACGCACACACACACGCACGCATGCACGCACGCACACAATTTACTTAGCTATCAAAAATGAGTACATGTCTTTTTTATATAAAGGTAATAATAAATAATGGCCTGCACCAAAAACAATAATGCATAAATAATGTATAAACTGTTTTTACAATTGAAGATTTTCTGCAGACAGATTTGTCTTTTGTCTTATATGTTCTAATTCTAATGCAAATAGTATTATTATATAACATTATATCCATCCATCTAAAAATATTTTTTTTGTAATTCATCCTGCCACATAGTAAATGTATAATGTAAAATCTAATTTGGACAATATCTGTAGCCTGTAGCCTATTTAAAATTGCCACTAGCTACTTACATAATGAAATGTGGCAAACAAACATGACACATTTTAGCTAACCCTTACAGAAACAGAATACATTTGTCTGTTTCAATCCACACCCTTATGAAGGCTCTTCAAGCTATTATGTCAATTATAATTTTAAATGTTACAGTTCTATTTTAATAAAGAACTATTTAATATATTGCTCCACATGAGTGCTTTAGATCTCTTGTTTCTCAGTGAAATGATAAATATCTAGCTAATAAGTTTGGGGTCGGTAACATTTTTAAATGTTTTTGAAAGAATTTGTGCTCACCAAAGCTGCATTTATTTGATAAAAAAATACAGTAACAATGTAAATTGTTATAATATTTCACTATATATATATATATATATATATATATATATATATATATATATATATATATATATATATATATATATATATATATATATATATATATATATATATATATATATATATATATATATATATATATATATATATATATATATATATATGATAGAGGAAGTGAGATTACATAACAGAAAGCAGAAAAAAGGATATACATATAATATTATATATATAATAATAATTACAAATTCCTTATAACATCAATTGCTATTAACATAGGGTATTATACTTGCACATGGTATTAATATATGTATTTTAAAATGTAATTTATTCCTGTGATGGCAGAGCTGAATTGTGGCAGAGTAGCCATTAGACTTCAGTATCACATGATCCTTCAGAAATCATTTTAATATGCTGATTTGATGCTTAAGAAACATTTCTTCTTATTATCAATGTTTGATTATCTTCTTATTATCAACAGTTGTGCTACTTATTATTTTTTTGAAAACTTTTGAATAAAAAGTTCAAAAGAACAGCATTTATTTGAAATAGAAATCTTCTGTACTGATGTAAAATCAATGTCTTTACTGTCTCTTTTGATCAATGTAATGCAAAGTATTAATTTCTTAAAATAAAAAGTTCTTACTGACCCCACTTTTTTTAAATAAAAACTTTTATGGTGTATGAGAATGGGCTTATTTGTAATTTGTTTGAAATCACTCCACACATGATTTGTTCACCTATTCTGTTCATCTTCTGTTCCAGACACTGGCTGACCACCTATTTTGTCATTTGGTATGGCGTCCCCTACATGTCATACGACATCTTCGCCATGTACCTCAGCCATTACTATCGCTTCCGGGTCAAAGGTCACAAGGACTATAAAAGCCACTCTCTACGAACCGTCAACTCATTTGTGAGGAAAGAGTTCCTGCTGGTCCTCCATCACATTGCACTACTCGCCATCCTTCTGCCTGTGACTCTGGTGAGAGAGAGGACAGAAATACAGGGATAGAGACTCAGGATGAGTGATATGACAACCAATAATATGATGGGAGAGAGTAATGGGCCTTCTCAAATAACCACCTCCACCTATAGCCAGGACCAAATGGGAGGGAATGTAAAAAGGGGAATGCAGTGCTTTTGTGTCCGTTAAGTACATGATTCTATGAGAAACAATTACCTTAATAGCAGCTGTTACGCTGGCAGAGTACATGCAGTGGGACAGACACACACACTGATGGAAACCTGGTCTTTTGTTTGGTGTCTCTGAGCTGTCAGTGGTGATATGAGATCACTTTACCCACGCTTCCATTATTCACACACAGCTGCTACTCAGATACCACCCCCCACACACGCTGCTTTGTGCTCCTGTTCCACAAAATGTCCCACAAAACAAGTCACAGACATGGACAAACAGATTTTGACATGCATAGTAATAACACAAAGAAGGGCAAAGCCCCAGATCACCACAACAAAACATCTGGCTGTTATACAAGATATATAACAATTAACTTTTTTCTTTTTTAGATTTATATTATTCATCCATACAGTAAGGCATTTTGCATGAACAAAGAGGATGTATAGATAAATTAAATATAGATAAATATTATAGAAGACATAGACTCCCATCACTTCCCCCATACAGTGTGGTATAAGATTACGCTTCAGGTTAGCTGGGAGGGTTCAGGTGGCTGTTCTAACTGGTCATTCTTATCTTGTTACATTTATACACACATTACACACCTTTGATCCACCATATCCAGCATTCTGTATCATAACATACATATGATGTGGACCATTTGCAAAACTAGCCATAGAGTAATTTCTAGACATTATCTACGTATGTGTAAATGATTGCCATTCTCTCCATTTTGTCTAGTGTTATCTTTGTGTTTGCTCATGACGGTCAATTTCACTTTGTTTTAATTTAGTATTGCCTATAACTGTATTGTAACTTGATTCAATTTTTTTTACTGTTTGAGTTACTTTTGCCTAAGATTTCTAGCAGAACACTGACAGGGAGGTATGAGCTGATGTAGAGAGCCTGATTTGTCACTAGGGCTGTAAATATTTTTTTCTGACAATGATTCATATTGATTTGATTCTTTATTAATGCTCTAATGATTTATTATACGATAATAGTTTGATGTTTTATTAGCTTATTTTAATAATATTTTTTTTAATAATATTTAATTAATTATAATGAATATACATTTTAATTCTTGAAAATGTTACGTGTTGATATTTAATAATATGATAATAAATATGCCCAAATGTAACCGGAGCGACACTGGAAGTAGATAGGGTATCTTTTTTTTTTTTCTTTTTTTTTTAAGGCGATACACCATGTTCAAACGTTTGGGGTCAGTAAGATTTTATTTTTATTTTTAAAGAAATAATAAACTTTCTATTTATCAAAGTATTGATATAAAATATTGCACAACAGTATTAAGCAGCACAACTGATAATACTAAGAAATGTTTCTTCAGAACTAAATCAGCATATTAGAATGATTTCTGAAGGATCATGTGACTGAATACTGGAGTAAAGACTGCTGAAAATTTCAGCTTTGCTATCACAGGAATAAATTACATTTTAAAATATTATACTCAGTACAAAATTTTAATTGGTGAGAACAAGATAAAAAAAATGATTAAAAATCATACTTGACCCCACATTTTGAATGGTATTGTATGCATTTAATTTTTATTTTCTGATGGATGCATTACATATTTACACTCTTATTATTCACATAGGTGGTGTGTGTGCTCATGTTTGTGCTTACTGTGGTTTTTTGTCTCTTTGTGTTCATCAGTTCTTCAGGAAGGAACAGGGTGATTACTTCATTGGCTGTCTCTTCCTCACAGAACTCAGCACTCCTTTTGTTTCAGTGGGCAAAATCCTCATTCAGGTAACACACACACACACACACACACACACACACACACACACACACACACACACACACACACACACACACACACACACACACACACACACACACACACACACTGATTGTGTATTTTACTCAGCTGTCTTTCATTCACAGTGCTGCTTTTTCTGTTTCCTTTTAGTCAAGATAAATGGTTAAATACAGAGATGGAGGTCTGTCAGCACACTAAACAATTCAAGCGTTTACACAGTGCTTCTACTTTAAAGTGAAAATCTATAATTATATAATATATATTGCTCATGTTTCTGCTGTTGTTTTCCCACCAACAATGATGTCTTGTATAATGATCCTGGAACATTTTTATTAGAGAAAATATATAATAATAATGAATAATTTGCTGGGTTTTCATGTTAGAAGTGAATGTTAAGGACCCTGGTATATGGCCAAAAATAAATATGTTTTAAAAAATCCTTTTAAACCAAGGGAAAATTATTTAAAATTCACCTCTTTGTTAAGTGACTAAAATTGTGATCAAGAAAACAAACTAATATGATTTACATTTTTAAATATTGTGACATTCAGTTTATCCAATATATTAGGACATATTCAAAAGTTTTTTTTTAAAGAATTATCTTATGTTCACTAAGGCTGCATTTATTTGTTCAAAAAAGTAATATTGTGAAATACTATTCTGATTTTAAAATAACTTTCTTTTTATATTATATTTTTTAGTAATTTATTTCTGTGATAGCAAAGCTTAGTTTTCAGTACCCATTAATCCAGTCTTCTTTGACATGATCTTTCAAAAAAAAAAATATATATATTTATGCTGATTTTGGTGCTGGAGAAACATTTCTTATTATGTTGATAACAGTCGTGCTGCTTAATATGTTTTTGAAAACTGTGATACATTTTTTTTCATGTTTCTAAATGAAGAGAACAGCATTTATAAAAACAAACAAAATTAAACTCTTTTGTAACATTATAAATGTCATTACTGTCAATTTTATTTAATGCATCCTTGCTGAATAAAAGTATGAATTAATACTGATCCCAAACCAAGTGAATGAATGCAACAAAAAGCATTTTCCTGCTAGATTTCCATCTCTTTACTCTGTATTTTTCAATAACTCTTTTTCTGCTGATTCTTGGTCTTAGCTTATTTGGAGTGATTAGGTGAAATTGCTTTCAGACATGCACAACATGTGCCTCCACATGCCTCCTTCTGGTAGTCATGGGTATTACATTTCAAAGAAATCCCAGCATCTTTAATTGTAGTGACATTTTTGTTAGTCCGGTCCGCTTTCAGCCTTTTCTGAAAAAGAACTGCTAAACAGGATGATACCGACATGTGAAGGGATTAATAAAAATGTTATTTTTTTTGAGAGGTTGAAGGCCTTGATTGAAAATGAAAGGCCTTGATGAAAAAAATGAAAAATGTGTCATAATTTGCAGGCCTTCATGTTGTTCCAAACCTGTATGAATTCCTTCTGCAGAACACACAAAAAAGATATTTTAAACAATTTTTGTAACCAAACAGTTTTGGTGCCCATTGACTTCTATTAGATGGACAAAAAAGAAAACAAACAAACACACAAACAGACATTTCTCAAAATATTTGGTTATTTTAGGGGAAAGTAATACGTGCAGGTTTGAAATTACATGAGGGTGAGGAAATAATATACATTAAATTATAATAGATTGTTTTTATTTTAGAAATCACTTGGCATTTTTGTGTAGGCATCACATGGTCTGCAAACAGTCCATAGGTGGTCTGTGAGCATGTTTTCTGAACTGAGACTACGTGACATTTCCCTTCACAAAAAATTAAGCATAATGAATAAACGATTGAACATCTAAAATGATCATTCAAAGAATCCACCAATATTGTTATTAGAAATACTGTCAAAATTAAAAAAATCTGTCATAATATACTCACCCATGTAACTTTGGTTAATCTTCAGAACACAAATTAAGATATTTTTAATGAAATCTGAGAGATTTCTGAAAGTCCAGGTAACTCCAAAAACTTCATAAAGGTATCCTGAAACTAATCAATATTAATCGAGAAGTCTTGTGAAGAGATACGATTGCTTTTTATGATGAACAGATTTAATTTAGGCTTTTATTTACATCTTAACAAAAGTATGCGTGTGATGTGTGAGATCCAATAGCGAGTGGCGCCCACATGAGTTTCTGTGTTTTCAATATGTGACACGCTCTATGTATGTTTAAATGTGAATACAATTTAATCTGTTCATTATATAAAGCAATTGTTTCTCTAAACGCATGATTCATATGGATTCATTTACATTTGACATTGAAGTTTCACAAAAAAAAAAAATCTCAATTTGTTCTTAAAAGATTAAAGTCTTATGGGTTTGGAATGACATGAGGGTGAGTAAATGATGACAGACTTTTAATATTTGGGTGAACAATGCCTTTAAAGGTAACCCTGTTTTGCCTGGATCTTCTAATCTTCCCTTTCTCTTCCTCTCATTCTTCTCTGTTGACTGTCTCTTCCTGTAGCTGGGGATGCAGGAATGCTGGCTACACAAGGTTAATGGTGGCATGGTTCTGCTGAGTTTCTTCATGTTCCGCATCGCACTCTTTCCCTACATGTATTGGGCCTACGGCTCCCACTACGGCATCCCACTCTACAGCGTTCCCTTCCATCTGCCGCTCTTCACCAACCTGGGCAACCTCTGTATCCTGTCGCCACAGGTCTACTGGTTCGTCCTTCTCTGCCGTAAAGGCTACCGACTCTACAAGCGTCAGCAGGATGCTCAGAACCAGGCCTCTCCGCTGTCCTCGCCTGAGCCTCTCTCAGATATCTCCAAGGCTGATTAGTGAAGGTCTTTATCTAAAACAAACAATCAACCAACGTCACAGCTGAAGGCTACGACACTGCATCTACTACTGTTACAGTACAACCAAGACTTCATATTAGACATACCCTTATTGCTCCTCTTCATTTTACTCTTCTCGCTTTACTCCATTCCACGTACACACTCACAATTACATGTTCGACCTTTACAATGCCGCTCCACTGGATTTACTGCAGTGACCTCCAGGGAACAAATTTTAGGTCAGTTATCGAGGGCCAAGACCCTCTCTTCCTTCTCTGATTGGAGTATCTGTTACAGTTTGGACTAATGTCTTTAAATGTCATTGAAATTACCTGGTAATTTGTGTGGTTTTTTTTTTTTTTTTCAATATATGAAATTCTGCCCCTTGTGCTTAAAGTACAAAAATATTCTGGTTTAAATTAGGGGAATTATTATGTGAGTGGCATAGCCATCATTATAATAAATTCATCAGATTAAACCCACAGTATTTGAGATTACATCCGAACAACATTTCACATCACTTCCCACTCACGCAAAGCTCTGATCACATGGTAAGCATTTCCATGGCTGCAGTGCTGCTGTTCTTGTTTACAGCTCATTAGAGTTCTGTGAATGTGTTTGCACACACACACTGCCCTGCTGTGACTGTTTACACTCCTCTAACACACACTGTCCCACACATGCTCTGGAGGCTGCTAATGAATTCTGCTTCGCTTCTGCGGGCCTTTTGAGAATCTGAAGTCTTCCCATCCACATGGGGGCAGCAGAGAGTATGTCTTTATGTTTAAATCAGGGATGAGCAAGATCGGTCCTGGAGGGCCACAGTCCTGCACAGTTTTGCTCCAACCATGATAAAAAAACTCACCTGCCTGTTATTTTTTTGTTATCTGGAGGAATCTGATTAGCTTGCTTGGGTGTGTTTGTTAAGGGCTGGAGATAAACTCTGCAGGACAGTGGCCCTCCAGGACCGAAATTGCTCATCCCTGGTTTAAATGGCATACACAGGACTCAAGTCTATAGGGGGATGGGGTCTTTGCAGGGTACAAAGAGTGAGCACATAACGCTTGGCATATCTTTTAGGCCACAATATGCCCGAAGGCATCTCCAGGCAGTAGTCAAAGCAATAACACAGGGGGCTTCAAAGCAAGAGATTTTGGGTAGTTGGATAGGTCATGTGAACACATGTCAAGGATAGATAAGTTGCATGCCACCTTCTCTGAAAACTGATCTTTGTACATCTAAAGGGCACAATACTGGGTTCCTGCGGTCTTGGGAAGATGATGTTTGTGATTTTCATGTGTGGAACAGTCATTGTAATCTTTCATAATTTTTTTTTTTTTAGTTATGCTTAGCTCTACGGAGGAATAATCTTTTCGGCTATAAATCAATTTTTATGATTGCTATGTCTTCTAAATAATTTATAGATTTCTAATCATGGAAAAAGTCAGAAATTTGCTGGTCAAAAGAAGTGGGAACCCTGGTAATAGTGTCGTGTTTGTGAGTGTGAAGTGTGAAATGCTCTTGATGTGGGGCATGATTTTTTTATGAATCTTTCTATTAACTGAGCCTACAAGTTTGAGTAGATAAATAATTGTATTTATTTATATATTGATGAATAGTGCAGTATAAATGGGTGATTTGCTGTTGCTTAGGGTCATTTGTAGGGATAATCTGTGGCACATGAGAGCTTGTGTAAGTGTAGCAAGGAACTCAGAAGCCTTTGTTTCAGGGCTTTTAACATAACCTGCAGCATCTTTCATAATACATTTAGTGAATGCTAGATGCCGTATTAATGCAACTAACAGTTCTAGATTCCATTAAGCATTTTCAGAAATGCTGAACTGTCTGATTCAAATGTTGCTCAGTACATAGCCATGCACTCTTATTTAGTGTGTTTCTAAGACAAACTGGACCTAAAGGTTGCCTTTAGCAAGTGTGTTTGTGTGCGAGAGACAGAAAGAAGACTTATGTAACAGTGTGTATAAGCTCCCAGCTCACTCTTTAGGAGGGTGAGCAGGGTCTTTGCTGGACTGAAAGAGATAGAATGCATGTTTTGCTCTCCATTTCTAAAGCTTTAGTACTTTTAAAAACGAACTATGCAGTTTTAAAGCTGCTGCTTCTTGTCTATGGCAACACTATGCTTTCTTTAGTTTTGCTGAGGTGGGATGCATTTGGCAGAGGAGTTGGCCATAATAATCATAATGCATGTTAGGTTTCTGATTTTTTTTTTTAGTGTATCGTAAATGCTTTCCTCAGTTGTTTTTCTCAAAACCAACATTCATTTCTCAAATTTTTCACTCTTTCATTTTCAGATTAGACTGTGTTTTATAATACATACCCATACTGTAATATATACACTATATGACCGAAAGCATGTGGACACCAAACAAGCTATTAAAATCAAATCAATGGGTATTAATTAGGAGTTTGTCTTTCCTTAGCTGCTATAACATCTAAAATTCTTCCCAAACTGTCGAACAAAGCTGGATGCACACAATTCTGTCGAATGCCATTCCATGGCGTAATTTGTTTTCTCTTGAAATAGGGCCTATTGTTAACTACAAAGGGATGTCCACAAACTTTTGGCTGTGTAGTGTACGCCTAGAATATATGAACAGGTTTATATCCAGAGTTGTGAAATGCATGGAACATTACCATAAATCACTAAATGTACTGTCCAACAGGCTTATTTATGCCACACTTAACCTTTAAATCATAGTGCAGTGTATGATGCTGATAAATTTTGTTTTGTTGTTGAAATAATACTATTCTAGTGTCTTCAAGGCCTCCTCTCTCAGCTCAGGGTTTGATAAAGACATTATCATTTATCAATTATTATTTAGAGATGAAAGATGAGACTGTGATTAAAAAGGATTTACATAAGACACATTTATAATTGAAAATATCTTTTTCAACACTTTTTTGGGTTTGGTAGACCAAAGATTCTTAGGCACTTTTTTATAGACATGTGACATGTAGCTTAACTGTCTGAGACTCCACATCATTGCCTTCCCCTTGCTCAACATCCACAGAGGATCAGATCTCTAAAGGACTGGCTGTAATTATGGCTCAGGCAAAAAGACTGGAATTTCTCTTACTGGAATATTTGGCTACGTTGCTTTGTTGTTTTACTGTAAATTACAAACTGGGTGAATCTGATGGAAACATGTCCTGATCATATTTCACCCCCCAAAAGCAGTAAATAAATAAATACAAATAAAATGAACATTAAGCCAATTTTCTTTCAAAAGTCAACGTAAAGATAGCATGAGAAATGAACATGTTTAATTGTCATAAAATAAAAAAGGCTTAATGGTCATGAAATGGACTTAATTTTCTTAAACATGAAAAAACCAGACATGCTTTTAACAGGTTTTGTGAGAAGGACAGAAGTTGAGAAATAAGAGGTGTAGATGTTCAGGAATGTTATCAGCTGCTATGATTTTTAATACATATCAAAACTAGACTTGACTCTTGCTGGTTTGATGGGTGCTTTGCTATAGTTTACTGTAAATGGATGTAACAGAGGAATGGATAAAGGCAAATATATGCATAAAAGTCTGAGGATAGGAAATTGAGCTATATTAAATATAATATCTATAAAAGTTTTGTTTTACCCCCAAACTGTGTATTGTCTGGAATATCGTAAAATACAGTGCCTTGTATTAAAGTTGTGTGTGATATTGACACAATCTCAGCGCACAGCAGCCCTGGGCAGGTGGTGTTTTAGGTTGTGACTGTCTCTGCTTACACTTTTGTTTTATGTTAAGAGTACATTGCACAAAATTAAGAAAAATCTCTGCATCATCAGGCACAGTGTACTGTACACTTTAACCCTTTATGCTAGTAGGTTTGATTTTAATGTATAATTTGAATAAATTGTTACTGCTAACTTTGTCCTTCAAAGTCTTAAATTGTTTTAAGTGAGGTTCTGTATGCTTGCTGTGTTGTCTTTATATTTGCACTGTTACAGCTAATTTAAAGAAAATCTAAACTCTAAAGGTCTATAATGTTACCCAGTTTTCTGAACTGCATTCATTCCTCATGAAACAGACACGATTGGACAATGTATTGGCCGGTTTAAATCCATGTTACGCACCTACAACTAGATTTTTGCAAGGGTTGAGAAGCATCTTATCTTCCAACACATTCCACACTCAGTTTAGCATTATTAATGTTAGAGGACAGTGGGAAAGGAAACTTTTCAGAGAACTGGGAAGTAGCCTGAAAGCATGTTTGCATTATCTGTTTCCTGCTGAGGAAACTCATTTCCTTGCTATGTCAGCTTGACCTCAAAGCATGATTTCATTGTGATTTCCTAATGCACAACCTTTAGCACTCCCTGCCTCTTATTTTTGATCACATTTTGATTTTCACTCATATATTGTATCAGATTTCATATAAATATATAGTTTTCGTTTTGTTTGTAGGATGACATCTTAAGAATTCCTTTTAGAAAGGGGATACAGAGTGAAACTAATATAAACACTTGATTGAGCTTATTTTCTTGAAACTTGTAAATCCAAACACCATTTTGGAAAAAAAATAAATCTGATTTGGTGAATTCTTTTAAACTGAGCTGCCTTTGTTTACTAAGAAGCTGTGTGTTAACATTTCACTGATACATACACAATATAACAGGATACGAGTGTGAAAAAAAAATTATAACCTACTACACTACAGACTTTTTATTTTTTCCACAGACAAGGTGTAACGCTATACATTTTAACTTACTTCGCTCAGAGCATCAAACTGCACAAAGCATGACATTTTCAGTACAATTATGTACAAATAGGTTTTCAGATCATCAGATGGTCTGAGACAGAAAGGTCAAGAAATCCCTTAGATTGTACAAAACTTCTGCTCGATTTTGTCCTATTGGTCCACTCAGGCAAGCTAATCTCTTCTGGAGGGATGGAACAGCTCTTGATTGGTGGTAGACTGCACAAGATTGCACAATGTCCCCCATGATAATGTCTTCCATTATACTGTGAGGAACACACAACAGTACACGGTAACAGTCCTGAAGCTGATGTTCATCTGAGGTAGTATTCAATGGCAGCAGAAAAAGCAGCAAAACCTCCACAGCCCAGAACTCCAGCTTTAAGACCAGCTATTGAAGAGAGGAACAGCTTATTCATGTAGTCCGAATAATAATAATAGCCCTAAACAGTTATCACACATCTAAATAAAATTTAAAAGTTTTTTCATCTAAATAACATTTAAAAAATTACCTCTGAATCCAATGGCACCTCCTGTAACACAGCCACTGTATACAGCATTTTTCCAGTCAGACTTCCCACGATGCTAGAAGAGAGAAATAAAACCATTCTTCATACAGGAGATCAGTACTGAAAAACTGGTCTTTGAAAAATCTCTGCAAAACTAGAAAGAATGCTCAAATATACAACCACTAGGTGGCGCCATTACTCCATATTAACCTGAGCAACATTTAGCAACAGAAGCAAATATGAGAGTAAATTTTTTTTACATTTGAATGAATTAGTCAGAAGTGTTTGAAATTGTATACTGCTTGTATTTCATATCTACATCAGAATATAAAATGTGGCTAGTACACACTAAAAACCATTAGCTGTCTCTCATTTCGAAGGCTGCAGGTTGCATATGTCATTTAAGCTGCCTGATTTCAGTAAACTGACCACTACATTACAAATTCAAAGAAATTACAACAATTTTCTTTTCAGTAGGAATAATGGTCAATTTTATCATGGTTACTGTTCTGAAAGAAGACATCCTTTATGTATTACGTATGCAGTAATCTACAAAAAAAATCTTCCTAGGACTTAAAAGTTGCCACCATGTGATAATGTGTGTTTATTTAGACTCAACCTCAGACATCATGCCCATGGACCGTTGGCTGAACATCTGACGCATAAGTGAAGACTATAACAAAGAAATACCCTGTCCAAATACCCACATTTCAGGCTTGGCCACTTGAGATCGCGTGTACGCAACAGGAAGTAGTGTGCAAGACTGTCCCATGTCTTAAAAATGCCAAAGTGCAGTTCCCTTAATGCACACTAAACCCACACTATCTCGAATACCACTCCAAGGCTAACCATATACCATCATGCATTATATTCGGGAACTTGCGTGCCCTGAAATCACGAGATGTTACAAGTAAATTAATTAGATATTACATATAATTTGGTAGTAAAACAAAGTGTTGCACATTTTATTGGTGCAAAGATGAGTAGGCTATGTGTATCTTGTACAACATTTACAACTGCTTTTTATCACTTAATTAGAAGCACCATAATTTTAAAATGAAAAGTATTAAAAAAAAAGAAAAGAAAACCTATGTAAACACTTTAATTTTTTGAAACACTACAAGTGTGTCCCATTGGGAAAACAAAAGTTCTACACACGCTTGCAGTCTTCACACCTACTTGAACACTTGGGCCAAAATAGAAATACATCATGCAAGTTGACAAGTGGTCAAGTACAAAGAGCGCAAGTTTGGGTATTTGGGCAGGGCAAAAGACTGCAGATGCCGTTAGAAGCTCTGGTTCCCATAGAAACCTGAGACTAACTCATAAAAGTGCGCTGAACTTTATTACAAGATTTGAAAAACAGTACTGACCATGAAAATGTACTGTACTTTTTAAATATAAAAAATAATAATATATGAATTATAACTTTACACTTAGTTCAAAGTGCACTAATGTTAAGAGAAACAAATTAAAAATGTAAAAATGTATTAGTAAATGTTAAAATTAACAATGAACAATACATTTATTAACTTTAGTTAATGTTACAAATGGAATCTTATTATAAAGTGTTACCATTTCACATAAATCCAAACAAGCATGCTTAAAGATGGCCATCTTTAAATATCTACACAAAAGGCCATACAGATATGTATATTGCATGTATACTCTTATACTTTATTTGCTTCTATTTTAGAACACTTGATTATCTAATACAAATCTGAAATTGAATACATTTCTGATTTATGTTGTTTTCTGTCAGCTACATAACGATAGTTTACTTTCTCATCTCACTAGCTTTAAATATGCAACTTTGCTGCATAACGAATGCATAAAAGCGACCAGCTGGACATAAACTAATGCAAAGAGATGGCATCAATCATGACATTAAACAATTAGATCAGGCTTGTGTGTGATTTTCCCCCACATTGTTTTAACTACTTGAAAAATTACTAATAATACCGTAGCTATTATTATTACTAATAATAGCGACGGTAAACATACTGCTGTTCTCCACTAATGCAGCATCCAGTCAACAAATTAATTACTTTATAATGATATGAAAACATGTACGGTATAAAATACTATTTCATTGCCTTTTTAAATCTTCATCTGTAATGTCCCGCTCCGTGCAGTGCGCAGCATCACGTGTTAAAACAAACTCCACATTGCGTCAGTGATAGTTTTAATTTTGTGTCTAGAGGCCCCTCTTGTGTGTCAGCAACAGACGCAATCCGGAAAAATCTGTATGGATTTTTTTCGATAACCGATTGTTCCAGCAAAACAGATCAATCGGTCGACCTCTAATAAGGCACACAAAATTGTTTTAAAATCGTCATCTGATTGGTTAAATTTTACAGGATTTCCAGAAGATGTGTGTGTCATGTTCAAACAAAGCTGTCTTTACACCAAACCCCCTCATGGAAGAAAGCCGTCATGGTTAAAATTGTGACAATGAGCACTTAATCAGGATAAACTCAACACTGGATTTTCCCAAGTATGCGAAGATCACAGCATAGACTTTTTAAAAGATGTCCAAGAGTTTTGCTTAAGGCACTTAGTCGAAACGGAGAGAGATATTTTAACTTGAATTGAATCTGCCGAATTGACATGGGAAGAGTATTATTTCCCAAGCTGGGCAAACCCTTTGCAAGCACTTGGAACGATTCATTAGTAATCCAATTTTATTAGTTGTGTGCCCTATTGATTATATAAGATCAGGTAACCGAGAAGGGGATATCAGCAGCATATGAGGGATAAACACAAAATAACAGACGCTGACATTGCAGCTGGCCTGTTCAGTCTTGTGTTTGGTTCTCCCAAACTGCTTGTTGGCATTAAAAAGCGGAGAGATACGCTCCAAACTCCAAACAGATGTTAGCATGTCATTCTTAAATTAATAACCTACGGTTGCATGCATTCTGTTATTGTTGGTAAATCAACTTTACATTTTCACGCCCCTAAATATAGTGCTGAACATAAACTGTGATTGGTTGCTTTTCATGTCAGTCAGACTCTTTGGCGGTTCTTGGCCAATAAAAGCTGCAATGGGAGTCCAAACCTTCTGCTTTCAGTCTGATGTATGATGTCAAATGAACACTAGTCTGGCTATGCAAGACTAGTGTTTATTTGATTAGAAAAAAATGAGATGGCACAATGGAATGTAGTCTGACAGACAAAATAAGACAATTTTAACGTTACTTACTGATTCTATGAGACACTCAGTGCATGAAAACATTGCACCTACAATAGCAAAGTTTTTAGCATATGACATTCCTCTCTGCCCCATGTCTCTCAGCACCTCCCTTGCTGTGGGGGTCTTTAGGGGGTCTTTGGGATCAAGACCAACATTAGAGTCAATTCCAGCTGTGAAGACACCAAAAGCACCTCCCAACACAAACCCTAAAAGAGATAGAAATGCTGAATTAGAGCTGTTTATTTTGATTCTGATTTAAATATTGATTGATTATGAGAATATCACCTGTCGCATCACAGAACCCATAACATATGAATTATCATCCACATATAAATTATTTGTGCAACTCAGTAAATATTGCAATGTATTATGTGGCTTTGCATTACTCCGTATTTTAGTATGAATACACACAGTATGCCCAATAACAAAGTTACTTGAGTTACTATGTTCATTGATAAACTTCTGAACTGTCAAACATGACAGCAAATTTATTTGATCAAGTAACTATGCAACCAGTGTAAAACAAACGTGTTAAATGTCTATGAATGGAATACCTCCGACACACGCTATAAGTGATTTAAACGCGCAGCTCTCCATTCCCCTCTCGATCATCTTCTCCTCCTTAGTTTTCTGTGGACTAGGTAAAGCACCCATAACGGTCGGATTCAAGTCTTTAATCTGTCTTTTGTCACCAATAAGGTGATCCAAAAGAAAACTATACTGAAGTGGAACATTTTCCGAAGATGAAACAGTTGCCGATTGACCTGTAGTAACTGAGAGTGATGCATCCGTGCTCCTTGCGGGCGCAGCCATGTTAAAACATAGTAGTGATGTCCGGTTCGCGAACGAATCGTTCTTTTGAACCGGTTCTTTTTAGTGAACCGGTCGAACCAGTTCACCAAATCGGACTGAATCGTTCGAAACAGTTCGCAGCACTAATCCACAAATTTATAAAGTTACTCACTTTTTGACCTGTCTGACTGTCCCTCTGACTTGAAACAAACCAACATCCCAGAGTTATTTAGTTACTCCAACAATAATTAACTACTGTAAGAGAGAATTGATTATGATGAGCACGTCAGCGAACAGAACTGAGCATGCGTGCAGCGTACACGAACGAACGTGCACGGCCTGTCACAGTTCTCGTTCTCGAGTCAAGACTCGGTTGCAACGGTTATCGGATCACCAGTACACTGAACCGAGAACTGTTTATTTCGGACATGTCCGATTTGAGAACCGACGAGCTGATACTGACTGAGCATGCGTGTAATTTTTTCAAGAGAGACGAAAAGCATGTTAAGTTTTGTTGAGCATCGAAGTGTTATAGGGATCATAATAATTTATGAAATACCTGTAGGCCTACAGTAATTATAGTTAATGATGACACATTCACAAATTGGGTTTGTAATAAATAAACAATGTTTTAATAAAAATATATTAAAGTGTTCACAATACACATAAAAGTGCACTTACACACACTGTATGTGTAGCCTACATGGATCAAACTATCTGATGTTCAGAAATTGTTATACAAATATATGTTTCTATATTAATGTTGTCTAAAAAGCATTACAGTAAAAATGTGCATTAGTTTGTACAACTACAAAACTAAACATTTGTTTCATAAAGCCATTATTTGCATGATCAGTGTATTTAATTTCTAAACAAGGTGATATAGGCTAAATATAAAAATGATGTAGCCTCAAACTACAGCTAAGCAATTAAGACTCCTTTTGAATCGCTCGCGGTTCTCGAATCTCAGTTTCATTCTCGCTTCGTTCTTGAGTCAAGAATCGGTTGCAACCGGTTGCAGCGGTTTTCGAATCACCAGTACACTGAACCGAGAACTGTTTATTTCGGACATGTCCGATTTGAGAACCGATGAGCTGATACTGACTGAGCATGCGTCAACGACTGACTGACTGCAGGCATCTCTGAACGAGCGAACATCAACTGATATGAGCGCGCGTCTGTGAAACAACTCTGAGGACATGAATGTGGGGAAAATCTGGCGAACCGTATTTATTTAATTACAAAACATAGTAAGTGGATCATGGTTTCTGCACTGATGAAGACTAATTTATTGATTTTAGAACTGTGAAACATCCTCCTTTGCACATCACTGCCTGTTTGGATGCTTTAGATGTAAAACGTAATTGTAATAAACTTAACAGATTATGATGATATTTTATCTGATTGATATTATGATTACTGACTTTATATATTTTAATGTGTAAAGTGTTTGTTTATCCAGCCCGCGATAGACTTGACGTCATTACGTCATAGAGAAATGACGTCATCACGTTTGAGCGTAAAAGAACCGGTGAACCGGTTTTTTGATCCGGTTCTTTGAAACGAACTGTCCGAAAGAACCGGTTCGCGGAAAAGAACCGAACTTCCCATCACTAAAACATAGCACGTTTCAGTCACGTTAAGCGGAGGTTTAATAAGAGCACATTCGTCAACATTCATATGAAAAACAACCAAATAACATAAATGACACAACTTGCTTATTTCTAAAGTCCCGTAAATACTCATTATATTATGTGTGTCCCCCACACGACATTTACATAATAATTTATAATAACAAAAATTACAATAGTAATTTGTTTTGCAGATTCGACAGAAAGGGAGGTGACCTTTGCATTGGCACTGCAGTCCACCCTATGAGTCCACCTATCACGACTGTCCTGTGACGTTGAGAATGTTTTATATAATACGAATTTTGTGTGTGTGTTTTGAATCCTAAAATGATTGACTTTATTTTAATGATTACTAACGACCCTTTGAATATATTTGCAATATTATTATTTCTCTATATCTTGAATACACAAAGATGTTGACTGTTTCTGATCCTCAATTACAATAAATATGAAATATATATATATATATATATATATATATATATATATATATATATATATATATATATATATATATATATATATATATATATATATATATATATATAGTGTATGTGAAAATAATCAAACTGAGGGGAGCAGTGTATTTAGAAATATAAACTGTAATAAAGCTTGGTGTATTTGTGAAGCATACTGCTTAAATAATAAGTTACATTTAAAAATGTACTTGGTATATATCCAGCTAAAAGTGTGTTAGAGAGGTTTAATTTAGATATTGATTATGCGTGTGATTTTTGTTCAATAAAAAGAGATTTTACATATATTATTTTTTGTATATTACATATTTTTCTGGCTAATAAAGAAAGAAAGAAAGAAAGAAAGAAAGAAAGAAAGAAAGAAAGAAAATAATCTAACTACGCCAACTACAATACCCAGCGTGCACCTCGTTCACTGCACCAAATGTCTCGCGCGCCTCCTGGCGGAGAAATTGGTTTTGGCGCACGAGCATCTTCATCAGTTGGTACTGTAGCAGCGGCCAGCGGCGCTCCTCGGTGTCAGGGAACAGGTGAGTAGGTGAATATTTATCTTTTTTTTTGTCTCGGAGACTATATTATCATTGCAGTGATGCGGTTTCATTTATTTTATCACTTCAAGAAATCCTTTATAGCCATCAGTACTTACCCGCACTTTTATCAACGGATGTTGTTTTCGTGTTGCCCGCGATAGTGAACGAGCTGCTGTTTTAAACGGTGACCGCTGTCTGGCTGATGGGTTTTCTCACCGGCCCTTAAGTGTGAAAAGGATAGCGATATAAAGCTCACATATATTGCTTTTATTTTATATTATTTCCGCTTGATGTCTTCTCCGAATAGCGACACAGTCAGTGTGGTGAGATACTGCAGTAACGTTAGTTCTGTCATGAGAGCTGTGTGAACTAGAGACATGAGGCTCCAGTCACTACGGAGATACAGTGACGGGATTTGACATGTCACATTTCATTTATTTGAAAGTGTTTTGGACGATTCTGTATGTTTATGAAGGGAACTGAATAGTGAAAAGTCTCAGTGTTAAGATTGTTCAGATGTATAGATAGTGTTCAGAATTGATGGCCAACTTAATTTCAATGAAAAATCTATCTAGCCTATCTGTCAATCTGTCTGTCTGTCTTGTGTGTGTGTCAGTGTAAGTAATTTTCGGGATTTCGAAAAAGGGTCTCATGAATTATTGACTCAAACTCCTTAAGCAAAATACTTGTGATGTAGTGACACGCAGTTTGTTGATGTTTTCCGATGTGGGTAATGTCACATATTTTCATCCATTCAAATGGTCTAGAATTTATCGGATTTACAGTATTTAGTTGTGTTTTGAAGCACCTTCACTCTTCTCACCATTTTGTTTTTGTTGCTATATTTTTTTAATGAAATTGTATCTGGCTCATCATGCTGTCACATGTGCATCTTGGCATAACTTAATACTGTTGGTTATTTTATTTTCTAGCCACATTGATTAGCTGTGTATTGTTCCTTATGGTTGGAACTTATATTGCAAACTTATTAAAACTTTTAAGCAAAAGGATCTTTTACCCATTTGGCATCCAGCTATTTCTATATCGGAACTTATATTGTAAGATGTTAAACAAAATGTAGCCGTCCATAAGTCCATACTTTTTTTGAGTATCAGAGTGAATCAGCTTTCATAACTACAGGTTTGCATACAACCTAAAAATGTGACTGATCTAAACATGCCAGAGGAAATGTTTAGACTTCTATTGCATCTTCATAAGTCAATCAGTCCTGGGCGTAGTCAGTCCTCCAGTGTGATTACACATCAATTAAAAGAACCCCCATGGAAAACAAGTCATTTTTCATTCGAAAACGTTCATACTTCTCCTTTCACCAACCAACATAAAACTAAAAACAGCCTATAAGTAAAACTTCCCTAAATCACCCAGTGTCTAGCTATTTGTAGGTAATTACAGCCTCAAGTTTTTTTCTGGGTAAACCATCGAAGAAAATAGCAAGTGTGTCTCTGGCATAGACAGCTAAGCTCTCTAGAACACACTGCCCTAGATAGAGCTCTCTGCATCTCTACGAGTCTATACTGCAGCAGTCTGATCAGAATAAAATCCCTGCTGTCTCAAATCATAAGTTTAAATGTCTTTTGCTTTCTATTATGTATTCTAGAGTGTTTTTGGGAGATGCAGCATGTGAGGTCATACCAGCAGTTAAGACATTTTTAAACCTTTAATCCATGTATATTTGAGGTGTTTTTAATAGTCATATAGACCTTGACTTGTAATTAAAGTATATAAAATATAATGAAGTATATCTTTGATCACTTAGGAATGCATTGACATTATACAACCCAGTTTCCTGGTCACATCATCCTCATTGCTCTAACAAAAGCACACACTTACAGATGAAGTCACTATAAATAGTCTTTGGCCTCTGGGAAATAAGGATGCTTCTATTGATCGGCCACAGATTGGTATTGGCCAATAATCACATTCTATGATTTGATCGGTAGTCACTAGATTTGGTGATTTCTCACAAACCGATCTCAATTTGATGACGTAAAACCATCAAATTCACGCCAAAACATGATACACTGCCAACCCCAACTCATGTAAACAGTATGAGCCACACTGTACTTCGCAAAACATAAGTAAAAATCACACAACTTTATTTAGAGCAGGTTGTCTAGATTCAAACAAGTGTAGGTCTATTTTTATTTCCACAAAAATATTATCTGATTACTCAAGTTAGTTGTCAAAATAACTTACCAATTACTTGATTACCAAAATAACAGTTTGTGACAGCCCTAGATTGATAAATAAAATGCTTTGTTTTGCATTTTGTTCTGTTCAGTTTTGTCATTACTCACCTTTAGTTTTGCCAGTCATATTTTGTCATTGAAGATTTCTTAAAGGAGCAATCTGTAAGATTTTTGCAGTAAAATATCCAAAAACCACTATGCCAGTTTTATATATTTTGTTCAGTTGAGTACTTACAATATCCCAAATGTTTGTAAATTGTGAGAAAATTGCGATTTTACCAAGGAACCGGGACATGTGAGGGATCGCTTGTCAATAGCCAAGTTTCTATCCACTCAAACGCGATTGATTATTAAATGTTAATTGAGAAACAAAGAACAGATGTGCATTTTTAACAATCAGTTAAAATAAGCCTGTTGAAAGTATGATGTGAAACGGTGTATATTGATTAAATAAAATTAAATAAACATTAAACACCAAAGTTTTCTTTTTTTTTTCATTACTTCCACTGTGCACTTGAATTAATTATTTCATGGCAGGCTTTCATCTTGTGCAAAAGAGTGACTGATTATACTTGAAGTTGGAAGTTGGGTGTCTTAAAAAAAAAAGAAGCTGTTTGTCCTTGGTCCAGTTTGGTTTAGAACTTTTGTTTCCATTACTGCAAAGCTGGTTAGCACATGTCACGTCTAGGACACAGAACACGTCATTCAGTGAATAATCATCAAACTGAAGTTTTGAACAAAGTGCGTTGATGCGCGAGTACTATACAATAACAACGAGTTGGACGTATATAATGTAATTTAATGGAAAATGATGCGAGTGGCGCGACAGGATTTTGAACATCTTCCGGTCAGGTGTCGTAGAAAAACAATGTGCTCGAGGACGCCCTGTGTCGTCCTTTAGACCACCTTTAATATTCTCTAACTCAAATATTGTAGTAAAGCAGTATAGTTTAGTAAATGTCAAACTTGTTTAAAAGTCAGTGGATTTTAACATATAAAATGACATATAAACTTGCGTGTCGCATGAAAAATAGGTGTCGGTTCTATTTCTAGCATGCACGCGTCACACAGGCAGTGGGCATGCTCTAACCTGTTAACATGGGAGCCGAAATAAAAACGGACACGCGACGCAGCTGAGACGCTCACGCCACGCTTGCAGTGTGTAGCCGGCCTAAGTGTGTTGCACCATTCCTTTCGGATTCAATATAGAAGGCACAGCAATGTGTTTTAATCTCAATATATCTGCAAATCCAGTCTCAACCTGTGTCTTGTTTACAAACAATTCCGCAGTGAAATGAAGCAAACAAATGTGCAATGTCTTCCCCACGTTGCTGGATCTTCATTAAAAAAATAAAGTTCAACCACACATTCCTAATATTAGAATCCGAAGGAAGCTTTTGCAGGGACTGTGTGCTTCCACAACCAGGTACTGCACAATATCTTGCTATCTTCAGCAAGTTTATTGCTCGGTAGCGCAATCAGTTTAGCGGCACAAGTCGATGGGCGGGGCTACAGAAGCAGACGTACATATTTATCTGTTGAGGCGGCGTTTCTGCATTCTATGACGTCAATGGTCGACATATTCTGAGATCTCTCGTTTGCTGGTGTCAATAAAAGCTTTTCTTTGACTAACAAGGACATTTTCAGCTCTGAAAATGTCAGAATGAATTTTTATAAATCAAAGGCTCAAGGGAAAGCTGATTTCTCAATTCATCACCCCTTTAAAGTCTGTTTATGAAGTATTTACATAGACGTTCAGTGTGAATGAGCTTAAAGGGAGCACACAGAGCTTAATTGGAACAGCAATTTTTGTATTAATAAATATTATTAAATTAAATTAAATTTAAAAGAACAATTTAAATAAATAATCTAGGTCATGCATTACGTTCATACATATTTTAACAGTTATTGAAAATATATATGAAATTATACTCTTTCTTACTGATGTCACACTGAAGCTGTGTGATTTTCATAGTAGTGCACCCTTTAAGCTCACAGCACAATAATATGAAATCTTTAAAAAGATTTCTATATTAACATTTTTTTTATTAAACGTAAACTTTAAAAGTGTAAAACAACAGAACATCAATAAACTGTAAATTGATCATATAATTGATTTAAAAGTACAAGCCAGTAATGCCTGTGAAGTAATATAGTGTAGCACACAATCTTATACAGTTAGTAAGCTAACAATGTTCTGAAGCATCTGCGGCTGCCCTCTGTTGCTAAAACTATCTTTTGTTTCTAACTGTAATTATTTCCCACATCCAGGTTCCAGGTTATAATATGCAAAAGTCTAAACATTAATCTCTTAATTTTGCAGTAAGAAGTTAAACGTATCCAAAATAAAGGCTTAAACGTCTAAAAACTGCACATTTTAAGGGACTACTCCCTTAGGAGAAATTAGTGCGGTCTGAGATCCTAAGGCTGACCGAACATAAATTGGACCCTTTGCAGTTTGCATATAGACCTCACAGAGGAGTGCATGACGCTAAAGTCACAATGCTAAATTTGCTATTAAGACATTTGGATGGCCAGAGGACACATGCTAGACTTGTATTTGTTGATTTTTCTTCAGCTTTTAATACAATTCAACCACACATTTTAATCAAGTGGCTCTTAGATCAGTTTGCGTTAAACAATAATTTGATGGGTTGGATTTTGGATTTCTTAACTAACAGAACACAGAGAGTCAGAGTAAATGGTGTCTTATCTGAACAGAGGAGTTCATCTAGGGTCTCCTCAAGGATGTGTGCTGTCTCCACTTTTATTTATCTTATATACAAATATGTGTCAAAGCATGTATGATAACAGAATTATCATAAAGTATGGATGACTCAGTTATTTTGAGTTTACTTAAGGAGAATGAGACCTCACATGGCCCAATTATTGAGGACTTTGTCAATTGGTGTGAGGAATCTTACTTACAGCTTAATATATCAAAGACCAAGGATATGATCATTGATTTTAGGAAAAGTACTCATCCAAGTGAACCTACCTAAAGGCCAAACAATAAAGTATGTACAATCATACAAATACCTTGGGACTATTATTGATGAGAAACTAAATTTTGAAAAGAATTGTGAGGCTTTGTGCAAAAAGGGGGCACCAGTGTTTGTATTGAAGGAAATTATCTGTGTTTAATCTTGACCGAACAATAATGAAAATGTTTTATCGTGCTTTTATTGAATCTGTGTTGTCCTTATCCACTGTAGTATGGTATGGTCATATATCTTTAAAGGAAAAAGTCTAAACCAGGAGTGGCATCCCTGTATACTTAACAGTTACAAAGGATGGCCTTCTCAATCTTAGATGATTACTCTCACCCCTGCACAGTGAGTTTCAGTTATTGCCGTCTGCGAGGAGGTATAAAGTCTATATAAAGGTTTAGAACAAAAAGATATAAGAGCAGCTTCGTACCAAATGTGATTAATATGATTAAAGCTACACTGTGTGATATTTTCCCCGGTGAAAAGGTATGACCATCCAGTGAATATTAGTTTCTGTTCCTCTCAATTCCGATTTCGTTTTAACTCCTACAGTGGTTGATTTAGTCCAAAATTAATATGGCTTCCAGTTCGATCAAGTGATGAGGTTACTTTAGAAAACTATTATAATTTGCAGTTATTTAATTTGTCAATTAACATGTAGGTTATGACATCTATGTAAAATGAATAATAGTTTTACGTTTTCGTTATTTTTTACCATTTCACTGCTAACATCAGCGATCAGGTTCCCAGACGAATGCAAGCTAATCTTATAAAGTAACTTTTATCAGTGCTATCGTTATTCTGTATATTGTACGACATCACTATAGCGTAAGGCAAAGTTTACATAAGCCTATATCAGTCTCAAGCAATCCCCCTCTTCACATTCGACACAGTGCCATCGAGTGTTAAAACGGCAAAGGCGAAGCTTGAATTTACGGGTATGTCCCTCTTTGGCTAATGTACTTTCAAGATGGAGGGGCAACATGACGACGCGCATTCGAACCCCTCACCCGTATGTATTTTCAATGGCATATTATACACTTACGAGAATACTTCATTACTTGAAAGAAGTAAATACATTAATGAGCACATATATTTTTGAAAGAACTAAGTGTTTTTAGCTATAATAAACTGAAAAAGTTACACAGTGTAGCTTTAACAAAGTGTAGAGGTGGTTCTTAGAAATGTTGTACTAGGGTTTTATGATTTTTATCCATTTTATTTTTTTAAAGTAGTTTGTTTTTGTGTTCTTCATCAGGTCCCACATGTATGTTTTGAGAGCACTTTCTTTCTTTCTTTCTTTCTTGAGAGCATTATTTACTTATTTGTCCCTATGTGTTGTGGGGTGTTCTGTGTTGTGTGTTTTTGTTTTTTTATTGGATGCCATAGTCACTGTAAAACAAATTTACACTGTAAAAAAAAAAAAAAAAAAATCAGAAAACAGAAAATTACTGTGGCAATGGTTGCCAACAAAAACCCTAAAATTAAAGTAAAATATCTTAATTCAAATAAAGTGCAAAAACAATAATTTTACAGAAATTTACATAAAAGTTTTACTGAAAAAAACTGCTATTTTACAGATTTTTCCTGGTTTAAATTAAGATATTTTACTTTAAATTTACGGTTTTTGTTTGGCAGCCATAGCTGCCAGTCATTTATCGTTTTTATACAGTGTTAAACGGTTATTTTACAGATTTTCCTTGTTTAAAAATAAGATATTTTATTTTAATTTTACAGCTTTTGTTTGGCAGCCATAGCTGACAGTCGTTTACTGTTTTTTAAAAAGTGTAAAATTGTTATTTTACAGATTTTTCCTAGATTATTATGATCAAACACCTTCAATAACACTGTTATTTTACAGATTATTACAATAAAAAAATCCAATAAAGTGTTAAAGCATGCTCAAGATTGTAAATTTACATTTTATTTTGGAAGACAAAATACAGTCTGTACAATAATACAATTCATAATACATTTAACATTTAAAACACAGATAACAGTGGAATAGTTTCATCAAATTTTTAAAGTTGAATAAAAATATTCTCAATTTTAAACTAAAAAAAAAAAAAAACTGATACATCTACAATGTTTCACTATTGATTCTAAAACTTTTTGGTATTATTCAGATATAAATGTATGTAAACAAATTCTTCTCAAACAGTTCTTCAGAGCCCCCAGGAGGAATTAAAAAACTAAAAATTGCATTTATCTTGTAAGTTAGGGTTACTAATATCATAGGTCATGATTTCACCTTAAAACAAAACGTCTCTGAGGAGGGAACGGAGACGTAACGTTAGTGACTAACGAATGGGGGTTTCGCTTAGAAGCCTATCATCTTCGAGCTTAGAGAAAACGCCCAATGGCGTGCCAATGCCATGGGCATGCGGAATTTGCATACGTAACTCCGCCTCACCGTGTGAGTATATAAAGTGCGTAGCAACATCGCATTATGTTACCTGCTTGAGGAGCCAAGACTGAACTCCTGCGTTCCAGGTAGCACAGCTGATGTGGCAGCGGGGCGTTACGTCTCCGTTCCTCCTCAGGGAGCGAGGTTACATCCGTAATCGAGGCGTTCCCTTCGTTCAGTCACTACGACGTAACGTTAGTGACTAACGAATGGGGTCCAATCTAATCCCGCCACTCAGCTGTCTTCCAGTGCCCTGCGTAAGTGCGAGTTCCCTGTCGTAAGACTAGTACGGACGAAGGACTCCCACTTATCACAGGAATACCAAGGTACACTGGGAAGCATATCCCAGTGAGGAAATGCCAAGATGCCTACCCGTAGGAGGACTTAAGAGTACACATATGACCCCAAGGGTTTGCATATGGAAAACTCTAGGGTACCAGCCGAAGGTGGATTTTTAACCCTAGGGATGGCCGGGACATGCCAAGGGAAGAAACCCGCTCACTGCGGAGGCTTACGGTGAAATACACGTGTGGGGGTCGCCGGAGGAACCATGCACACGGGCACCTGGCCGGACACGAGGGTCTGGGCTCGCTAGAGGAGCAGACACACAGGCATCGGCGTAAGCAGTGCTGGAGGAACTCAGGGTTCTCGGTAGCTCACCTGAGGAATATCGCACGTATCCAGTCCGAGGAGTGGAATGGCAAGCGAAGACACACCTGAGCCTGGCCCATTACCGGCCTCGGGGCGAGTACATAGTCGGACACTGGCTCCACTCGGAGATTGTAGAATCTGGCGAATGTGTTAGGTGTCGCCCAGCCTGCAGCTCTGCAGATGTCTGTTAGCGGCGCCATGCGCTAAAGCCCAAGAGGAGGCGACACTCCGAGTGGAGTGAGCCCGCACCCCAAGGGGACATGGTCGACCTTGCTGCTGGTAAGCCAAAACAATGGTGTCCACTATCCAGTGAGACAGCCTTTGCTTTGAGAGCACTTCCCTTCCGCTCTCCACCATAACAGACAAAGAGCTGGTCTGAGGTCCTGAAACACTGCGTCACGTCTCGAGCGCGGAGCGCGCGTACTGGACAGAGCAGTGCCAAGGCTGGGTCTGCCCCTCCACGGGCAGCGCTTGCAGGTTCACCACCTGGTCTCTGAGCGGAGTGGTGGGAACCTTGGGCACATATCCAGGCCGGGGTCTCAGGATCACGTGAGAGTTAGCCGGCCTGAACTCCAGGCACGCTTCGTCAACCGAAAATGCCTGCAAGTCCCGACCCTCTTGGCGGAGGCCAATGCGGTCAGCAGAGCCGTCTTCATCGACAGGAACTTAATATCAGCCGACCGCAAAGGCTCAAAGGGAGGCCTCTGCAGAGCATCTTAAAACTACTGAGAGGTCCCAAGAGGAACGAGAGGAGAGCGAGGAGGATTCAGTCTCCTCGCCCCCTCAGGAACCTGATGATCAGGTCGTGCTGACTTACCTTTCTGTTCTCCAAGAGATCGTGGTGGGCAGATATGGGCCACATAAACTTTGAGGGTGGAGGAGACAGCCTTCGCTCCAACCCTTCTTGGAGGAGCGAGCACGGACCCGATCGGGCATTTCCAGGGTCTTCTTGGCGGGAAGAGCACCAGGTGACGAAGAGGTTCCACTTCAACGCATAGGCATGCCGAGTGGACTCTGCCCTAGCAGAAGTGATGGTGGCGACCACCGAAGGTGGCAGGCCACTCAAACCTGCAGCGTCTCATCCAGGAGCCACACGTGGAGGCTCCACCGATCGGGACGCAGGTGCCAAAGGGTGCCCGTCTCTGAGTGAGGAGGTCTCAGAGGAATAGGCCAGGGAGGGCTGTCGCAGGAGTACGAGTTTGGGACCCAGGTCGGCCGTGCCAGTGCAGGCGACCAAGGACCTGCTCCTTGTCCTCCTGATCTTGCACAAAAGTTGTGCGAGTAGGCTCACTGGGGAAACGCATACCTGCGTAGGCCCCCAGCTGTGCGCCAGTGCATCCGTGCAGCGTGCCCTCGGACAGGAAAGAACAGGCTGCAGTGGGAAGAGTCGTGGGAGGCAACAGATCTACCTGCGCGTCCCAAACTGTTCCCAAATCAGCTGGACCGACTGGGGCTGGAGTCTCCATTCTCCCGGGAGAGGCTGAAACCGCGAGAGCTCGTCGGCTGCGAGGTTCAGGACTCCCAGAATATGGACAGCACGAAGGGACCTCAGGCGCTTCTGACTCCATAAACCGAGATGGCGGGCGAGAGTTGAGACATACGGCGGGGCGTGACCGCCCTGGTGGTTGATATGCGCTACTATGGCCGTGTTGTCTGTCGGACAAGCACATGTTGACCCTTCAGCAACGCTCGGAAGCGGTGCAGGGCGAACCGTACTGCCAGCAACTCAAGGCAATTGACATGCAGGAGGCGGTGGGGTCCTGTCCAGGAGCCCGCGGCTGCTTGTCAATTGCACATGGCACCCCAACCGTGGCAGAGGCATCCGTCGAGCGACAACATGCCTGGAAACTTCGTTCTAAGGGCACCCCGGCCCGTAGAAACTGAGGTTCGACCACGGGTGGCGTCTGTAAGCATGCCTGAGTCACTTGGACCCGGGCGCCAGACTGCCATGCCCATCTCGGGACCCGATCGCGAAGCCAATGCTGAAGCGGTCTCATATGAAACAATCGGCGGCGTCACGCGGCTGCAGATGCCCATATGCCCCAGGAGCCTCTGAAACACTTCAGTGGAACCGCACTCTTGCTTAGTGCGGAGGCAAGTCAGCATTGACTGCGCGTGCTCGCTGGTAAGCTGCACGCACATGGTGACCGAGTTGAAAACCATACCGGAAAAGAGATCCCTGCACGGAGCAGAGTTGCTCTTCTCCCAGTTGACCTGAAGGCCCAGACAGGCTACGTGCTGGAGCACTAGAACTCTGTGTTCGCACCCTGTTCTCGAGTGACTCAGTCTGAGCCAGTCGCCGAGGCAGTTCAGGATCACGAACCCGTGCTGCCTGAGTGGCGCAAGGGCTGCCTCGACAGACCGTGAAGTCACGAGGGGACAGAGCTAGCCGAATGGGAGGGACGCGTACTGAATGTCCGCCCCTCGAAGCAGACCTGTAGGAACGGTCCGCGTAGAGGTAGGAGACAAAGAAGTAGGCATTCTTCAGGTCAATCGCTGCAACCAATCAACTGGGACGAACGCATTCGAGAAGGCGTTCGCTGCCAACATCCTGAGCGGAAGCCTGTAAGGATCGGCTCAGGATGGGCAGATCCAGGATTGGCCATAACCCACCGGTTCTCTAGGGTACAATGAAGTAAAGGCCGAGGCCGGACTTCATTTCGCTGGAGGGACAGGCTCGACGCACCCTTCGCCAGTAGGGTGGCAACCTCGCGCATGACTGGGACATTGGGCCCCACCATGGTGAGCGGACTCCCAGCGAGGAGGAGCCTGCGCGAATTGAATCGCGTAGCCGAGCCTGATGGTTTTTGCGGCCCTGCGGACAGTCCTGGAAGCTGTAGTCAGACTCCCAGGAACTGACCACGGGGGTCACTCGAACCACAGACGTACCCCGGGTGGGGCAGCGAGGCAGCGTGACTGGCCCAGGCGTGGGAGGCGTAGCGTCCCGGTGTGGGGGCACAGCCAGCAGCTGCGTCCTGACAGAGGAGACCAGGGAAGGACGCGCGTTCCACTGGGGTCTGCTCTGAGAGGCTGGCGAGAGAGAGGGACGAGAGCGGCGCGGCCCGAGGGCGGTGCACACTGCCATCACCAGTCTCTGTGTCCTCAGGGATGGGGACACCAGTTCTCTCCAAGCGCCGCCAGCCCGGAGGCCAGCAGCGAAGGATTTTCCCCCGGCCCTCCACCGGGGGAAGGAGAGGCCCTGCTACCATCTCCTGGAAAGAACTGGAACCCATCTCTGAGTTGTCCACCTCCAGCCTGGCGTTTAGTCAGGCTGTGCAGCGGACTGGGCGTCATCCTGCAACCTCCTCCATGACACGGCCCGGTGAAGGCTGCTGCTGGGGCCGGGTAGGAGGGGGAGGCCCTCGGCGGAGCGGACTGAGGCGACTGAGCCGGCTGGTGCAGCAGCTGGCCGCCCGGGGCAGTGCGTGTTACAGCCTCAGTCTGCTCTCGGCGGCCGAGAACCGTTGGGCGCAGTTCTCAGCGCGCGCCCGAAGAGGCCAGCCTGGGATATGGGCGAGTTGAGGAGGTGGCTCACTCAACTACCTCCACATCACCAGGTAAGGCCAGGTGTTTCTCCCGGACCACAACTGTGGACATCGCCCGGCCCAGGAGCGTGTGGCCACCTTCACCGCCAGAGGCGGGATCAGTGGCACGCAGCTCATTGAAGAGCCCTGGGTCGGCTCCACCCTCGTGCATGTGCAAAGGCGGCGGCCTGCCCGTAGCTCTGCAGGACCACGCCACCAGTAGACGGGCCCTGAGGCTCTGGGAGGGTGCTTAGGATAGCCACGCCACGTCGAAGCACTCTGTGGACACCGTGTGCGCAACAGAGTGCCCAACAGTGGGGACCCCAGTGTACCCTAGGCCACGGCCCCATCGAGGGCAGAGAAGGCGGAGGAGGCCGAGGGGCCACGGGAAGCACGGGACTCCCGGACCGCGTGACCTCCTCATGCACCTCGGGGCGAAAGGCATTGGGGCGGGGCCCAACAGCTGTCAGTGCCGTCCCAAAACCAATCGCGCAACCACGAGCACTCGTGACAGGGCGGAGTTCCACACCAGCCCGAGGCTCGCGGCTGCCGAGATAACATGGCTGTCAACTCTGGGTCAGATCAGGCTGCGCTGACACACCCGGAGGCGGAGCACTGCCTAATCGTCATCCCCAAAGGACTCCAGCCCACCTTGGGATGCGGCGATCTAAATCTCACTGCTATCTGGAGTGTGAACTGAACGAACGAGGCGCCAGAGCGGGCGCTGTTTCAGTCCAGCACTCACGGGAGCGATGTGCTAGAGGGGTGTGGCCCGAGGAATGAGCGTCGGGGTCTTAAACCACAGCACAGCCCTCAGGTCACCCTGGCCACCAGCCAAAGTACCACCTCTCTCGGAGCGGTAGATTGGGGTGTGGCAGAGGACTCTCTCTCCTCACGGAGATCACTGAGTCTCGACCACAACATCGCGATGGTCACATTCCCGCAGTGGGAACATGACACATCCACAAACACTGCCCGAGCGTGCTGAAGCCCAAACACATCGAGCAGTGAAAGTGCCCATAGACAGCAATGGATATCGATCGCACCGGAAGTGCAGGCGAACCGTCTTGAAAAAGGCGTGCCACGCGCAAGCTCTTTTTGTGAGAGGAAGCCTGCGTCGATGCGGCGCCCAGGAAACACACACCAGCTGTCAACAGACCACTGCAGAGATCAGCAGGCAGGAAGTATGCGATCACTGGGCGCGCCGTTACACCAACACCGACCGAAAGCTGCTCGTCTCGAAGAAGCTGACAGAGTCTCAGAAGGCTGTAGGAGTGAAGAGGTAGGTCCTCTTGGCTCCGAAAGCAGAAACATAATGCGATGTTGCTACGTACCTCCTTATATACTCACAGGGTGAGGCGGAGTTACGTATGCAAATTCCGCATGCCCATGGCATTGGCACGCCATTGGGCGTTTTCTCTAAGCTCGAAGATGATAGGCTTCTAAGCGAAACCCCCATTCGTTAGTCACTAACGTTACGTCGTAGTGACTGAACGAAAGGGAACAACAAATTGTGCCGTTTACCGTTAGCTTTGTATTTACCAAATCGGTTTTAAATTGTTTTCGTTAATATTCAATGGACCTCGTGGGCTCCAGCTGATAATATAGTTGGACAAACATTTACCTTTTAATTCAGAATCCAACCTATATAGTGTAATAAGAAATATTAACAAAACATACAACAGAATGTCCATGATTCTGCATTAGAAGGGACAGATAAAGAGCAATCCTCTTCCAAATCTCCAATAATCAGCTGATCCTTAAAAGAAAGAAAGAAAAAGACATTGATTAATTGAAAAGTCCTTAAAAATTGAGGAGTTAGTTTTTGTACCTTTCCTTTAAACAACATTTGATATTGAGATATGTTGGCTATATGAACACCGAGTCCTCTCAGCTTTGAGATGGGAGTTATAAGAAATATGAGGATTCACAACAATGGACACCTTTCTCCAGATGTATCAAGGTAGCAGTTGCACCTATTGTACACAGAATGCCAACTATAGTACAAAATATTCTGAAGAATAACACTGTTATTAAAATATAACCAACCAACTAATATTTTTATTAATTGCAGCAGTTTACAATGTTTTTTTTATTACAAATGGTACTTGTTGAGATCATTAGATTAATCAAGATTTCAGATTTAATGAGTCATCATTTACTCACCCTTAAGTTTTCTTAACCAACCTTTCTACAGACTTTCTTCTGTAGAAAACACAAAATAAAAATAAGGAAGAAAAAATATTTTGAGAGGTGTCTTGGTCATTATTGAACAAAACATTTGGTCCAATGTAGTTTGGTTATACCAACATTATTCAAAATGTTTTACAGAAGAAAGTCAAACAAGTTTGATATAAGACATGAGGGTGAGAAAACGATGAGGGAGTTTTAATTTTGAGTGAGCTGCTTTTAAACTCAAGAGGGTACGTTTGAACCAGAGTTGGGCCTGTGTTCACATTTCCTCATAAATAAGGGTACAGTAACAGTATTAATGTTGGATACGACAATACTCACTTCCTCTGAAGATCATGTGGCAGAAGATTTTCATTCCCAAAACTTATGGATCATAAGTTTTGAAACATACACACACACACTCACAAATTAATATTAATTTGTTTAATAAAACATTCATCTACTTTTCTAGACTTTTGTTGTTTGATTAAAAATATGAAACCACAGTTTATTAAGCTGCTGTCCCTTTAAGAACGAATGCACAGAATGACATTCATCCGGGTTTCCCACTTTAACTGTTTAACTCAGACATAACTGACTGTTTAAATCAAGTGAATACCTCACATGATTTTAAGATAATTCTGTGGATTTTACCAAAGGATAATTGATTGCGGCTTATTTGAACACATTTACCTGCTGCCGCTTGCCGTCTGTTGTCCGCCATTGGTAACTTCTGTTCATATTCCTGTTTTTTGTTCTCAGTCGACATCCCACAATCGAAATTTGTCCAAAATAAGATTTTAATGGATGTAAAATGATCCATGTAAGTTAATGCTACTAGTGGACCGACTAAAGCAAAAGCAGCCGCGAACACTCCAACGGCAACGTTGTATATTCAAACATGATCGGTAGAAGGCGCGCACGGTTGTCATTGGCCAGATTTCTAGATGACGTTCAGATTGACCAATCACGCTCAAATGAACACGGAAAGACAGCAGATTGACTTGCAACTGTTATACAGAAAAACTGGTTAAAACTACAGTTAGCAAATGTGTATTTTATTTGCTGTTATATTTCATTAGTTGGTCAAATGGTGTTTTGTGGAGTAGGCAGAGCAGAGGCCTGAACGTTTCAACCTGGAGAGCAGTGCAGATTTGATATTTAGTTTAGTTTGTTATATTTGTATTTAATTACAGTTTAAATGTAAAAATACACCTAAACTGTAAAAATAAACAAATAAAAATAAATGGTGATTGCCAAATAAATTAGTGATTGCCAAACAAAAACAAAATTAAAGTATAAAATATTTCATTTTAAATAAGAACGAAACTGTAAAATAAACTTTTAATGTAAATTTCTGTAAAGTTTTTGCACTTTATTTTAATTAAAATTTCAAGATACAAGTACAAGATATTTTAATTTGACAGTTTTTACTTTTACTTTAAAATAACAACAAAAAAAAAAAAATACAAAGAATAATGTTAAATTGTTAGTATGGACATAAATCTTTAATATAATGAGCTAAATATTTTATTATAGATTATTTCTGTAATTTTACATACATTTGTATGTCTTTTAAGAAAACAGAAAAATACTGTATAAATACTGCAGTGATTTTCCTGTATATAAAAAAAGAGAATTACTGTAATTTGTCATTAATGATATAATTCTTAAAATAATGGTCAAGTTCTTAATTTACAGATATTGTTTGTAATTTTACATGAATTTGTATGTTTTTTATGAAAACAGAAAAATACTGTATAAATAATACAGTGATTTTCCTGTATAAAATAATGAGAATTACTGTAATTTGTCATTAATGATATCATTCATAAAATAATGGTCAAGTTATTAATTTACAGATATTGTTTGTAATTTTATATGAATATGTATGTTTTTTATGAAAACAGAAAAATACTGTATAAATAATACAGTGATTTTCCTGTATAAAATAATGAGAATTACTGTAATTTGTCATTAATGATATAATTCTTAAAATAAGGGTCAAGTTATTAATTTACAGATATTGTTTGTAATTTTACATACATTTGTATGTTATTTATGAAAACAGAAAAATACTGTACAAATAATACAGTGATTTTCTTGTATAAAAAATAAGAATTACTGTATTTTGTCATTAATGATATTATCCTTAAAATAACATTTAATTTGTTTATTTACAGATATTCTTTGTAATTTTACATAGTTTTAAACATAATTTAAAATGAAAAGAAAATACTGTAAAAAATTTAGAGTTATTTTCCGTAAAATTAGGATTTTTTTTACAGTGTACCTACGGGTACAATAAAAGTAACCTAACCTACTCTTTTGGTGAATGTTTTCAGACAGCTTTCAAAATGGCCACCAGACAGTGTGAACACATGGATACCCATATCTCAGTGTGCAATGTTCTGATTAGCTTGAAATTACAGGAGGTAAACTAACACATAATTTGGTTAAGACAACAAGTAGGATGATAAATTATTTTTTTCTTTTTATAATCTGAGCTCAAAGATAGTAGTGTGCTCTTAAACGTAATAGGTACGTTTACCCTACATTAATGGGAAAACAAGCCGATTCTCGTCTTGATAATATCGCCATTGGTGAATCAGCCATATCTCTGATTATCAACGATACTATCACCTATCGTCACAACCCTAATCCGAGGCTTGGAAGAGTTTGGTTGTCTGAGGCCTGCAAAGTTTGTTGTCCAAAAGACGCTATTTTCACACTGGAATTGTTACATAAAAAAACAACACAATCATTCCAGATCATATCACTGTGTGAGGAACACTAAGGAGTTTAAATGCAGATATGATGGTAATAGGCGTTTTGTTTCCGACTTACATGCGCTGTAAGTTGTAGACCAATCTAGGGCTGTAATCAACCAAAGAAAATCTTGGTCGACTAAAGTCCTGAAATTTTCGACTAAAATCGTTAGGAAAAAAAAAAAAAACGTCAAATTAATTAGCTGCAAACTGTGAACAGTACTTGGTAGCCTTGTTGTCTGCCTAAATGAATAATAAATAAACATAAAAAAATAGTAGGCTATTTGCAGTATATTAAATCGTTTTTAACCTGATTATGTTGCACTGAAATGAGTCTGATACACGAGTCTGTCGGCTCTGACAGCGCTGCATCAAATGCACCTAAGCATATCATATTTCCGAAAATATAGTAAACTACTATGTTGTCAATAGGATGTGACGGTGAGGAAATTTTCTATAAATTTCCCACCGTTTAATCACCGGTAATACCGGTATTACTGACTGGGCTTTTAAATCACTAATTCTATATAACCGCACACGGCCGCTCAGGCATTAATAACGGAGCGGAGCAAAGCGAGTGGTTTCAATGAATTCCTATGAAAGTTAAGCTTCAATGAATGAACTGAAAATGTGCCAGTGCACACACAGTGAATGACAGTTCATCCGTAAATGCACGCTCTGTATGGCCGCGCAAATTTTAGTTTAGAGTTTGGATTAGCGCCAATTCGGGAGCGGGTTGCTTTAATTGTGGGTTCATTAGCCTAATATTCTTAATGAAAAACGCATGACAAACATGCTTAATTAGGTACCTTTACATTTCGCTTTGAAACCAAATCTTCCTCGATCGATTGTCTTTCTGCTCTTGGCTCTCCTCCTCAGCTTCGCGGCTGAGACACGAATAGACTATTAACTTAAAGGTCCCGTTCTTCGCGATTCCATCTTTCAAACTTTAGTTAGTGTGTAATGTTGCTGTTAGAGCATATAATACCTGTAAAATTATAAAGCTCAAAGTTCAATGCCAAGCGAGATATTTTATTCAACAGAAGTTCCCTTTCAAAGCCTACTGCGAAAGGCCGGTTTGGACTACACCCCTGCACTTCCTGCTTTAATGATGTCACTAGAACAGTTTGTTGACTAACCTCCGCCCACAAGAACACGCAAAAAGGGGGCGTGGTCTTGTTGCTCTCCCACGTCGACGGTCGAGAAGAGGAAGTGTTGTTTTTGTAGAGTGTTTGTCGCCATGTCATCGAGACGCTGTTATTTTCATCCCGAAGTCAAATCACCTTTGTTTGGCCTTCCCACGGACGCTGTACGTAGAGATCAATGGTTACAATTTATGTTTAACTCGGTTCCGGAAAATTATAATCACAATTTAAAACTATGTGCAGCACATTTAGCCGAGGACTGCTTCCTCAATCTCAATCAGTTTAATGCCGGATTCGCAGAAAGATTATTCTTAAAAGATGACGCAGTTCCCTCTTTGTCTGGAGAAGGCGTTGTTTATGGACCACAACCGTTAAGTGTATTTTATTATTTAAGTTGGTCCGTTTAACAGTTTATGTAACTCATTACACAAAGTGCAACGTTAAAAGGTAAATCCGAAAAACTTTTTAAAAAAGTGAATTCAGACACCATTGATTGTTGGTGTTTGTAATGATCAGTTTAAATGATTTGTTTATTATATCTGTTGTTTACTGTTTAACCACATGCTCGTTCAGCTGCAGCCACGTTAGTGCACGTTAACCAAATATAAAAGCATGACAACTACTGAATAGACAGCTTACAATTGTGAAACATCCTGCAAAAGTCTTTCCTGAGCAGGTTGTAATCGATCCTCTTCGATATTCTCCGGGTCTGATTCCGGCTCAAATTGATAAGGCAATAGACATTTTTGCAATAACATTGAGTGCGCGTATCTCCCCGTTATGGTAAGAGGCGGGACTTTTCCGGGCAACGTGCGCTAAGCTGCTGTCGAATCACAACATGGGAACCGCTGGCCCAATCAGAACTCGTTACGTATTTCTGAAGGAGGGACTTCATAGAACAAGGAAATCATCAGGCCATTTTCTCATCAGTGAAAACAGCGGTATACAGATAAGTAAATTGTGTGAAAATACAGTTTTTTTTACACGCGAAACATGAACACATGTTATATTGCACACTGTAAACATAATCAAAGCTTCGAAAACACGCGAAGAACGGGACCTTTAAAGCATTTACTCTTAAACATAAAAAAGGCATGTCCACTTTAATAAAAAAGGAATATTTATCAAACAAGCCAGATCAAGAGCAGAAACGAAATAAAGTGCTTAACTGAAAAATAAAGCATAGATATTAAGCATAAATAATATACAGCAAAGTAGCCTACTTCAATCTGTCTCTCTTCTCCAGTGGGTTGGGCTAATCCAAAAGAAGTGAAAACAAGGGGGGTGTTCTGAAGACAGACTGTTTCCTGTGAAACAAGGGTGCTCAGGAAACACCCCCATTATCAATTAGTGGTTTCCACCTGATGAAATTAACGCAGCGATCGAATGAACGCGGCAAAAATTAATGAAAGACCGCTGCAAAATCGACCAAAATTTTGGTCGAGCCAGAACGTATTGACTAAGAATCGACTAATCGACTGTGAGATTACAGCCCTAGACCAATCACAACAGACTTGGCTGTCTGACCAATTAGAACAAGGTAGGCTTGTTTTTTGTTTAATGAATCTAACCGTTGAAAAACTATTGTAGGGTAAATATAAATGAGAAGACCTGAATATTTGACTTACTTCTGCTATTAAAAAGTTATAAATAAACCATTAGTTCTTATGTAGCCTGTGTGTGTGGTTGCTTGAGTGTGAGTATGTGTAAAGTAGGGATGCACCGAATATTCGGCCACCGAAAATTTTCGGCCGAAAATGGCCCAAAAGTGCATTTTCGGTTTTCGGCCGAAAGACTTTTATCACCGAAACAATACGGCCGAAATGTTGTGATGACAAATAGTCACCGCGACCTGCACGTGCTTGTCTAAACGGTCTAAACAAGCAATATGTCTGCGGTGTGGACGTATGTGGTTCATCTCACATCTGATGACGCATCTATGGGTTGTAACTTGAAAATAATGCTTTATATGTTTCGGCTCCTCAGTGATACACTACAACAGCGATAATAAAAGAAAAACGTGGGCAAAACGTTCTGTCTTTGTAAACTTTGTTCAATGCATGCGAGTGCTGCCGTATGTTCGAATATGACTAGTCGTTTTGCATCATCACCGGGTGTAGAGCCAGAACACGCGAATGAGAACTCGAGCGCTGTGAGAAGCTCTGTCTCTGTGCACTCATCCGAAAGCGCGCACTCGTCTCACAGCGCGCAAACACTGAGTTCTCTTTCAAGTCTTGCGCTTAAACGGACAAACTCACACAAAAAATATGTAACCATGTCCATCTTGATGAGTATCCTTGCAGACATAGTCTGTATATGCCTTAAGTGAACTGTATACAGTCGAGAAAGACGACGCATTTCGGTGCATTAGATCTTAAAGGGGCAGTCGCCTTCACTGCGGTCTGTTTAATGTCAACAAAGGACATCACTCACTGCTCTTGACTAAATAGCTTTTGTAAGTTTAATAAGGATTAATCTTTAATTTAAACAGTTAGATATGCATTTATTTTATGTTTGATTACTTTATTCAATTTATGTACCTTTCTGCAGGCCATTAGGCCTGTACATTATTATTTAATGTACACATGAGTGAGGTCAAGTTAAACATTTTTAGTTTGAATTTTATTTTATACTGTGCATTGTTGCAATGTGCTAAATAAATATTTGCATAATTTGTAATTGATTTATTATTTGAAACTTTAATATAAATTTATGCAATTGCAATGGCTTGATTTTTAGTAAAGTTACACAGTCATAGCCATAAATGCAATGGTACTAATAATTGGCATCATTTATTTCGGTGTTTCGGTTTTCGGCTTTCGGCTTTCGGCCTTGGTTTCCTCTTTTTCGGTTTCCAGTTTCAGCCAAGAATTTTGATTTCGGTGCATCCCTAGTGTAAAGTAATTGTTTAATTACATTTCATTCGTCATAAGTTTTATTGTCAAGAAATAATGAAAGTGCGCTTCTGAATTGTACAGGTGGTGAGCATTTGGCAGGTTTAAAATAACAAGCTCTGGAGACTTATAGCCACAATAGCACATTCAGAAAGGCGATTTGCAAACACAATATTTAAAGGGTTACTTCAGCGATTAGCATTAAGCTTTGTATCAGTAGAAACCCAGGAGTATATTCAAATTATCATTTTTTCCCCCTTCATATGACGCTGAGACGAGAGAATTATGTATTTTATTTCTGGAAAAATTCATCCGATGACGCAAATATCGTCATTTTGCGTCATCGGAGGAGTTGTTGGCCAGAGGCTGAAGACTACAGCCAGCAGGAGGCGCTGTTTCCGCATGTTTTCAACATCGCACTCACAGCACTCGGCTCGGGAGCTGCGGAGATTCATGTAAACAGAGCGGTGGAGAGCAAAGTCAGTGTTTCAACTTTTCAAATGAATTCCTATGAAAGTTAAGCTTCCAAAGACATGATTTAAAAATTCGCCAGACTGTTCAAGTGCTGTGAATGCAGCAGCAGCCACGAATCCCGCCCTTTACCTCAGCTCATGTGATGAATGTTATCCGATCCTGCTGCGCTTGTGCCATGACACTCAATCAACTCACTTATATTGAACAGACACGTTCAGTTTTTAATTGTAGCGTCTCTAACTGAACTGATTTTTTGAAAATGAACGCGGTGGGCAAGTAAACCAGTAAGCCGTGCCTAGAGCAGCCTCGGGCAGCGAAGTGCATTCTGGGAATTGTTGTCTTTCATCCCCATGAGACAAAAATACATTTTCTGTGTTTTCTCATTCTAGAAGGCACCAAATTCAAAAATAATTTCATATTTCTTCTACAACCCAGCGCTGAAGTACCCCTTTAAGTATAATATATATATATATATATATATATATATATATATATATATATATATATATATATATACACATACATATATATATATATATATATATATATATATATATATATATATATATATATATATATATATATATATTTATATATATATATATATATATATATAAATATATATAATATTAACCACATCAGCACCGAAAAAACATGGGGAATTTTTACTGTTTTTTTAAAGACAATAATTGCACAATATATACTTTTGATACTTAAGTACTTTTAAAAGCAAGTACTTCTGTACTTTTACTTAAGTAAGTTGTAACAAAGTAATAATTGACCAGTAGTAATTTTTACTCAAGTAATGGAGTTGTGTACTTTGTCCACCTCTGCCCCCCTCACAGTTGTCATGAAGGGCTAAATTAGCTGTATAGACCAAAACCTCTTTTTGTACCAGCCAGGCTGTAAAAATATGTTTTTTTGCTGTAAAACTGGGCATTTTAACATGGCGGAGATACAGATTTGAATGGTCTCTAGTGACTAGTTGATGAATTGCAATTTAAGTCACTTCCATTTTGGCTTCAAGGTAGACCGTTCAAACACTATTTGAAAGTGAATTTTGCAAAATAGGTCACATATAAATTATATTTGAGAGTCACTGATGAAATTGTGTTGATTGACATATTTGGTTATCACAATGTCAATGTACATTTTGCCTTCTATATGAATGCAACAGTTTAACGTCACATAAATTGCTTGTTGCTGCGTCACACCATCAGTGTCACACTTAGTTACAAAGCGTTGGACTTCTCTGAAAACCAGAGAAGCCTGTTTTGACTTTGGAGAAAGAGACTGACTTTATTCATGACTTGTTTACAGGCAGTCATTCAGTCTTCATCTGATCATATTTTCCCCTTCTCTCTTGTTCTCTGGCTGCTGTTTGGTTTGTGGGTGGATTAGTTTAGCAGTACCCAGGAGGACTGAGGGCTGTGACTCTAATTGAAGACATAAAGACAGCAAGGCGATAGGATATGTTCCAATTTACCTTTGTATCTGGATGGACATTGTATGCGTGAGACCCTAAATGTTCATTCAAAGGTATTTAAACCTCTTCGTATCTATGATTTTTCAATTTTCACTCATCAGACTACACACCCCACATGGCGATCCTGACGTAAACACAGCTGATGTTGTCACTGAATCTGTGGTGTAGATGGTTTGCATTTTTTTAAGCACGCAAGTACACACCCTTTGGCTGCTACTGACAATGATTGTTGCACCAGCCTCTTATGTTTTCTGTGAGTTGGCAGATGGAGGTGTGTTTTCAGTCTTTCTAACGTTCCTAATTCATTCCACCGGCTGTTCCTTGTTCTGCTTTTAGGAAATAATAATCCTTCCACACTACAGAGGAATTTGGGATAAAAGGTAACTGAACCTATTAGTGAATTTGTTTTGTGAACATTTTTGATGATGGCGATTAGGATAATGACAGACTGTATTATAGCTAAATGAAACCTGTTGCATTTTGACTTAACGAATCTTAAGTGTTGAAGAGACGTGTTCTGAAGCCAAATATTTGGAAGTGTATTTGGCAGGTCTGCGTTCAGACGACAGGAAATGGACTGCATACTTGCTGTGTAAATCTCAGTCAGCCTGGATAACTGCATGGAATTTTGTCGCTACATCAGCTCATTTCATACCAGTCTTGAGTTTTGACATTTTTTGACACGTGAGGACAGCAGGCAGTGCTTTTTTATTTTAAACTCAGCATTTTTATATAATTGCAGCTTTTGTTTATTGCATTATAATTTGGTAAACTACTCCAGGATTCAAATACATTTTTTAGGTGTTATAACCTAGGTGAGCAGAAATTAGAAATATAGGCTAATTAGCAGGTAAGCTGGTATGGACTGGTTCACATTCTAGGCAGAAAGAACATTATCCTACACTGACAATTTGGCCAGTTTTCATTTTTTGATGTGTTTGTACAGGCTTATGTGTGTCATTTTGTGTGTCATTGTGTGTCATTTGTGTGCCCAAAGTGAAGTAATTGCTGTATTGAATAACACCCCCTAAAAGACATTGTATATCTATAATATTCTGACCTCTTTTTATGTTCTGTGATTGTTGTCAGCCATGAAGATTCAGCTTTTAGGAGCCAAAGATTGTATTATGTTGCTGTAGTCTTTTAAAAATAATGTAAAATACATGCAGTAACATGCAGTGGCATGTGATGCAAGAGATATTTGGGCACTTAAGTCTCACTTATGAAATTTACTGTCCCGGGCGGTACAAAATATCAATCCAAGTGTCATCTTCAAGCAAATGATGCTAGCCCAGGGGTTTCCAGTCCTGTCAAAATATGTTTTATCCTAATTTGGCATTTTTATACATTAAGCATGATTTAAGTGTGCAGATACTTTGTAAACACAAACCAGCATTCTGAATTACTGAAATTTAATTATGCATGTGAATCCTCTTGAATTCAGTTTGCGTGTAGGTCAGATAAAGTTAGTATATCAGAAGTATATCAGAAGTTCACAGTATATCAGAAGTTCACAGTATATCAGAAGTATATCAGAAGTTCACAGTAAATTAGCCTATATCTGTGGAGTTTACAGATTAGTTTTTTCTCATCCAGTGCTTTGGCACTACACATACAGGAAGCTGCACTCCATAGGGACTGCAAATCTCTGAGAACAGGGCCTGAATTTAATTTAGAAAAATCGGGGGCAATTCCCTTAATATTTTTAGTTACATTTATCTCACCTAAGTGTATGCTCACTATGTATCTCTGTTTTTACAATGGGGTAATTGTGTTGCTCAGGATTATAAAGCTTGGAAGTGTCAGGATATTTATTAATATAACTTTCTTTTAATAGAATAAAATAAAATACACCTAGGCTATGATGCCTTGAGTGTGAATCAAAACAACCCGTCTACAGCATGTTCCCGCCGATCTTTCGAATATTACACTTTAGTAATTGTTTAATCAATACGGCATCCTCAATAAAAGTCTCCGGCGTAATGACTCCGATATTTCAAATTGTTTATTTTTCATAATTATTTAATCGATACATCATCCTCAATAAACCCGTCTCCTGCGTGTTGCCTCAGATCTTTCGAATATTCAGATCTATTATGACCTCTGACCTTTAAAATTGCCAGAATAATAATAATACGCTTTTTGTTAATTGGCCAGAGGAGAACTGGCACCCCGACTGAGCCTGGTTTCTCCCAAGGTTTATTTTTCTCCATTAGGTCTCCTGATGGGGTTTTGGTTTCCTTGCCACTTTCGCCTCTGGCTTGGCTTGCTCAGTTGGGGAAAAACTATTTTTCAAATATATTTCCAAATAAATCTAATTATTAAACTAAATTAACCATATAGACCAAATTACTGATCTAAAGCCCACATTGTTACTGTATGATAATCAAAATATATTCTGTTGCATTATTTTTCTGTTTAACACTGTGAAGCTGCTTTGAAACAATCTGCATTGTTAAAAGTGCTATATAAATAAAGTTGACTTGACTTGAATAAATCTATCATGGGGTAATTTACATTTCAAAGTGAACTAATCATTTAAACTCCTAAATACTTTGAAAACCGATTTTATTTAATCAAAACAATAAGATGTGTATATACAATATATATGTTATTCATCTTAAACAATATATATATATATATATATATATATATATATATATATATATATATATATATATATATATATATATATATATATATATATTTTGACTTTTGAGGCAAGATTACATTTTTTTGTAGGCCTACCTGCATCAGCAAAGTATTCGCAGAAATTAAGCAAACTAGTTTAATTTAGCTTGTTACTAGTTTATTTACTTTCTTTTTTATTTCAATAATTAATAATTTAGTAATTATTTTATTTAATAATTTATCCTACTTAATTTTGTTATCACATGAAATTGTGCGCTTAAAATGTAAATCATTGTTTGTCATCATTTTGCATAACCATAAAGAAAAATCCCACATTGCAATATTGAAAATATTTGCATCTTAAACCATGAGAGCGGGCCAGTGGATATTATATCTCAATGTGCAAACTAAGTCTCAAATGCCAATCAATTACTCACAGAAAGTGAAAGTAAAAACTATTTTATTATTTTGTATAGGGCTGGGCGATTTGGCCAAAAAGTCATCTCGATAAAAAATGCTCATATCGCTCGATATCCATAATCGATTTTCGATAAATGTCAAATATTTCTTTCTTTCAAATTTAAAGGCAGGTTTTTGCTCCCAAGTGAAAGTTGTAGAAACCAGACTGTTAATTGTGGTTTTAAGCTACTCTTTATTGTCAGAATATGACAAACACTTCACGTTTTTTAATTTCTTACACTTTCATTTTTCCTTAAATTAAATATCTTAATAGAAAAAATAATGTATTATGCATGTGCTAAAGGATGATATTGTCTCTAGTAGGGCTTAGCGATAATATCGCAATAATTTTGACAACAATGTAAAATTAGAAAATATTGTGAATATCGAATATTTCAAATTCAACATACTTTCCCAAAAAGACATTACCAGATAATGCAGAGCTCTGCTTCCACCGTTCACTAAACATTGGAAGCAGAAGAATTAAATATATACGTGCAGCGCATGACAAAGAAAGCAACAGAAACATGCGCGCATGATATAAATAATAAGGCGGCGCAGGACGTGCTCTTGCTTCCGGACACTTACCTGAAGTGCGCACACACGCCTTTCAGACAACATACAGTCGCGATTCAGTTCTTTCATGGATTATTGGGTTTCAATGGTCAAACAAATGTAAAAATGCACATCCTGGTGAGTATTCAGGTAAACACAGTAGTGTATGCCTTTAGTGAACGTACACAGAGTTGAGTGAGAAATTGTGTGTTACAACGAATTTGGTCCGTGGTGCTCTTAAAGGGCCGGACCTCATATTCTGTGTGATATAATGTTAATCAAACAACAATTGCTTGGCTTAACAACTTTAATATATTTATTAAGAATCAGTGTAGCCTGTAGTAATTTATAGAGTGAAGACTGAGCAGTTTGTTTAATACATATTTGATTTTTGATTTATTTCTTGATTTGCTACTGTTAAATAGACCCACTGTAGCTGAAAATAAAGCACTGCTTTTGTCATATTGTTTGTAATTTGCATGTTTTACTTAAAAGAGAGAAAAAAAAAACTTTACTTAAAAAGAGATAAAATTAAAATTCTATATTGTAATTATAAATTGTAAAAAAAAAAATAATTTACTTGTATCATGATTTAAGATTGGTCATCCCAACCTGTTCAGTAAACGTAAACATTTTGTATTTCATTTGGTTCTCTCTAAATAGTATTTGTTGTTTTAAATGGGGGCAAAATAATTTATTTTATTTAATTTAAAAGCAATTGCAAACATATCGTGATATATATCGGATATCGTAAAAATGTTGACAATATTTTTTTAGATATTGCCCAGCCCTAGTTTCTAGTCATGAAACAGGTTTGTGCTGCATGATATATCTTCAGCACAGTTTGCAGTTCAGGCTGCAGTATTATTAATGCACAAATTCACATCTGACAGTGAGTTGACAGTAGTAGCTTGAGTTAGGAGGATACAGATGTAAATGTTTAATATTTTGAGTTCATATATCAGGTCTTCCAGAGTATCATACATTTAGATCATGATAACCACAGTTAAAACCATGCATATAGCTCTTCACTACCATGGTAAAATGTATCTATATGGTTTATATGGTATTTTTATGAAAAACTGTAGCATAAAAACATTTAGTAGCCTATAAATGCACACATTTTATAGCTAAATAAAAACTTCTATAATATTACATTACTCCTTTAATACATTTAATACATGTCTGTCTACATTAATAATATAATACAATTCTATATGAATATCCCACATTTCTGCCACAGATGGTGGAGTTAGTATCACCACAGTAAATCCATGGAAATCGTTCTGACTGTATCATTGCGCACAGTGTTTAGTGTTTGTCAGCGCTGTTTTGTCGGGCTTTAAAGTAGATTAAAATCACAGAGACACTTGGTTCACTTGGCTGAATTTACGCGCTTCTCACTGGTTCTCACAGCACTGTTCAGTGTCGCGTAACCGAGACCGATCAGAGTAAACAGATCTGCTCCAGTTATGGAGGAACAAATTACTCAAAATGAAATAATTAAATAAATAATGAATTCAATAAAACAACAATTAAATGTACCAGATTATTCTGAAATATTTAAATAAATAATTAATTAATTTCATAATTAAATGTATGTATTTATTTTGTAAAATTACATGAAAACACAAAATGTATTGTTTAATATATTTCACAATTACCTCTTCCACACACACTATTGTAATGTTTAAAAATAAATGTTTTCATTATTAAATTCATAATAATATTTGACGCCTATTTGACGAATCATGCATTTCCAAAGCGCGATTTTGCCAAAGATTTTTTCAAAATAATAGAGGATATTTCACAAATGGCAATCAACAGGCAGTGGGCAGTGCTTGGCTCTGATTGGATAATCCTTTCAGATTGATTACTTTTGTCTGTCTGGGTCTGGCACGGGGAAATTGGGGAATTGATCGGAAATTAATATGGCGGTAGGGATTGATCAAGTTAAAAACGCACTGCTTTTTTTTGCAGATGATGTAGAAGAGAATGGTTTGTTTGTTGATGCTCTGTTATCTGGATTAGATGACATAAAGGATCTGCAGGCAGCATCTGCATTTTTGTAGTATTACACCACATTATGTGTGTATATTAGCACCGTTTATTGTTTTTCTTGTGGTATGAGATTTGGTATGAACTTTTGGACCCATAAGCGCTGCTGCGTGACGTCAGATTTAACAACCGAATAAAACAATATTCCAAAAGTCTTTCAGCCCAGATTAAGTGCCAAGTCCTTAAACACAGCCACAGAGTCAAAATACATATTCAGTCACAAATAAGAAATGAGAAGCACCCATGGTGTTCCGTGATGTCACCACACCACACAAAGATAGATTTGTCATGTCTGTTGACTCTTCAACATCAAACCAATCAGCACCAAGCACCGCCCACTGCCTGCTGATTGGCATTTGTGAAATGTCCTCTATTATTATGAAAAACATCTTAAATGTACTTTTTGAAAAACTAAATTTAATAATGAAAAAATTGATTTTTAAACATAATAGTGTGTGGAAGAGGTAATTGTGAACTATATTAAACAATAAATGTTTTTTCATGTAATTTTACAAAATAGACATATTTATTTAATTAATTATTTAATTATTTCAGAATAAACTGGTACATTTATGTAATTGTTGTTTTATTTAATTAATTATTTATTAAATTATTTTGATGTGCTGCCGTTCGGACTTTGACCCGAGCAGATAAATATAGTCTGTGTGGCGAGGTTCAAATCAGTAACGTTAACTTTATTTGTGCTACCTTTTATCGACAACTTTGTCATCTTCGCAAGGTTAGTTTCACTTTCAATTTGCTACGGTCTTCTTTCAACGTTCATCACTGTTTCCACTCATTTTTGTCTTTTTCCTATTTGTAGTGGAGATGAGTGGTACCTGGTGGGGTCTTCTACTGTTGTAGCCCATCCGCCTCAAGGTTGTGCGTGTTGTGGCTTCACAAATGCTTTGTTGCATACCTCAGTTGGAACGAGTGATTATTTCAGTCAAAGTTGCTCTTCTATCAGCTTGAATCAGTCGGCCCATTCTCCTCTGACCTCTAGCATCAACAAGGCATTTTCGCCCACAAGACTGCTGCATACTGGATGTTTTTCCCTTTTCACACCATTCTTTGTAAACCCTAGAAATGGTTTTGCATGAAAATCCCAGTAACTGAGCAGATTGTGAAATACACAAGGACCAGAAGGTTTAAAGAGTTTGCTTTACTAGACTTTAGTGATGTGACGGTAAGGACATTTTTCCACCGGTTAATCAACGTGTGACATCTGCCCACCCTTGTCCCCTTAATATCGACCATGTACAGTGTGTACGAAAAGTATTCAGACCCCCTTAAAGTTTTCACTCTTTGTTATATTGCAGCCATTTTCTAAAATCATTTAAGTTCATTTTAAAAAAAAGAAAAACTGAAATATCACATGGTCCTAAGTAGGGGTGGGAATCACAGGTCAACACACGATACGATAATATCACGATTCTTTGCCCACTATATATCACGATACCAGCGATTCTGTGACAGACAATATATTGCAAGAAAATCACTCACGATATATCACAATATTATTTTGTAAATGAAAAAAGTCATGATCATGTATTTTATTATTAAATCTAAATCATTTAATCTTTTTTTAAATAGCTTTAAAGTACAGAAAGTGCATATAAAGCCATCAAACAGCCACGAGAGAACAGTTTTCTCTGACTAAATAATTTATAATAAAGAAAGGTCACTATCTGTAACTTATTCATAGCAGCAACATTTCATATTTGTAAAATGCAAAATGCTGTGATTCTGCAAAATTCTGTGACACATTACTAAAAATGTGCAAAAACACCCAGTATAAAACCTTATATAATAAAATATGGCCACATTTGAGAACCAAGCGCGCTAACCAATCAGGAGCCTGCTTGCTGCTGTCACGTGGTAAAGTCACGTGATGAGAAACCCTGCAGTTGATAATGTAGTTGTTTAAAGCTAAAGTATGTGGTTTATTTATAAAGACAGCGCCTATTTAAAAAAAATGTATCTTGCGTTTTTGGAGTTGTGAGATCCAGGCGATCACCGGGCGCTCAGCGCTCGTTAACCACGGCGAGAGCTGCCTTTCCTCGGCCAGTCCTTCTGGCATTTGAATGTCTCCGTAGTGGTTAAACAAGACATATAATTCGTCTTGTGTACTTCTAATGGGTGATCTTTGGTCTAATGAATCTATTGTTGCCTACCAAATCATTTTGACTGAGGGCATTTTTTTGCCCCACCCCTAGTCCTAAGTATTCAGACCCTTTCATGTGACACTCATATATTTAACTCAGGGGCTGTCCATTTCTTCTGATCATTCAAAATTCAAATATTCAATTCAAATAAATTTGTATAGCGCTTTTCACAATACATATTGTTTCAAAGCAGCTTTACAGAAAGTGCATTTCATAAATGTACATTGAAAAATGTTAGAAAAAGTTAATCAATCATGTATTAATTTAACAGCGCTGGCGTCGAGTCGTCTCATCACAGGCGTCGAGTCGTCTCATCACAGGTGTTGGGGCATCTGAAGTCTCCATGAGAGGCTGGATACAAACTGGAGCTGACGAACTATTTACCTCGGGACTAGTGTCCCGAGATAATAACAGAAAAGCAGATGGGAAATAATTAGCATAGCTGCTGTTCAGAATATTAATGCTTTTGATCCGATTTAACTGTATAAAAGGTAATTATAATGTGAATGCTTGGCTAAAGAGATGCGTCTTTAATCTAGTTTTAAACTGGGACAGCGAGTCTGAACCTCAAACAATATCAGAAAGACTATTTCAGAGTTTAGGAGCTAACTGTGAAAATGCCCTCCCTCCTTTAGTGGACTTAGATATCCTAGGAACGACCAGAAGCCTCGAGTTTAGTGATCTTATAGAGCGTGATGGATTGTGGGGCGATAGAAGTTCCGTTAAATACACTGGAGCTAAACTATTTAGGGCTTTATAGGTCAGTAGCAATACTTTGTAATTGATACGGAACTTAATAGGTAACCAGTGTAGAGATGATAAAATTGGTGTTATATGATCATATTTTCTTGACCTAGTAAGAACTCTAGCAGCTGCGTTTTGGACTAACTGTAGCTTGTTTATTGAGGATGCAGGACAACCAGCTAATAAAGCATTACAGTAATCTAGTCTCGAGGTCATGAATGCATGAACTAACTTTTCTGCATCAGAAATAGATAGCATGTTACGTAGCTTAGCAATGTTTCTAAGGTGAAAAAATGCCGTTCTTGTAACATATGAAATATGATTTTCGAAAGACAAGTTGCGGTCTAATATAACACCCAGGTCTTTTACTGTAGTGGATAAAGTGACAGGACGTCCTTCCAAGTTAAAGTTTTATTGTGAGAGGTTTTGTGGGCAGTTTTTTGGACCAATAAGTAATACCTCTGTTTTATCTGAATTTAATAGCAGAAAATTACACGTCATCCAGTATTTAATATCTTCAACACATGCTGTCAGTTTAGATAATTTAGCGTTTTCATCTGGTCGTGATGAAATATATAATTGAGTGTCATCAGCATAACAGTGGAAATTAATTCCATGTTTTCTTATAATATTACCAAGTTGCAGCATATATATTGAGAATAGCAGAGGGCCTAACACAGATCCTTGCGGCACCCCATAGTCTACTGACGTTATCTTTGATTTTTCCCCATTTAGACAGACAAAATGGTAGCGGTCTGATAAGTACGATCTAAACCAGTTTAATGCCTGTCCCTGAACACCAGTGTAATTTTGAAGTCGATCTAAGAGTATTTTATGATCTATAGTATCGAACGCAGCACTAAGATCGAGTAGAGCTAGTATTGAGATACAGCCTTGGTCTGAAGCTAGAAGTAAATCATTTGTGATTTTAACGAGTGCAGTTTCTGTGCTATGGTGTGGTCTGAATCCTGATTGAAATTTTTCATAGATATCATTTTCTTGCAAGAAAGAGCACAATTGAGCAGACACAACTTTTTCTAGTATTTTAGACATAAATGGAAGATTTGAAATGGGTCTGTAATTTGCTAGGTTATTATGATCTAATTGTGGCTTCTTAATGAGAGGTTTTATGACTGCCAACTTGAATATTCTTGGAACATGACCTAAAGATAAAGACGAGTTAATAATATTGAGAAGAGGCTCTTCCACTACAGGTAACAGCTCTTTCAGTAGTTTAGTGGGTATTGGATCTAATAATCATGTTGTTGGTTTAGATGCAATGATAAGTTTATTTAGCTCTTCCTGTAGTTGTAAAGCGGTGTAGTAGTTCTTGAGGGGCGATAATTGAGGTTGAATCATAAGACATCAATAAAGATTGTACATTTACAATTCTGTTTCTGATGCTTTCTATTTTCTCAGTGAAGAAATTCATAAAATCATTACTACTTAACTGTAACGGAATATTTTGCTCAGGCGATGCTTGTTTATTTGTTAATCTAGCCACGGTGTTAAATAAAAACCTTGGATTATTTTGGTTATTTACTATTAGTTTGCGGAGATGCTCAGCCCTGGCTGCTTTTAGGGCCTTTTTATAACGTGAGAGCCAGAGCCCTGACTTAAACCCAATTGAGCATCTCTGGAGAGACCTGAAAATGGCTGTCCACCATGTTTACAATCCAACCTGACAGAACTGGAGAGGATCTGCAAGGAGGAATGGCAGAGGATCTCCAAATCCAGGTGTGAAAACCTTGTTGCATCTTTCGCAAAAAGACTCATTGCTGTATTAGATCAAAAGGGTGCTTCTACCAAATACTGAGCAAAGGGTCTGAATACTTAGGACCATGTGATATTTCAGTTTTTCTTTTTAATAAATCTGCAAAAATGTCAACAATTCTTTGTTTTTCTGCTGTGTGTACATTAATAACTCTATATATAAGTGGTTGGGCTGGAATATGCAATTGTCATCACCACCCTAACTTCCAGTCTGACGCTCATATCCTCAGAATGCTGTGATGTGCGTTTCTGCGTTTCTGCAGTTAGATCTCTCTGACGCGAGTGCAACTGTCAAATATGTCCGTCAATCACATGTTTACATAGAAAACAATGGAAAAGCAGTGCATTTTGTTTGAACAGCTTGGTTACAGTTTTATTTTCCTGTTTAACACTGTAAAGCTGCTTCGAAACATCTGGCATTGTAAAAAGCACTTTATAAATAATGGTGACTTGACATGACAGTTTTGACGTAACCAAGATTTTCTCCACATTAAGACTCTCTATTTCTGCAGTGTTTTGCATCTAACACCGTATAGTTAAACTGGATAGGCTAACAAAAACATTATAATGCAACAACATCATTGCATCTTGTGTGCCACTACACACACCTAAAATACAAGTGCACCGTTTTTTCGTTTAAATGTGGATTTTTATTTTAAATTTGACAAATATTCAAAATTTGACAGCCATACTATGCTCTCATCCTTTTTGATAATGATTGTATTTTCCACTCCACTATCTCTTAGGGATAAATGTATCATTCATTGAATTGTTAACATCTTCTGTTAATAAGTCATGTTTTATATGGCACTATAATAAGAAATGTTGGTAGTGATTACCCTTGAGCATATTGAATATCCCCTTTTTTGTCTTGTGCCTTGTTTGGGATATTCAGCTGAATGTTATATTAATAAACCTTAGTCCCTTCATTATTTTGAGCTTTCTGACTCTGAAATTCATGTGCATTGCACACAATTATAATCATTCCTGCAAGTTAGATATTCATATTGTGAGAAATTCCAGCACAATATATATTTGCTAGAGCTTGGTTGACAATATTTCTCAATTTTACTTGATTCTGTTTTTGATGATCCATATAGTTTTTTTTTTAAATCCCAAGAATCAATCTTTTAATTTGTGCTGTGAACCAATCATCTCTTCATCTTTTCTAGTACAGCATGAAATAAACATGAATAAGAAGGTATGTTGAAAGATGCAGTACAACTTACTGACATGTATTCTGTCTTATGTAATAATCACGCAATCAGTGTTTCAAATGAAAAGAGTTGTCAATAAAACAACTTGTAAACAATGTCGTAACGTTACATTTTTACCTTGGAAAAGCAAGTCAATGTTTAGCTTGATAGTTAAAGAGTTAAAGAGAGGAGCATTTTTATGTATTACATATTCATTATATTTTTTATTTAACTTGTTAGTGATGTCTCGATTATTTAATCCTCAATTACAAAATTCATGACTGGAAAAAAAGTCTGCAGGTGTATTTTGAAATGTCTTAACTATTCATCTTGTAATGAATGTCATTTCAGTTCTACATTCTGAGTATGTATTATCATATGCATTGAAATACAACAATATACACGCACTGTAAAAGGTTTTTCCATAAACTCAACTAACTGTGATTCACATGAGTCTCTTAAGACCTTATACTGTACCTGAATTATGAGCTTCCAGAACTTCTGATTGAGGCTAACGTGTGACCTCCTAATTGAACTCCTTTCTACAAATTGAACATAGAAATAAAAACAGTATGAATAACAAAAATAAATAACACAGTTTTTTTTTTAAAGTGCACACAGAGACCAAAGCTAAGAACTGCTTACAACTACACAGCTCAGCCTAAGATAGGTTTGATATTGGGAGCCCCCTTTGCTTTCACATGTACTCTGTGTATAGGGAGCGGTGGTGCTGAGCGCGCATTAAGATAAGACATTTATCAGATGCTTAGGCTCTATTGCGCAACGAATCGTCCGCCAATGTTATTCATGTCGCCTTACACTTGTCACGCGATCAGTGAACTGTGATTCCTGCTGCACTGTGGGTGAGCTGTATGAGCTGAAAACCCAGTGTCACAGTGGGCACCATAATGTAATATGTAAACTTAGCAGTGGCATATTCTAATTTTCTATATTCTAATTTTACCCTCATGCTCTGTCATGGTGATATCCCGAGACAGCTCTTCATCTCGACGAGAAATGTCGTCACATTTTAATATTGCGCGATCTTGTGGCACAAGAGCTGGAGTAAAAACATAATTTTAGGGCTAGTGTTATTTTAGTATCACTGAGATATTTTTATTAATATTTTGAATTCATTTTAATTTTGCTCTCATTTTAAAGGAGTGATGAATTAAGAAATCAACTTTCCCTTGTGCCTTTGATATATTAAAGGTCATGGTAATATGAGAATATCCTGTTAGTTTCAGAGCTGAAAACTTCCTTGTTAGTCAGAGAAAAGCTTTTATTGACACCAGGCCCAGCAAACGACAGCTCTCAAATATATACTGATCAATGACGTAATAGAAGGGGGAAACGCCGCCTCTACAGATAAATGTGTACGCCTGCTTCTGTAGCCCCGCCCACCGACTTGTGGAGCTAAACTGTGCTAACCGGAGCTAATCACGCTACTGAGCAATAAACATGCCGAAGATAGCAAGATAATCGTTTGTAAACAAGACGCAGGTCGATACTGGATATTGTGATTAAAACACATTGCTGTGCCTTCTATATTGCATCTGACAGGAATGGTGCAACACAATAATGTGAGTAAAGCATGTTTTTATATGTGATAGTATTGCATTGTTACAGATCGTTATGATTATGTGTAACTTAGTATGCTGTCACAAGCTGGAGAATCCTTTATTTGTTAGGTCATTGCGATTCGGAATCAGACTCGGACATGTATGGGCCAAGGCTCGCAAAGCCCAACGTCCAACGTGTTTCCCAGACGGGCTTCCCCAGTCGGCAGGGCGGTGAATTTTTAATAGTGAAATAACATTAATTTCTTGGTCTGCGTTGTTCACTCTCGTGACTTGATATTTGAAGAGTGTGTGCCCTCGCGTGTGAGTGTGCGATTTGCACTTGGCCAAGTAATAACAAAATAAATCAGTCGCAGGTGGATGCGAGATAAATCATTGTGTTTTATCTTGGTTTGAATACGGTTTGAAAGACCTGTGAGAGAATCTTTCCGGTTGCCACTTTCAAAACAATCCCTCACGTGAACTGACTAGGGTTGTAACGGTATGATAATCGTCTCGATAATATCACGGTTTCACGGTTTACGGTATTAAAAAAAAAGTTATTGTTTTGATTCTTATTATTATAATCCTGAGCTACAATGACCCATTCATTAAATTAAATTAGATACGTTTTTTTAAATTTAACATATGGTTTATTATATCAACCTTATTAGAAGTATGGGTCTACCTTTTTTGGGGGGAAAATACAAGAAATTTTCCCCCCAAAAAACGTCCTGTCAAAAGGAATTTGAACAAAATAAGGAATGCTAAGGAATGCTATTTCTCTTTAGATTAGAAAATAATAAACCAAACTTTAATATTTTTGGAGTTTTTAATATTTTGATATTGTAATAATTTCAGTTACTCCAATAATTTCAGTTATTCCAAATTAATGTAGAAACAATTTAAAGACAGCATATTTTAAATATGTGCTGTAATGGCATCTTTTTATGAATGAAGGCCAGTATCACTGACACCAATGTCTCTATGAAACATTAATGACGTTACATTACCGTATGAATGAAAGCTTGCAATTTCAACATTTATTAGGCTTTAAAAACAACTTTTAAGTGAACTTGAAGTGAAAAATGTTATATTTACCTGTGGCCTTCCCTGTTAGACTATAGACATATACAGAAATTTAATAGTTATCAAACAGCTTTCTTAACTGCATAAATAATAAATTAAATATAGATTAATCATCTTTTCTCTGTTTCCGTTATTTCTGTGTTCATCAGTGCTGCTGTCAAAACCAACGGCTGCCGAACATGACGCGGATCTGACTCGCTGTCACGCACATCTAATTTTCTCACGTTTATTTAAGACGTTATTTAACTATTTTAAGACTCCTACGAAAATACTCAACAAAGAGTGAAAGAGAACTCGATGTGTGCACGAGACTGCAGCAACTATCCGATTGAGACACAGCCACAAAAGACAGGACGTGTGTGTGTGTGTCAGGACATTGACATACAGCTTGTTCCGGATTTAACCTGCATCACGGAAATAAAATAGCCTTTAGTTATAAACAGAACATCTTTATCTACATGGATGGATGGTGTTTACGAAAATGGGAGAACATGTTCCATGTATTTCATGCTTTTGCAGCCATTCTTCGTGCAAACTGGATAGCTATCTTCAAGGAAAACCCTGCGTTCGTTTTTCGGATACCCAAAGTATTCCCATACTGCAGATTTTAACTTTTTTGGGTTGGGGGACAGAAATTAGAATTTGTAGCCTCTGGCTCTGACATTTTCTCAGCTGTAGCCTACATGTATGAGTGGAGTCTAAGCAGTGACGTGTAATGAAGTTGCATATGCGCAGTAGTGCAGGTGAGATTGGTTTCATCAACCCCCCACCGCCACCCCCCCACTCCCACTGTATCTAATAAAGAGTTTGAATTACTAGAGTAACAGCACAGCCAGTAATAATCAAAAGACACCCAAGATGGGAGAGGGTTGTATTGTTTCACCGCTAACTGACATTTATATTATTGCTGTTATTTATATATATATTATTAATTAGTTGTTATCCCTGATAAATCTTTGTGGAGTGTGTCCAAATCTCACAACAGGCGAGAACCATTTGGATGGAAGTTATTACTTCCTGTCCTGCTTTGTGATTTTAAGCTTATGACTTGGCAATATTAAAGGGCCAGCATGCACATGTTTTGTTCCCATGTGCATAGATGTTACTTCACTGATGTGGACACACACAAATAATCCTCTGTTGGTAGGCTGTGTGTGTGTGCATTTGTGTATCTGGAGCAGAGGTCAGTCACTGTCATGATACATGTTACCACCATAAAAGCACTTTGAATGTCAGATGTCATCACATAAAGCATTTGTTTTAAACAAACAAGTGTTTTAAATGTTACTGTCTGAATTCACCTTATTTTACAACGTGGAAGTAAGCTATTTTCTAACAATTCTGATTCATTCGCTACTCTAGGCTAGTGGTCGATATTTTTATTTTTTTATTTTTTATTATCAGCATATTTCTGTTTGGCTTCTGTGTTGGAAGCAGGGTGTTTTTTTTGAGAATGCCATGCAGCATCCGAGCTCCCATTCTCAGTCTTAATTAGTTTACTGTTGCTGTTTAACTGTTCTGTCTAATTAATTATTATACAGAGCTGTTAATAAAAAAGTAAACATATACAAAGAAGTATTATAATGGCATCTGCTTTTCTATTTTTAGTAATAAAACAGCAAATGCTATAATACTTTTTCACCTTCCGTCTGCATTCAGCAAATAAGCATTTATGTAATTTAAGCAAGTATTTCAGGGCTCAACGCTAAGGATTTTTTCTACTGGCCCGGTCGGGGCAGTGGTTCAAATTAGGCCTGTCACGATAACACATTTTGCTAGACAAGAAATTGGCCAAGAAATTATTGCGATAAACGATAATATTGTCGTTCCGAGACCATTTTCATCTAAAATAATGATAATGGCATAATAATGCAGGTACACCTTCAATAAACTTTTTTTTCTAAAGACTATTTAACACTGAAATGGAAAGCATTATAAATATCCACAATAAATGAACAAAAAAAAAAAAAAAAAAAAAAAAGACTTGAATAAACAGCTGGGAAAACTGCAATGGATGATTGTGTTTTAGGTATAGTGCTGGGAATCTATAATTTTTTTTTTTTTAAATAAATAAATAAAAATTCTGTAATTAATCACGCTTAATACGTTTTTAATGTTTTGATATTATAATAATTTCAGTTACTCTCCAAATTAATGTAGAAACAATTTATTGACAGCATATTTTAAATATGTGTTGTAGTCAATATGTCGTTTTTATGAATGAAGGCCAGTATCAATGATGTCTCTATGAAACATTAATGACGTTACATTACAGTATAACTGAAAGCTACCAATTTCAACATTTATTAGGCTTAAGAAAACAACAACTTTTAATTTAAGTGAACTTAAAACAATCTTTACATAACCCATTATAATAAATATTATTTTACCTTATAATGTTAGACATATACAGAAATATAATAGATATCAAACACCTTTCTTAACTGCATAAATAATAAATGAAATATAGATGAATCATCATTAAAGCTACAATTTTCTCCGTTCCCGTTGTTCTTTGACGAACATAAATGACAGGCATCATCAGTGCTCCTGTCACTTTAAGAACAGCCGCTGCCGAACAGAATGCGGATCTTGCGCGCTGCCCCGCTTATCTTATTTCCTCACAACTCTTTAAGTTTATTTAAGATGTTATTTAACTCATTTAAGACTCCTAATATGAGAATACGCAAAATGATCTCTGTTGTTGTTATTGTTTGTTAATAAGCAAAAGAGAACTCCATGTGAGCAGGAGACTGACGCGAGTCTGTCTGTGCGTCGAGTGTGTGTGTGTGTGTTTCAGAGTGTCCCTCGATAAGCTGACATGAGACGCAGCCAGCCACCCAGACAGGACATTGACATACAGCGCATTCTCTTGTGTCTTGTCGCACTTACAAGCATTTGCATGTATAAGAGCGTGATCATATAATGTAACGCTCGGCAAAAATGGATATAAAAACGGGCGCTGGAAATTATCGCGGCCGGAAAAATTATCGAGCTCATTTTTTTTATCGTGCCATTAATTGATTTATTGACTATCGCGACAGGCCTAGTTCAAATTTTAACTTGCCCTGCCAAAATTTTCATTGGCCCCACCACAAAAAAGTAATAAATAAAATAAAATAGGCCTAGTTATTGTTTTTGTTGTTTTTTGATCCATGTAACCTTAAGGGTTGACTCCAATTCAAAAAAGCCTAACACAACAGAACAAACATACAAATGACAAATGAGAAAACAGTTATTTTCTGTTTTTTCATGTAGAACTAAACGATACCAGACTAAAATACCTCGATACCGATACTGAATCGATACCATGGCAAAAAAACAAACAAACAGTAAAAGTAACTGAATAATATGCCAGAACTTACTATTCATTGTTTTATATATGTAAAAAAAAAAAAACCTCACTTGGCCAGCATGTTCCTTTCATGCTCTTTGACCATTCCCTCGTCTTATTGCAATAGTAATTACATGCCAGTTTTAACATCCTTACAGAGTTGTTTACAAACATCACATTTATCAGTCATGTTGACATTCACTAACCTTTCACTATTTTCAACAGGTTGGGATGACCAAAATCTTATTTCATAATATAAGTAATTTAATATTTTTTAATGTAATTTTATAATTACAATATAGATATTTATTTTTAATTTCATCTTTAAAAAAATAAAAATGCAAATTACAAACAATATGACAAACAGTGCTTTATATTTCAGCTACAGTCTATTTAACAGTAGTAATCAAGATAGAAATAATCAAAACAAAACAAAAAACAGCTTAGTCTTCACTCTATAAATTAATTGTACACAGATTCCTAATACATATATTAAAGTTATTCAGTCAATCATGTGGTGATTTTCTATTTGTATTTTTTTGTTTGATAAACATTAATCACAAAGAAAATTAGGTCCGGCCCTTTAAGAGCTGCACGGACCAAATTAATTGGAACAGCTCCGATTTCCTACTCAACTCTGTATTCGTTCATCTGTAAAGACATACCGGCTTTATTACAGTATGTGTGTGTGCGCTTCAGATGTGAGCGCAAAATCTGCGGGGTTTAGTAGAATTACGTGCAATCCCACGCGAAATTCATACCGATCACACACTAACACTAGCCCGCTGTCATGAGTCAGCAGAATGCACGCTTTCAGTGAAGTTGCAGCACTGGCCCGAGCGAGCAAGTGACAGTTCCGTCATCTGGCCCGAGTGTCTGGGCACTCCTTATTGGCGAGCCCTGATTTAAATATCTAATAAACATTTAATTTCACAAAACTTACAGACTTTGGCAAATCCAGCTCAGACATCTTGTGAATTGTATGTTTATAATAATAATAATGCATTAGTGCTGGGTGGTATACCGGTTCATACCGAATACCGATATTTATTTTTGTTATGATAAGAATTTTGACTATACCGCAATGCTTAAACAACGTTCGGAACGCGTCGCAGTGCAAGTCTCTTTGGAGGGGTCCCTTTTCACTGTTGCACTGTTGTGAAAGCACAGCTGAGATCGCATTACAGCCTACGGCTGCATCCGAAATCGGTGCTATTCCCTACGTTGTCCATATTGTTCACTTGAAGGAGTGAATGAAAACGAGTCAGTGAATTCGGACAACTGGCCGACAGCGATGCAATGTAAGAATGAATGAGTGCGCTCAAAAACGTCCACTATGGTTTCGGACACCACTACAAATAGCTGTCCCTGCAAATAATGCCCTATTTGAGGTTATACTAGGGAGCGATTTCGCATTCAGCTCTTTATTACAGCGGAGAATTCAAACTACGCGTGGCGCTCCAGAGAGAGCCGTTTCTGTGCGGAGGGCTGCGATGAGATTAACAATGTTCTCCACATGGATCGTATAGCACATTATATAGACCAGAGCGAGCATGTTTACGTTTTTTATGTACCCATATTATATACTCTAGTGCTCTAAACATGAACCAGCAGCGTGTTTACATTTACATTTTACATTTAGGCATTTAGCAGACGCTTTTATCCAAAGCGACTTACAACATAGGAGTACAGGAAGCGATCGGTCATGAATAGGCGCAAAACGCAAAAAGTGCCTTAAATACCAGGTTTTGGATATTACATAGAATAAGATTAAGCTAGAATAAGGAAGGAATAAAAGAGAAGATTTTTTTTATTTATTTTTTTTTTTATGAGAAGGTTAAGTGCTCACGAAAGAGATGAGTTTTTAGCTGTCTTTTGAATGATGACAGTGATTCTGCCATCCGGATGGAGGTAGGAAGATTGTTCCACCAGCCAGGCAGTGAATGAAAAAGTTCTGGAGAGGATTTCATGCCTCTCTGTGATGGTACCATAAGCCTCGCTCCTTACCTGAGCGAGGCTTCTGGTAGGTGTAGACTCGTAGGAGCGAGTCGAAATATGCTGGTGCCGAGCCTGTGGTGGATCCATAAGCGAGTGTCAAGGCCTTGAACTTGATGCGGGCATCAAGTGGCAGCCAGTGCAGAGAGATGAAGAGAGGTGTGACATGGGCCCTTTTGGGCTCATTGAATGCAAGACGTGCTGCAGCATTCTGAATCAGTTGAAGAGTTTTGATTGCACACGATGGAAGACCAGCCAGAAGCGCATTGCAGTAGTCAAGCCTAGAAATGACAAGGGCATTTGCACATATTTCAACACGTGTATGCACATATTTCAACACGTCTTCTTCAAATTAAATGTATGCAAAGGACACTAATACATCACAAGTACAATGACACCATAGATTATTTTGCTACAAGGAATGGAAAAAAATGATGTAAGTTAATAAATGACAACTCAAAGAAAAGGCAAAAAGTAAATGCTTTATTCTTTCTGTGTTAAACTAAAAATAGGGCATTCTAGTCAATCTACTGTAGTATTTCCTCTCTCAATCAGTAGAAAATGTGGTTTACACTTGGTCATGCATAGGGGGAAAAAATACCGTAATATACCACGAAATCGATATAATTTAGAAAAATACCGTGATGTAAATTTTTGGTCATACCGCCCAGCACTATAACAAATGCATGTTACTCTGTGCATAGCCTTCCATGCGAATCAGATGCAGATAGCAGAGTTCAGCTGTCAAATTTAAATTTAATTTAATCCAATTTCATTTAACCTAGATTCAATTTCAAGGGGGGTTAATACAACTATATATGTTGCCAGTAATCACTCCTTTTAAAAAACTAATCAAATGACAGATATCTAGTTCTAATTTTGATAGTGTCAGCTTTTGAAAACCTTTGAGGTAAAACATTTAATTTACCAGGAAGAAAATATTCTACCAGAAGATGATGACAAGTGACTTTTAAAAATGTATATTAAAAAAAAAGTGTAATTCTCAATTTGTCCACAAGCATGCAGCTTTTTTGTTTATGTTGTTTCTGTTTAGTTTAGTTTATGAATGTAATTAAAATATGTAATTAATATGATAAAAAATATCATTTTGCAGTATCAAGCAGCATAAAAGGAAGCAAAATACCTGGATGCAGATAACACCGGAAGCCTCGCAGATTCAATGGCTGCATCCACTTCCTGCATTAAAAAAATAAGGTGGATACTAGGGGTGTGCTTTTTTGGACATTTTGACGGCTTGAATACTATATCAGATAATAGCTATCAGATAAATGAATAAAGGTGTTAAAATCCACAATATTACTCTGAAAAAAAGCATATTTGAATACAGCTGTTTCTGGACTTAGAATACAGTGAAAACAAGTCATACAATTGTGTTTTCATGATCAAGTTTTGCTGTCTATTCAGGTATTGCCCTTCTTTATGGGTCACATTTAAATGAAGTTTACGGTAGTGATGTCCGGTTCGCGAACGAATCGTTCTTTTGAACCGGTTCTTTTTAGTGAACCGGTTGAACCAGTTCACCAAATCGGACTGAATCGTTCGAAACAGTTCGCAGCACTAATCCACAAATTTATAAAGTTACTCACTTTTTGACCTGTCTGACTGTCCCTCTGACTTGAAACAAACCAACATCCCAGAGTTATTAGTCATATATATATAGTAAGATATAAATTTAACAAGTAAGAATAATATTTATGTAAAGCATCAATAAATCCAATTAGTTTTAAATGAATAAAGAAACAGGTTTTTGTATTATTATAAGCGATAAGAATAAAATGCTTTATGTTTAAGTATTTTTTATTATCAAGTAATATTTAAGATCTGTATTTCTTATCTTTAAATATGTTCCTTAAGTTTTGTTGAGCATCGGGAAGTGTTATAGGGATCATAATAATTTATGAAATACCTGTAGGCCTACAGTAATTATAGTTAATGATGACACATTCACAAATTGGGTTTGTAATAAATAAACAATGTTTTAATAAAAATATATTAAAGTGTTCACAATACACATAAAAAAGTGCACTTACACACACTGTATGTGTAGCCTACATGGATCAAACTATCTGATGTTCAGAAATTGTTATACAAATATATGTTTCTATATTAATGTTGTCTAAAAAGCATTACAGTAAAAATGTGCATTAGTTTGTACAACTACAAAACTAAACATTTGTTTCATAAAGCCATTATTTGCATGATCAGTGTATTTAATTTCTAAACAAGGTGATATAGGCTAAATATAAAAATGATGTAGCCTCAAACTACAGCTAAGCAATTAAGACTCCTTTTGAATCGCTCTCATGGTTCTCGAATCTCAGTTTCATTCTCGTTCTCGTTCTTGAGTCAAGAATGGTTGCAACCTTGCAGCGGTTTTCGAATCACCAGTACACTGAACCGAGAACTGTTTATTTCGGACATGTCCGATTTGAGAACCGATGAGCTGATACTGACTGAGCATGCGTCAAACGACTGACTGACTGCAGGCATCTCTGAACCGAACGAACATCAACTGATATGAGCGCGCGTCTGTGAAACAACTCTGAGGACATGAATGTGGGGAAAATCTGGCGAACCGTATTTATTTAATTACAAAACATAGTAAGTGGATCATGGTTTCTGCACTGATGAAGACTAATTTATTGATTTTAGAACTGTGAAACATCCTCCTTTGCACATCACTGCCTGTTTGGATGCTTTAGATGTAAAACGTAATTGTAATAAACTTAACAGATTATGATGATATTTTATCTGATTGATATTATGATTACTGACTTTATATATTTTAATGTGTAAAGTGTTTGTTTATCCAGCCCGCGATAGACTTGACGTCATTACGTCATAGAGAAATGACGTCATCACGTTTGAGCGTAAAAGCGGTGAACCGGTTTTTTCAGTTCTTTGAAACGAACTGTTGCAATCGAGGAAAGAACGGTTGGAAAGAACCGAACTTCCCATCACTAGTTTACGGCCACCTGTTAAAAAGTTTTACCCAATAAATAAGATTTATGTAATTTGATTGCATATAAATTTTCCATCCATTTTGATTACATATTTTTAACATAAAAAAAGTAATAAACTTTATGTAATATATATGTGTAAGTCATATATAAATTTAACAAGTAAGAATAATATTTATGTAAAAGCATCAATAAATCCAATTAGTTTTAAATGAATAAGAAACAGGATTTTGTATTATTATGTAATAAACCCAATTTACTTAAAATGCTTTATGTTTAAGTAATTTTTATTATAAACCCAATGTATTTTAAAGTCATATTTATGTATTTTAAATATGTTTCCTTCATTTTACTCCCCAATCACAACATATAATAAAAAATGGGCAGACCACATTGTTTCACATTATATATATTCTTTAATAAAAAATGTTTTGCCACAAACAAGCTCATTTCACAAATATTATATATATATATATATATATATATATACACACACACGGAAAGTATTCAGACCCCCTTAATTTTTTCACTCTGTTATATTGCAGCCATTTGCTAAAATCATTTAAGTTCATTTTTTTTCTCATTAATGTAAACACAGCACCCCATATTGACAGAAAAACACAGAATTGTTGACATTTTTGCATATTTATTAAAATAGAAAAACTGAAATATCACATGGTCCTAAGTATTCAGACCCTTTGCTGTGACACTCATATATTTAACTCAGGTGCTGTCCATCTCTTCTGATCCTTGAGATGGTTCTACACCTTCATTTAAGTCCAGCTGTGTTTGATAATACTGATTGGACTTGATTAGGAAAGTCACACACCTGTCTATACAAGACATTACAGCTCACAGTGCATGTCAGAGTAAATGAGAATCATGAGGTCAAAGGAACTGCCTGAAGAGCTCAGAGACAGAATGTGGCAAGGCACAGATCTGCCAATGGTTACAAAATAATTGTTGCTGCACTTACGGTTCCTAAAAGCACAGTGGCCTCCAAAATCCTTAAATGGAAGACATTTGGGATGACCAGAACCCTTCCTAGAGCTTGTCATCCAGCCAAACTGAGCTATCGGGGAGAAGAGCCTTAGTGAGAGAAGTAAAGAATAACCCAAGGACCACTGTGTCTGAGCTCCAGAGATGGAGTCGGGAGATGGGAGAAAGTTGTAGAAAGTCAACCATCTCTGCAGCCCTCCACCAGTCGGGGCTTTATGGCAGAGTGGCCCGACGGAAGCCTCTCCTCAGTGCAAGTAACATGAAAGCCCGCTTGGAGTTTGCGAAGATGGTGAGAAATAAGATTCTCTGGTCTGATGAGACCAAGATAGAACTTTTTGGCCTTAATTCTAAGCGGTATGTGTGGACAAAACCAGGCACTGCTCATCACCTGTCCAATACAGTCCCAACAGTGAAGCATGGTGGTGGCAGCATCATGCTGTGGGGTGTTTTTCAGCTACAGGAAAGGACGACTGGTTGCAATCGAGGGAAAGATGAATGTGGCCAAGTACAGGGATATCCAGGACAAAAACCTTCTCCAGAGTGCTCAAGACCTCAGACTGGGTTGAAGGTTCACCTTCCAACAAGACAATGACCCTAAGCACACAGTTAAAATAACGAAGGAGTGGCTTCACAACAACTCCGTTACTGTTCTTGAATGGCCCAGCCAGAACCCTGACTTTAACCCAATTGAGCATCTCTGGAGAGACCTGAAAATGGCTACCCACCAACATTTACCATCCAACCTGACAGAACTGGAGAGGATCTGCCAGGAGGAATGGCAGAGGATCCCCAAATCCAGGTGTGAAAAACTTCTTTCCCAAAAAGACTCGTGGCTGTATTAGATCAAAAGGGTGCTTGTACTGAGCAAAGGGTCTGAATACTTAGGACCATGTGATATTTCAGTGTTTCTTTTTTAATAAATCTGCAAAAATGTCAACAATTCTGTGTTTTTCTGTCAATATGGGGTGCTGTGTGTACATTAATGAGAAAAATGAACTTAAATGATTTTAGCAAATGGCTGCAATATAACAAAGAGTGAGAAATTTAAGGGGGTCTAAATACTTACAAACAATGAATCTCAGTTTGAAATTTTGATTCAATAAAAAGTATAACATAACACATAATCTTGTCCTTTTTAATCTTTCAGGTCAATAATTTTTTACAATATTAAGGGCATTCATCAGTCCAAAAGGCATCACACATCCAAATGTGATACTTCACACAAACCTTCCAGAACAACACCAACATCTGAAGGTCCTCTGCCCGAAAGGCATATATTCCCATTGTTGTCTGTGCTATCCCATATCAGCCTCTTCACTTTCACAGTCCTGGAGAATAGACAAAGATAATGAGTTGTGTCCCAATGCCAGTCATAGTGTTATATTCAGAAATATAAAGGCACAATGTTTTGTAAACTGACATTTCAGATATGTAGACTCAGTCAAATGTAAACACGTAAAAATAAATGGAACACTTTTCAAAACGTATAAATACAATCAGAAAGACTTGAACACAGATCACCCATTTGTCTAACCATCCAGTTTAGAAAAAAAAATCCAGATAGCTAGCCAAAGCCCTTAAAGTTTGCCACCAAATTACAAAAATACTTTGTAAACCTGCAAGCCAACCCAATCTAAATGCATCACAGTTCTAGTTATTGTGATCAATTGGCTTAATTTGCAGAAAAACATCAAAGTGGTTTAATTGCTGCAAAATTCAGTTTTCAAGTTAAAGGGATAGTTCACCCAAATATTCACCCATTTTTGCTTTTACTCACCCTCATGTTGTTCCAAACCTGTATGAATGCATTCCTTCTGTTGAACACAAAAGATGATTTTTAAAGTACTGGTAACCAGACAGTGGATGATAGCGATTGACTTCCATTGTACTTTTTTGTTTTCCTGCTATGAAGTCAATGCCTACAGTCAACCATTTGGTTACCAAAATTCTTCAAAATATCTTCTTTTGTGTTCAACAACATAAAAACTTGTACATGTTTGAACAATTTGGAGGTGAGTAAATGACAACATTTAAATTTTTGGGTGAACTATCTATTTAAACTTGCTTTTGCAGCAAGACGGTTTATTTCCTATTGATTCAGTCAACTCATGTAATTGAAGTGATAGTTGTACTGTTATAGTTTTTCCATGAATTATGTATTAATTTCCTATCTACACCAATGTTTAATGATTCTTATTTCACAATTTCCTTACTTTGTACATTAACATAACTATCAATGTATATATATCAATAAGACATTTACAACAAAGAGAGAAGGTTGACGCACACTTACCACATATTCTTTGATGAGTGTCTCTGTGTCTTCGTTTAGGTAGACACTTAGGCACCTCATGATACAATCACGCTTGATGTTTATGTCTTCATTCTTAGATAAACTTAAGAATAAGAAAAAAAACATGAAGGTAGTCATTAACTTAGTTTAAATAAGGCTGAATTTTAAAAGGATAGTTCGCCCAAAATGAAAATGCTATTTTTCGATGCTTCAAAAGTTCATAAAGAGATCGTAAAATACATATGAATTGAGTGGTTTGGTCAACATTTTCATCAGCGAACATAAACAGAAGCTCAAACTAACTTGCTTGGCGCATGAGAAGAAACCTCATTGGTTCTTGAGAAGCTCAAACGTGATGCGTAACACGAGAATTAACCTCATTGGTTCTTGTTGAAGCTCAATTGTGCTGCATAACACCAGAATGAACCTCATTGGTTCTTATAGAAGCTCAATCGTGCTGCGTAACATGAGAATGAACCTCATTGGTTCTTGCTGAAGCTCAAACGTGCTGCGTAACATGAGAATGAACCTCATTGGTTCTTGCTGAAGCTCAAACGTGCTGCGTAACATGAGAATGAACATCATTGGTTCTTGCTGAAACTCCAACGTGCTGCGTAACACCAGAATGAACCTCATTGGTTCTTGTTGAAGCTCAATCGTGCTGCGTAACACCAGAATGAACCTCATTGGTTCTTGTTGAAGCTCAATCGTGCTGCGTAACACCAGAATGAACCTCATTGGTTCTTGAGAAGCTCAATCGTGCTGCGTAATATGAGAATGAACCTCATTGGTTCTTGTTGAAGCTCAATCGTGCTGCGTAACATGAGAATGAACCTCATTGGTTCTTGCTGAAGCTCAAACGTGCTGCGTAACACCAGAATGAACCTCATTTGTTCTTGAGAAGCTCAAATGTGCTGCGTAACACAAGAATGAATCTCATTGGTTCTCACACTTCAAGCTAACATGCTTGAGTTTCTGTTTACTACAACTGATGTGTGCATTGTTGAACGTATATGTGTGAATAAAATCTTCAGAAAATGTAGTTTCGATTCATATTGAGTTCGTTTTTTGATCTCTTTACAAATTTTTGGAGCGTCAAAGTGGTAGGTGCATAGCAGTTTATGGACAGAAAGTTCTTAGATAAAATTTAAAAAAAGACAAAATGTCAAGACAAAAGAGTAACCAGTGTAATATATGATGCAATACATAAAAACACACTTACTTTAGCTTTTTTCTGTCCAGCATATCCTCCTTTGCGATGGAAAACCCTTATCAAGTCATCAGTGTATTTGTCCAGTTGACCGATGAATTTTGATGTCAGTGAAACCGTAGTTATATGCATGAAGCTGACCTGAAAGATGAAAAAGGACCAGATTACGTGTTATATTATTCTTTTTTATTGAATCAAAAATTTCAAACTGCGATTCATTGTTTGTAATTTAGTGTATTGAATTTTCTATGCATTATATATCAATCTTTGTAGCATTACATACAAGGTCTAGGAGGTTGTCCACCATACATATGTAAGAAAGGGTGATTTAGGTATCTGTGAAATAAAAAATTGTTGTAGTTAGAAACAAAATGCATAATGTTGCTAATGAACTAATTTTTTTGGAGAATTATTAAAGGCTACTATCATTATGTTTGGTCTACAAAGTAACTGCACATGTTTTGCCAAAGGACAAAAATGCGGAGCATACATTTTCAAAATGGTAAAAAGAGAAATAATAATGCAACCGTACTAAGTAAAGTTACATTAAGCTGTTGTAAAGCATCGCTCACTCATGGAAAATTCAGAAATTCATATAAACACAGGACAAAAATGACATACCTGTTAGATTTAATTAGTTTACGTGTAACACTGTCCAATGATGAAGGACTTTTAGCTAAAAAAGATGTTAAAGTTAGCTTTTATTTATTAGCACCATATGCAAGTTAGCTATCTAGTGGACTAAACGAAAATGTGATAGTCAGCTCATTGGTATTAGTGTAATACAATATAAACAGTACGAATAACACATGTATATGAAAACAGTCAAACAAAATAGAATGAACACAGATGTAACTTACCATGGTCTGATGAAAGATTAGAGGAGAAACGTTTTTCCATCTGCTCCTGGTGCTTTTTCTTTGCCGGATTATGACCATAGACACGTCTATGTGCAGTACCGCCACCTACCGACTGGAGTATGGATCGGCATAATTTCCATTTTCCATAAACTAAACTTTATGCAAACCAATCTCATACAATCTAACTAACTGAATCTGGCTCGTTCCACAGCTAGCTCTATTTAAACCATATTCATACTTTTTAACTGATTAAATCTAATAGTTTGCACAATTAACAAATTTACATTGACTTTAAGCAATCTGGCTACATACATTTTAAAAAACACATAATTTAAATAAAATCAAAAGGATGCAAATACTTAATTATAAACTATGCCATGAATCATTTTTTTAAGGCAGTTACACTTGTCTAATTGGCAGTTCTTTGAGCATGTCTGTTGTCTACATCAGCTGTTAGTGGCTCAGAAAATCAAGGCACATCTGTTGTTTGACAAATCTATCCCTACTACTAAAAAGTTTTCCTTTCTCAGACACAGTTTGTGGCGTGTTGAAGTTGAATGCAGGTCTTCAGTTAAAGGTTGGTCTAAATAAAGGGGACTTAAACCACAGTTGTTCATATGAGATTCAGATGTTGTCGAGACTTGCAGAGCAGGTCTTGTGGTTAACTCGTTTAGTCAAATCAGCAGTAAGAATGGAAAGCACTCTGGTTTTGTTAGCAGCAGACAGTGAAGTGAAACTGCGTTGAGTGGATGTTAAAATCTTATGCATTTATTCCATACTCACTGCATATATGTGACATTTATTTCTGAGATGGAGAACCAGATGTATCTGACCCTCCTCTGTTGCTGATGTTTTTCTTGAGAGTGGGCTTACCAGGCTGCATCCTAAATACAGTGCACTTCGACATGTGAAGATGGCAATATAAAGGGAATTCACACCAAGGATGATAACTACAACTGAGTTTTAATAATCGGTCTAATTTTATGAGAATAGTAGTCCACACCACAACTAACAATAACGACACAGAGGAAAGATGACAGTGGAATCACTTTCATAATTTTTTATTTTTAGAATTTTTTTCCATCTGATGAATGATAAAAAGCATTAACAGCCAATCAGAATCCACATGACTTTATAGACCATGCCAGCAGACAACATACTAGCAGCACATGCTTGCTTATAACCTATGGACAAATACACACATGTCCATAGTTGTAGATGCTAATATACCGTATTGTTCCAAATATAAGACGTTTCTGAAGATAATAATTTTCATATTGCAAACTTTTCTTTTTTTTGCTTTTATTTTGTTCAGTTTAGGATTAACAAATAATAGTTACAATGGTAACATGCATGGTAAATTAGGGATGCAGCGATACCATTTTTTCAGAACCGATCAATCCGATACCAAAAATTCTGAGTATCGGCTGATACCGAATCGATACCAGCACAGTTTTGTTTAAAAATTCTGTGTAGAATCTTTATACCTCAGTGTATTGAACTAATAATCCCTCTTTTGTGTGTTAAACACAATCTAATAAATACAGACAAATTCATTATAAAGAAAAACAAATGTAAAAAATATTTAATCACAATCTATGACAAAAATACTACTATAACTAGATTAGTGGATAACTCAGCAGCAAAATTCACTCATTGTATAAAATCTAAACATTTAGTGGAATTTTTTTTTAGTGGGGAACAAATAAAAGTGAATAAGTGTAGTACTAAATCTGGTAAAATGTTACACATTGTTGTAAAATACATTCATGAAAAACAACTACATATACAGGTACTGGTCATATAATTAGAATTATTTTACTAATTCCATTCAAAAAGTGAGACTTATATATTATATTCATTCATTACACACAGACTGATATATTTCAAATGTTTATTTCTTTTCATTTTGATGATTATAACTGACAACTAAGGAAAATCCCAAATTCATTATCTCAGAAAATTAGAATATTACTTAAGACCAATACAAAGAAAGGATTTTTAGAAATCTTGGCCAACTGAAAAGTATGAACATGAAAAGTATGAGCATGTCAGCACTCAATACTTAGTTTGGGCTCCTTTTGCCTAAATTACTGCAGCAATGTGGCATGGCATCGAGTCGATCAGTCTGTGGCACTGCTCAGGTGTTAAGAGAACCTAGGATACTCTTATAGTGGCCTTCAGCTCTTCTGCATTGTTGGGTCTGGCATATCGCATCTTCCTCTTCACAATACCCAATAGATATTCTATGGGGTTAAGGTCAGGCGAGTTTGCTGGCCAGTTAGGTACCAGGTACTGGTTGCTTTTGCACAGTGTGCAGGTGTCAAGTCCTGTTGGAAAGTGAAATCTGCATCTACATAAAGTTGGTCTAAAATTTTCTGGTATACGGCTGCATTGACCTTGGACCTCAGAAAACACAGTGGACCAACACCAGCAGATGACATGGTACCCCAAACCATCACTGACTGTGGAAACTTTACACTGGACCTCAAGCAACATGGATTGTGTGCCTCTCCTCTCTTCCTCCAGACTCTGGGACCCTGATTTCCAAAGGAAATGCAAAATTTACTTTCATCAGAGAACATAACTTTGGACAACTCAACAGTAGTCCAGTCCTTTTTATCTTTAGCCCAGGCGAGACGCTTTTGACGCTGTCTGTTGTTCAAGAGTGGCTTGATACAAGGAATGCGACAGCTGAAACCCATGTCTTGCATACCTCTGTGTGTAGTGGTTCTTGAAGTACTGACTCCAACTGCAGTCCACTCTTTGTGAATCTCCACAACATTTTTGAATGGGTTTTGTTTCACAATCCTCTCCAGGGTGCGGTTATCCCTATTGCTTATACACTTTTTTCTACCACATCTTTTCTTTCCCTTCGCCTCTCTATTAATGTGCTTGGACACAGAGCTCTGCGAACAGCCAGCCTCTTTTGCAATGACCTTTTGTGTCCTGCCCTCCTTGTGTAAGGTGTCAATGGTCGTCTTTTGGACAAATGTCAAGTCATCAGTCTTCCCCATGATTGTGTAGCCTACAGAACTAGACTGAGAGACCATTTAAAGGCCTTTTTTTCTGAGATACTGAATTTGGGATTTTCCTTAGTTGTCAGTTATAATCATCATCAAAAGAAATAAACATTTGAAAATATATCAGTCTGTGTGTAATGAATGAATATAATATACAAGTTTAACTTTTGAATGGAATTAGTGAAATAAATCAACTTTTTGATGATATTCTAATTATATGACCAGCACCTGTATTTATGGAAATAGAGCCTATAATAAATAAGAAATTAAAAAATAATTTATTTTAAATGTATAGTGCAGCTTTTTAATGAGGCAGCAACATATTATAGATAGTAGTGTTGTCAAAAGTATCGACCGCGATACCAAATCGATACTGAAGTTTTACAAATGTGACTTGATGGATTTTCGATTCCCCCTCGGTAGAAATCATGCTCAGAACGCGGTGGAAATCGCGTTCGCGGGGGCACTGTGGTGCGATCGAAAAGGGCACTTTCACTTTCAAAGGGGCAGGGGCTCGAGCCTCCCCTGTGCACGCCACTGAATTGGTGTCTAATTCATTACCTTAGAATTATTACGTTATTAGGTTCATACATTAAAAACTACTGACAGCTTTAAACTTGCTCCTCACTTTTTTTTCAAATTAAATGATCTGTTCTGTACAATCACTTGCTCTTCTTTTTTTTGTGTAAGCGCAAGGGGTCGTGGTAGGCAGTATTAGCAGAAAAGACAAGTACGTATACCCACTTTGTAAACCTTCCAGAAATAGTATACCATTTTGGCACCTTTGACATACTTTTTTCAATAACATGATTTGAGACGGAATAATTCTATTCTTGCATCTGATTTAGGGCAGAAGATATGTGGATTGGGACTAGTCATGTCATAGAGTAATATATAAATAGAGACCCTTGTCTGTCCATTGAAACCTAGGCTGTCATTAACCTAGGTGGCTTGTTGTCTTGGGTCATTTGAAAGACATGCTCCTACTGCACATGCCTCCATCTTCTGCTTATGCATTGTAGCATGTTAATATTGTCAATGGAGCTATTGTACACCAGCATGTAGGTGTTGGCCTCACTGTTCACTGGCTAATAGACATTGAATGCAGATGGGTGATATTTACTTAGGGATTGGTTAGTCTAGCCTTGATTTACTTTTCTTTGACGCTGTAGTTTTGCAGCATCTGAATGAGAAGGATTCCTTTAATGAAGGAATTCAAACATTTAATAAAACAAGTAAATATAACATATCTTCAGAGTTTGTGCATTGAGCATTTTAGACATCATTATGGACGGATATAACAGTAGTTGTACAGTGTGTTTTCAATAGCGAGTCAAAACAATACAACACTTAAAAAAAGCTCTGGTCCATTTCCTGCCAGTCCAGCCCTTTTACAAACTAAAAATTCACCATTAAAACATTGAAAGCTGCATGGTAATGACAAAAACTATGATTTATTACTGATAGGTATAGACTAATTCAAGGCAAGTCTGATTTGCTATTAAATCGATATGCACAACTAACCCATCTCTGCATCAGGGCTGCATGAATTGGAATTTTTCTGATTAAAATTATTACAAAAACAAACACAATAAAAAACAGGTTTAATGTGATTGTGGTTGTTGCATGGCTGGCTTCACAATTTGACCTACATTTTGTAATTATATATCTAATATCAGTCATATTTATTTATAAAGCACATTTAATAATGAAAGCTGTTGGCTAAATTGCTGTACAGAGTTCAATCTCCTTTCAGTTTGAGACATGTCCTTGGAAAAGTCAACCGTAGACGATTGGTTAATCGGAGGCCTCTGGATGTATTATGATGAAATTAAAGAAGATCAGAAATATAGTAGTCAAACCATGCAAACCCTTATAAACGAACAATAGTTCTTTGAACCGAATACGATGTTTGACTAGGAGCCAGTAGAGAGCGACTAGGCCTGGTGAAAGATGTTCCCTCTTTTTTGTTCCAGTCAACAGTCTAGTGGCAGCATTTTGGACAAGCTGAAGGCGTGAAAGTAGAGACTGTGAAACACCTAACTACATTACAATAATTTGGATGAAATTAAAGCATGAATGTAATTTGGTTATAAAATAATAATAATTATTATTATTATTAATAATTATTATTATTGCTAAATAAAAATATTAATATGACTAAATATAAAGAACATGTATTTAAGAAAAATAATTTAATTATTTTATTTTATTTTATTAGATCTTTACATTGTTTATGGCTGTCTTAATCTGTCCACTTTCATATGTTAAACCATCCAACTTTTATTTTGAGTGAGAACTTCAGGAAGCCCTTAAAACATCTTTTTTTGTTAATACGTGCTTTCTCAATACGAGTATGGGAAGATGGTTGGCTCATGTTGCGTTCCCAAATGCATGTTAACATGACCCAAACTCAGAGCACATGCAGAGATAGAGTTTGTGTGGAGCAGCATTTACAAAGCACACGCTGCTGAGCTGAGCTGCTGATGTGAACACAGTGCTGCGCTTCACTTTGAAACATGCAGCAGCACTTATATTTATTTAATCAAATTTGGTAATCTAACTAAGCCATACTGCGATTTCAGTTTTATTTAGTTTAATCATGCAGCCCTACTCTGCATGGTTAAAGTGTTCAATCATTGCAAAAAAAAAATTGTAAATACAAACCTTTGACAAAATGACAGTAGACAGTAAATCAGATATTGTACCCTGCATTTTTCACGATTATTTAATGGAAGTTGCCATAATCTGTTATTTCTTGCATTAATTGTTCCTACATTTCTGTTGCCCCAGATTCAGAATTTTCTACATCTCTATCAGTGATCAAATTTGATGGAGCACACAGACTCACTTTCTGTCTCTATTTCTGTATCACAGAACAGGTGGCAATATCAAATAGACTGTCTGTATTGGCTGTAGGCCTTACCCCCTCCTCAGCATTATTAATAGTGTTACACTATGTTCTGTTACACTAAGTGGAGGGGTCTTGCATCACTCTGAAGGGGTTTATTCTGTGATAACAACCGGCTGGATGTACACTATCCCGCTTATTACACGGCTACTTTTAAATTAGTAAATTAGACACAAAATATTATTGTTTAAATATAGTTTAAATAGCTTATTGTATTGACTTTTCTATACTGTTACATAGACCTATAGCTAAAAAAAAATCCAAGCTGCTTTAATCCTTTATCTATTGCTGAAGATTTGTTTTTAACATATATGTTGAAATGAGTGCTGAAATGGATAGTTCACCCAAAAATGAAAATTAGCCCATGTTTTACATACGCTCAAGTCATCCTAGGTGTATATGACATTCTTCTTCCAGACGAATAATCGAATTCCTGTCTAATCCATGCAGGTGTTTTTGAAATCCATAAAAAATGCAGCTATCTGTCAAATAACGTGCTCCATACGGCTTCGATGGGTTAATAGAGTATTTTTAGTCTATTAATAAATATCCATCAGGGCATGGAGAAAAATAAACCTGGGAGAAACCAGACTCAGTCAGTGCCAGTTCTCCTGGCCTATTATTATAGCGGTATACAGTTAGTAAACAGCTTGTAAACAATGCCACATAACGATGGCGTCGGACAGTCAACAACAAATTCAAGCATAGTAATGCCAGTCAAGATAACTCGCCAGTATCTGGATGGCTGGTGTGTGTCATTTTAGTGGTTGTTATCTGGGAATAAAATTTTTAATGTTCTAACATACGGCGTTTGAATAACCTGTTGTTTTTATGACTGCTACTTGTGATTAATGTTAATCAAACAACAATGAAAAAAAGAAAACCACCCCATGACTGGCTAAATAATTGTAATATATTTATTAAGAATCAGTGTAGTTAATTTATTGAGTGAAGACTAAGCAGTTTTTTTATTTTTTTTTACATAGACCTATAGCTAAAAAAAATCACTGTTTTTGTCATATTGTTTGTAATTTGCATTTTTAGCTTATTTTTATAAACAAAGATTAAATTAAAAAATTGTAATTAGAAGAAATGGTCAAAAACCAGGGCGGGAACATGCTGGCCAAGTGAGTTTTTAGTTAAAAAAATTTAAATAAGACTATGATTAATAAGTTCTGTTGTCATATTATTCAATTACTTTTACTGGGTGGCATTTTGACCGTGGTATTGATTTAGTATCGGTATCGAGGTATTTTAGTCTGGTATCGTATCGAAGTCATAATTTTGGTATCGAGACAACACTACCATGGCGGTTAAGTGTTCAAGCCACAAGATGGCGCCAGACAGTCAACAACAGCGTTAAGCATAGTAGTACCGGTCAAGATAACTCGTAGTATCTGGATGAGCGGTGTGTTATTCATTTTGGCGGTTGTTATCTGGGAATAAAATACAGATGGAATGTGCGATTGACCAATCAGGATCTCCTCCCATCCAAAAAATCGCAAAAATCTTTGTGCTTTGTTACTTTTGATATGAAATAAAGTCTCAGATTTTAAATAACATCCATTTTATTATGAAATAAACATTTTTTTTTAGAAATGATGTGACAGATCGCAGTAGCGCCACAGTTCAAGTGAAGCGGCGCACAGCTCACGTGAAAGGATCATCTCCTCCGCGAAATAGTTACAGCGCAAAATAAACATGAATGAACATCTAAAGGTATGTTAAAATATACATTTACAACTTTCCAAAATCTGTATCATGTCTCATGTAATTGCCCTATCAATGTTTCAACCGCGGAAAGACGTTAGTAAAACAGCTTGTAAACAATCACATAACGTCACATGTACCTCAGAAAAACATTCACTGTCCACAAACTTGTTAGTTAGCTAGAAAAATTAACCCTAGAGATAAGCATTTTGATAAATATATGAACCACAATTACAATATCGTTATAATTTTTAATGTTCTTCAATATTAATGCATGTTTGAATAAATCTGTTGTTTTTATGACTGCCACCATTTAAATGTTTATTTAAAAAATAAATTGGAGTAAAAATATGATCATGCAATTGTAAAGTTAGTATTATAACTTTATTATAATAAAAAACATAATTGAGTTTAATTTGTTTATTTAAATCAGTTAATTTTAACATTCAATATTACAGTAATGTAGTACCAACTGACACCCATGTATAGTTTACAGCATTAGTTGATTTTTTTTTCCTTAAGAAAATATGCTATTTACTGTATCTGACATGTATCCACAATAATCAATATTGAATCGAATGTAATTGAAATCTGAATTGAATTAAAAGCTTGTGAATGGAAAACGAATCGAATCGTGAAATTTGTGTCAATACCCAGCCCTAGTTACTTGTGTAAATGTCATAATAAATGTACAAATAATTAACAATAAGATCCTGGTTAATGAGTTATGTTCTTCCAGCACTGTAAAACATTTCAGACCTCTCCAACTCATACATTTCTAGTGACTGATCACATCACAAATTTTCAATCAGCCTAAATTATTTTCTCTGAATTTGATTTTTTCAATTGTGGCAACAGTCTGTTTACGTTGTCTCAAGTAGAAATAATATGCTGAGCCAATTGGAAATGTTAGCTCACCAAACCGTGCTGTTGGTCCAATTAAATATTTTAAACTGTAGTAGCTATTTATTAGGTCCCAAAATATTATTTTTTTTCAATGAAAAACAAATACATTAATAAAAATACAGAACACAGACAACAGGAAAAGTTTGGCTAACTGAAAAGTCACAAGAAAATTTTAAATTGGAGAGGCCTGAAATGTTTTACTGCGTAATGTTTAGCAAAGTTGCAAACCAAAAGCATCATGTGTATACTGCTTACATGTACGTCGGCTGCTCTTTTGCATACAAATACTTGGTATAGTTTGGTTTCTAACCAAAACAAATATGCTTATTGTAGTCTGCTAGTTGAGACTTTTTCATCTGTTATTTACTGTGATTTTACAGATTGCATTTTCATGTAAAGCAGTTATTTTGAAAACTTTTAAAGGAGTGATGAATTGAGAAATCAACTTTCCCTTGAGCCTTTGATATATTAAAGGTCATGGTAATATATAAGAATATCCTGTAAGTTTCAGAGCTGAAAACGTCCTTGTTAGTCAGAGAAAAGCTTTTATTGACACCAGGCCCAGCAAACGACAGCTCTCAAATATATACTGATCAATGACGTCATAGGAGGGGGAAACGCCGTATCTACAGGTAAATGTGTACGCCTGCTTCTGTAGCCCCACCCACCGACTTGTGGAGCTAAACTGTGCTAAACGGAGCTAATCACACTACTGAGCAATAAACATGCCGAAGATAGCAAGATAATCGTTTGTAAACAAGACGCAGGTCGATACTGGATTTGCAGACATATTGTGATTAAAACACATTGCTGTGCCTTCTATATTGGACCTGACAGGAATGGTGCAACACACTAATGTGAGTAAATGTTTTTATATGTGATAGTATTGTATTGTACAGATCGTTATGATTATGTGTAACTTAGCTCGCAAAGCCCAATGTCCCGAGGTGTTTCCCAGACGGGCTAACCCCGTCGGCCCGTAAGCCCGTCGGCAGGGCGGTGAATGTTTAATAGTGAAATAACATTAATTTCTTGATCTGTGTTGTTCACTCTCTTGACTTGATATTTGAAGAGCGCGCACTCGAGTGTGTGTATGTGTGTGTGTGTGTGTGTGTGTGTGTGTGTGTGTGTGTGTGTGTGTGTGTGTGTGTGTGTGTGTGTGTGTGTGTGTGTGTGATGTTCGCACTTATATCCACCGCGGGCCAAGTAATAATAAAATAAATCAATCACGGGTGGATGAGAGATAAATCATTGTGTTTGTTTGATAAATACGGTTTGAGAGCCCTGTGAGAATCTTTCCAGTTGCCGCTTTCAAAACGATCCCTCGCGTGAACTGACAGGGGAGCAGAAGCTCATTAAATAATGCAAATCTTATCCAATCCGAGCCTTGGGCGTTTACTGCCAAGTCTTCAGTGCGGCACGCCCATCAAAACCGAGCATGGCTTGAGAGAGCCTCAAAACCAGTGTAGAAAATAGCCTATTACTTATTCATTATGATGTTTTTGAATGTAAAAAAAATCGCACAAACGTCATAAGTTGACCTCAGACAACAGTATAACAAAATAAAAAAGCCAGTTCATGACACCTTTAATATGTCAGCAAATTGTAAAAGCATTTATTTTCTGTTGGTTGAGCAAGTGGCTGTTAAGTAACATGATAACTTAAGATTTAAGAGGTTTAGATTAACGATTAAAAGATTCATTGAGTGTTAATTTAGTTGATTATTGGAATTTATGTAAATTGACATCCCTAGTTTACAGTGTTTTTGCAGTTAATGTATATGATCGCAAGGGAATTTATTGCATTTTAACTCTTGCCTATGAGAATATTACCCACAGTTGGCTCACCTACAGTGAACCGCTAACTGGTTTCTTCTTTTACACATGAGTGTGGTTCTAGATTGGCTGATCATAGAGTTTCCCCCCACTGCCTCTACCTCATGGAGTCTGTTTAAAACACATTGCCACAATATCATGCTGTGGCCTGTCTGACACCATTTAAAAACAAGGTTAGTTTTCCTTGTGTGATCCTGGGCTGCAAGAATGCAGGATCTGGCCTTAATCACGTTTGAAATCTCTGTCTTGGGTGTAAAACAGGTTTTAGCGGCTCATAAAGCCCTCTTTAAATGTCTCGCTCATTAGCAAAGTCTCAAAAGACAGATGCTGAGATGTGGTACTCACAGGTTCCAGTTTACTGAAGACCACAAACTGCTGCCGTTTTACTTTGAAAAAAAAAAATCATAAAGATAAGGCCTGAGCAATATATCGAATTTTTTTATAAAAAGAGTTATTAAATGCAATAACTTGCGAAAAACAACTCCTTGCTGTCTTGCACTGTCTGACACACACACCGAAATGTGTGCACAAGCCGCCTCTCTTAAAGCGTGATCCCTTCAGTTCTGTTTCATGCCTTGTTACACACTCGAACTGTCAAATACACACAGTTATGTCAAAATGGCTGTCATGACGAGTATTCATGTAAACACAGTCAGTTATGCTTTAAGTAAATTACATCAATTGCGGAAAGAAACCGAATGTGTGTCAAGGATCCGTGCATTAGGTCTATTTGTGACATTAACTTTTTGCTAAAACACTGCTGGTCACTTTCAGAAGTTGTAGCGATGCTTTCTTTTCCTAGAAAGAATATGAAACACAAATGGTATCATTCTCAATTTTTAAATATTTTTTTCAAATATAATTTTAAATCGATTTTACACACTAATAGCAATATCGTATCGCATATCGAATATCACATTATTTAACAAGGTATCGCATATGCCCTCTGGTGGCGATTGGAGGGAGCCACAGAGGCCAAGTTTATGACAGAGCCCCCTCCCTGCGAGAAGCTCCTGAAGCGAGGAGGCAGTCGACGCCGGGGTCATCCACGGGGACGAGGGGCAGGTTGTTCCGGATGGGTCCTATGAAATTCATCCATGAGAGTCGGATCCAGAATGTTATCTGGACTGACCCAGGACCGCTCCTCCAGGGCATACCCCTCCCAATCAACAAGGTATTGTAGTATTCTGCCCCTGCATCTGGAATCCACGAGCTGGTGCACGATGAGGGGAGGAGGTATCTAATCACTGGCCTCGTCTAGGTTCTCCTCTCCTCTTGGACCACCTGCGGGCTTAAGCAAAGAGACATGGAAAGTGGGTGAGATACGGTATTCTGGAGGCAATTCTAAACGATGGGAAACTGGAGTTATTTGTCTGATGATTTTAAATGGACCCACATACCTGGGGTTGAATTTTTGTACAGGGGAGCCTGAGACGAAGGTCCCTAGTTAGTAACCAGATCAATTGACCAGGGCGGTAATCCGGATGCGGGTGGCGAAGCCGTCAGTTTGTTCCTTCTGTCACCGAACTGCCCTCTGAAGGTGGGCCTCGTTCCAGACAACCTCACTCCACTGGAGCCAATGATCTACTGAAGGTAACTCTGAGGGTTCTCCTGACCAAGGGAACAGTGGGGGTTGATATCCGAGTATGCACTGAAAGGGTTTGAGTCCTGTTGACGGCTTCTGGAGTGAATTTTGTGCATACTCGGCCCAGAGCAGATACCAATTCCAGTCGGCTTGATTGTGGTGACAATAGGAGCGTAGATAACGGGTGAGCTCTTGATAGAGGCGTTCAACCTGTCCATTAGCCTGAGGATGATAGCCAGAGGTGAGGCTGATATTGACATTGAGTCTTTGGAAAAAGTATGTCCAGAGTTGTTAAGTGAACTGGGGTCCCCAATCGGAAAACAATGACAAGTCAAGTCAAGTCAAGTCAACTTTATTTATATAGCGCTTTTAACAATGCAGATTGTTTCAAAGCAGCTTCACAGTGTTAAACAGAAAAATAATGCAACAGAATATATTTCGATTATCATACAGTAACAATGTGGGCTTTAGATCAGTAATTAGATCAGTAATTTGGTCTATATAGTTAATTTAATAATGCATTTAAAATGCAGCGCTAAGATCGAGTAACACTAACAAAGAGATACAACCATGATCGGATAATACGAGTAAATCATTTGTAACTCTGATGAGAGCAGTCTCAGTACTATGATACGGTCTAAATCCTGACTGGAAATCCTCACAGAGACCATTTATTTCTAAAAAGGAACATAATTGTGAAGACACTGCCTTTTCAAGTATTTTTGAAAGAAAGGGTAGATTTGAGATTGGCCTGTAATTGACTAATTCTGTAGGATCAAGTTAGGTTTTTTTAATAAGTGGTTTAATAATAGCCAACTTAAAAGTTTTCGGTACATATCCTAATGACAAAGATGAATTAATGATATTAAGAAAAGGATCCATGACCTCTGGTAGCATCTCTTTTAATAGCCTAGTCAGTATAGGGTCAAGCATGTTGATTTAGATGAATTAAATAGTTTAGCCAATTCTTCCTCTCCTATAGCAGGGAATGAGTGTAATTTTTCGTCAGTGACACTATGATGCTCTATCTGATGTGATACTGTAGTAGACGGCTGCATGGTTATAATTGTCTTCCTAATATTGTCAATCTTACACGTAAAGAAGTTCATAAAGTCCTTACTGCTGTGCTGTTCACAAACATCAGAAGTTGAAGGTTTATTCTTGGTTAATTTAGCCACTGTATCGAATAAATACCTAGGTTTGTCTTTTTTTTTCTTCTAAGAGAGTCGAGAAATAAGCAGATCTAGCAGTTTTTACGGCCTTTCTGTATGCGATCATACGTTCTTTCCACAGTCTGAAAGACCTCTAGTTTTGTTTTCTTACAGCTGCGCTCCATTTTTCTGGCTGCTGTTTTAAGGGCCCGGGTGTGCTCATTGTACCACAGCATTGGACTATTTTCTTTAATCTTCTTTAAGCGCAGGGGAGCGACTGTGTCTAAAGTACTGGAAAAGAGAGAGTCAATAGTTTCTGTTGCAACATCGAGTTTCTCTAAGCTATCTGGAATGCTGAGGAGATGATACTGATTAGGAAGATTATTTAAAAAGCAATCTTTAGTCGCAGCGGTGATAGTCCTGCCATTTTTGAAACGGGTGGACGGCTTTGTAGCTTTAGCTAAATTAAGTATACATGATAATAGGTAATGATCTGAGATGTCGACGGTCTGCTGCAGAATTTCAATGGTATCAACATTTATTACATGTGACAATATTAGGTCTAAAGTATGATTATGGCGATGAGTAGGTCCTGACACGTGTTGCCTTACTCCAATAGAGTTTAGAATGTCTTTAAAATGCCAATCCCAATGGGTCTTTTTGTTGTCTACATGGATATTAAAATCACCAACAATTAGTAATTTATGTACGGCCAGAAATAGCTCTGATAGAAAATCAGCAAATTCTTTGATAAAGTCTGTATTGTGCCCTGGTGGCCTGTATACAGTAGCTAACACAAATGTTACACGGTATTTATCAATTGCACTACATGATGTTACATAAAGCACCAAAACTTCAAAGGAATTATATTTGAAACTAGACTTCTGAGTAATACTGAAGATATTATTATAAATTACAGCAACCCCTCCCCCTTTACCTTTCAGACGCGGCTTGTGTGTAAAACAATAATCTTGTGGGGTGGACTCATTTAAAGTAATGTAGTCGTCAGGTTTTAGCCAGGTTTCTGTCAAACACAGCACATCCAAATTATTATCTGTAATGATATCATTAACAATGAGCGCTTTTGGGGAAAGGGATCGAATATTCAGCAACCCAAGCTTTATCATTTGATTATCCTTATTATATATATATTGTTTATTTGTTGGACATCAATTAAATTATTACCGTTGAATGGTTTTGATGTTTTTTTGTAATTACTAATTTGCGGAACAGACACAGTCTCTATGTGATAATATCTAGGTAAAAGAGTGTCTATGTGTTGGGATTTACCTGACTTCTGTAATAGGAGGCAGCTAGCAGGCGGTCGGGTAAGCCAGTCCGTCTGCTTCCTGACCTGGGCCCTAGTGAGTCAAGGTTTAGCTCTAAGACTATATGCCAAATTACTAGAGAGAAGGGCGGCACCACTCCAAGAAGGATGGATGCCGTCGTGTTTTAACAGGCCAGGTCTGCCCCAAAAGCTTTTCCAATTGTCTATGAACCCTATGTTATTTTGCAGACACCACTTAGACAACCAGCCATTGAGTGATGATAATCTGCTAACTATCTCATCACTCCTTTTAAAGGGGAGCAGGCCAGAACAAAAAACTGAACCTGCCATCGTACTAGCGAGTTCACACACCTCTTTAATGTTAATTTTGGTGATCTCCGACTGGCGAAGTCGAAGATCATTAGTGCCGACGTGAATAATAATCGTAGAGAATTTACAATTAGCATTAGCCAGCACTTTTAAATTTGCTTTGATGTCAGGCGCTCTGGCTGCCGGTAAACATGTGACTATGGTGGCTGGTGTCTCTATTTTCACATTCTGTGTAATAGAATCACCAATAACTTGGGCACTTTCAACAGGATTCTCAGTGGGTGCGTCACTGAGTGGGGAGAACCTGTTTGATATTCTAATCGGAACGGAAGAGTGGTTTTTTGATCCGTGACTATGCCGCCTCACCGTTACCCGGCCCTGCAGCCGGAACCGGAGAATGTACAGAGTTCACTAAGCTACTTGCATCCAAATCAGTGTCTAAAGCTGTACCATCCTCACTACTCTCAGATAAAGTCTGGATGCGTGTCTCTAATTCTGAAATCTTCTCCGTCAGCCTAATTATCTACATTTATCACATGTGAAGCCCTGTTCGCCGACGGAGAAGCCTATACTAAACAGATGACATAGCTTACCGTGTTTGTTGATGAATCCAACTTACCACAGTGGTCCCATGCCTAGGCCTGTCACGATAACAAATTTTGCTGGACAATAAATTGGCCAAGAAATTATTGCGATAACGATAATATTGTCGTTCTGAGACCATTTTCATCTAAAATAATGATAATGGCATAATAATGCAGGTACACCTTTTCAAAGATCAATAAACTTTTTAATTTCTAAAGACTATTTTTACTCTGAAATGGAAAGCATTTTAAATATCCACAATAAATTAACAAAACAACCAAAACAAACAAAGCAATGGACTCTCAGTCTGTTAACCAAACACTGCACTTGAATAAACAGCTGGGAAAACTGCAACGGATGATTGTGTTTTAGGTATAGTCCTTGGAATCTATTACATTTTTTTTTTTGAAACATTAATGATGTTATATTACAGTATAACTGAAAGCTACCAATTTCAACATTTATTAGGCTTTAAAAAAAACTTTTAATTTAAGTGAACTTAAAACAATCTTTACATAAACCCATTATAATAAATATTACTTTACCTTATAATGTTAGACATATACAGAAATATAATAGTTATCAAACAGCTTTCTTAACTGCATAAATAATAAATTAAATATAGATGAATCATCATTAAAGCTACAATTTTCTCTGTTCCCGTTGTTCTTTGATGAACATAAATGACAGGCTTCATCAGTGCTCCTATCACTTTAAGAACAGCCGCTGCCGAACATGACGCGGATCTCATTTCCTCACAACTCTTTAGGTTTATTTAAGACATTATTTAACTCATTTAAGACTCCTAATATGAGAATACTCAAAATGATCTCTGTTGTTGTTATTGTTTGTTAATAAGCAAAAGAGAACTCGATGTGAGCAGGAGTCTGTCTGTGCGTCGAGTGTGTGTCTGTGTGTGTGTGTGTGTGTGTGTCAGAGTGTCCCTCGATTAGCTGACATGAGACGCAGCCACACAGACAGGAGAGGACATTGACATACAGCGCGTTCTCGTGTCTTGCCGCGCTTACAAGCATTTACATGTATAAGAGCGTGATCATATAATGTAACGCTCGGCAAAAATGGATATAAAAACGAGCGGAAAAATGGAAATTATCGCGGCCGGAAAAATTATCGAGCTAATTTTTTTTATTGTGCGATTAATTGATTTATTGACTATCGCGACAGGCCCAAATGATGGATATGATCAGGGTAAGTTTCTGACCCACTTGTGAAGGATGTCCCGGAAGACGTCATTGATGAAGGCCTGGGAGATGGACGGACTGTTGGCTAGCCCGAATGTCATCACCAGTGCCCTGTGGTGGTGGAGAAAGTGGTTTTCCATTCGGTTTTCCATGTTCTAGGGCAGCTGGGACCAACGGTAGGGGGAAACTAAATTTCACTGTAATGTCATTGAGGCCTCGACGTCCCTGGAATTAGGTCGAATGCACAGTCACTGATGCGATGTGGTGGTAACTCAGCTCCCTTAGACTTGCTGAAAGCCTTGGAAAGATTGTGATATTCGGTTGGGAGCTGGTTAGTGGGTGGTGATTGCTTGGGAGATTTCTGAGAGGTCTGAAGACAATTTTGGTCAGACCAGTGAATGATCTGGTTATCTGCCCATGAAATTTCTGGATTATGTTGGCATAACCATGGTAATCCGAGGATGACGCGGTTCTGGGGTGATTTGATAATGAAGAAACTGAATATTTCAGTGTGCAATGCCCCAATTTGAAGAAACACGTCGTCAGTGGTGTAATGATCCTGTCCCGTCCTCAGGGCGCGTCCACCTAGCGCTGCCACTGATAACATAGAATCACAGAGAAATTAGTGCAATCGTGTCTTGGAGAAATCAAAGTCCATGAAATTACCGGCTGCTCCTGAGTCTATCATGGCTAGGGCATTAACTGAATTAACTCGGCTAGAGGGTCGAGTGGGACATGATCCTCTCAAATGGCCTGGTTGACCACAATAGAGACAGAGGCATTTGCTGAACACGTCTGTCTCTTTTCTCCGAAGACAGGTGAGTGCAACCAATTTGCATGGGTTCAGAATCTTGCATGGATGGAGTGGTGGCTGGGACTGACGATGCGTTTCTCAGAGGGCGTCATGAGCAAATAAAATTGTCGATGCAGATAGTCAAATCAATAAAGCCATTCAGAGTTCTTCCCCTGTCACGACAAGCCAACTCTGATTGAAGGTCCATGTTTAAACCTTTACGGAACAGTAGTTTCAGTGTGTCCTCCACCCAGGTTGTTTGAGCAGCTAGTGTGCGAAATGTGAGAGCATATTCTGCCGCCGTCTACCTTTCTTGGCGAAGTGCCAGTGATAATTCTATAGCCTCCTTACCTCCCTTGGTATGTTATAAAATCTCACGAAAATGCTGCAGGAATTCATCAAGGGAGATAAAAGTAGAGGAACCGTTATTCCACACCGTAGTAGCCCATTCTAGCGCTTTGCCCGTTGGCAGGGAATACACAAATGCGATGCGACTCTCATCATTGGTGTATAGAGCAGTTGGGATATGAACAGTGAGCATTATAACAGAAACCCTTTGCATCTTGCTGGTGAGCCATCATATTTCTCGGGGAAGGCTAGACGCAGGTTAGCTGTGGTGTATGGTGGTGATGCTGGTGTTGTGGATGGCATGGGTAATGGCGGACTTACTTAGAGTTGCATGCTTTTTAGAGTCTTCACTAACTCCTCAGTAACAGAAGTGAGACGAGTAAGTTGTTGTTGGTGGATGGCTAGCACATTGGCTTGAGTAGAAACCTCCGTTGACAGACGATAGATAGCCGTTGGATCTTGGTCTGGCAAAGTCTTCTGTAACAAGGCGGCAAACAATAGTAGTTGTACAGGCAAGGGTCAAATACCAGCAACAACAGTGTCCAAGCAATCTTGTAATCAGGAACAGGCAAGGGATCAGGGCAGGCGGCAGACAAGGCAGAGGAATCCAATAAACAGGCAGGTGAATCACAGGGTAGGCAGCAAACAAACTCAAGGGTACTAAACAGTCCGAGGCCATACACAAGAATACAGTAAAGAGGAGAAAACGCTTAGTAGTGTCAGCCAGGGCATAACAAGACTTTGCAAAGAGTGAATGTGTGCGTGAGCCTAAATAATCTGGGTAATTGGAGGCCGGTGTGTGTGTAATCGGTCCAGGTATGGGGTTATGGGATATGCAGTCCAGGAAAGGTTAATACTCAGGTGAGGGAGCCCTCTGGTGGCGATCGGAGGGAGCCACAGAGGCCAAGTTTGTGACACCATCTGTGTTTGATCATCGTTCTGAATCTGACCTGGATGTAGTCTTTGACAAAAACTTGATTTTCTCAGGTTTTGGTTCAAAATGTAGCTTTTTTTTTATGAAACGTACCCGTATTTAAGTGTTGATAAAAAAGGAATGCATGAAGCTTTTTTTTTAGCAGAGGAACTGCTCTTTCCTGCTCCTCTTTTGAATCCAATGCATGCGCAGATATTCATACAACAAAATATTCTATGGACCATTACATTTTTGAGGAAAAACCCTGCCGGTGGCTTGCAACTAAAAACAAAACAAAAATAAAAAAACCCTTGTGGGGAAAGAGTTAATGCAGTCTAACTGTCCCTGTTTCTCTAGCTCTCTTTTTTCCCCTTTCTACACTGTTTTAGAAGTGGCCCACCACAAAAAAAAAAACTAAACAAAATGTGTATAAATTGCACAAAGTTAGGAAACCCTTTATCACGGCACTCTTCTGCCGACACTGCCGAGATTTGAAACGCTTACACAAAGAAGCTCTGTCATGTTGTCCAAACTTTAGGCCAGGATATTCCTAAAACATCTGTGCTTACATTTCATTCCTTCCACTCTTAGTCATGTTGGAGATCAACAAAAAGCAGCAACTTTATTCACAATGGTGAAAAAGGTGGAACCGCTATGGTTGGTTTAATAAAACTGTCATGTCTGTGTCATTAGTCTCTGTTACATTTAAAAAAAATAATAATAATTCTGATGTGCCCAAGGTGCAGTGAACCGTTTGCTGACCACATGGATAACAGCACCAAACATTGTCCAACACAAGTTATTAATAATTTACTGTTATAATTTTGAAAAAGCTCCTTGTTTTTATATATATAAAAATATATATAAACAGGAACTGGAAAACAAACAGAAACAATAGTGATATATATATATATATATATATATATATATATATATATATATATATATATATATATATATATATATATATATATATATATATATATATATATATATATATATATATAGCTTATTACATATAGCATATACATAATTATAGTTAGAAAACATCTGACATCAGATCACATAATATAGTTTAAATCGTCCTGTAAAGGGTCTTTTTCAGCAGGTTACAGCATAACAGTGATTGTTGATCCTGACAGTAGTCACTTACACATTGGGAACAACAATAGCGTCATAGATGCTGAAAGCAGCTTACTGTGATTTAGCTGGGACTCTGGGAATGGTTTGATACCCTTGTGATCACAGTATTAATAGACTTCAGTCTGCAAGTATGCTATGCCATTCTCTACTGTGACTGTTTGAAATCAGGGAAAATGTAGGGAGAATGATCTCTTTTGAGAATCTTTAATCTCTTGATACACTTTATTGGCAAAAGTATTGGGACTCCCCTCCAAATCATTAAATTCAGGTGTTCCAATGAAAGAATGGTTCGCTATCAGTAGTTCAGTGAACTCAAGGCTGCGTCCGAAACCTGGAAAATGCTGCCTTCGGAGGACACATTTCAAGGCAGGAAGGCATCAAGGCGTTCGAAAGTTGCTTTTGCGGGTCAGTTTGTATGTAAATGTAATTTTTTTTACCAACATATTACACTGCTGATGTTATTTCTAGAGAGAAATTACTAATGTAGTAATTAAATATGTGTTTAGTCCTCACCAAAGCTCTATTTAGCTATAGATCATTAAACTGTTACACTGCCTTAGAAGTCTGTCCGAAATTAGTCTTGCAAGGAACCTTCATGCACAAAACGGTGCCAGCAGAGTCATTGTCTAATAAGGCAGCGAGGCAACTAGTCAGCTGCCTAGGTTTTCGGACGCAGCCTTAGTGTAATACTAACCGTGATAGGTTGCCACCTGTGCAATAAGTCCATTCGTGAAATTTCCTCACTAGGGATGCTCATTTCGGTTAATTTTCCCAACTGACAACAGCCGCTCATTATATGAATATTAACCATTAACTGATAAGGATTATAATATTGAATTGGCATTAAATAAAAATACAGTTGATGAGTGTCTCTGACCCGTAAAAAATACTTTTTTCCCTCATGTGTTTATTTTACATTGCAAACACCAGCATACTGAACATAGTGTTGCACGATATACCGGTACTAGAAAAGTATTGCGATACCCTGTTATTACAAGCGGTACGATATGGAGTTGTATTAGTACCGGTACTTTAAGAAGGACCGCACGTTAATAAGAGCTGTATTTATTTGTGTCGATAAGTGACAGCAGGAATCAGGATGTGTGTGCAGAGCTCTCCACCGTTCACTAAACACTGGAAGCAGAAGAGTTAAATATACACGCGCAGCGCATGACAAAGAAAGAAACAGAAACATGCGCGCATGAGAAAATATAGCACGGCGCGGGATGTGCTCGCGCTGCCGGACTTTGATCTGAAGCTCGAGCACACGCCTTTCAGACAACATGCGATCGGGATTCAGTTCTTTCGGATTATGGATTTCAATGGTCAAAAATATGTAAAAATGCACATCCTGTGAGTATTCAGGTAAACACAGTCGGGGGTGTCTTTAGTGAACGTGTACAGTTGAGGTAATTGGATCGGTGTTAAGCCGGATCTAATATTCTGTGTGATTAATGTTAATCAAACAACAATGAAAAAAAGAAAACCACCCCATGACTGGCTAAATAACTTTAATATATTCATTAAGAATCAGTGTATAGTTAATTTATTGAGTGAAGACTAAGCAGTTTTTTTTATTTCTTTCTTGACTTGCTATACTGTTAAATAGACATATAGCTGAAAAATAAAGCACTGTTTTTGTCATATTGTTTGTAATTTGCATTTTTAGCTTATTTTTAAAAACAATTAGAAGAAATGGTCAAAAACCAGGGCAGGAACATGCTGGCCACGTGAGTTTTTAGTTAAAAAATTAAATAAGACTATGATTAATAAGTTCTGTTGTCATATTATTCAATTACTTTTACTGGGTGGCATTTTGACCGTGGTATTGATTTAGTATCGGTATCGAGGTATTTTAGTCTGGTATCGTATCGAAGTCATAATTTTGGTATCGTGACAACACTAACAGAACAGCTCAACAACAACAACAACAGAACCTCATCAAATTTTCACGTACCTCCAGCGTTTCTGATAACAGAAAAACAGAATAAAATAATATATAATAATATAAGTTTTTTTTCCATCAAATAAAATTAACAGACCTACCTCAATCCACACCTTGTATGTTTTTTTGTTTTTTTTTTAAGTAACATGTCTAAGTGATGTGGGGTTAGTCTGGAGCGCAGCCTATTGACGACATCCTCCTCAGCCAGATTTCGGCCAAACTCGTGTATCTTCGGTTGCGGAGCCATGCACAAAGTTACACAATTTGACATGCAAATCACAAAACGAAATGGTCTTGCGCTCTCAACGTGCAGGACAAGGTTTCAGATGGCACTGTTTTCCCTTGAATACAGAGATAACGCTTCGGTAAAGTGGCCAGCCTCGGGAAGTGCCTTTTTATTTGCTTTCCTCCAGTCAGGAGCTTGTACTACTGCTGTATTTTAATACCGCATTACATATTTTGCAAGTAACTTCGTCGCCCTTTCTGTCAAAATGGTCCCACACAGTAGGCCTACTTAATTTCCATATCTTCATTTTGCAAAATATGTCTGTGTAGGCATGTGTGGTTGCATGTGTGGACACGCCCCATGAGTTGACAAATATAGCTTCTTTTTTCTTTAACCATGCAGCAAACAAACAAACAAACCTTAAAACCATTTAACTGATAGTATTAATCGGTCAAAATTCTTACTTTCGGTTAATGGTTAAACTGTCAATTTGAGCATTCCTACTCACTAATAAATATTCCACATTCAACTGTTAGTGGTATTATAACAAAGTGGAAGCAATTCACCCTTCGCAGCAAGTTTGATTGACAGGTGATTTGATCAATCAAATCGCAGAATTTGCCTTTTTTCCAACAAAGCAGTCAGGAGAGTTCGTAGATTAACGTTGGTGGACTTGAACTTGAAAAACGGTGTGTACTGACGTCTTTCCGCGGTTGAAACAGCATTTCTTTTAGTGTTCATTCACGTTTATTTGATGCTTATCAATGAACTAGAAGGAAGAGATGATCTGTTCACAAGCAGCTTTAACTGAGGCGTTACAGCGATCACAACAAATTAATTTATTGTTAAAATTTCTTTAAAAAATGACAAAATTTGAAAGTTGAGACTTTGTTTCATATCAAAAGTAACTTGCGCTATCTTGTCTGTCGGCGTGTTGTCTGTCCTCTTTGCTCCGCAATGTATTTTCTCCACGTGAGAACGTGTATGGTTTGAGAGCGCCATGGCTTGTCGGACATAACAACAGTAACTAAAGGGTACGGGTCTTTGTGAACGGTCAATTGGAAACAACAACAACTCAGCCACAAAGTGCTTGACCACATAAAATTGGGGACCCCACAGAGTGGGGTCATGCTGAGGGGCACAGTGCGCAGAAGTCGCCAACTTTCTGCAGAGTCAATAGCTACAGACCTCTGAACTTCGTGTGGCCTTCAGATTAGCTCAAGAACAGTGCATAGAGAGCTTCATGGAATGGTTTCCCATGGCCAAGCAGCTCATCCAAGCCTTACATCACCAAGTGCAGATACAGTGGTGTAAATCACGCTTCCACTGGACTCTAAAGCAGTGGAGATGTGTTCTCTGGAGTGACGAATTACAGCTTCTCTGCAGTGCCAGTCGCTAGAGCATCTCTTGAGATCAGAGGAATGAGGTTTTCCTCGCACAGCAACTATTAGCTGTCCTTCGCTACACTGGCATCCCAAAACTTTTTGCTATAATGGTGTATCTCTTTAGTGTCTCCTTCACCTTCTCCTTGTTAATGTCTGTTTTTTACTGACTGCATATAAAAGCAACTCGATTGGCCGATGGTGGAGTTTACTGATAACAATAAGTAAGTTGGATTACTCTGGCCGATAACCCGATTAATCAACTGATAGTTTTTCAAATGGATACTGAATGACAAGCATAACATTCAGAGTAAAACAGTGCTGAACCATGAAAATGTACTTTACTTTTAAAATTAAATATATATAAGGGGCTGTTTACAAAGAAAAAACGTTTCTGTTTTTTAGTGTATCGTTGTAAATGTACCCTAAATATTAATAATATTATTAAATATGAATATATTAATTATACCTTGATCATTCATGTTATCATGTTAAGAGATGCAACTTTAAAATGTATTAGTAAATGTTGAAATTAACAAATTAAAGTGTTACAATTTCGTATAAATCCAAACAGTCAAGCTTAAACTGGGCTCAGACTACAGGAGTTTTTAAATCTTAACCGATTGTGAAATCTGGCTGCATCACAACCTGCACTGCTTCAGATTCAATTACAGAGTTCAATTACAGTTCTAATCAAAAAATCGTAAAAAAAATGTGTTTAACTCTCATGTTGTTTTCTCTCGTTGCTCAAGCAGTTGAACGGCCATGTTTACTACAGTATGTGCGTCTTTGTAAATCTGTTCAGCATTTAATTGTGTCTCTTCAGAAGGCTTGGATTAGGGCTGGGCGATATGGCCTTAAAAAAAAATCCCTGTTTTTTTTTCACAAAAAATTTGATTTTCGATTTAAAAATATTTTTTTCCTGCTTAAAATCAATTTGCAGATGACAAAGAAATTGTTCAAAACAATTTTTAACTTTATTTTGTTTAGGTAAAATATTTGCGGCTTGGTAGCCCATACCTGGGGTCCAAAACTTTCAGCATGTGAATAACCCCAGCAATTCCAGTATAAATGGGCACCATATATTTTGCAATATACGATATACAATCAAAGGTTTATGAATTGATATGCTGATAAAATTAACTTTTAATTTACCACAGTAATGTACCACAGTATTTCTTCCACAATACCCCTTTAAACTTTTAGTTTGACAAATCATCACATTCAAAATAACATTAAAATTGGATATTATTTAGAGCTTTGAAGTGCTGGAGAAAGCATGAAGCCCTTGAAAATCCTTGAAAAGTGCTTGAATTTATAACTCAAAAGGTTGTACGAACCCTGAGATGAATAATGACAACAGCATTGAATCCATGTGGTGTTACTACAGTAAATCATGGTGAATGTTGGTGATTTCGTGACTGAAACTGATCTTTGAAATGATCTTCGCTCATGTTGTCTCAATGTTTCTCCTGGTTTCCACGTCAGCGCTGATTAATCTGATATCTGTGGTTTACAGGTCCTTCTAAAAAAAATAGCATATTGTGATAAAAGTTCATTATTTTCCATAATGTAATGATAAAATTAAAATGTCATATATTTTAGATTCATTCCACACCAACTGAAATATTTCAGGTCTTTTATTGTTTTAATACTAATGATTTTGCCATACAGCTCATGAAAACCCAAAAAATTTGCATATCATGAAAAGGTTCTCTAAACGAGCTATTAACCTATTCATCTGAATCAACTAATTAACTCTAAACACCTGCAAAAGATTCCTGAGGCTTTTAAAAACTCCCAGCCTGGTTCATTACTCAAAACCGCAATCATGGGTAAGACTGCCGACCTGACTGCTGTCCAGAAGGCCATCATTGACACCCTCAAGCGAGAGGGTAAGACACAGAAAGACATTTCTGAACTAATAGGCTGTTCCCAGAGTGCTGTATCAAGGCACCTCAGTGGGAAGTCTGTGGGAAGGAAAAAGTGTGGCAAAACGCAAAAAAAACGCTTCACAACAAGAAGAGGTGACCGGACCCTGAGGAAGATTGTGGAGAACGACCGATTCCAGACCTTGGGGGACATCCTTGGGAGTAGAAACATCCAGAGCCACCGTGCACAGGCGTGTGCAGGAAATGGGCTACAGGTGCCACATTCCCCAGGTCAAGCCACTTTTGAACCAGAAACATAGCGGCAATATAGTGCCTGACCTGGGCTACAGAGAAACAGCACTGGACTGTTGCTCAAATTTTGCATGTCATTCGGAAATCAAGGTGCCAGAGTCTGGAGGAAGACTGGGGAGAAGGAAATGCCAAAATGCCTGAAGTCCAGTGTCAAGTACCCACAGTCAGTGATGGTCTGGGGTGCCATGTCAGCTGCTGGTGTTGGTCCACTGTGTTTTATCAAGGGCAGGGTCAATGCAGCTAGCTATCAGGAGATTTTGGAGCACTTCATGCTTCCATCTGCTGAAAAGCTTTATGTAGATGAAGATTTCGTTTTTCAGCACAACCTGGCACCTGCTCACAGTGCCAAAACCACTGGTAAATGGTTTACTGACCATGGTATTACTGTGCTCAATTGCCCTGCCAACTTTCCTGACCTGAACCCCATAGAGAATCTGTGGGATATTGTGAAGAGAAAGTTGAGAGACGCAAGACCCAACACTCTGGATGAGCTTAAGGCGCTTCTCGACGCATCCTGGGCCTCCATAACACCTCAGCAGTGCCACAGGCTGATTGCCTCCATGCCACGCCGCATTGAAGCAGTCATTTCTGCAAAAGGATTCCCGGCCAAGTATTGAGTGCATAACTGAACCTAATTATTTGAAGGTTGACTTTTTTTGTAATTTTAATTTTATGATTACATTATGGAAAATAATGAACTTTTATCACAATATGCTAATTTTTTTAGAAGGACCTGTATAACACAACACTGTGGTGATTTTAAACGCTTTCTTACTGGATCTCCCAGCACTGTGTCTGTGTCACGAGATCGGCCCGTATGAGCTCGCGCTGCGTTGTCCGGGCAGCTCAAATGAGTATCCGGGTAGCGCGGTTCCGTTCAGACTATAAACAAACTTTGCAGCTGGGTATTGTTTGTTCTGCAACTGACACCGAAAAAACGAACCAATTACGAATTATATTGTATGTTGTAAAGATGCCCCTGTCCATGTTGTTTCTGTATCTCTTGTAAACGTGCGGGGGGAGGGCTGAGCCATTACGGGAGCTCAGAGGGGAGCGTCGGCAGATGTTAAAGAGAAAACCGATTTTCATTCAAACAAATCGATGTAAACAACACATTCGAATTAATCGATAAAATCGATTTATCGCCCAGCCCTAGCTTAGATTTGGACTAGACTACTCGAATATTTTTTACGATGCCTATATAATTTTTTTGGGATCTTTTAAGTTTTAGAGCAAGGGACTTTCTAAATGGAGGGAAAGACATTTTTCAGGTTTCATAAAAATCTAATTTAATTGTGTTTGGAAGTTTAATGAAAATCTTAAAGGTTTGAAAAGACAAGTGTGGCCTACATAATGACAGAAACAATATTTTTTGGTGAATTAATCCTTATAAATGCAGTAAATTGGTTGGATTAGATATGAATTATATAGTTTACTAACTATACATATCGGTGCATTTTTATATCGCAATATTTAGATATAATGACATACTTTCCAACTTTATTTGCTTCTATTTTAGAACGCTTGTGACCAGATTTACTAAACAGGGCAAATTAGCGTGAGTGCAATTCCAAAAAAGTGCAGATGGGATTGGAAAGACATGATGATCTACCGACGAAGTGCAAATTAAAGAAAACAGACACAGGCGGATAATTTCCTTAAAGATCAACGCAATCTACCAAGAGCAGCACAAATTAGTGTCTGTTTTTAGGGTGGTAAATAATGGCACAGATACCAGTAAATTGTCTAGCGAAAACCTTAGTAAATTTAAATGTTTCATTTAAATATTCTCCTCCCATAAATTTTGTGCCTGAAAGGGAAACTCTTACAAATTAGAGTTGTTCCGATTCCAAAACTAGTATCGGCACCGATACCACAACAAATTCTGGCTTCGGTATCGGCGAGTACTTGAACCCATGTATCAATCCGATACCATTTTCTTAAACAAGACCCATGGTTATTATGATCGCGAGCTTAGCGCCTTACCGCTGCATGGTTCTTCTTCGCTGCTCAGAATGCATTGAAAACACAGGAAGTTATGCGGTGTTGCCACACCACAGGCAACCACTGTTTAGAGCAGCGAAGAAGTAATGCAGGCGCAGCTGAGTTCAGTCGCTTCCTTGTTAATCTAAGCGCTGGGCTCCAGACCGTAGAAAATATATTGACATAAAAAAATATGCGCAAAATATGCGCGTCGATTCGGCAGACCCAAAACCCTGGCCCGCGTCCGATAGAGCAGTAACCAAATCCGACCCGAATGAAGATATTTATGTCCAAGACCGACAGTTAAAATCCCATTTTTTTTCCTCATACTAATGACACATGTACGTGTGTTGTTTGTGTGGAATGCGTGCTTGCATTCGGAAATGTCAACAGGATGAGCGGATCAGCGTTCACGGAGCAACTAGCGCTCTTAACACAGGCGCGCATGCACGTGTTTCGTTGTCACGGTTACATAAACAAATTTACGCACACAGGAAGACAGATGTTATGGTAATATTTTATGTATTTTAATCACAAAAACGATGCAAATGTTCAAGTGAAAGCATTAGGCACATTGGCTACCTATATAATAAGCTGTTTTAAATTTAAAATGTTCAATGCCGTATCGCGCTGATGTGACCGAGCCCGAAACCACACGCACACGCACACGCACACACACACAGAATGTGAAAGGAAAGTGCCAGAGTGTAAGTTGTTATATGCATGTGAATGAAGATGCTGTTTTTCAGTAAGCATTTTCAACATTAATGTTGAATTCTCAATGTTTATTTTCATTATTTATTTTTTGTTGGAAAAGCACTTTCCTTTTTAGCTTAAAGCCCCCAAGTTTACAATAGTTACTGTATTCTTTCAATAGTTCTAAGAAAGGGGTGGCTGGGTGACCTTTTAATTTTTTTATTGAATGCTAGACATCAGAATGCATTATTTTGCTCTTGTATAGTCTTTTATTTTGGAATTTTAAGAACAATATTGCAATGTTAAGGAATTCATGTTTTTTTTCCCCATTCAGATATGTAAATCAACATGTATAAATTACTATTAGGCAATTAATGGGGAGATAATCGATAATCGCATCGACTCGAAATCGAACCGGTTTGGATTAATATAAAATATAATAGTTTATCCCAGCCCTAAAGCACACCATAAAAAAATTCTAGGAATTCATACAGGGCTAGTAGTATATACAGCTGTAAATAGAGATACACACCCAGGTATCGGATCAGTACTCGGTATCGGCCGATACCCTGAGCACAGGTATCGGAATCGGTATCGGGAAGGGAAAAATGGTATCGGAACATCTCTACTGCAAATACATATGCAATAAGGTCAGCCGCAAAATTAATTTTTCACTGTATCTTTAGTAAATCCTGACACTAGTGTTTTTCTCATGACTCTGGCTAATGACTGCATAAAATTGACCAGCTGGATATAAACTAATTCAAGTAGATGGAAACAATCATAACATTAAACTTTTGGGTTAGACTTGCGTATGTTTTTGTCACATTGTTTTAACCGTCTGAGGTACTACTAATGTTAGCATCTTATCAGCCTTGACAGCAAACTCACTGCTGTTCTCCTCTAATATTCTCTTGACTAATCTAGTCAACAAATTAATTACTTTATAATGAGATGGAAATTTATATTGTTGTGTACTGTATACAAACTGTATCTAAAGTGTCAGTCTTACTTGTCAAAATAAACTCCATGAGGTGTCAGTGATTTCACCTCTTGAGGCCACCTTTATTCTGTATAATGACAGCAGACCCTCCTCAGACACTTCAGCAATGGATGCAAAATGGAAAACCTATCGTTATGGATTTTTGCAGATAACCAATTGTTCCAGCAATTGGTTATTATACCGATAATTCAGCAAAACCCATCAATCGGTTGACCTCTAGCTCAGTGGCTTTCCAACCTTTCCTGGAAGCACTCAAGCCCTGCACATTTTGTGTGTCTCCCTCATTTATCACATCTGATTCAACTCACCAGCTCGTTAGTAGAGACTACAATAACTAAATAGGGTGTGTCTGATAAGGGTGAGATATGCTGTGTCCCAATTCGTCTACTTAGGCCCCGTTTACACGATGGGAAAACGCAGATATTTCCCTGCGTTTTTACCTGTCATTTACACGAAAACGCAGTTTTTATCCCAGAAAACGATTATTTCTAAAAACTCCGGCCAAAGTGGAGATTTCTGAAAACGCCGGTTATGTGTTGCCGTGTCAACGGGGAGAAACAGGGTTTTAGGTTCTCAAACGTCACATTATGCGCCAGAAAATGCTTACGTCATGTGAGCGCCCTATGTTTACAGGTTGTTTGATCATGGATGCTGTTAAGGTGGTACTCATTTTTACTTTTGTGCAAACGCTTTTGGCCTGTTTGCATTTGCAAACACAACTGCTGTACTAACGCGACATTTAGGAGTAACTCCACTTCGCTTATTTTTGAAAACGAAGGCGGGGAAATATTCGGTTCTCTAAATACCCGGCTATGTGTAAACGTGGCCTTATACTACGACCTGTACCATGTACTATTTTTGTACTATTTTTGTGAAGAAAAAGTACAGAAGAGTGTTGCAGAAGAGTATGCGAGCTTTGGGACATACTACTTCGGCATCTTTAACGGACTCTGTCGCTTAGTTATGTGCATCCCGTCACCGTTTAAACTGCCCTGTCAGTTTATCCTCCACATTTAGTTTCATTTCCTACCGTATCGGAGAGAAATGTAGTAGCACGTTGATCTGCCATTTGTAAGTCTTTAATGAAGAGACTCTCCTCATGTGTTTGCAGTTTCAATATAATGATGCATTTAAAAGTTAATGGCCAAACGTATAATTACAAAAGTTCTCAGTGCTACTGTAGGTGAAATATAATGTGGATAACATTGAATAAATATCTTTTCGTTATGTTAAATACTGAAAATTGATTACGCAATCCCCTTTATCACCTCTCTACTTAACTGTTAGACTCGCACATCCGTCATGTTGGGTGGCAGCAATACAAAATGTGCAGAGCTTGGTTTCCTCCAAGGTTTGAAAACTACAGCTACTGGTACTGGTGCTTTAATGGGATGACTTACATATTTATGGCTGGGTGTGTGTGTGTGTGTGTGTACGCGCTTATGTTTGATAGAGCTGAGGCCAATTACTTGCACAAACAGCTTTCATTTCAAGTTCCCTGTTCTTAGTTTCATGTCTTCAGCTAAGCTGGACTGTTGTGCCACATTTTCATGTCCCCTTTTGTTGAAATGCTGTTGATCTATAGCTGAGGCCAGAAAAATGTTTAGAGGATGTGATGAAGCTCATTTTAAATGCATTGACAAAATAAATGTTTATGCTTTTTCTTGTTTATTCTTGCTATTATTTTTTTGAAAGGATTGGACCATGTAGTAGTCCTTTTTGAAATGAGCAGTGACCAGTAAAAAAATATTTAGCTCCAATAGTCATTAACAGCTGAAACTGAGAACTCTTGAGTCATTATGAGCTTCCTCTCTCTCTTCCTTTGTAGCTCACTAACAGGAAGTTGGTTATACTGAATCATCCTCACATTGCAAGTAGGAGGAATTCATCTGTAATTATAAAAACACTATTTGACTCACCCTACATTTAGCATGCTGTTCAGAAGAAATTTTGCATCATTCTTCTCCCTCATTTTCAAGAGACTTGGTGGTCTATAATTCCAGGAGTTATTTGTTAGTATTTGTGTTAGTGTTAGTGTTTGCATGTTATTTTGTTTAGTTATCTGATGTTATCTGATGTTTGTGAATTGGCATCATATGAACAGTAACTGGAACTTAAAATTGTGAAGAAAAAAGTCTCAATAAATCGTTGGCTAGATATGATACACTAAGAGATGTGCATAACATTTATTTTCTTTGTATCCTGAACTTTTCAATGTAGAGTGACTCTGGACCCGGTATGTGCGTAAGAGATAAACAGCACTGGTTTTGGATCGTCATCTGTATTGGCCGATATTTTTATTTGGGTATCAAATCAATTATGAAAAAATGGTAGGTGCATCCCTAATTTAGAGTGCATTCTTTCACTGTGTGATTATCCTATTAGAATGAAGTTAGAATGCCACCAAAAATCAAGATATTAGGGCAAAAGATGCTGCCTTCTATATTTATATCACATGATATAGTTAAGCCATATCACATAATAATGTTTTTCTCAAATCTCCCATTCCACCACATCCCAAAGCAGCTTTTGGATTGCAATCTGGTGACTGTAGATGCCATTTGAGTTTAGTGAATTCATTGTCATGTTCAAAAGGTTTGAGATGATTTGAGATTTGTGACATGGTGCATTATCCGAATCAGAAGATTGGTACACTATGCTCATAAAGGGATAGACATGGTCAACAACAATTTTCAGATAGGCTGGGGTGTTACTCAGTTGGTACTCAAAGTGTGCCAAGAAAATATTATCCCAACTCCATTACACCCCTATCACAAGCCTGAACTGCTGATACAAGGCAGGGTGGATCCATGATTTCATGTTTACGCCAAATTTTGACCCTATCATCTGAATGTCGCAGCTAAAATCGACTCTTCAGACCAGGCAACGTTTTTCCAATCTTCAAGGTTTGACATCATGTACATTCAGAGATGCTTTTCTGTGTATTCTGTTGAATCCTGGTGCATTTGCGTTTATCTTTTATCATCACAAACGTGCACGGCACATAATAGAAAACCCGTGGTGTAAATTGTTTTTTGGTTTTTTTACTTTGGTCAATATGTCCCAGATACTTTGGTCCCTTTACCATCCTAGAAGTCAACCTAGACACCTGCCTTGTGTTTCTCCTGCCGTTGGTTCAAAAATTATATATATTATATATTAGTAATGTATCAACTGACAGGTTGAAATATATTATAATCCACACATTTAAAAATACACATACAATATTTTTTGAATATATTGATACAAACACATAAGGCAGTTTTAATATTAACTTTTTACATATGCCCTAATTATGTTTCTTCTTCAATTTGTTGTTGAAATATAAACATTTCAATGTTAGCTGTCATAACATTCATGTATATTTTGTGTTGTAACTAGTAGTAAAGAAGAAGTGGTTATCGGTTCTCTTGTGCTTTGTGCTGTGGAGCTCCAAACTATTGAGATGTGGGTTATCATTGGTTTAACACACTCAAATTTCAGCATGTATAAATGTATGTCTATATCACGTTATACTTGTGTGTTCCTTCTGTTTGCTGTGTGATCTTCATGTGGGCCTGTTGGGTACCTGTCATATGACTCATCGTTCCTTCAAACAGTCTTCATACTGTGCTTTAATCAGATAAGCATTCACAGGCTTCCTCTAATTACACCCTCACCAAAGGTTTACTGTCTTTTCACCAACAGTAGTCAGTGTGAATGCAAGTGTGTACACTGTGTACACTGAAAAAACAGGAAAACACACAATGTCCAATTTACTTAATCACATTATTTATTATCTAAGCAACAAAATAGTGTTTCTCTTCTACGCATGATTTATTTGCTTTTGATTAATGTAATTCTCTAAAATGTGCAATCTAGATTACATTATTTTGGGTGAATGTAAACCAGTTAAGTATTCGAAAATTATTTTTGCTGAAACTGTAGTTCCCAGCATGCTTTGCTTGGGACTTGACAAGAAGTGTAAAATTGTTGAACTTAAAGGAACTGTATGTAAGAATTGTATTTCAATTAATCATAAAATGGCCCTGATATGTCACTAGACATTAAGAAATCATGTTGATTTCAAATACATATATCAGTGACAACAGTAGTCCAGCCAGGATCATTTTAAAAGTGAAGTTGCAGCCCCCTCAACTGATATTGATGTTGACATGTGTTTTGGCCTGAAGCGCCACCCTCCACCTATCTACCAATCACAAAGTCAGTAGTGTTTTGGCATCCGGGTTGCCAGCTCTTCTCTAGTTACCACAGCTGCAGCTACAAACTTTTTGGGTAAAAAATGTCTTTACGAAACCTAAAAGACCTCTCATGAAACATAAACATAATTATCAGAAAGAAATACCCAACTTACTGTGTAGGACTCGTCACTTGCCATTTGAAGCTCCATGTAGCAGCCTGCGTTCCTGCTGGATCCTGCAACCTATCTGGCAACCTCGAGTCAGGGGGATGGGGAGAGGGGATACACCACAGTAATTTGAAAGTGATTGCAGTACCAGTTTTGGCCACAATCCTACATACAGGTCGTTTAAGTGTTATTCTATGTGGTTTTTTTTTGTGGCAAAATTGCATATGAGGGAGACTTTATATTGTTTTATAGTGTTTAATGTTTAATTATGTTGGAACAATTTGAACCATTTAAATGATACTGGGTTACCATAGTGGAAAAGAGCGGAGCGGTTATTTAGGGTTTGGACTGATTCAGCTCATGTCATTAAAGAGCATTTTATACTTAACACTTGGCATGTTCATTATGTGCTATTGCTGGCTAATAGAATGAAAGCTAGTTAGTACAGTCTTATAAATCAGTCAAGTGACCACTAAAATATACAAAAACAAAATAAACTTGTGATTTGATCAAAGGGTAGGGTCTCAAATCCCCCTGTGCACACGCTGTTGTTAGGGAGCCATATTAAAATCATTTTGAGACTACTCAATTCGGTTACTTAAAAATTACTTTATTCCATGATGTTGAAGTTATGTGAACAAATTATGTTTGTTTAACTTAATTGATTCATGTGGAACCGATGTACATGATTAAATCATGTAAATCCAACACACCTTTTTTCATTGTAGTTTTACAGGCGTTTGAATTGGAGTGGTTCAATTGCTTTTAGAATAGTTTTTCCACTTATTTTAGGGTAAATGTATCTCAAGTGGTCCATGTGCAAATTGTGTTGCATTGCATCTCAACAGCTTGAGGTTCTGAATCCACTTGTTCTATTGTCGGAAGTTGCGTAATCACTTGAAGAGTGCAGCATCCTTCGTTATGGATCATTTTAATCCGATCACAACTGGACTAGTATTGCAATCTGAACAAAAAAGTCACATGTAATGACGTCAATCGGAAAGAATTGGCCAGATCTGATTAAAATTTAATGTGGATTTTAAGGGGTGGTTTATTCCTTTTGTACTCCAATCAACAGGGCGTGTAAACACTTGATCGGAATAAAAAACGGAACTGGAAAGTACTGCTCATGTGCAATGACGTAGAAATAGTGTAATTACATTTGACACACGAAACGAGCTGTTCTTCCTGTTGAATAAAGTGTCATAAATGATTGTCCTGTCATTCTAAAATTTTATTTCTGATCATCGTCTATGAAGTGGAGTGGTAAACCGAGTGGTGTTTCGGACGCCTTATTTTGGGCACGGGAATGGACGTTTTTTGATAAGTATAAGCAATACGACATAATGGTTCATGCGCTTGTCGTCTCCTAATTAGGAATACAAATATTTTCTCTCTCTCTGGGTCAGAGGCATCGCCAACGCATTTTAATGTTCCACTGTGATTGCACTTGACAAAGGTTTAGTAGACATTGTATTTGTGTCATGTAGGAATAAGATTACGTGGGTGTTTGAATCGAGATTATTATAGCAGCTGTACACCCTACATTGAAATAAGTTTTACACATTACACTTGAATATTAGGCCAGTTATTGTTGTTTGTGAATGGAAAGACAACAATGGAGTGAGTGAAAAGCAGGAAGTAGGAAGATGTTTGTTTTTTGTGAACTGAGCAAGTCTTTCTCACTGATTTTCGATGTTCATATATTTATCATTCCACATCTCTTGGGATGTTGTTAATGGTTGAGCCTTTGTACATTTGCACCCCACCATTATTCAAGTCAATGAAAGCAACCCACCAGGGTATATGCTTAGCTCTCTGCAAAACACATTAGCTCCCTCACCCTCTTCCCTTCTCTGGTTTGAAGAGCACTTATGTCTCTTTCAGTCAATGGCCACCTGTCCATTCCTCTCACATTACCTCTGCTTTGTTCAGTAAATGTCACTAATATACAGTGGGTAAGGAAAGTATTCAGACCCCCTTAAATGTTTCACTCTTTGTTATATTGCAACCATTTGCTAAAATCATTTAAGTTCATTTTTTTCTCGTTAATGTACACACAGCACCCCATATTGACAGAAAAACACAGAATTGTTGACATTTTTGCAGATTTATTAAAATAGAAAAACTGAAATATTACATGGTCCTATTCAAACCCGTTGCTCAGTATTTAGTAGAAGCACCTTTTTGGGAAAGATGCAACAAGTTTTTCACACCTGGATTTGGGGATCCTCTGCCATTCCTCCTTGCAGATCCTCTCCAGTTCTGTCAGGTTGGATGGTAAACGTTGGTGGACAGCCTTTTTCAGGTTTCTCCAGAGATGCTCTATTGGGTTTAAGTCAGGGCTCTGGCTGGGCCATTCAATTACAGTCCTGGAGTTGTTGTGAAGGCACTCCTTCGTTATTTTAGGGGTCATTGTCTTGTTGGAAGGTGAACCTTTGGCCCAGTCTGAGGTCTTGAGCTCTCTGGAGAAGGTTTTCGTCCAGGATATCTCTGTACTTGGCCACATTCATCTTTCCCTCGATTGCAACCAGTTGTCCTGTCCCTGCAGCTGAAAATCACCCCCACAGCATGATGCTGCCACCACCATGCTTCACTGTTGGGACTGTATTAGACAGGTGATGAGCAGTGCCTGGTTTTCTCCACACATAACGCTTAGAATTAAGGTAAAAAATGTCTATCTGTGCAGTTCCTTTGCCCTCATGATTCTCATTGGCTCTGACATGCACTGTGAGCTAGGGTTGGGCGATGTCCCCTAAATTGGCAGTTGACGATGTTTACAATAAAACATTGCGATGGACGATGATATCGTCGTTCTCTTTCATAGGTTCACTCGACGCTGCGTAGTGACGCATTTGGGAACGCCCTCTGGGTGTGCCGATTGTCTGAAGCCCTTATAGAATCACGCCAATTCATTGGCTGATGGCGCAGCGCCGCCCCAAGCTCAACACCTTGAGCCTATACTAGCGCCGCGCACGCCATCTTATCTCCAGATTTTTCTGCCTTCACGAAGTGGTAGCATCGCTCCCTTCGTGCGATTCTTCTGACCCAAAACTACTTTCTATCACCTTTGCACTTCAGCGACTTCGGATAGCGGAACTTTGTTCTCCTCTTCGTGAAGTGCGATGGAGTTTCGTCGTTGTCCCACGCCGTGCACTCGCTTTATCTCGAGTGACGACCCGCATGGTAAGTGGAATTAAGTGCATGGGTTTTGCTCACGCGCGGCGGCTCAGGGCACTTCAAATGTAGATTTTGTGAAAATCTCCTTCTCAAAACCCTCCGTACGAGGCTCGCGCTTTTTGAGAAGGAATCATCCGCTCCCCCCCGCCGCGCTTCAGAGGCGGCCCAGGCCTCCCTCGGATCCGCGGCCTGGGGTTCGGATGTTGAGCTCGAGGGCGTCGAGTGCGAGCAGGCGGGCCTTCCCCTCTCTCCTCCCTCTCCCGAGCACGTCGTTTGCCAGTCAGTATGTTCACGACTATATGATGCCTAGCCGGAAGCCGCGCTATGCCGTTTCTTCGGTCTGGATGATGTCGTGTTTACTGCAGCGTCCGACTCCGAGGATTTCGGGCCTGTTTCACTTGATGGCGCTCTCCGCCCAGCGGCCAGGAGGCGCGGCCTTCAGCGGCCTATTCGGAGCTTATTGGCGTGCTTGCGCTTGCCACGAGAAGCTCGCGATCGACTGGCCTGGCGAACCTCACGAGTCTCAAACCTCCAAACTTGATGAGAGGTTTTGAGTGGTTCTAATGCTCGCCCAGCGAGGAGAAAGCTGCCGTTTTTTGGCGATCTACATAATGAGATCTCTAGATCCTGGAAACAGCCGTTCTCCTCCCGACTGACTAACGGCGGCGCTGACTTCACCAACCTAGTTGGTTCAGTGGAGCACGGTTTCTCTACCGTTCCGTCAGTCGAGGATACGCTGGCGTCGCATCTCTCTCCTTCCTCGGCCACCGCGTGGAAGTCACGCCCTCCTCTCCCGTCTAAACCGTGCAGGACCACTTCGCGTTAATCGGAAAGTCCTACGTCGCGGCGGTCAGGCTGGTCTGGCCCTTCATCGATGGCCATTCTCCAGGCCTATCAAGCGGATGTTTTGAAGGACTTGGGCGAGGCGGCGGCCTCACGCCTGAGGCCGTTAAGGAGCCGTGAGCTACGGACTTGGCTCTTAGGGCCACTAAGCATACTGCGCGTGCTGTTGGGCCTCGATGGCTGGGTCGGTGGCCGCTGGCGCCACCTTTGGCTGAATTTAACAGAAATCCGTGACAAGGAGAAGGTCTTCCTCCTGGACGCTCCTATGTCCCAGTCCGGATTATTTGGCGAGGCCGTTAGCACGGTAGTTGAAAAAATTCAGAGCCGCCAAATCCCAGTCAGCTGCTTTTAGGCAGTTTATGCCGAGGAGAACGAGGATTCCCCTACTTCCTCCTCCCAGCCTAGAGGCGCCCTTCCGCAGGAGGATTTCCCTGCCGGAAGGAGTGACCAGAGTCATCTCCCACCTGCTACAGTTTGGGGAGCTCGTGGCCGTCCATTCCCGCGCCAGAGGCCTCATAGACGTATCGAGCCTAAGCGTTCTGGTGGCAGACCCAAGAACGCTCCGGCTCCCCTGAGCCATTCCTGACCCTCTGGTCAGGAAGAGGAGAGCAGCGTCCGACGTACGGAACAGGGTCAGACCGCGCAAGCGTTTCTGCCCTCCTCTTGGCTGCTCTCTGAGCCCACACCCGTCACATTCGCCGCCAGCGCGTCTCGATGTGCGGTATTGATTTTCACCTCCGGCGTTAGAGAAAGGAGACGTTTTAGACTTTCTCCCCTTACGTCCGTCGAGCCTAACGCCGCCCGTTGTATAGGAGACACAGTCGATTTTCTCCAGGAGGGCCAACCTTCTTTCATCTACCCAGGCCAGGAAGTTCCTCTCCGCATCCGGACGCCAAGGGCTCTCCGTTGCGGTTAGATGTGCCCCCCACCGAGGTCTAACAAGTCTTCACCTCGAGTGGGAATGTCTACCAGGGGTATCGCCATGGGTAGTTCGCACGATTCGGTCGGGCTACACACTTCAGTTTTGCCGCAACCCTCCCGTTTCAACGGGATCCTCCAAACTGTAGTAAACAGCGTCTCAGAGGCCTCTGTTCTACAACAGGAACTATCTTCCCTCCTTCTCAAAGGAGCGATAGAGGAAATTCCACCTACGGAGGTAGAACAGGGGTTTTTCAGCCGTTACTTCCTGGTTCTGAAGAAGGACGGCGGTTTACGGCCTATACTAGACCTGCGTCGTTTGAACTTCCCCCTCATCAGAGGGCGTTTCAAGATGCTTACACTGAAGTCTATCATTGCCCAAGTTCGTGCAGGGGACTGGTTCGTGTCGATAGACCTGAAGGATGCTTATTTTCATATTCAGGTTGTTCGGACACAGGAAGTTCCTCAGGTTTGCCTTCGAGGAAAGGTTTTCAATACAAAGTACTCCCCTTTGGTCTTGCTCTAGCGCCAAGGACTTTTACCAAGTGCATGGATGCCGCGCTGGCCCCGCTGAGGCTCCAGGGCATCCGTATACTCAACTATCTGGACGATTGGCTCCTTCTGGCTCAGTCCAAGTAGCTGGCAAACCGTCACAGGGACATTGTGCTTCGCCATGTCCAGTCTCTTGGCCTAGAGTGAACACCGACAAGAGTGTTCTCATACCGTCCCAGCAGACCATCTTTTTGGGGTCTGTCTGGAATCCGTGTCAATGCAGGCCCGGTTGGCTCCTGCCCGGATTTCCAGCATCAGGACATGTCTGGCCGCCGTGCTCGGCCAGCATGTGTCTGTCGGGACCTGTCGCAGGCTTCTAGGTCTCATGGCCGCAGCCTCCCAAGTGCTTCCTTTGGGTCTGCTTCATATGAGACCGTTCCACTGGTGGATGAAGTCTGCAGGGGCTCGATCAACAGGATCGCCCTATCGCCTACTGAGAGTGTCGCAAAGTTGTTCTCGAGCTCTATCAGTGTGGCGAGACCCTCTCTTTCTCCAGAGAGGTGTCAGCATGGGGGTTGTATTCCGTCGCCAGATGATTACGACGGACGCCTCTCTCACCGGTTGGGGTGCGGTGTTCGAAGGCCGGCCAGCTTACGTCCTATCCCTCAGGGCGGTCCATGTTCCTGGGATCCTGAACCTCGCAGCAGATTTTCTATCGAGGCAGAAACTCAGGTCAGGGGAATGGATGCTGAACCCACTAGTGGTAGCCCAGATTTGGGAGAGGTTCGGCAGGGCAGAGGTGGACCTCTTTGCGTCGGAAGAGTCGTCCCAGTGTCCACTTTGGTTCTCCCTAAATCCTCCAGCTTCGCTGGGACTGGATGCGCTCGCTCATCCTTGGCCAAGGATGAAACTTTATGCATTTCCGCCCATCAAGTTGATCCCGGCGGTCCTGCACAGGGTGAGACAGAGCGGTCTGTCTCTCCTGCTGGTAGCACCATTTTGGCCGTCCCAGATATGGTTCTCAGAGCTGATTCCTCTTCTGGAGTCCTCCCCCTGGGAGATTCCAGTCAGGAAAGACCTGTTGTCCCAGCTTCAGGGCAGGATCTGGCATCCTCGTCCAGAGATTTGGAAGCTATGGGTGTGGCCGATCAAGGGCCACCCACTGTAAGTGTTGGTCTTCCCGCAGATGTCCAGGAGACCATTGATAATGCTAGAGCTCCCTCTACTAGAAAGCTCTATTCCTCGAAGTGGGGAGTGTTTGGGACATGGTGTTCGTAAAGTGAACCCAGTTAACTGCCCGTTGGTTGGTACTGGAGTTCTTACAAGAGAAGTTTGCGGCCGTGCGGCCACTACGCTCAGGGTGTATATAGCCGCCATGGCCGCTTACAGAGAGGCGGACGAGATTCCTTTGGGGAGACAGAGGCTAGTTTCGTCCTTCATGAGAGGGTTAGGCGCCTGAGACCAGTCGCCCCTACTGTTCCTCCTTGGGACCTGTCAGTTGTCCTGGAGGGGTTGTCGGAGGCTCCTTTGAACCCCTGGAGTCAGCACCAGTTCGGATTCTGACTCTTAAGGTGGCTCTTTTGTTGGCTTTGACCTCTTTGAAGCGAGTAGGGGACTTACAAGCTCTCTCTGTTAGTGAGACTTGTTTGGATTTTGCTCGGGGCTGGTTAAGGTTTCCTTAAGACCCAGGCCGGGTTATGTGCCCAAGGTTTTGTCAACCTCTTTTTCGCAGGTTACTGTCCTCCATTCTTTCCACCCTCCGCCTTTTGCCTCTTCAGAGGCGAAAGGTTGAACTTGTTATGTCCGGTCCGGGCATTGAAGATATATGTGGACCGTTCGGGTGGTTGGAGGAAGTCTAGCCAGTTACTGGTATGTTTTGGAGCTGGCTGCAGTGGGCTCGCTGCTTCAAAACAGAGAGTTTCGCATTGGCTAACAGAGGCTATTTCCTTAGCTTATGAGGTGCGCGGACTTCCTTCACCTCTAGGCGTTCGAGCACACTCTACTAGAGGTGTGGCCGCCTCTCAGGCTCTTTTTAGGAGTTTGTTTAGAAGACATTTGTGTAGCGGCAGGTTGGTCCTCTCCGCACACATTTGTGAAGTTTTATAGTTTGGATCTTGACATGGCTCCGGGTTGCATGTTCTTTCTGCTTAAATCCAGCCATGCAGGATTTTTCCTGGCGTTTTGTGCCAGATGCGGCAGCACGTTAGCTTAGCGTGTTTGGTATACCGTTCCCAAATGCGTCACTCACGCGGCGTCGAGTGAACCTATGAAAGAGCGTCTCAGGTTACTCGCGTAACCTATGTTCTCTGAATAGGAGCGACGCTGCGCGCTGCCAAGCTCCTTGTACTGCCGACAGGCTTTCTTTTCGGCAGAAAAATCTGGAGATAAGATGGCGTGCGCGCGCTAGTATAGGCTCAAGGTGTTGAGCTTGGGGGCGGCGCTGCGCCATCAGCCAATGAATTGGCGTGATTCTATAAGGGCTTCAGACAATCGGCACACCCAGAGGGCGTTCCCAAATGCGTCACTACGCAGCGTCGCTTCCTATTCAGAGAACATAGGTTACGCGAGTAACCTGAGACGTTTTTTTTTAAATAAAATATATAATTTACTATATCTGTATTTTACTATCTCTTTACATGAATACTATTTTCTATTTCGTTATTTTGCTAACCCAAATAAGGACTCGCTTATAGGTTGCACTAGGTTGCACGTGAGGGGAAACAAAAGAGTTGTGCACTTTTTATTTTAATATGCCTCCTTACATAAATACTATTTTCTATGTAAAACTATAATTTCGTTATTATCCCCGTGTTTTGTATGTGAATGCTGTTGTACGTGAATATATTACCACAGGACAGAAGCACAAAAAATTGTTTTCAAAGGAAATAAATTTGCGGTTATACATCGCAGCCATGAAAACATATGGATTCATGCCGAATAAGAGAGAGAGGCTGAGCCCAATTAAAGATTTGCCAGCTTTTCATATATGTTTGTACCTTTCCGCGAACTTTAACAATAGGCATAACCAAAAGGCTAACAGTTAGGTCATTTTATCCCACTGGACATCACGTTTCTTTTCATAAATCTTCACTCGCGTCACACTCATTTTCGCAGGGAATTGTAAACGTTTCTTCCTTTCGTTTGCTTATAATTAAGTCTATTATAGCCTACCCATTCACATGCTTTACTGTGGCGAAGTAGAAAAAAACAATGTAGGACGAATACCTTTTTACTTCAAATTTTATTTAACACAGTTTGTTCTTGTTAGACTTGGCTCAAGTTTATTTGAATAGCACAATTCACGCCTACACACACACACACACACACACGCCACCGATTTTACTTTCGTTTTCTCTGGCAGTGCATAATCAAACATAGCCTAAATGTCTTGACCCTGTGGAAGATAAAATTCGCTCTTCAGACGTTTTACAACACGTGTTGCTTTACAACATCAGGAGAAAACATGAAGACGAAGATATTCGAGAAGGAGTCTCCAACTCGTGTCCCACATTCATCTCAAAGCATGACGCATCTTTGTGGGGAAATAAAACTTTTTTTTTTAAACTAATATTTAATTGTCTTTAATTTTATGTTACCATTATTAACTGATAATCGTTTAAATGTTTTACAAGCTGTAGTATGTTGTTTCACTGACGGAAGTGCTAAAATAAACACGCATGCTTCTGAAATTGATTATTTAAAAATGTAGGCTATATATCTGGCATAGACTACAGTATTTAAAATAGCATATATTAGTTATACTCTCAATTTAATTTACAGAGCAATCCCTGCAAAGTTTTTAGTTTAACTAAGAGGATTAGTTTGTGTCGCACTCGCAACGGGGGGCGTGGCATCACAATGGTGGCGCTCCATCGTGATGTTGGTCAGCCATCACGATGGACGATGATATCGTCCATCGGCACAACCCTACTGTGAGCTATAAGGTCTTATATAGACAAGTGTGTGGCTTTCCTAATCAAGTCCAATCAGTTTAATCAAACATAGCTGGACTCAAATGAAGGTGTAGAACCATCTCAAGGATGATCAGAAGAAATGGACAGCACCTGAGTTAAATATATGAGTGTCACAGCAAAGGTTACATTTTGAAGACCATGTGATATATGCAAAAATGTCAACAATTCTGTGTTTTTCTGTCAATATGGGGTGCTGTGTGTACATTAATTAGAAAAAAATAATAATTTTAAATAATTTTAGCAAATGGCTGCAATATAACAAAGAGTGAAAAATGTAAGGGGGTCTGAATACTTTCCATACCCACTGTATACGTATATATATCAATTTGAGTCACCCAGTTTCTATGCATTAACTGTTTTAAAAATTTTCTAAACCTACACTCTGCATTGAGGCTGTTGGGTCTTTGATAGGGGCTTTTGATTACTAAATCACAAAAAAAGGACATGATAAGTCACAGGAAGCTTCTTTGGAAGATTTTCTGGGTTGTCTCTCTTCCCTATCGTTCTCCCTCCAAATTGCCCTGCTTTCACTTGCATTAAGATTATATCTCTTGAATGATCCTGCATGTTCCTGGAAGGTTATTCCTTTACCAGATTTCTTTGCTGGCTTTTTTTCATGCATTGAAAACTTTGAAAATGATTTAATTAGCACTATACTTGCTGAAGCCTAAAACTTAATGAACCTCTTGATCTGACCTGACCGGTACTGCTCTGTTTTTTCTTCAAGGTGCAAGTAGTCCCAGATGCACAGTCTCACAGACATGGCTAATTTAACATTACAATTTAAACAACATTATTTAATGTTTTGTAATAACTTCCAACAAATTTAAATTGGCGCAAACCTAAAAAGTTATAATCTACATGAAAAATCTGTATCAAATTCTAAAGTTTGCCATGTTTCATCTGGCTTAGGTCGTGTAGCAGACCTCTATTTTAGCGTACTACATTGACTGGTCTTATTGGCAGGTGATACACTTATTAAACCAACATGCAAGAATGTGTGTTCTAACGATGGGTGTTCTGGTTCTGCTGAATTCTGTAGGTGCAGATTCTGTATTGGCCTAGTTAAGATGAAACTCTGAAGTGTAGCACTTGTGGTAAGTGTTTGTTTCCAGCAATCCCATTGGGATTAAACTATTTCCTGTACAATAATCTGACCTCAAACATCTAACAGTGTTTCCCTCAGGAATTTGTTTTCTTTTCTTGTGAGGCTATGGTGGTGGACCCTGGTCCCTAAAGGGGGTACGGGCCACAGAATAAAATTTTGTACATTTTAAAGTTAAATACATCAGTCTGGTACATGTTTAGAGTTCCAACATCAGTGTCCAAATTAAACAGAGTAAAAGTCTTTATATCGGCTGGATGACCTGGACTTTAAAGTGAAAAAGTTTTAGGTGTTATATAGAATGTGTAATGTGTGTACATTACATTTGCACTGGTGTTTTAGGAAGCCAATTAGAATATTATTTATAGAATTAATAGAATTATTATTATTATTACACTTTCTTCACTTGAAAGAGTTACCCTCAAGCATTTATTCTGTCAGAAAATGGCAGTTTCTATGAAAACCACTTTACAGACCTGTTAGTGAATTGCTGAATTGCTCAACTGTCCACAAAAATTTTGTGAATTATGCGAATTTGAAAATAATGCAGAATTGGTGCCTGTTCTTTTCCAAAATGCACATTAAAAATCACAGCACATGTAAAGATGGAGTTTGCTACATTCACTGTGAACTGTGCCGCTCCAAGACAGAAAACACTGGATCACGAGCTGATCACATGAGCAAAATGTGCACATTTTACACTCAGTGCAACAGTGTTTTTAACGGTGTCATCGCACTCTTTTGTGATTTGATAAGGCAATAAGCCATTTTGCGCTTTACATTTTTGTTAATTTGACAGTTGCAATGCCAAAGCAATGGTAAAAAATGCAGTGTTAGAGAGGTTTTATATTACTATTAGAAGTGTTAAAATATTTTCGTTTCATTATGAAATGATGGTGGGCCTCCAGAGCTAAGGTAATTAATGGGGAACTCTGACCCTCTGCTTACTTTTGTTGCTTTGTCCACAGAACAAGTAGCGAGAATCGCAAACTGAGAAGACCATGTTGAAAGGGGGCACCGTCAAGGCGGCACTGCCCAGAATGGGTGCTCCGGAGCGTGCAAAACTGTCTACAAATAGCTCTCAAGGCTCGTACTCCAGCAACATCGGGATGAAGACCTCCAGATCATCCAGCACCATCGCCTCTGATCTGCGACTCAGCAAGGTGATCTGTATGATTTAATATGACAAAGGAATGGATGAGAACTGGGAGTGATGGCACCCTGACACAGCAAAGGTTCTTGAGTTAAAAAAACAAAAACAATGCAAAACACTAAAAAGCTACAAGATGTGATGCCACACCAAAAAATGTTTTTCTAACGTGTACATTACACAGGACCTTTTAAAAATTAAATTTGACACAAAAGTTTATAGTTCGGATATAAACACTGATGTCTATGGCAGAAATTAAAATGGAGTAAATCACCTTTTGAAAGCAACTTGATGCATAAAGATTATATCTATTACAGGTGGTGACAAGTTACTGTAAAAAATATATATTTGTAATTGAATTAATAATTCAAGAGATTAGTTTAAAACCATTCATCCAGTTTATAAGTTTTTAAATAATTTATTCAAAGCAATTTTTTAAATAATACAAATGAATTCAATAGGTTTTAATTAGACTGCAGCAATTAACATTTTGTCATAACCTCTAGTAAATTACACATTATTTTGTGTAGTTGCCTATTCAGAATTGTATGAGAATCGTGTTTTCTACCAGAAAGACTACAATGACTCATGTAGTTCTAGATGTATAGAAAATGTATTTGCCCTGTGCCAAATCCTAGGGGGTTCAGTGCTTAAATACTCCAATTGTCAAGCAGTGATTGGCCAAACCAGTTAGTATGAATGAATGATGTGGCAGTTATATAGGTAAATTGTCATTGATAAAAAATTTAAAAAAAACTATAAAAGATACTTTTATCAAATGTTATAGGTGCACAAGCACAAATGGTCTCTGATATAACAAGCATGGACTAAAAGTCACGAAACTCCCAAAGTATTGCCATGTAATGCTGAATACAGAACATATTTTATCATAAATTTGATTCTCAGCTGTTTTCACTACCAGTGCTAATGTTCTTCTGTTTAGATAAAAAGGGCAAGCAGTGATGATGCTCTGGCAAAACCTGTTCTGGGTTCAGTGGCTGCTGTGTCCCGCATGAAGAAGACCATCACCACAGGAGCCATCTCTGAGCTTACAGACAACAGACCACGCAGCGCTTCAAGTAGGATTTTACAACCCATAACCATAAATCTTGTGCAGTCATACATTATTCCTAATAGTGTGTAGTATATACTGTTTGTTACATTTTAAATTACTTAATAATTGTTAATATAGGGTCAGATTTACTAACAGCTTGCGCCAGCGCAAACTGTCTTTAAACGTTAAAAAACAGGGTTTAAAGGAGACAGTGAGCTCTGAAAAGGCATGGACAGGGTTATTTTTGCAGCTGATCTTATTGCATATGCATTTGTAGGAGTTTCATAATAAATATGCAAATAAATGACGCAAAAACACATTTTATCAAACTAAGTGTTGTACTATGACCAGTAGGAGACAATTGAAGTGTAAACTGAATTTGGAGACACAACAGTGTGTAACATTGAAGTTAATAACTTTAATGACTTTGTAGTAATGCAAATCGTTTTTTACACTTTGCAGACAGTCCCTTCAGAATTGTCTTTCATATTATAAGGTTTGTTTTGATGAAAATTAGGTTGAAGCTTGTTGTATATGTTAAAGAGGTGTCATTTGTGTTTTTACAACGTTTAGCTCAACGTTTAGCTCAGTTATTTTCCGATTAATAATTTTTTTTAATGTGGTCGATTCAAAATCGATTTTCAAAGGCCAAGAATCAATGTTTTTTCCAGATTTATTTCTGCAAACAATGAACAGAAGATTAACGTAAATCTAATTACTATAGTCTTCTCCACTAGATTTCACCCTCTTATTTGCCTTGCGTGATGTTACAAAGAAGCGAGAGGTGCGCCTGTCAAACATTCATTCATTCAGTGCTTAAAGGACAACTCCGGTGAAAAATGAACCTAGGGGTAATTAACACATGGTTACCGAGCAGATCGTTCTCTGGGAAGCGTTTTCATGAAAATCGAATTCAAAGAGTTTTATCTCTTAAAACAGATTAGCTTATAACGCTAGTTTATGGGGTATTGGAATCTCATACAAGTATATGGTCCGTTCTTTCCGGAAGAAAGCACTGAACGCAACAGAGAAAATAAATAAATAAAAATAATTAAAAACTCACAAAAATTTTTCACAAACTTTATTGCCATCGACCATTAATTTTTATCTGAGGGCACTTAGCACAGCGTTCGTGGCTCGACTCGTCAAGACTGTTTTGCAAGATGACTTCTGTCTATATACGCTATTTTGAGCCTTGTTAGTGGTATTAACTAGCGATTTAATTATACGTATTCTGTGCCCCCTAAACTAGCGTTATAAGCTAATCTGTTTTAAGAGATAAAACTCTTTACATCCGATTTTCATGAAAACGCTTCCCAGAGAACGATCTTCTCTGTAACCATGTGTTAATTACCCCTAGGTTCATTTTTCACCGGAGTTGTCCTTTAAATGGTGGCTTCTGGTGCATTGTTGACAATTGTAATGCTGAGGTGAAATGCTACAAATCTGCGAAACCATTTGATGAGACATCACCCATGATGTTGCAACACCCCCACAGCCGAGTACACAACCGCTAAAAATAGATCACATACATGCGAATGCTTGCCTTGCATTATGATCATTGTGTTAAACTTGAGCCTTTATAGACATATTCAAGTAAACTGAGTCAATAGACAGCGCAGGACCAATAATTCAAACCCAATAGCTTATTTTATAAACAAATCTCCTTAAATAAAAGTTAGTCCACATAAGTCAGCACGTTAAGGTATTGTTGTTTGTTACCACAGCAACTACTTGTGTCCAGGTATGAAAAGTAACTGCACACATGACGTTGGCAAAATCATAAGAAAAGCTTGTTGTGTAATGAAAATTGCTGAAAATCATCCAATGTTCTTTTTATGTTTTAGAGTAAATATATCAAAATATCCATAAAAACAAAATTGTATAAACTACTTTTCAGATACATTTCTTAGAATAAAGTTGCATCAATATTGTATTGTAGTTAACATAATTGTATGCATTTGAAATATAGAGATGGGTTCTGTTTTAATGTACCCAAGTGTACTTAAAATAAAAAGAGTTTAATATAGTTTTGTGTTCTTAATTTCTTTTAATTACCCACTTGTAAACTTATGTTCACTGTTCTTTTTTATAAATATAGTATTTGTATTAAATCTATATTCATTGAGTTGAATCGAGAATCGAAATCGAATCGTTTTGAGAGCTTAGAACTCAAAATCGAATCAAATTGGAAGGTCTGAATCCAGGGTGCAACTCTGGTTTGACAGGTGGGGGGACCAAAACTGAATGTTGGGTAATGTGCTGAAATTAATGTAACCTAATGTTGTGTAGGTATACATTTCAATTATCATTCAAGTTTCAACATACCATATTAATATGCAATGGATTATCAAAATTAAAACAAAGACTAACTTTCAGGAAATCATGTAAATAATTAATTTATTTAATTTGTTTCAACAATTAATTTTCATATCTACATAAATTCACTAAATATACATCCAGAACTGTGTAAATCTTTCAAATTTGTCAATTTGTGTAATATATAACAAAAGGTGTAAAAGAAATACACACTCTGTGTGTGTGTGTGTGTGTGTGTGTGTGTGTGTGTGTGTGTGTGTGTGTGTGTGTGTGTGTGTGTGTGTGTGTGTGTGTGTGTGTGTGTGTGTGTATGTGTGTGTGTGTGTGTATGTGTGTGTGTGTGTAGAACTCTATTTTGTGTAGAACTGTATTATGTAGACTGTTACTTTAAGCATTAGTTTATGTACATACATGTTTCTTTGTATGTGACTATTAGGAATCAGTCAAAAGAAAGTGGATGAACATGACATAAAGAATAAGAATGATGTTCCCCCTTCTTGACCTAAAAAAGGAACCAAATATTGTTTTTCTATGTTCATTTGCTGAGAGTAGGTCAAGTTTGTCTTTGTGTATGTGACAAACTGCCACACTGTTAAGTCGACACTGAAAACCTGGCTCAGAAGTACCATGTCACAGTCTCAGGGCACTGAAACTTCTTTACACTACTGTTTCTCTCTCCCTGCTGGTCTGTGCTACTGTCTCTCTCTCTCTCTCTCTCTCTCTCTCTCTCTCTCTCTCTCTCTCTCTCTCTCTCTCTCTCTCTCTCGCTAGGCATTTCTTTGTTGTTTTTTTCACTTTTGTCTATGAACTGTGTTTCATCATTACTCTGAGAGGTAAAAAAACAGAAATATTAGCCTACTCTTGATGTTGACCCATGTAGCATGTTATGATCTATAATGTTATGATCTATGAATGTAACTATACACTGTAATACCAGTTATAAACACTAATACAATCATAGTATTATTGTAGCCCAGAAATTTTCAGGGGGTGAACAATTTATTGATGGTAAATAATTGTTGTAAAAGTGTGGTTTAAAAAAAAAAAAAACTTCTGCTACCCCTTTTGACATTATGCAGCAAGCAATTCACATTATCACTTTTAATTACATTATTACTTTTAATTACAAAATTGGGTGTGCTTATTTCTGATAACTGACATATAACTGACTGGACACAGAAAGCTCGCAGCCAAGAATGTGAGCCAACGGAGAAAACTTTCCTTACGAAGGTAGAATAATTAACTAAGCTGTGAGTTACACAATGTTAATAGCATAACTTTACCTTCGTCACTTCTGAGAATTAAATAACACCTGTTTCACCAGACTCAATTGTCAGTTTTAACCTACAGTTGTTTTAAACGTTAAGTTATCAAGACTGTATTTGTATAGATACATAAATCAATAAAGTAAAACTTAGCCTATATAAGTGATGTAAATAAAACGTGCAGACTTGCCACAATTCGACTTGTTTAGTCAGTTAAAGGGGTACTTCAGCTGACGATATTTGCGTCATCGGAGGAATTGTATGTATAAAATACATATGAGGGGGGAAAGTACGATAATTTGAATATACTCCCGGCTTTCTACTGATACAAAGCTTAATGCTAATCGCTGAAGTAGCCTAACCCTTTAAGCGCCGAGTACACACTGTGCGATTTATAACAGTCCTTTAAGATTCTTTCTTGTCACACTGTACAAACAAGATCCCCTCTGTAAGCCATGTCACACTGTAAGATCAAAGTTGTCATAAATGTCAGACTGTCACTGTACAATAGTTGAGGCACGCTAAAACGGACGTATGCAAGAAAATCGTCCAGTTTTATATCATCAATGAATGACGCGTTCGGTGACGGTAAGCTGCAATACAGGCGGGATTTAAATGGTGGCTACAAAGAAATCTCATTTTGGTCATGGTTTGTCTTGAAAAACAAAGATAATTTGATGGTCGTAGGAGAAGTCACACTGCAGGATTGTGCGCCAAATCTTCTGACACTGCCAGAGTTTCGTCTGAGGTAAACGTTGATAGCATATTTATTCCAATAATAATAATAATTAAGGCAATGTTAATCAATTAATTTACTAGAGTAAAACAGGTGAGATATTTTATTACTCACATAATCGATATACGCTTCCTTATTTTCGGATATCTGAAAAAATCCAGCAAATTAAGCTGCCTTTTCATGCTTAGGTTTCACAATATTTTTTTTTAACAAAAATGTAAAAGGACTAAGGACTAATAATAATAATAAAAAAAACTGTTTAATTGCCTATCTCCTGGTTTATTCAGCATTATATTAATCAATATTTCGATATTATGTGCCTATTTTACACAACCAGTTACATTTTTATTAACTAATAATTACAACCAAAATATATAAAATAAACATTTATTTCAAAATGTCACATCCTCCTACATCCTGATTGTGACATCCACAAATAAATAATAATAATAATAATAATAAAAAAATCACTGGAATAACTGGAATCTAATGACAACTAACCCTAACAGCAATCAAAGTATTTTAGGCTTTTGTGCTAAAATGTGTAATGCCAGGAAAACTGATAAACAAGGGTAAACTAATTATATATAAATACATATAAAGAAACATATTAGGACAGAACAAGATATGCCATTAATATTCTTTCATTGTGCAAAAGTATAATAATATGAAAGGCTCTAGTACAGCGCGTCACAAAGCACTTATTCACATCCCGTGTGCAGAATGATGCGCTTGAAGCAACACAGTCAAAGCACGCAGCGCTCCTATGCAGGATTTTCTGTCTTAGTTTCTCCTATGCAGGATTTTATTTTAACAGTTTTAAATTTCAGTGTGAATAATGTTTCATACCGCTCCATTCTCCTTATATGCAAAATCATAGACCTTTATCTAAAGAAAAGACCTATTTCTGTTGGAGGTGATTGCGTGCAGCTTTTTGGAAGGTTTTAAATACGAGCAAATTATAAACTTTCGTAAAAATTCAGCACTGACCGTTCCATCGACTGTCACGACCGTCTTTCACATGCTCTGAAAGGTAATTTAAATATATCCATTTTTTCTTTTTTAAACAAGAGTGCTGTAGAGTGCTAAGCACTGTATTTCTTTATACTTAAGTCTAATGTCAAAATAAAATTCTATGAACCACTCCATTGTTAATGTTTTGAGCTGTTTGAAACACTGCTAGCGGGACATTAAACAGGAAGTATTTACGCTCCATACTCACAGCAGGTTTTGCTAGAGAATGCAAAAGTTTTGTGAGGGAACGCAAATATCTTTGTGAGGGAATGCAAAAGTTTTGCAAGGGAAGATTTAAAAAATAAATAAATTCCCATCCACAATTTTTTCCACCACCATGTCCCTTTAGGGGCTCCGTAGATATCTAAAAATCTTTAAATCATAACACATTCACTTAAGATGCAAATGTAAAATGATAGTTTATTTTTTTGTTTAGGCTTAAAACAAAAATATCTGTCAATGAGTTATCAATATTCCCCTTTAAATTAGGTTGATTTTTCTTAGCCTAAATGTATCTTGATTTAAGAATATATAAATGTTTGAACTGGAAAACAAGACATACATACCTTTTGTGTTATAATGTGTTATAGACATACATGACAAGTATTTTCATAAAATGTTAATGGGATTGTTCACCAATAATGTAAGTTCTGTCATAATTTACTCACCCTCATGTTGTTTCAAACCTGTATAACTTTCTTTCCTCTGTGGAACATAAAAGAGGTTATTTTAAAGAACTTTTCTCAAGAGACATTTCTCAAAATATATTCGTTTATGTTCCACAGAAGAAAGAAAGTGATACAGGTTTAAAACAACATTAGGGTGACTAAATGATGAAAGATTTTTTGTTCCAGGACTATTAAGGAGATATTCCCTTTAAGGTCCCTTTTTAGAAATAAATCACTCTTGTGAGTGCAGCTGATCACCTCTAGAGGGCAACATGAGACCGTTCTCTATTATTAAATCTCTTTCATAGAGAGATAATCTACATGATTATGGCAGTTCAATGTATTTATATAAATTATCACTCCTTGGACTATACTAAAAGAATATGACAGATGATTTGTATTCCCAGCAGAAATTTACAGAATCCAAAGCTAATATGGAAAACATGACTTAGACTTCCAGTATTAAACAGAACATGAAACAGAACTGTCAAAAGGGATCTGATTAAACTGTCTTTGAGAACTGAGATATGGGGTATTGTGTCTTTGTAGTGTGCATGTGCTCTCTATTGACCTCAGACAAGGTAGGCAGATATTTAATTTATTTGCAAAAGAAAACAAGGGATAGACTGTTCTATCCATTGCACTATTTTGTGTTGATTGTTGGAGTACATTGATGTAGTCTGATATAAATAATTCCTCTTTCGTCAACATTCCCACACACAGAAGAAAGATACAAGCTGGAATATACATTGTGTTGAACAGGAATGCTACCTGGCCACATGACCTTTGTGGGATTGGCCCTATGTTAAAATACCAGTATCAGGGTGTAGCAGTATTCTTTATTCTTCCTGTGATGCTCGGCTGTTTTATTTGTAGGTAAAGGAGGTGCTGCTAATGTGCTTAATTATATGTTTTTTTCGTGCTTAAAGAGATAGTTCACCTAAAAAATCATATTGTGTCATAATTTACATCACAGTTATGTAATTGCAAACCTGTAAACTGTTATTTTTTATGTGGAATAAAAACTGATTTTTTTTAAGAATTATCTGTTGCCAACTTGCTGCTCAAGAACCATTTCTTATTATTATCAATGTTGAAAACAGTTGTGCTCCTTAACTGGGACCCATTTTCAGGATTCTTTAAAGAAATAGAAATTTGAAATAGAAATTGCTTGTAACAATTCACCTTTTATTTATATAACACATTACAATACAGATTACTATATATATATATATATATATATATATATATATATATATATATATATATATATATATATATATATATATATATATATATATATATATATATATATATATATATATATATATATTATAATAAAATGTAATATTTATTTTAACACATTCTTTTATATACAGTATTTTAATAAGTGCAGGTCAAAATAAGTATATTGTTTAACTTTTACATAAATATATACTGTATGTTGCTCTGAATGACATTTTGCCAAAAAGGGAGAGAATATTGTCATTGTTCGTGCAATGTTGATAAAGGCCCGTTCACACCAAGTACTATAACGATAATGATAAAGATATAGTTCTAAAACATTTTTTTAATATAATAGCAGAATTCACATCACAACTATGATAATGGCACTCTGCCACAGAAACGTCTCGGTTACGGATGTAACCCTCGTTCCCTGAGGAGGAACGGAGGCGTAACGTTAGTGACTAACGAATGGGGTTTCGCTTAGAAGCCTATCATCTTGAGCTTAGAGCGCCCAATGGCGTGCCAATGCCATGGGCATGCGGAATTTGCATACGTAACTCCGCCTCACCGTGTGAGTATATAAAGTGCGTAGCAACATCGCATATATGTTACCTGCTTGAGAGCCAAGACTGAACTCCTGCGTTCCAGGTAGCACAGCTGATGTGGCAACAGGGCGTTACGTCTCCGTTCCCTCCTCAGGGAACGAGGTTACATCCGTAATCGAGGCGTTCCCTTCGTTCAGTCACTACGACGTAACGTTAGTGACTAACGAATGGGGTCCAATCTAATCCCGCCACTCAGCTGTCTTCCAGTGCCCTGCGTAAGTCACGAGTTCCTGTCGTAAGACTAGTACGGACGAAGGACTCCCACTTATCACAGGAATACCAAGGTACACTGGGAAGCATATCCCAGTGAGGAAATGCCAAGATGCCTACCCGTAGGGAGGACTTAAGAGTACACATATGACCGCAAGGGCTGCATATGGAAAACTCTAGGTACCAGCCGAAGGTGGATTTTTAACCCTAGGGATGGCCGGGACATGCCAAGGGAAGAAACCCGCTCACTGCGGAGGCTTACGGTGAAATACACGTGTGGGGGTCGCCGGAGGAACCATGCACGGGGCACCTGGCCGGACACGAGGTCTGGGCTCGCTAGAGGGCAGACACACAGGCATCGGCGTAAGCAGTGCTGGAGGAACTCAGGGCTCTCGGGGAGCTCACCTGAGGAATATCGCACGTATCCAGTCCGAGGAGTGGAATGGCGAGCAAGCGAAGACACCTGAGCCTGGCCCATTACCGGCCCCTCGGGGGGGCGAGTACATAGTCGGACACTGGCTCCACTCGGAGATTGTAGAATCTGGCGAATGTGTTAGGTGTCGCCCAGCCTGCAGCTCTGCAGATGTCTGTTAGCGGCGCCATGCGCTAAAGCCCAAGAGGCGACACTCCGAGTGGAGTGAGCCCGCACCCCAAGGGGACATGGTCGACCTTGCTGCTGGTAAGCCAAAACAATGGTGTCCACTATCCAGTGAGACAGCCTTTGCTTTGAGAGAGCACTTCCCTTCCGCTCTCCACCATAACAGACAAAGAGCTGGTCTGAGGTCCTGAAACACTGCGTCACGTCACGTAGCGCGGAGCGCGCGCTGGACAGAGCAGTGCCAAGGCTGGGTCTGCCCCCTCCACGGGCAGCGCTTGCAGGTTCACCACCTGGTCTCTGAGCGGAGTGGTGGGAACCTTGGGCACATATCCAGGCCGGAGTCTCAGGATCACGTGAGAGTTAGCCGGCCCGAACTCCAGGCACGCTTCGTCAACCGAAAATGCCTGCAGGTCCCGACCCTCTTGACGGAGGCCAATGCGGTCAGCAGAGCCGTCTTCATCGACAGGAACTTAATATCAGCCGACCGCAAAGGCTCAAAGGGAGGCCTCTGCAGAGCATCTTAAAACTACTGAGAGGTCCCAAGAGGAGCGAGAGGAGGCGAGGAGGATTCAGTCTCTCGCCCCCTCAGGAACCTGATGATCAGGTCGTGCTGACTTACCTTTCTGTTCTCCAAGAGATCGTGGTGGGCAGATATAGCGGCCACATAAACTTTGAGGGTGGAGGAGACAGCCCGCTCCAACCCTTCTTGGAGGCGAGCACAGACCCGATCGGGCATTTCCAGGGTCTTCTTGGCGGGAAGAGCACCAGGTGACGAAGAGGTTCCACTTCAACGCATAGGCATGCCGAATGGACTCTGCCCTAGCGGAAGTGATGGTGGCGACCACCGAAGGTGGCAGGCCACTCAAACCTGCAGCGTCTCATCCAGGAGCCACACGTGGAGGCTCCACCGATCGGGACGCAGGTGCCAAAGGTGCCCGTCTCTGAGTGAGGAGGTCTCAGAGGAATAGGCCAGGAGGGCTGTCGCCAAGGAGTACAAGTTCGGGACCCAGGTCGGCCGTGCCAGTGCAGGCGACCAAGGACCTGCTCCTTGTCCTCCTGATCTTGCACAAAAGTTGTGCGAGTAGGCTCACTGGGAAACGCATACCTGCGTAGGCCCCGCGGCCAGCTGTGCGCCAGTGCATCCGTGCAGCGTGCCCTCGGACAGGAAAGAACAGGCTGCAGTGGGAAGAGTCGTGGGAGGCAACAGATCTACCTGCGCGTCCCGAACTGTTCCCAAATCAGCTGGACCGACTGGGGATGGAGTCTCCATTCTCCCGGGAGAGGCTGAAACCGCGAGCTCGTCGGCTGCGAGGTTCAGGACTCCCAGAATATGGACAGCACGAAGGGACCTCAGGCGCTTCTGACTCCATAAACCGAGATGGCGGGCGAGAGTTGAGACATACGGCGGGGCGTGGGCCGCCCTGGTGGTTGATATGCGCTACGGCCGTGTTGTCTGTCGGACAAGCACATGTTGACCCTTCAGCAACGCTCGGAGGCGGTGCAGGGCGAACCGTACTGCCAGCAACTCAAGGCAATTGACATGCAGGAGGCGGTGGGGTCCTGTCCAGGAGCCGCGGCTGCTTGTCCATTGCACATGGCACCAACCCGTGGCAGAGGCATCCGTCGATACGACAACATGCCTGGAAACTCGTTCTAAGGGCACCCGGCCCGTAGAAACTGAGGTTCGACCACGGGGTGGCGTCTGTAAGCATGCCCTTCTCGGGACCCGATCGCGAAGCCAATGCTGAAGCGGTCTCATATGAAGCAATCCGGCGGCGTCACGCGGCCGCAGATGCCCATATGCCCCAGGAGCCTCTGAAACACTTCAGTGGAACCGCACTCTTGCTTCAATTAACGGAGGCAAGTCAGCATTGACTGCGGCGTGCTCGCTGGTAAGCTGCACGCACATGGCGACCGAGTTGAAAACCATACCGGAAAAGAGATCCCTGCGGAGCAGAGTTGCTCTTCTCCCAGTTGACCTGAAGGCCCAGACAGGCTACGTGCTGGAGCACTAGAACTCTGTGTTCACCCTGTTCTCGAGTGACTCAGTCTGAGCCAGTCGCCGAGGCAGTTCAGGATCACGAACCCGTGCTGCCTGAGTGGCGCAAGGGCTGCCTCGACAGACCGTGAAGTCACGAGGGGACAGAGCTAGCCGAATGGGAGGGACGCGTACTGAATGTCCGCCCCTCGAAGCAGACCTGTAGGAACGGTCCGCGTCGAGGTAGGAGACAAAGAAGTAGGCGTTCTTCAGGTCAATCGCTGCAACCAATCAACTGGACGAGCGCATTCGAGAAGGCGTTACGCTGCCAACATCCTGAGCGGAAGCCTGTAAGGATCGGCTCAGGGCGGGCAGATCCAGGATTGGCCATAACCCACCGGTTCTCTAGGGTACAATGAAGTAAAGGCCGAGGCCGGACTTCATTTCGGCTGGAGGGACAGGCTCGTCGCACCCTTCGCCAGTAGGGTGGCAACCTCGCGCGCATGACTGGGACATTGGGCCCCACCATGGTGAGCGGACTCCCAGCGAGGAGGAGCCTGCGCGGGTGGAATCGCGTGGCCGAGCCTGATGGTTTTTGCGGCCCTGCGGACAGTCCTGGAAGCTGTAGTCAGACTCCCAGGAACTGACCACGGGGGTCACTCGAACCACAGGCGTACCCGGGTGGGGCAGCGAGGCAGCGTGACTGGCCCAGGCGTGGAGGCGTGGCGTCGGTGTGGGGCACAGCCAGCAGCTGCGTCCTGACAGAGGAGACCAGGGAAGGGCGCGCGTTCCACTGGGGTCTGCTCTGAGAGGCTGGCGAGAGAGGGCGAGGCGGCGCGGCCGAGGCGGTGCACACTGCCATCACCAGTCTCTGTGTCCTCAGGGATGGGGACACCAGTTCTCTCCAAGCGCCGCCAGCCCGGAGGCCAGCAGCGAAGGATTTTCCCCCGGCCCTCCACCGGGGGAAGGAGAGGCCCTGCTACCATCTCCTGGAAAGAACTGGAACCCATCTCTGAGTTGTCCACCTCCAGCCTGGCGTTTAGTCAGGCTGTGCAGCGAACTGGGCGTCATCCTGCAACCTCCTCCATGACACGGCCCGGTGAAGGCTGCTGCTGGGGCCGGGTAGGAGGGGGGAGGGCGCCCTCGGCGGCAAGCGGACTGAGGCGACTGAGCCGGCGGCTGGTGCAGCAGCTGGCCGCCGGGGCAGTGCGAGTGTTACAGCCTCAGTCTGCTCTCGGCGGCCGAGAACCGTTGGGCGCAGTTCTCAGCCGCGCCGCCGAAGAGGCCAGCCTGGGATATGGGCGAGTTGAGGAGGTGGCTCACTCAACTACCTCCACATCACCAGGTAAGGCCAGGTGTTTTTTCTCCCGGACCACAACTGTGGACATCGCCCGGCCCAGGAGCGTGTGGCCACCTTCACCGCCCAGAGGCGGGATCAGTGGCGACACGCAGCTCATTGAAGAGCCCTGGGTCGGCTCCACCTCGATGCATGTGCAAAGGGGCAGCGGCCTGCCCGTGGCTCTGCAGGACCACGCCACCGAAGTAGGCGGGCCCTGAGGCTCTGGGAGGTGCTTAGGATAGCCACGCCACGTCGAAGCACTCTGTGGACACCGTGAGTGCGCAACAGAGTGCTCAACAGTGGGGACCCCAGTGTACCCTAGGCCACGGCCCCATCGAGGGCAGAGAAGGCGGAGGAGGCCGGCGGCCACGGGAAGCACGGGACTCCCGGACCACGTGACCTCCTCATGCACCTCGGGACGAGGCATTGGGGCAGGGCCCAACAGCTGTCGGGTGCCGTCCCAAAACCAATCGCGCAACCACGAGCACTCGTGACAGGCGGAGTTCCACACCAGCCCGAGGCTCGCGGCTGCCGAGATAACATGGCTGTCAACTCTGGGTCAGATCAGGCTGCGCTGACACACCCGGAGGCGGAGCACTGCCTGTCGTCATCCCCAAAGGACTCTAGCCCACCTTGGGATGCGGCGATCTAAATCTCACTGCTATCTGGAGTGTGAACTGAGCGAGCAGGCGTCAGAGGCGGGCCGCTGTTTCAGTCCAGCACTCGCGAGGCGATGTGCGAGAGGGGTGTGGCCCGAGGAATGAGCGTCGGGGTCTTAAACCACAGCACAGCCCTCAGGTCACCCTGGCCACCAGCCAAAGTACCACCTCTCGGAGGCGGTAGATTGGGGTGTGGCAGAGGACTCTCTCCTCACGGAGATCACTGAGTCTCGACCACAACATCGCGATGGTCACATTCCCGCAGTGGGAACATGACACATCCACAAACACTGCCCGAGCGTGCTGAAGCCCAAACACATCGAGCAGTGAAAGTGCCCATAGACAGCAATGGATATCGATCGCACCGGAAGTGCAGGCGAACCGTCTTGAAAAAGGCGTGCCGCGCAAGCTCTTTTTGTGAGAGGAAGCCTCGCAGTCGATGCCGGCGCCCAGGGAAACACACACCAGCTGTCAACAGACCACTGCAGAGATCAGCAGGCAGGAAGTATGCGATCACTGGAACGCGCCCGTTACACCAACACCGACCGGAAAGCTGCTCGTCTCGAAGAAGCTGACAGAGTCTCAGAAGGCTGTAGGAGTGAAGAGGTAGGTCCTCTTGGCTCCGAAAGCAGAAACATAATGCGATGTTGCTACGTGCCTCCTTATATACTCACACGGTGAGGCGGAGTTACGTATGCAAATTCCGCATGCCCATGGCATTGGCACGCCATTGGGCGTTTTCTCTAAGCTCGAAGATGATAGGCTTCTGGCGAAACCCCATTCGTTAGTCACTAACGTTACGTCGTAGTGACTGAGCGAAGGGAACTATTTTGCTGGAGTTACTTTCAGAACGATTTTTCCAGCTGATGAATATAAAAACATTGACAATCAGAATCCATTCCGCTTTAAAGAGCTTAAGCTTTTAAAGTGGCAGATAACAAACCTGCAGCATGCGCTTCAAATAAACAGAATGATATAATCCGCTGGTGTGGTCCTAATATAGTTATTGTTTTGGTTATCTTTATAGTTATCCTTCTTGGTGTGAACGGGCCTTAAGAGTGCCGCTCAAGCTACTGGGTCTGCTTTAAATTTTTTGCTTTTTGGCTTTTTACAGTGCCTGACAACTCTTTCTAGGCATCTAAAATAAATCAATAACACAAATAAAATAACATAAAAATGCATTAAAATAGTAATATTTATTAAGTTTATTAAGTCTAAACATTCCTCATTTATTTGTAATATAAATAAAATTCTAAAATGCTTAACTGTTATATACTGTCATTATTATGACAAAAACATTCACTGAATGATGAAACTTCTACTTCAGCTTATATTGCAGGCTAGCAACTGGCCACCTATATCAAATAGGGAGCTTGTTTAAGCCACCTTTCCACTTCACACGACATTCACATACGATTGTCGCATTTCACACCTAGCAGCAGTTGCACAGAACTTTGAAATTGGTCGTGAAGCAACCGTTACCCTCGGGCTTATTCACCATGGTAAAATTAATGATTTTAATGAATGTAATGCATGTATGAATATATCCATACAAAAGAAATTACCCTCAATACATCTAAAATAAAATAAAAACATAGTAGACATACTCCAAACATACTCCAAGAGCGATCATCAAGATATATTTGATTATACCATATGGATGCTCAAAATTTATTGGGTGCATGCAAGTTTTAAACAGTTTATTGTACACCGGTGTTGGGCAAGTTACTGAAAATTTGTAATTAGTTACAGTTACTAGTCACTTTTTTTTTTTTAAGTAATTGAATTACTTTACCAATTACTGTATATCAAAAGTAGTACGTTTCTTTTAAAGTTACTTTTATGTCTGCTTTTTAAATGCAACAGTACTGAATAGTCAAACACAATAAACATAATTTTTAGACCTATTTATTGTAATCAACAGGGCAACAGGCCTTCAAATCAAGCAGTAATAAGTCTGGTGTTTAGTGTCCACCAGCAGCAACGAGCGTTCCTTGGCCTTGGAACGAGAGTTATGGCCTTTTTACACCTGGTCACTTCATTCGTTTTCTCTGATCAGATATCTATCCGGTTGTGAAAAGACCAGAAGTAAATGCCTTTCCGAAATTCTTTCAAGACGGATTTAAATCTGATCACTCAAACAAACCAATTCAGAAGATGGTCTGGGACGCATTTCAGGCGAAAGTGTAAATGCATTTAGTTGTTTAAACCACATATGTAATTTTACTCCTTAAAAATAAATGTGCAAGAGCATGTTATAGGCTATATATGTTGTAGTCAGATATGATGGCGCTACTGTCTGCAGTACGCATCGCCGCAAATGAGTCAAGCAAGCCAACACGCAAACTTCCGCAAGTGAAACTGAAAGTAAGTCTCAGATGCTCAAAAACCCAATTATCTTCATTAAAACTAATGAGACTAAATGATCTTATTAGTGCTTAGCTTGCTCTTACTCATATTGCGGTCTTTGATCTTGGAGCTCTGTTAAATGTGCATATAGCCTGGGAATTGAAGATCAGATTTATATTAATTTTGCGGAGAGGTGTATGGTAAGACAAACTGCATCTTTTTATTTTGTTATTTGTTTAGATTGTGTAGCCCGTTTCATTTCAGTCATCAGTGACTAGTCAATGTCGACATGACTTTAATCACATCGACTTAAAAAATCTGAAGTCGTAAAACCCTGCAGTCGATTAATCTTTTACAGTAATCTAGATTGTAAATTTTGTGAATATGTCCATTTTTCCCCCACCCCTGGTTTTGATGTATATAATCACTTTAGTGAATTTAGTTTGAGACACCAAAATGGTGATGTCTTGTCTTTGACCCGGTTATTTGTGCTACTGCTTGTAATTAGTTTTTTTGTTCTTATTTTATTAAGACTTTATACTTGTCTTTTTTTGTAAATTAAATATTTTTTTTTAAATCAGGCTTGTGCTGTGTGTAAGCTAGTGTGCAGTATAATTGCCCCATTGTAAAAACATAAATGTATTGTTATCAAACATTAAGGTGAGATAATTGACCACATGAATGGTATTGGTATTGGTAATCGATATCAGCCCCAAAAATCCTGATTGAAGGACCCTTACTGACTACGGTAATATTAAGAATGAAATAATAAGGATGAAATGTAGAGACTAAACAGAAGCGTAGATGCCATTGTATATTTCTATTTCTTATGTATCTGTTGATTATCATTGTTGGTTAGGGCTGTCTGACTGGAGGAGATTTGAAAAGGAGAGCAGTGTTCTTCGCTTCATTTTATGGTAGCAGACAGTGCAAAGAAGCGGACTCAAGAAAGGGGCGGTCCTGCGGGGCATAGGTAACGTCCCCTACAGGAGCCCGTCCTGGACTGACTTGTAAGGTCCAGGAGACATTGCGAACCTGCTCCATCTCTTCCATCTCAGATAGGGGTGACCTCATTTAGAGAATCAGGCAGATATAGGGATCTATTTATCCACATTTTATTTTTATTTTTTTAATTCTCTTTACAACTGTTTTAACTATCCTTGTTTTTATTTTTAATTCTTACACATGGTATTCTTATTTCTTATGTAAAGCCCTTTGAATTGCCATTGTGTATGAAATGTGCTATATAAATAAACTTGCCTTGCCATTCTACTTATGATTTAACAAGTACATCAGGAGTTTTCATCAGTGTTCCCGGTTCTGGTTGACCAGTTATGTAGCCTAATAATACTTCAACAGATTTTAATTATAGAAATGGGATAGTGTGTTATGTGTATGCTATGAGATATGGGTTTTTAATCTATTTTCGATTTAAACTGACAGAGTGTGTCTACCCCCTGAATAATGCTAGGAAGACTCCTCCAGAGTTCTTGAGTTTGGGTGCTAAATAGGAAAAGGATCTGCTGCCTGCAGTCGATTTTGATATCTAGGTATAATCAGCTGGCCAGAATTTTGAGACCGCAATAAATGTGAAGGACTAGGATGCAATAGGAGCTTGCTCAAGTATTGAGGAGCTAAACCATTTATAGCTCTGTGTAAGTAATCAGCAGGATTTTAAAATGTGTGCAGTGTTTAAAAGGGAGCCAATGCAATCTTGACAGAACTGGGCTAATATAGTCATACGTCCTAGTTCCAGTGAGAATTCTAGCTGCCACATTTTGGACCAGCTGCAGTATGTTTATTAAGCCTGCAGGGCAAACACCCAGTAAAGCATTACAGTAATCTAGCCTTGAGGTCAATGCATGAATTATTTTTTTTGCATCTGACATTGAGAGCATGTCGTCATCATTTAGATATATTTTTAAGATGGAAAAATTTGTTTTTACTAGGGTTTTACACCTTGACTAAAGCTTTTTCTAGTTGACTAGTAGTTATTCATTTAAACTGGGCTCAGACTAGAGGCGTTTTTAAATCCTAACCGATTATGAAATCTGGTGGCATTACTCACATAAGGAGAATCTTCACAAAATGTTTTCTCTCAAATCTCAAACATGCACATACTACAAGATTTTAAAATGTTTGCACGGTAATGTGTACATTTGCTAGCAGATTTCTACACTCACCCAGTATGTTCAAAACAAGATGATTTCTTCTCAGCTCTTCTCTGTCGGTACGGTTGTGTCATGTTTTTGAAGACACGTTATACAAAAAGATGTGTTGTTGCAACACTCCACACGCTGTTCTGCCATCTTTGCTGTTCAATGGACCCGCACACAGCAGCTTGCGGTCACAATTTTAAAAGTGCTCTCATTCACTTCTCTCATTGGCTATTGTGAAAGAGCTGATGTAACCATTTTTGATATGATCGGGATGGCCCCGATTTGTGTGAGAGCAGATTGGTAGGTGAAAGATTCGATCTGTGAACGCCTCACATTATCAGATAATCTGCGCTGAACATCAGAACCAATCGATCACCTGTGTTAGCGTAAGCGGTGTGTTATTGCAAATCACAACCTCACCGCTAGATGCCACTAAAATTCACTGCACCTTTAAATATATACTAAATATAGAAAGTGCAGGGTGTCCACGGGGTTGTAAAAGGTAGTAAATGAAATTAGCCAAAATTAAGGGCATTAAAAAGTATTAAAAAGTAATAAACATCATCTGACGAGGTATAACATTTTCGAGCTAAAATATTTTTAGATACGTTTTCAATTTGTTTTAAGTGCAGGCCTTTCTTCTTAAATTCGTGTGGATATATGTTGAGAGTAGAACCTGAGCGATATCATGTGAGGTGATGTTCATTTGCGCGCGCGCTGAAACAAACGTGTACGCGAGCTTGCTTTCATTCAGTTATTAAAACATGGGCAAATGCAAGTTTTCGGACCTCTGGCTGGAGGACTCAAGATTTAAAGACTGGCTTAGGCCAGTAGTTGGCAACAGCCGCGAGAGTACACCAGGCAATTGGTTTAATCCAGGCAATTGGTTGATGAAACCGATTAAAATAGATACAATTCATACAAAACATAATTTAGCTACTTTAAAGAAAGGCTTTCTATAAAACGAAATAAAATGTGAAAATCATTTCTGACCCTATGTCTTTGACATATTACTCACCTCTGCGCTTTTTTATAAAAAAAAACATAATATTTAAACATAAATATGAAACAAAATGCATTGTTTAATGGCTACAGCAGGTATAGTAGGCTACTGTACAGATGATGTCATGTCTGAGCGGATTTGAGCGAACGTTGTTTTACCGGTGAGCGGATGTGGAGCGCGCTGGCATAGAGCGGAATATTGAGATAATGTAAATTATATATATATATATATATATATATATATATATATATATATATATATATATATATATATATATATATATATATACATATATATACATATATATACATATATATACATAGGCCTATATATCAGATAACATTTTAAACTGTAATTTGCTCTCGTTACAACGTGCCCCTCACATGTTATAATGTACCCCACCAATGGGGCATGTTATTATATATAGAGGTATATAGAGGCACCTATTTAATTTAAAAAATATTTGTATTATGTATTTATCATTACAGGCTATATATTTATATAGGCCAGTAGTTGGCAACAGGCTATATTATTATATATAAATATATAGCCTGTAATGATAAATACATAATACAAATATTTTTAAATTAAATAGGTGTCTCTATATACCTCTATATATAATAACATGCCCCATTGGTGGGGTACATTATAACATGTGAGGGGGCACGTTTAATACCCCAATTGCACAGCCTTAAGAGCGTGCATATCATGAATGCTGGGTCTCAATTGTTTTCTGAGAATTTACTGAACCTACTGGTAACTTGTTTGCCACGTAGCAATAAAAAATATACTAAAAACCTTGATTATTCTGGTTAGTCACATTGTACTGCTATTATTTTGAACAATACTGTATATACTAGGCCAAGTAATAGGCTACTAGTATGGTTTTAATTTATTTTATTATGGCCTAACTACTAACTTGCGGCGCTCCCTTAGTGCTTGCTGCTTCCCAATGTGCATATTATCCATCCTAAATAGGCTAGGATGTGACATAAGTAATTTTCAAATTTCACTTTTATTTCACAACACTTAGGCTATTAACCCAGGAAAATACCGCGGTCCGGACCTCGGTAACCTCATAGCTGGAATAACATAAAACCTTTGTAAAATATTTTATTTAGGCTACAGGCTAGTTCTTAACACAGATTATTTTATACCGTATTTACAATACCTAAAAACAATCCCCTTCTTGTGTATCAAACATTTCAGAAGTAAAAATTACACAACAATTACACTGTTGTTGCATTTCCACCGCAACGATGCTGATTCTCGTGCGGAGATGGGAACGCAGATCGCCGACGTGCGTTTATCTCATAGCCGAAAGATGCTGAGTGCTTCCATAACCTGCCCATAAACAATCAGTGCACAGTTCTGAGAACATATTTCAAAATCCAAAGTAATTATATTTAGTATCTTTAGGAATAAATCAATTAATTTTATGCATTTCATGCATCATTTTATCCGAGGCATATTCCATCATTCGAAAAGACGGATGCGAAACTCGTTTATTTTACAGACATCGCGTCCGTCCGCGTAGTGTGCTTTGCATTAAATACAATGATTTACAACACCACATCAACGATTTTATAGATTAAATAAAACACAAACCTGTATTTCCTCAAAAAATGCAACAAGTCGACGGCGCTGAGAAGCTGAACGTGATCGCGCATGACTTGCCTTCCATTTCCACTATACTCCTTCCGTTTCCACTATAATCCTTCCGTTTCCACTATACTCTCTCACACACATACACACATTCTCCTTTCACATACATATATATTCTACTCTCTCTCACACACATTCTCCTTTCACATACATATATATTCTACTCTCTCACACACACACATTCTCCTTTTACGTACATATATATTCTACTCTCACACACATACATTCTCCTAGAAAATATATGCATGTGAAAGGAGAATGTGTGAGTGTGAGAGTAGAAATGTATGTATGTGAAAGGAGAATGTGTGTGTGTGTGAGAGTAGAAAATGTATGCATGTGAAAGGAGAATATGTGTGTGAGAGATCCACAATGAATTACGGCTTGTACAGCCCCTCATAGTGAACCAATTGGTGTATGTCACATAGTTAAAGAGATAATCTGCACTTTATTAATAAGTCACTTTATTCTACTAAGGGCCAAATGAGTAGACATGCCAATGAATGGTCAACATAGACCTAATGTTAAAGGCAGTGAAATCTGTCACAATTACAGTGGAAAGTTGCACTTTATTATTATCTGGTTGCTTCCTCTTTTTATTTTTCAAGGCCCAAATTGAACCACTTGGAAATTTCATTTTTAGCTTAATTTTTTTTTAATAACGCCTGTCAGTTTTTGAATCCAGTGTTGATGTTAAGTTATAATGACCTCGTTACAATGTGATGCAATATGTTATTCCATTTGGAAAGATTTAATTTATGCCACTACAGTTGCAGCTTGAAGTTGCGCTGGTATTAAAACATATTTTGAAGGTATTAAAAAAGGTAGTAAAAGGTAGTAAATTCAACTTAAGAAGTTCTCAATATACCCTGAATTAGCACTCAGCCAGAAAGTACTGATTGTGAAAAAAAAAAAAAAAAAAAACGGAGACTTACTCAACATTATAATAATTTATTGTTAAACTAGTTTTTTCTGAGTCAGTGTTATCTGCAGAGATTGACTCACCATCTTCACAGTTTAGCGAACGTAGCTATAAAGAAAAATGCATATACGGAATAAAAAATCAGATAATATTTGTTTTCGAAATTGAATTGGTTCATTTAAAAGTAGACATTTCAAGTTTTAGACATATACAATATGTTTGTGAGGCAAGTATATGCTTGTATGAGTATGAATTCTCTTACATTTTTCTGACACGCTCCAGAAAGAAGTTCACAGAGACCAAGACGGCAGAAAGCGCACCGTTTGTTTTCTTTATTTTACAGAAGCACTTTTTTTGTTTGTTATTGTGAGTGTACACAAATAAAAGTAGACCCTTTCGGGTCCGGTTTCAAATTATGTTTTACTATGACAAAAAATGATGTAGTATTTTAAGTTCTCTCTGCTGCTATCAGGAAAAACATTTTTTTTTTCTTCAGAATTTAGTAGTAGGAAATTGCTAGTCATCCCTTTTTTTAAGTCTACTATGCGCTCCATTGTGTGAATTGGTATGTTTCATCAGGCAGCGAAGAAATATAGAGCTGAAAGCTAACGCCATGTTTCCTGATAATAATACATTTTCAAATAATAATAGTCTTTACTGTCACTGCTAATCAATTGAATGTGTCTTTGCAAAATAAAAATATCAATGAAGTATAAAAACTACACTCACCTAAAGGATTGTTAGGAACACCTGTTCAATTTCTCATTAATGCAATTATCTTATCAACCAATCACATGGCAGTTGCTTCAATGCATTTAGGGGTGTGGTCCTGGTCAAGACATTCTCCTGAACTCCAAACTGAATGTCAGAATGAGAAAGAAAGGCGATTTAAGCAATTTTGAGCGTGGCATGGTTGTTGGTGCCAGACGGGCCGGTCTGAGTATTTCACAATCTGCTCCGTTACTGGGATTTTCACGCACAACAATTTCTAGGGTTTAGAAAGAATGGTGACAAAAGGGAAAAACATCCAGTATGCGGAAGTCCTGTGGGGTTGAAAATGCCTTGTTGATGCTAGAGGTCAGAGGACAATGGGCCGACTGATTCAAGCTGATAGAAGAGTAAGTTTGACTGAAATAACCACTCGTTACAACCGAGGTATGCAGCAAAGAATTTGTGAAGCCACAACACGCACAACCTTGAGGCGGATGGGCTACCACAGCAGAAGACCCGGGTACCACTCATCTCCACTACAAATAGGAAAAAGAGGCTACAATTTGCATGTGCTCACCAAAATTGAACAGTTGAAGACTGGAAAAATGTTGCCTGGTCTGATGAGTCTCGATTTCTGTTGAGAAATTCAGATGGTAGAGTCAGAATTTGGCGTAAACAGAATGAGAACATGTATCCATCATGCCTTGTTACCAGTGTGCAGGCTGGTGGTGGTGGTGTAATGGTGTGGGGGATGTTTTCTTGGCACACTTTAGGCCCCTTAGTGCCAATTGGGCATCGTTTAAATGCCACAGCCTACCTGAGCATTGTTTCTGACCATGTACATCCCCTTTATGACCACCATGTACCCATCCTCTGATGGCTACTTCCAGCAGGATAATGCACCATGTCACAAAGCTCGAATAATTTCAAATTGGTTTCTTGAACATGACAATGAGTTCACTGTACTAGAATGGCCCCCACAGTCACCAGATCTCAACCCAATAGAGCATCTTTGGGATGTGGTGGAACGAGAGCTTCAGGCCCTGGATGTGCATCCCACAAATTTCCATCAACTGCAAGATGCTATCCTATCAATATGGGCCAACATTTCTAAAGAAGGCTTTCAGCACCTTGTTGAATCAATGCCACATAGAATTAAGGCGAAAGGGGGTCAAACACAGTATTAGTATGGTGTTCCATACTCTTAGCATCAAAAAAGAGCAAATAGTACACTGACTGTATAGTTATGTAATAATTTCATCAAGTGAGTCAAGATGTCTGATGGTGTAATATTATCATGTTTTCACTCATGGTGCATTTCACTCCTGTTCTGTCTGTTGATGTGCTTTGTTGTCATGTTTTCATATACTAAAGCTGAATGATTAAGTAGCTGGCTGCTAACCAAGGAATGCCATGAATATTTGGAAAGTTGGTCTTAATTATTACATAGGATGATATATCAGCTGCCCTTTAGAAGCTGAATCTTAAACTAGGGGTTCACCTAATATGGAAGAATGTGTTGTTGCTTATTTAAATCATAGATATGACATAAAATTATATAATATAAAAAACAAGAAAAAAGATTCACATTCAGTTTAATAATGACTTAACAGAAGTACACGTGCAGACAGGAACTGTAGACAAACCCTGATGAAAATAGCACATACTACATAAATTATATTCTGAAATATCAGCGATAAGATGAGGCAATTTGTGTTTTATGAGCTGGTTTATGAGTTTAGGCTGGTTTTAGGCAGATAGTAACAATGTTTAATGGAGACTTTTCTGCCACTGCTACAGTATATGACAACTCACATCACCATAGCCAGCCATAGCAGGGCATCATTAATATTTAATGAAACTATTCTTTGCTGTTAGGTCTCAAAAGTGAAATGAAGTGAGAGGCACATGGTCTCTTATCTATAAATAACATCTATGCTAGTGTTTGTGGACAACCTGCCCATTATGCCTAAGGTCACTTGTCTCTCTGTGTCATTGTCTTTTAATTAACACTCCCATTTCCAGTAAATAACACTTCACTGCTCTGTGATGCTTTATCAGTTACCATATAGAGACTGTGTGCTTATGTGGGGAGTTAGGTTGGATGTGATAGTGCTTATGTCATTGTCAAATGTATTAAGTGTATGACTCAGTGTTGAGGATTTTGCGTATGTGTGAATAGTGCATTGTCACTCTGTTCCAGTCTTACAGAAGTTGAGACTCAGCTGAACTCCGGCTCAGCTGAAGGTGATGGTTAATAATTAGACATAGCTGCCTTGTTAATCTCTCCCTAGATAGGCCATGTGTTTCCATTCTGCAAAATAAATCCTGCAAAATAAATACATTTATTTTTCAAAAGTTTAGGGTATTTATTGTATATTTTTTTCCTACTTTTATCCAAGTCAAGTCAACAGGATAATAATGCAAACGAACAAGGATGCATTAAAATGATCAAAAGTGACAGTAAATAAATGTATAATGTTGCTGTTGTAATGTTAGATTTCTATCCTTCAGACAATCCTTAAAAAAAAAAAAAAAATGGTTTCCAGAAAATATACTAAGCAGTGATAATAAGGAGAAAAGGAGAAATGTTACCAGATCAGCATGTTACATTGATTTCTAAAGGATCATTTGACACGAAAGACTGGAATAATGATGCTTAAAATGTAGCTTTGCCATCGCAGGAATAAATTACTTTTTAAAATATAACTAAATAGGCTACATTCACACTAGTTTTTGGGATTGACAATTTGGAAGCATATGGGTAGCAGTATTCAAATTTAAATGTAATATGTAAAATGGCAAAAAGAGTATATCTGTGCCAAATAAACACCTTCCGGAAAGTTTTTTTTTTTTTTTTTGAGTATGGCCCTGTATGAAGTCAAAATGGGTGGAATTCCTTTTATGGGCACTTCTCCAGGAAGAGCGCATGCGATAGCGAGAGCACGCCCATCAACATGCTTTGTTTGGGTTACGGGAGATGTCGGCAGCGCTTTTTTTTTAGGCCACGAAATCAACAATGTCACTAAAGAAGTGTGTTACTGGTTGTGAGGGAAAGATAACCTTGTTCAGCTTCCCAAATAACCCAGCATTAAGGAAACATTGGATGCAGTTTGTTTTTCTGGAGCAGCAATGGAGTTCTGCAAGTGTGTTTGTTCAAAAAGTTTGCATCAAATGTCTGTTTTGTTGGCAGTCTAAGTGTAAGTGCATATAATCTAAACAACACGAACGTATACAAATCTATTGTGTATGTGTGTGTGTCATAGGTGAGTGTGAAGAAATTGTTGAACAAAGTCATTAGTTTTGTTTGTTTTTTGCACACAAAAAGTATTCTCATCGCTTCATAAAATTAAGGTTGAACCACTGTATTCATATGGCCTATTTGAACAAATAAAAATATCTTGAAAGACTAAATTAAAAGTGTTAATTAAATAGCTGTCTATGGAGGGGTCAGAGAGCTCTCTGATTTAATAAAAAATATCTTAATTTGTCTTCCGAAGATTAATGAAGGTCTTACAGGTTGGGAACGACATTAGGGTGAGTAATTAGTGGCAGAATTTACATTTTAGTGTGAACTATCCCTTTAACTGAGTGAACTGTAAGAAAAATAACATTTAAATGATAATTTAGCTACAAATCTTTCTTTAAATATGTTAAACATTATCTAATAATTTCTGTAATACATTTTCCTTTTGCAACTTATAAAATGTTAACATATGTGTTTAAATTTTATGTTAAAGCTAGTCTAGAAACATTTGGTGTGGAAAATGTAAATTTAAATACGGAACTACATTGCCATTTTACATATTACATTCTTAAATTCACGGTGTGTGTTTCTGGCGCATTTTTAGTTTATGCATATTATGGAAGCTTAACTTTCATATGAATTCAATGAAACCACTCGCTTTGCTTCGCTCCGTTATTAATGCCCGAACGGCCGCGTGCATTACTTCTGGTTATATAGAATAAGCGATTTAAAAGCCCAGTCGGTGATACCGGTATTACCGGTGTTGTCACACGTCGATTAACCAGTGGGAAAATTTCCTCACTGTCTCTTCCCTAATTTAGAAATTAAAATGAATACAGTATGTCCTTTAAAGGGGTCATGAACTGGCTTTTTAATTTTTTTATACTGTTTTTATGCTCTGTTTTTAAGGGCGTGTTGCACTGAAAACGTGAAAGTAAATGCTCACTGCTATGATTGGGTAACAGTTTTGCATAATAATGAGTTTCGGCTCCCCGTGAGTACATGTGAGGAATTGCTTTGAAAGCCTGTGGGAAATGTCTTTATCAAACAAACACAATGATTTATCTCTCATCCACCCACAATTAATTGGAATTTTATTTTTTATTACTTGGCCGGCCCGATTGGTGGATATTGGTATGAGCTGGATATTCATAAAAAACAAAGTTCATCCATCCATTCATAATTTTGGAATCCGAATGAAGCTTTTGCAGCATGTTTATTGCTTGTTTTAATGCTTTGGAAGTTCGATTTAGCTCCACGTAGGCCTATGTTATTTATCTATAACTTGTCTTGCACAAATCTGTGGGCAGGGACAACAGAATCAGGTGTTCTTCTTCTTTGGTTAAGGCAGTGTTTCACCACACTCTGACGTCACAGGGAGGCACATTCCCAGATCAAGCGTTTGCTAGGCCAGCTGTCAATAATAAGCTTTTCTTTGACTAACAAGGAAGTTTTCAGCTCTGAAACTTACAGGATATTCGTATATTACCATGAGCTTTTATATATCAAAAGCTCAAGGGAAAGTTGATTTCTCAATTCATGACCCCCTTAAAAAATAAAACCCTCCTGGAATGGCCCTCTGAATTCCATTGTAAGTTCTTTACTGTAAAAAATTTTTTTTGAAAGATGAACAAAAAATAACTTTTTAGAGGTAATAGAAAATGTGGAGCTTGGCTTGTATTGAACCTGGAGCATTCCTTTAATGTCTAACAGTGCTAACTCGTGTATGGGCAGTTACATGAGACAGTAAGAGGTCTGGGTGGACACAGATCAGCTGTAGTTTACAGAAGCTTTGTTCTGCCTTTGTTCTGCCTGTGTTGTTCTGCCTTACTGTTTGTGACTGTGGGTGAGCTACAGGAGTGCAGATTAGAACTGGGCTTATTTTCCAAGGGTGGAGCGACTTTATATAACCTCAGTAAAATTCAGAAATAAGACCAATAAGAAATAATATTATAATAATTCACACTCATTTAATAACTATAATAATTCGCACGCCCTATTAAACAAAAGACTCTGAGACTTCAGTACTTGAGTAAATGAAAGAAGGAGAGGCTCACCAATAAATGAGAAAATAAAAACACTGGAATAGTTAAATTACACGGTTCTCTGGAAAACTTGATTCTTATTGTTAAATTAGCAGAATTTTGTGGTCAGATTGTTTTGTATAATGCTAAACTGTACAACTGACTGAATTTCTGAATTTTTTGCTTTTCTGATTTCATTTTTCTAGTATCACACCATATTCTCTTGCTGCTCTCATAATAAAATAACTGAAATCAATATTTCATGCCTGTTTATTAATTGATTTGGTAAGTAGCTGTATAAGAAGCAAGATAATCTGTGTTTATTTTACCATATGTGACCCTGGACTACAAAACCAGTCATAAGACGCACAATTATATTTGTGGCAATAGCCAACAATACATTATGGGTTAAAATGATAGATTTTTCTTTTATGGCAAACATCATTAGGATATTACATAAAAGTAAATGTTAGATATTTTGTACATTTTATATATATATATATATATATATATATATATATATTCATTTGGACAACGATTTTAACAATCTATTTTTGCACCCTCAGGTTTCTAGATGTTCAAATAGTTGTATCTCGGCCAAATATTGTCATATCCTAACAAACCATACATCAATGGAAAGCTTATCTATTCAGCTATTCAGCTGATATATTGGCCCTTATGACTGGATTTGTGGTCCAGCATCACATATTAAACCACATTAAAAAAAATTGAATAAACTGATTTTAGTAAACAAATAATATTTAATTGTTAAATTTATATTTACTATTCTGAACAGTTTCTAGGTCAGAATAATTAGTGAAATTTATCATGTGACCCAAAGAGCATATTTAGCTTCAATCATCTCAAATCATGTTGGACAACAAGATCATCAGGTTTGACATGAAAAGATAAATGTGATGCGGTTATGAGTCCTGAAAATGTATGGGCGTGAGTTTGTTTATTGAATGCGATTGTTACACCCATAAATAATTGAACTGTGTATTAACGTAACCGTATTAAGGATTCAAATACATGACTGAGAACCGTATTCTATTGCCGTGTGAACATGGCCATAGAAACACTTTGACGATTGTTGTGTGACAGGTTAAAAGACACCCCCACTGTAATTTAAATACAAATACATTTTTAATTGTCATATCTTCTGTAGAAAAATAGTGTGGACACTGGATAAAGAAGAAACTTTCTAGTGTACATTCCAAGCGCCTGTGTTTGCACATGCTATCAAATAGAGTATACTTTAAAGTCCCCCTGTAGTCACTATTTAATTTTTTTCCTGTGAAGAAAATTTCTTTATGCCTTAAAAAAGCTTGAATGTAACTCTTGCTTAATTCTTACTTGCTTTATGAATATGTAAATTATCCCCACCTACACTCACCCACACCAGCTCAGAGCTCCACTCAGTCAACTTTACTGTAGTAAATGCTGCACAATGGTATCGCTCTTTACAAGGTTGTTAATTAATATGATTAGCCTTTTGCTAACCTGGCTTCTCTTGAGACTCCCCTGACCCCTGCTTCTCAATAAATGATATGCTAAAGCCCATCCACATGTAGACATGATTGGTTACAAGGTACTTTGTGACGTAAGAAACACCGGCAATTTCAAACCGCGTTTTTGAGACTGTCTTTGGTAAACTGCAGTTTTAAGGGGGAAAAACAGCAATGGTGTTGACCGATGTATGAAAAACGCAACATAAACATATAAACAACATTAACAACTAGATTTTCAGCACAGGGGGTCTTTAAAGTTTATGTAAAGACAAAATTAAATATGTTCTGAGTTTTGACATACAGAAAAATGTGTTATTAACCACCCAGCCAAATTTGAATGATAAAAAATGCCAAGTAAATGAAATAGCTTATCAAAATCTTGAAACAATAAGCAGTATTCTCTGCTCTCAAACGCTGGGGGTGTGTACGCTGTCAGCACCAGTTGTTGGTGGGACGGGAGGATGAAGTAGTCGGTTCAGCGCCATTCTGCAGCGGTTTATCAGTTAATCCCAGTTGTCTCCGATGAAAGTTTGTAAAACTATCCGTTGTAAAATGTTCACTACCGAGGCAGGTGTTGGTTGTGATCCTCAGCTTGTGAGGAAATGGTGAAAAATGGTTTGATGGTCTAAATCCACATTACTCCAGTACTACACAGTTCACAGTCTTTTCTAATATTAATTATGTGTTTGGAAACAGATCTTAGAATAGCCTTTACAGGGACTTTAAAAGACTATGTTCAGCAGTATACTTTGGGGTTTATACACACATGAATATCAGAATGGGACATTAGTATCTGCAATGTACTGTTTACAGACTCCTAGACTAGTTTATTTATTTTATTTAACCTTTATTTATCCAGGTTTGAGAACCACTTCTCATTTACAAACATGATTAGTAGTCCTAATGAAGATTTATCAGGTTTGACACAAACTTGTGTAGTACATGCAGCTAAACTTCTGCTGAGCAAAAGAGAGACAAACCAAAAAAGAAAACATTCTGAAATGTATGTAGATTTTTTTAAATTTTACCATTAATATGATTCGTAATTAAATAAATGTAATAAATTAGATAATTGTAAATTAGAGACTTTTCATGGTATCAGACTTTTGTTTGAGATGTATGTAAATGATGTAAGATATAATAATGAAACTTGTTATAAGATTGAGAAGTGAAAAAAGATTTAGTTTAATAAAAGATGAAAAGAGTCAGGGGGCAACAGAGATGTGAATTGTATCTCAAGCCAGGGACAGATTCAGGCAAAGATGGCATGTTTTTTTTCTTAGCAAGAATATTTAACGCACATGAATAGAGAATGAGGGGGAAGGAAGGAGCTAAAGAAAATAACACATCTATCTTTTCATGCCTCCTACTGAGAACAGAAAAAAATGGATCAGTCTAACTCAGGTGGTCGAATCTACCTTTCTGTGATAGCGCAGCTATGAGAGAAGCATGTAGTGGCTTTGTTCGTGTGTCTCAGTGTAATCACCCCCTTTCTGCCTCCGCTACAGTCCTCCGCTACAGAACAGAGGAATGATGTCAGAAAAGCTAATGTGAAAGGGGCAAATAGAACCTCCTCTTCTTTCAATCTGTTCCTCTCCAACATACATACTCTTCATTACTGTAGCTAGAGGTAAAGTGAAGGGAAGGCAGAGCGAGATAAAAGAGGGAGTTGCTTGCTCTAATTTTCATGCTTCAGTTGGAGGAGGAGCAGATATACAGAGGGAGGCCACGCCCCCAAAACAGTGACTTGACTAATAACATACTGAATACACTCCTGCTGCAGCTGCTGCCTTGACATTGAGAGAGAGAGAGAGAGAGAGAGAGAGAGAGAGAGAGAGAGAGAGAGAGAGAGAGAGAGAGAGAGAGAGAGAGAGAGAGAGAGAGAGAGAACAAGTGAATGAGAAGAAGATTGAGAGAGTTGCACTGGGACAGACTGACAGTTAGCAGGAATGTTGTCTGGCTGCTGATTCACAGCCAGCAGGGCGAGAGGAGAGGACAAACACCTCTTTCTCATTGTCTTTGTCTCGTACGCACCAGCGCCAGTGAAGTGAGTGTGCACTGTCAGGTGTGTCAGAGCTCTGCTTGGATGGATTAGTGTCTTCTGTGGAGCAGTGTGTAGCAGCCATGGGGAACCAGGAAACCCGGGTCGAGGAGCCGGACACAGGTCTGACTAACATATCGCTGTTCTAAAAGAACTGTTGTATTATTCATTCTCAACCTCTTCTTTCTGTCATTGGCTCTGTTGTGGCCAGTATCAGTCTGCCGCAGCTTTAAGGGTAAATGTAAATTGCATGATAACTGGAGCTTTTATCCACACTTGTCCGGAATAGTGTTGTCACGATACTGGAATACGATACCTTGAAATACTCTTGTCAGTACTGCGGGGAAAACTACCATATGAACTTCTATATAGACATTTTTAATATTATCTCTCTTTCTTTTTTTTGTGATAATTTAGGTTGTTTTGATGCCATAGTTTACACATAGCATAGGGAGGCTTTATTTAAAAAATGTAAGTAATAAAATAAGAACAAATCAATTGCAAACAATGACAAATAAATGCAAGAATATAAAGACAAATGAAATAAACACAGCAAGTATTTCAGGTGGGTCTGAGAGTATTCGGGTAAGAACTACTATAGAACTTAAAGAAATCAAATGTAAAATAACACTGCATGTGCTTCACTGTAAAAATTAAATATAGATTACTGCTTACAATTACAGTTACAAAATGTATTCGGTGAAGAGCAAAGAGTGACTATGTCTTTATTCTCTGAATAACATGACAGACAGCAGCAGGTATATTAGGCTGCTGTCACTTTAAGAACTTATGCACAGATCCAATATACTGTTACACAAAAACTTTTCTAATTATTTACATTTCAAAAATGACTGTTTGCCTGCATACTTGACAAGATGGACATTCTGACATAATTTTGTGTGTATTTGGCCGTTTAAGAGCTAGATGTTTGAGATCAGTGGTGCGCATGCTTTTGGTGTGAGTGCAAAACCTGCAGGAATTAGTAAAACTATGTGCAATAGCAACCCGGTGCCGAAATCCTCTATGTGTGTATGTGTTGTTACATATCAACAATCCACCTTGGGGGATACAATTTCTATTGCATTTCCATTTCAAAGTTTGCCTTATTTGAACCATCCTTAACTGCAGATGGAAAGCAACAGTCTGCTTTATCTCACTGTTCTGCTGCACATCCTCTTGGGTCACTCTTTCTCCATATCACTTCATATAATGCGCTGTCTCTGTTCTTGACTTATTTACTGTGGCTCATGAAAATTGACATTCAGTTCAATAGCAATGTTATCAGTTCAGTAGCTTCTCCTGTTCTGGTGATTGAATCGTGGGCTTAAAACAAGTGAAAATTATGAGTTTTCTGAAAATTGAATACTATGTGGTTGGTCTTATTTGTAAGACCACTGGTATAGCTTTGTAAGACTTGCTGGAATTTGTAGTCTTGATGTGTGTGGCTGGTAAATGAGGATGTGTGTTGTCTGGCAGAGAGATTGTGGCTGCCTGCCACATTTACCACTGCAGGAGCCTTATCTAAAATGGAAAACGCTGCCAAACTCTGTGTGTTTGTGTGTGTGTGTTTGAGATGAAACTGTAGGTTCTTATACTGAACACACACAAACACTTCTGAGCTGAGGTTAGGCTTTATCTACAACTACAGCTTGACACCCTTTGACAAAAGTAAAGATTGTTTTACAATCCCTGACAAAAGTCTTGTCGCTTGTGTACAAATTGAACTGAAGTGCCTGCTGAAATATATTTCTTATCAAGATTTTTTTTACAAGAAATGGCTCATTTTAATCCCAACAGCTTTAGTAATAATGTTTCAGTGCAAAATGAAACTGTCAAAAATATTCTAATATTCACAGCTTGGTAAAGCCCATTTAGTCCATAAGCCCATAATTTTTGCAAAGACATAAGTGTTGTCGCCTTGTCATACAGTATGAGCTTCACCTGTGACTAATAATGGATCAATTAGATCTCAGGTTTGTATTAAAAGAACCCCAGTACACTAGACCTTCACATCATCTGCAACTAGACCTCTGCAAACATGCCTAAGATTCACCCTGAGACTAAAGTTTTGATTATCAAGAGGCTGAAGACCAGATCCACTGCTGATGTGGCAGATACCTTCAAAGTGTCTCAGCGGCAAGTACAGAGGATAAAAAAAAAAATTTGAAGAGACTGGAGACGTTTATGACAAACCCAGGTCAGGCAGACCCTGCAAGACAACTGCTCGAGAGGACCGTTTGTTGGCTCGAAAATCCAAGGCCAGACAATTTTCCACTGCAGCAGAGCTCCACGAGACCTGGTCACCTGAAGTCCCTGTGTCAACCAGAACAGTTTGTCGGATTCTGTCTCGAAATGGCCTCCATGGTCGAATCAGTGCCCAGAAGCCAGCACTAAACAAAAGACAATTGAAAAACCGTGTGGCATTTGCCAAAGCTCACAGCCTCCTAAAAGGATGGACGCTGGAAAAGTGGCAGAAGGATTTTCCAGATGAATCTTCTGTTGAATTACACCACAGTCGCCGCAAATATTGCAGGAGACCTACTGGATGGATCCGCATGGATCCGAGATTCACCTAGAAAACAGGGAAGTTTGGTGGTGGAAAAATCATAGTCTGGGGTTACATCCAGTATGGGGGTGTGCGAGAGATCTGAAGGGTCGAAGGCAACTTCAATACTTTAAAATACCACGAAATCTTTGCTTCCTCTTATATTCCCAATCATAAAAGAGGCCAAATTCTGCAGCAGGATGGTGCTCCATCACATTCTTCCATCTCCACATCAAAGTTCCTCAAGGCGAAGAAGATCAAGATGCTCCAGGATTGGGGACACTCAAATTATGATCAAATTAAGTTACTCAACTAAATATACAAATAGAATTTATTAATTTGGTCATATATAATTCTATAAACTATCCAAATTAAACTAGCCAAATCAAATTTTGTTGCAATGTTGTCCTGTTTAACACTGTGAAGCTGCTTTGAAACAATCGTCATTGTAAAAGCGCTATATAAATAAAGTTGATTGATTGATTGATTGATTGTAGCCCATATATATTAGAGGTATATATATATATATATATATATATATATATATATATATATATATATATATATATATATATATATATATATATATATATAGACAGATAGATAGATTGTAGGGATGCAACTATACAGTTAGTCCACTGTTCAATACATACCTCGGTTTTCGGTTCGGTTGTTTTTTTTTGCTATTCTATTCTTAGGCGATAGGAACAGATAATGTGTTTTATTGAAATACTCTTTCTTTATTTTACTTAAAAAGGCTTGACAAACGTTACTTAAACTTAGAACTTTACTTAAAAAAACCCTACATATTGCTAGTGTATTGTTTAATATAAAATAAATATATATAAAGATTTACAGTGGCAGCTCAGAGCTGTACAGAAGCATTTAAGTATGAATTTGAATGAATAAATGTAAAATTAAAATACTACATAGTATTTGCATTTCCGATATAAAATAAACATTGATTAAAAGCTACTGTATTAAGGTTTTTTTTTTTTATTCAAGAGCAGTGAGTGATTTTCTCTTTGTCTTTTGTTGTTTTATTATAATAATTTTAGAGGTGAACTGTCCCTTTAAGGACAAGTGTTCACGACCTGCTCGCATCTCATATATAGACACGCGCAGATTTTACTTTTACTTTAGACATAAACGTCTGTGTTTATGTTAACCTTGTGTGTATTTGACAGTATTAGCGCAGTAAGACTACTTAGTCCAGTAATCACGTGTTTGCTTTTAGTGCGCACGCTCAACGCATGTAAAACAGTGCATAAGCACGCGAATGAAATGTTTAATTGGCAAGGCTTTAAAACGCATGCAAATGAATAACTATGTTCCGTGTGTATAACTCTCTGACACCAGCATTTCAAGCGTGGCTAAACATCCTCTAACTTTAGTGCATATGATTGGATATTTGCTCATATCAGCACGTAGACTCACAGGCACACTCAAACAGAACCTAAATAAACTGAGAGAAATATTTCAAACGGAGAGAAATAAAAAATAAAAAAAATAAATGCAAAACCGGAAAAAAACGCAATTCACAAGCACGTGTTGAACCGCAATTGCCACACCGAACGGTTCAATATTATATTGAGAATTGTGGCATTCCTAATATATAGATAGATATTGATTGATACACTATATTGCCAAAATGCCATAACCCCCCCTCCACCAAACTTTAAACTTGGCACAATGCAGTCAGGCAAGTACAGTTCTCCTGGCAACTGCTCGTCCATTGGATTGCCAGAAAGAGAAGTGGGATTCATCTCTTCAGAGAACACGTCTCCACTGCTGGTGGCATGCTTTAAGCCACTGTATCCAGCACTTTTTTTTATTGCACTTGGTGATGTAAGACACTTGGGTTTACCATATGTGTGTCACTTGAAGGTGGCTTTTACTGCTTGCAGACAGTGAATTGCCATTTATTTTCTGCCCTGATTGCACTTGTCATGCTTGAATACACTACAGGCTCGTTCTAGCTCGTATATAAGGTAAATCATCAACACTATCATCCCTTATATGTTATTGAACTAATGACATTGTAATCGGCTGAAATGCATGCGCTAGTTACATTTCTTCTAAACAAGTGCGCACCTGAGTCGCACCTGAGTGTTGCTTTCACATTCACGTGAATCACGGCACAGTTCGAGTGCAACCGAACTCAGGTTGTGGGTTCTCGGGTTCAGAACCCCAGTGCTCCAAGCTCCATATAACAGCTTTCACATTAGCAATTTTTTTAATGTAAAACCGTGGCCCATTTCGAACTAAACTGCCAGTGTAAAAGCCCTGAGACAACAGAAGAAGAACACATTGTTACGGTAACTTGGGCAATGTCAAATAACAGTCATATGTTTCGGAATGTTTAAATAATTATTTGGCTTGAGTTATTATAGCCTATTCTATAATGAATTAAATTTGAATGAATTTGAATTCGTTTTTTTATCATACAGATTGAGAGTGTGGATGGTCTCTCTCTCTCTGTTTATGTGTGTGTAGCCTATACATGCGTGCATGTGAGGGGAGGAGTTGCAATTTTCGAATAATAATCAAATAATTCCCAGCGATTATATTCTCCTCAAATATAATTTTAGCTTGAATTGCCCATCCCTAGATTTTACGGGGCCTACCACTTCGTGTCTAAGTTTCTGTTGTTCCGAATTGCTTCCACTTTGTTATAATACCACTAACAGTTGACTGTGTAATATTTAGTAGTGAGGAAATCTCATGAATGGACTTATTGCACAGGTGGCACACTTGAATTTAATGAGCTCCTGAGAGCGATTTTATACACTTTTGGCCATGGAAGTGATTGTAAAAAGTTGAGTTAACTTAAAAAAATAAAGCAACCAGCTGCAAAGCATTTTTGAGTTTACTCAACTTCAGTGGTTGAAGTTGTGCCAAATCATTTTTGAAAGTTCACTAAACTTATTTGATTAAGTTAATTATACCTTCCTCAGTAAGTTCATCTAACTACCAGTCCAACTCAAAGACACAAGTAAGCACAACTACAGAGGTCTTGAAGTTCAGTAAACTCAAAAAAGCTTTGCAGCTGGTTGCTTTATTTTTTTAAGTTAACTCAACTTTGTATTTTTTACAAGTTGATTTAACTTTTTCCAAATATCTCACCCAGATACCTGTATAGCCCTCACATTAAGAATTCAAATGCAGCAAGTACAAACAATACTGTAAATACAACACAATACAAAATACATTGCCATCATTTCAGAAATTATTTATTGACAATTTATTGACAATTATTCTGCAAAACAGTATTTTCTGTCTGCATGAGGTGCATTAAAGGGAAAGAAAGTTCTAATCCACTCTTCAATATTTATTTTAAAAAAAATGTTTTTTGAAGGACCAGACTCTTGCTGAGCACAGTGGGTCAAGAACATTACAGACTTTTGAAAAAATTCTTAAGGATATAAATGAAGCCAAAGAGGGGAGTAACAATTGCACTAAAGGTATTGCACAGTATCTGGCCCAATCTGCTCTTAGTACTACAGAGAGGCACCTTATATTTGGGTTTGAGTGGATGGTGGCATCATCTTCAACGATGGTTAAGATCCTCAGCTTCCCCCATGTGAATGTCTTCTGGCTCTGTGTCCTGCAATAGAAATAAGCATAAAATGAAGGTCAAAACTAATTTTTTATTGAATTCCATTGGACCACAGTGTTCCTAAACATGTGCTCATGTAACTTTATTTGGAAAGTAAAGGTGGCCCTTATTTTAAAAGTTTAGTTCACCCAAAAATTAAAATTAGCCCATGATTTACTCACCCTCAAGCCATCCTATGTGTAGATGACATTCTTCTTTCAGACGAATGCAAAAAGTTATATTAAAAAGTGCATAAAAGTGCATCTATCCATCATATAACTGCTCCACACGCAAGCGTGTGTCGACTTCCATTCCGCTGACGGCTGGAAGCTAGTTATTTTAGTCTATAAAGTTTTAAATATGGATATTTCTAACACAAACATGCCACTTCGCTTCAGGAGGCCTTTATTAACCCCCTGGAGCCGTGTGGAAAAGTTTTATGATGGATAGATGCACTTTTATGGACTTAAAAACAGAAATCACCATTCACTGCCATTATAAACCTTTGCATTTTTGTATTTATCTAACTTATATTCGTCTGAAAGAAGAATGTCATACACACCTAGGATGACTTGAGGGTGAATAAATCATGGGCTAATTTACATTTTTAGGTGAACTATCCCTTTACTGAACTAAAACTGATCAACAGAATATATTTCCCAAACCCATGCATTGCCACGACTGCACATGTGCTGTCAGAAGTCATTTCAGCATTGATCTGATTACAATGCTGATACAACGTTTCAACAACTTGTTGAATTTGTGCTATCAGATGAAGTCAAACTGATCACTGATCATTCAATTAAGCACTTTTTTACCATGATTTTGTACCCTGCTTTCTTTACTTTCCTCTGCCTCTTGGCTGACAAAGAGCAGATGATAAGTTTTGTATACCTAACAGGACCTGATAAACAGGTGAACAAGTGAAGAAGTATCTCAGGCATGAGTGTATATGCTGATGACACACATCTTCTTACCAGGCAAGTCTTCAGGATGTTTCCATTTTTGTGGCCTTTCTTTGAGCAAGCACATTGGAGTGTATGTGACTGAAAGACAGAAAAACAAACATGGAACAAGTTATATGCATGTTATATCCAAAGAGAAGCATGGGTCTTGAGCTTGACAGAGAGATGATCACATGCTAAATAATTACCTGATGTTCAAGTTGGTCTAGTAGGATCTTCATCTCATCTCCATACTCTGTACACGAAAGATTAGCAATGACATGCAGCCGTCAACATTTTTAACATCATGCACGTGCTTCTATTTCTTTTCTCATTCAAGCATGTTTCCTCACTCTTAACTAAAGTGTCAATAACGTTGAAGCTGTACATTTTGGAGCTCGGTTAATAAAAACAAAACTGTCTTGCGGAAGAACATTATAGTCGGAGTTACTTCTCTCAGTTTATGTCTATGACACGTCATGCCGAAGACTGTGCTACTCCGCACTGACCTAAAATAGTCCCAAAATAAACAGTTTTTATAGGCGTAGCGTAGTGATTCAGGATAAAACAAAAACACGGTTTGGAAAATGGATTCATGATGTACTTGCTCATTATATCTATTTCGTAAATTTTGAACACAAAAAGTTACAAAGTACAGCTTTACCGTTACTGTACTACGTGGACAATCTCTAGCGATATATTTTATACAACGCTAGTCTCCACAAAAATATCATCGGCCCAGCCATAATCTAGACGTATATTTGGATCATTTTGATACATACCTTCTAATGTTAATAGATTGCTAACAAGACTGATCACCACATGCTTTAGTATGAGTTTTTCGTCTTTTAACATTTAACAAACAAGGTGTGCTCTATATGTTGCTTAATTTAATTCATAAATCTTAAAGAAAACTTACCTCAACCAGATGAAATCCAGTCCCTTCCAAAGCGTGGTTGAAGGAGGAAACCCCGTGCAAGTTACAGCGCCGACAGACTTGCATGTGCGATTACGGGAAGTCATCAAGAAATCAAAACATTACGTTTTCTCAACTTACTTGTTTGTGTTCAGTGGACAAAAAAATTGTATACATGCAGTGAAATTGTTTTTATAAGTAAACTCAACATTGTGGTCAAAAATTTGTCCACTCGACTTAAAATTTTAAACTGAGTCTTGGATTTGATTTGGAGGGGTGTCACGATACTTTTGGCAATATAGTGTATATATGTTATTTAAAGATATTTTATGTTAAGTATCTTTAACTATTTGTGTAAAAAATCTAAAAGTAATTGTTTGGTACAATTAATTGTGTTCATGCTTCTATTGAGGTAGGTTAAGGGGGGAAGGGGAGTGTAAACTGTAATTATAGATGTAATTACATGAAGGTATTTGTTAATGTAAAAACACATATGTACGTACACAATAAGTACACTGTACCAAATTATTAAGTTAAATGTTAGTACACAGTAGTTAAAGACACTTAAAATAAGGTGGGTTTGTTTTCATTGTCATTGTAAAAGCGCTATATAAATAAAGTTGATTGATTGATTGATTGAATTCATGCATGGTAGCCAAAACATGAAAAAAAAAAAAATCTACTTTCCAAAGACATTAGATTTAATTTTTGTGAAATACCCCAACCACTGCATCTAGTGAGAGAGAAGAGACTCCAAACCAAGTAATCTTCACAGCAGAAATAATCTTTTAAGGTTAGCTTAGGTTACAGTCACTTAGTCAGAGCTAGTGTTTGGTTTCATGTTGTGAGAATGAGGTGGTTCATTGGAAGTGGAATCTCATTTTATCTTTCCACACATTCCCTTCTGCTACAGCTGAGATATACCAAGGAAGGAAGTCAAAAGCGACTATCCCAAAAATCCATGAAATTAGTTTTGTTTTTTTGTTTTTAAACCGAACTCAGACGTGACTTTTACATTTTATTCCATCCATGTTTATCTGTAAGTAGATGGATCAGATGTTTAATGGCAGCAATTTTGGACGTTCTAGCAAAGCAATAGGGTGTTATTTTGCAGTAAGCTGAGCAGAGAATGAACTGGTGCCTGTGCTCAGCAGCTATTCAGATGACCCTCTCATTCAAATGTGAGGCTATTTTCAGATCAGTCCTGAAATCAAAAGCACCAGCCTGTACTCCGCATACCGTTTGTCCGTCAGGGTGGGTTAGAAAAATAGTGAAAAAATTGAGGAAAAGACAGCAAATGCATGCACAAAAAAGGACTGAAGAGAGCTCCAACTAGGTTTGCATAGTCCACATGTTTTAGGGTCTGTGTAATACTGAACTTTGATGCCAAGTGTTTTGTTGAGGGGAAATGATAGAGAGAGCGTTTAGATTGTAACCGCAATAACAGTGCTGGTCATTAGAACAACAGCCCTGTTTGTTTTCTTTGTCCAGCTCATCAGTCATTTGTTATTTTGGTATTCCTTTCTGAAAATGTCTCTATTTACTACAAAGAGAACAGCTACAGTATTGATGGTTTATCTGTGTGTTGGAGTAAATATAATACTTGTTTCAAACACATCGTTATTTTATCACTTTTGTACAGATACTCTCCCTTAAAGTTAGTGGTTTAAACAATGTTTTCCTCTACTGGGGTATCTAAACTAATGAAGTGCTATAGAAACAATTTTCACTCAGAAATGGCTTGTAAATTTCACAAGAAATTACAAAGAAATGCAACACATTCAATATGAAATTAGAAAGTAGAAAAACGGAAAAAGTACTTTCTTCTAAAACATACTCTTTATTTCTAACTTCGAATTGTGCATTAGGCACCGTATTTTCCTGAAAGTGAGATTTAATTATTATATGCATAAATAATGTAAAATACCAGTGTATAACATAACTTAGTAGTGTTCATATAGACAATATTTATTTAAACGCCAATCCTAAACAAATTTGCCAAACGAATATGAATGTGCACAGAGATGTAATTGTACTGTGCAGTGGAGACATCACTGCTGGCAGCGCAAGCTGTTTGAGAACCTGTGTAAACAGGGTTCCCACTCATCCTGGAAAACCTGGAAAATTTATGATACATTTTTCAGTCCTGGAAAACACGTGGAAAATTAGAGAAAATGGAAAATGTCCTAGAAAATCTTGCTGTTGTCCTGGAATGTTTTTTAAAAGTTATTTGGTTTTTCTTTTGCCGAGTACAAAGAGTTTATCACTGGTCCAAACAATTACCTGCAGAAAGTACGATGTTCAGGAATGAGTTTTGACAGGTGAGAGTAGTGTTTAGAATGATGATGTCTTGTTTTGCCACTTGCAGCAGTTAGCTAATACTATTAACTGCTCAAATCTATGCAGTGTATGTTAACTGGTAAGCAGTTAGCTAATCACATTATTTTGATGTAAACTTATAAGTAATCAAGATATAAACTCGCAATTGTGTTATAAAGTCAGAATTGCTTGACATAAACTCGCAATTGCGTTATAAAGTCAGAATTGTGTAATAAACTCACAATTGTGTGTTATAAAGTCAGAATTGTGAGAATTGTGACCTAAAGGATTATTAGGAACACCTGTTCAATTTCTCATTAATGCAATTATCTAATCAACCAATCACATGGCAGTTGCTTCAATGCATTTAGGGGTTGGGTCCTGGTCATCTCCTGAACTCCAAACTGAATGTCAGAATGGGAAAGAAAGATGATTTAAGCAATTTTGAGCATGGCATGGTTGTTGGTGCCAGACGGGCCGGGTCTGAGTATTTTACAATCTGCTCATTTACTGGGATTTTCACGCACAACCATTTCTAGGGTTTACAAAGAACGGTGTGAAAAGGGAAAAACATCCAGTATGTGGCAGTCCTGTGGGCGAAAATGCCTTGTTAATGCTAGAAGTCAGAGGAGAATGGTCCGACTGATTCAAGCTGATAGAAGAGCAACTTTGACTGAAATAACCACTCGTTACAACTAAGGTATGCAGCAAAGCATTTGTGAAGCCACAACATGCACAACCTTGAGGAGGATGGGCTACCACAGCAGAAGACCCCACCGGTTACCACTCATCTCCACTACAAATAGGAAAGAGAGGCTACAATTTGCACAAGCTCACCAAAATTGGACAGTTGAAGACTGGAAAAATGTTGCCTGGTTTGATGAGTCTCGATTTCTGATGAGACATTCAGATGGTAGAGTCAGAATTTGGCGTAAACAGAATGAGAACATGGATCCATCATGCCTTGTTACCACTGTGCAGTCTGCTGGTGGTGGTGTAATGGTGTGGGGGATGTTTTCTTGGCACACTTTAGGCCCCTTAGTGCCAATTGGGCATCGTTTAGATGCCACGGCCTACCTGAGCATTGTTTCTGACCATGTCCATCCCTTTATGACCACCATGTACCCATCCTCTGATGGCTACTTCCAGTAGGATAAAGCACCATGTCACAAAGCTTGAATCATTTCAAATTGGTTTCTTAAACATGACAATGGGTTCACTGTACTAAAATGGCCCCCACATTCATCAGATCTCAACCCAATAGACTAGAGCATCTTTGGAATGTGGTGGAACTGGAGCTTCATGCCCTGGATGTGCATCCCACAAATCTCCATCAACTACAAGATAATAATAATAATAATAACTAGAATGTACATTTCCAGAAGAAAATGTGAGTGGTGCTTGCAGTGGCAAAACTCGGGGCCCGGTCGTGCAAGTGACTGCAAAAAGCCCACCCCCATGTCTGTACGATGTTGTGGAGCTGAGATATGGCTTATTCATGTGTTTGTACGGTTGCTAGGGTGGTCTATATGGTTGCTATGGTGTGGCTATAGGGTTTATGGGGTGATATGTAAAGACTATTTGCCAGTCTGAGTCAAAAGAGCCCAACTCTGTATGTGTACAACGCTCTGGTGCTGAGATATGGCTTGTTAATGTTGTTTATATGGTTGCTAGGAGGCTGTAACTGGTTGCTAGGGAGTGGCTATGAAGTTGTGAAGTCAGTACTTATTGTCTGCTTGATAGGCCGAGTCGAAAGAGCCCAGCCTCGAGTCTCTACGACCTTCTGATCCGAATATATGATCTCACACATTATTGCCAATGTTAAGTCTATGGGACTTTTTTCAAACGAATTTTTTCCCGCCAAAACGAAAACCGTTTGTCCGATCGCTTAGAAAAGACATAGCACACCTCTCCTCAATAAGTCGGTCGATTCGACACCTCATTGGTCTGTCTGTGACAAACGGTGCCGGAGGAGTAGCGTGCCGAAGTTTTGAAAAAGTAGAATAGTAATCACAACACTAGAATGTACATTTCCAGAAGAAAATGTGAGTGGTGCTTGCAGTGGCAAAACTCGGGGCCCGGTCGTGCAAGTGACTGCAAAAAATCCAAGCAACATGACTGTACGATGTTGTGGAGCTGAGATATGGCTTATTCGTGTGTTTGTACGGTTGCTAGGGTGGTCTAAATGGTTGCTATGGTGTGGCTATAGGGTTTATGGGGTGATATGTAAAGACTATTTGCCAGTCTGAGTCAAAAGAGCCCAACTCTGTATGTGTACAACGCTCTGGTGCTGAGATATGGCTTGTTAATGTTGTTTATATGGTTGCTAGGAGGCTGTAACTGGTTGCTAGGGAGTGGCTATGAAGTTGTGAAGTCAGTACTTATTGTCTGCTTGATAGGCCGAGTCGAAAGAGCCCAGCCTCGAGTCTCTACGACCTTCTGATCCGAATATATGATCTCACACATTATTGCCAATGTTAAGTCTATGGGACTTTTTTCAAACGATTTTTTCCCGCCAAAACGAAAACCGTTTGTCCGATCGCTTAGAAAAGACATAGCACACCTCTCCTCAATAAGTCGGTCGATTCGACACCTCATTCATGTGTCTGTGACAAACGGTGCCGGAGGAGTAGCGCGCCAAAGTTTTAAAAAAGTAGAATAGTAATCACAACACTAGAATGTACATTTCCAGAAGAAAATGTGAGTGGTGCTTGCAGTGGCAAAACTCGGGGCCCGGTCGTGCAAGTGACTGCAAAAAGCCCACCCCCATGTCTGTACGATGTTGTGGAGCTGAGATATGGCTTACTCATGTGTTTGTACGGTTGCTAGGGTGGTCTAAATGGTTGCTATGGTGTGGCTATACAGTATATGGGGTGATATGTAAAGACTATTTGCCAGTCTGAGTCAAAAGAGCCCAACTCTGTATGTGTACAACGCCTGGTGCTGAGATATGGCTTGTTAATGTTGATATACGGTTGCTAGGGGTCTGTAACTGGTTGCTATGGTGTGTCTAGGAAGTTGTGATGTCACTACTTATTGTCTGCTTGATAGGTCGAGTCGAAAGAGCCCAGCCTCGAGTCTCTACGACCTTCTGATCCGAATATATGATCTCACACATTATTGCCAATGTTAAGTCAATGGGACTTTATTCAAACGATTTTTTCCCGCCAAAACGAAACCGCTTTGTCCGATCGCTTAGAAAAGACATAGCACACCTCTCCTCAATAAGTCGGTCGATTCGACACCTCATTCATGTGTCTGTGACAAACGGTGCCGGAGGAGTAGCGTGCAAGTTTTAAAAAGTAGAATAGTAATCACAACACTAGAATGTACATTTCCAGAAGAAAATGTGAGTGGTGCTTGCAGTGGCAAAACTCGGGCCCGGTCGTGCAAGTGACTGCAAAAGCCCACCCCATGTCTGTAATGATGTTGTGGAGCTGAGATATGGCTTATTCATGTGTTTGTACGGTTGCTAGGGTGGTCTAAATGGTTGCTAGGGTGTTCTGGATGGTTGCTAGGCGGTTGCTAGGATGTTCTGAGTGGTTGCTAGGGCGTTGCTATGCGGTTGCTAGGTGGTTGCTAGGTTGTTCTGGGTGGTTGCTAGGGCGTTGCTATGTGGTTGCTAGGTGGTTGCTAGGGTGTTCTGGGTGGTTGCTAGGGCGTTGCTCATGCGGTTGCCAGGTGGTTGCTAAGGTGTTCTGGGTGGCTGCCAGGGCGTTGCCAGGTGGTTGCTAGGGTGTTCTGGGTGGTTGCCAGGGCGTTGCTATGTGGCTGCCAGGTGGTGCTAGGTGTTCTGGGTGGTTGCCAGGTGGTTGCCAGGTGGTTGCTAAGGTGTTCTGGGTGGTTGCCAGGGCCGCCATGTGGTTGCCAGGTGGTTGCTAGGGTGTTCTGGGTGGTTGCCAGGGCGTTGCCAGGTGGCTGCTAGGTGGTTGCTAAGGTGTTCTGGGTGGTTGCCAGGGCGTTGCCATGTGGTTGCTAGGGCGTTGCTATGTGGTTGCTAGGTGTTCTGGGTGGCTGCTAGGGCGTTGCCATGTGGTTGCCAGGTGGTTGCTAGGGTGTTCTGGGTGGTTGCCAGGCGTTGCCAGGTGGTTGCCAGGGTGTTCTGGGTGGCTGCCAGGGCGTTGCCAGGTGGCTGCAAAGTGGCTGCTAGGGTGTTCTGGGTGGTTGCTAGGGCGCTGTCATGCGGTTGCCAGGTGGTTGCTAAGGTGTTCTGGGTGGTTGCTAGGGCGTTTCTATGTGGTTGCCAGGCGGTTGCCAGGGTGTTCTGGGTGGTTGCTAGGCGTTGCCAGGTGGTTGCCAGGTGGTTGCTAAGGTGTTCTGGGTGGTTGCTAGGGCGTTGCTATGTGGTTGCTAGGTGGTTGCTAGGGTGTTCTGGGTGGTTGCTAGGGCGTTGCTAGGTGGTTGCTAGGTGGTTGCTAAGGTGTTCTGGGTGGTTGCTAGGGCGTTGCTAGGTGGTTGCTAGGTGGTTGCTAAGGTGTTCTGGGTGGTTGCTAGGGCGTTGCTATGCAGTTGCTAGGTGGTTGCTAAGGTGTTCTGGGTGGTTGCTAGGCAGTTGCCAAGGTATTCTGGTAGGTTGCTATAGTGTTGCTAGTTGTCACATATGGTTACTATGTAGTGTTTATAGAGTTCTTAGTACGTTCTTAGCCTGATATAACGCTTAGCTAATCACTATTAGCATGTAGCTATTCACTGCTAGCATGTGTAGCAAAGTGCCGTTTGCTAGCATGAGTCAAAAGACCCAACCCCCATGTCTCTATGATGTTCTGACGCAGAGATATAGGGGATGATAAACGGTTGCTAGGGTACTCTGTTTGGTTGCTATGGAGTGGCTTGGGAACATCCCATAATGATATCATAAAAGCTTCTTGTCAGTATGACTGATATAAACCAACCCCCGTTCCTCTATGATGTTCTGATGCAGAGATGCGGTTCTTGCTAAACTGTTGCTAGGGTACTCTGTTTGGTTGCTATGGAGTGGCTTGGCAGCTGCCAATGACGATACAGCAAAGGCTCCTTGTCAGTATGAATGATATAAACCAACCCCCGTGCCTCTATGACATTCAGATGTGAAGATATACACTGTTGATTTGGGTTGCTAAGGTGCTTAATAACGGTTGCTAGGGCGTAGCTAGGAAGTGTTGGAGGTGATTTGTGATTGGCTGTTGATGCCCCGAGTCAAACAAACCCACCCTCATGTTTCTATGACACTTCTATCCAAAGATATCCCTTTGATCTCTTTCAATGGAAGTCTATGGGATCAGTTGCTAGGGAGCTCTAAATGGTTGCTAGGGCGTGGCTTGACAGCATCACGATGATCCTGAGATAGTGATTGGTTGTCTGAGTAAGTTGAGCCCACCCCCTTGTCTCTGTGACTCTGTGAAGCAGAGCTATGGTCAATACAAAATCCCTATGCAATTTACCATTGGAGGACAAAACGCATGCGCTTGATGGGACGCCCTCCCCATGTTAAGTCTATGGGAAAATTCGCCCTCCTGCGCCCCAGGGGTACAACTTACACCCCTTTGAGATGTGTGTTTTGAGAGATCCTGTCAGCCTCTCCAAATGTGGTAAGTCACGAAGTTTCTCCGAAATCCTCGCCGAGCTACGAGTGGTCAAACTTTGCCGTAATGTTAAGTCTATGCGATTGGTGGATTTTCGCCTTCGCGAAAAATCGCAACCCGATCCCTTAGAAAAGATATAGCACACCATTCCCGAATAATCCGCACGATTTGACGCCTCATTCATGGGTGTGTGACAAACGGTGTGGGAGGAGAAGCGCTACTAACTTTTGTGTGGAAGAATAATAATAATAAGTATAATAATAAGTATGCACAATAACAATAGTGATGCCTTGCTTACCAGCAAGCACCACTAACTAGAATGTACATTTCCAGAAGAAAATGTGAGTGGTGCTTGCAGAGGTGGTTGCTAGGGTGTTCTGGGTGGTTGCTAGGGCGTTGCCAGGTGGTTGCTAAGGTATTCTGGGTGGTTGCTAGGGCGGTTGCTAGGGTGTTCTGGGTGGTTGCTAGGCGTTGCTATGTGGTTGCCAGGCGGTTGCTAGGTGTTCTGGGTGGTTGCTAGGGCGCCAGGTGGTTGCTAGGTGGTTGCCAGGTGGTTGCTAGGTGTTCTGGGTGGTTGCCAGGCTTGCCAGGTGGTTGCTAGGTGGTTGCCAAGGTGTTCTGGGTTGCCAGGCGCCAGGTGGTTGCCAGGTGGTTGCTAGGTGTTCTGGGTGGCTGCCAGGCGTTGCCAGGCGCCAGGTGGTTGCTGGGTGTTCCGGTGGTTGCTAGGCGTTGCCATGTGGTTGCCAGGTGGTTGCCAGGGTGTTCTGGGTGGCTGCCAGGGCGTTGCCAGGTGGTTGCCAGGTGGTTGCTAGGTGTTCTGGGTGGTTGCTAGGGCGTTGCTAGGGCGTTGCCAGGTGGCTGCTAAGGTGTTCTGGGTGGCTGCTAGGCGTTGCTATGTGGTTGCTAGGTGGTTGCTAGGTGTTCTGGGTGGTTGCTAAGGCGTTGCTAGGTGGTTGCCAGGCAGTTGCCAAGGTATTCTGGTAGGTTGCTATAGTGTTGCTAGTTGTCACATATGGTTACTATGTTGTGTTTATAGAGTTCTTGAATGCGTTCTTAGCCTGATTTGTGGCTTAGCTAATCACTATTAGCATGTAGCTATTCACTGCTAGCATGTGTAGCAAAGTGCCGTTTGCTAGCATGAGTCAAAAGACCCAACCCCATGTCTCTATGATGATCTGGCCTTGAGATATAGGGGTTGATAAGCGGTTGCTAGGGTACTCTGTTTGGTTGCTATGGAGTGGCTTGGGAACATCCCATAATGATATTCCAAAAGCTCCTTGTCAGTATGAATGATATAAACCAACCCCATGTCTCTATGATTTTCTGATGCAGAGATACAGGTCTTGTTAAACTGTTGCTAGGGTACTCCGTTTGGTTGCTATGGAGTGGGCTTGGCAGCATCAATGACGATACAGCAAAAGCTCCTTGTCAGTATGAATGATATAAACCAACCCCGTTCCTCTATGACATTCAGATGTGAAGATATACACTGTTGATTTGGGTTGCTAAGGTGCTTAATAACGGTTGCTAGGGCGTGGCTAGGACGTGTTGGAAGGTGATTTGTGATTGGCGTTGATGCCCGAGTCAAACAAACCCACCCTCATGTTTCTATGGCGCTTATATCCAAAGATATCCATTTGATCTCTTTCAATGGAAGTCTATGGGATCAGTTGCTAGGGAGCTCTAAATGGTTGCTAGGGCGTGGCTTGACAGCATCACGATGATCCTGAGATAGTGATTGGTTGTCTGAGTAAGTTGAGCCCACCCCTTGTCTCTGTGACTCTGTGAAGCAGAGCTATGGTCAATACAAAATCCCTATGCAATTTACCATTGGAGGACAAAACGCATGCGTTTGATGGGCGTCCCTCCCCATGTTAAGTCAATGGAAAATTCGGGCCCCTCCTGCACCCCAGGGTACAACTCACACCCCTTTGAGATGTGTGTTTTGAGAGATCCTGTCAGCCTCTCCAAATGTGGTAATTCACGAGTTTCTCCGAAATCCTCGCTCGGAGCTACGAGTGGTCAAACTTTGCCGTAATGTTAAGTCTATGCGATTTTTCGGGTGGATTTTCGCCCTTGGTAAAATCGCAACCAATCCCTTAGAAAGATATAGCACACCATTCCCGAATAATCCGCGATTTGGCGCCTCATTCATGGGTGTGTGACAAACGGTGTGGGAGGAGAAGCGCGCCGAACTTTTGTGTGGAAGAATAATAATAAGTATAATAATAACTAGAATGTACATTTCCAGAAGAAAATGTGAGTGGTGCTTGCAGTGGCAAAACTCGGGGCCCGGTGGCTACTGTGATGCAAAAAATCCAAGCAACATGACTGTACGATGTTGTGGAGCTGAGATATGGCTTATTCATGTGTTTGTACGGTTGCTAGGGTGGTCTAAATGGTTGCTATGGTGTGGCTATAGGGTTTATGGGGTAATATGTAAAGACTATTTGCCAGTCTGAGTCAAAAGAGCCCAACTCTGTATGTGTACAACGCTCTGGTGCTGAGATATGGCTTGTTAATGTTGATATACGGTTGCTAGGGGTCTGTAACTGGTTGCTATGGTGTGTCTAGGAAGTTGTGAGGTCACTACTTATTGTCTGCTTGATAGGTCGAGTCGAAAGAGCCCAGCCTCAAGTCTCTACGACCTTCTGATCCGAATATATGATCTCACACATTATTGCCAATGTTAAGTCTATGGGACTTTTTCAAAGCGATTTTCCGCCAAAACGAAAACCGTTTGTCCGATCGCTTAGAAAAGACATAGCACACCTCTCCTCAATAAGTCGGTCGATTCGACACCTCATTCATGTGTCTGTGACAAACGGTGCCGGAGGAGTAAGCGTGCGAAGTTTTAAAAAGTAGAATAGTAATCACAACACTAGAATGTACATTTCCAGAAGAAAATGTGAGTGGTGCTTGCAGTGGCAAAACTCGGGGCCCGGTCGTGCAAGTGACTGCAAAAAATCCAAGCAACATGACTGTACGATGTTGTGGAGCTGAGATATGGCTTATTCATGTGTTTGTACGGTTGCTAGGGTGGTCTAAATGGTTACTAGGGTGTGGCTATACAGTTTATGGGGTGATATGTAAAGACTATTTGCCAGTCTGAGTCAAAAGAGCCCAACTCTGTATGTGTACAACGCTCTGGTGCTGAGATATGGCTTGTTAATGTTGATATACGGTTGCTAGGGGTCTGTAACTGGTTGCTATGGTGTGTCTAGGAAGTTGTGATGTCACTACTTATTGTCTGCTTGATAGGTCGAGTCGAAAGAGCCCAGCCTCGAGTCTCTACGACCTTCTGATCCGAATATATGAACTCACACATTATTGCCAATGTTAAGTCTATGGGACTTTATTCAAATGATTTTTCCGCCAAAGCGAAAACCGTTTGTCCGATCGCTTAGAAGAAGAGACATAGCACCTCTCCTCAATAAGTCGGTCGATTCGACACCTCATTCATGTGTCTGTGACAAGCGGTGCGGAGGAGTAGCGTGCGAAGTTTTAAAAAGTAGAATAGTAATCACAACACTAGAATGTACATTTCCAGAAGAAAATGTGAGTGGTGCTTGCAGTGGCAAAACTCGGGGCCCGGTGGCTACTGTGATGCAAAAAATCCAAGCAACATGTCTGTCTGATGTTGTGGAGCTGAGATATGGCTTATTCATGTGTTTATGCACGGTTGCTAGGGTGGTCTAAATGGTTGCTATGGTGTGGCTATAGGGTTTATGGGGTAATATGTAAAGACTATTTGCCAGTCTGAGTCAAAAGAGCCCAACTCTGTATGTGTACAACGCTCTGGTGCTGAGATATGGCTTGTTAATGTTGATATACACGGTTGCTAGGGGTCTGTAACTGGTTGCTATGGCATGTGTCTAGGAAGTTGTGATGTCACTACTTATTGTCTGCTTGATAGGTCGAGTCGAAAGAGCCCAGCCTCAAGTCTCTACGACCTTCTGATCCGAATATATGATCTCACACATTATTGCCAATGTTAAGTCTATGGGACTTTTTTCAAACGATTTTTCCCGCCAAAACGAAAACCGTTTGTCCGATCGCTTAGAAAAGACATAGCACACCTCTCCTCAATAAGTCGGTCGATTCGACACCTCATTCATGTGTCTGTGACAAAGCGGTGCGGAGGAGTAGCGTGCGAAGTTTTAAAAAGTAGAATAGTAATCACAACACTAGAATGTACATTTCCAGAAGAAAATGTGAGTGGTGCTTGCAGTGGCAAAACTCGGGGCCCGGTCGTGCAAGTGACTGCAAAAAGCCCACCCCCATGTCTGTACGATGTTGTGGAGCTGAGATATGGCTTATTCATGTGTTTGTAATGGTTGCTAGGGTGGTCTAAATGGTTGCTAGGATGTTCTGGATGGTTGCTAGGCGGTTGCTAGGGTGTTCTGGGTGGTTGCTAGGGCGTTGCTATGTGGTTGCTAGGTGGTTGCTAGGGTGTTCTGGGTGGTTGCTAGGGCGTTGCTAGGTGGTTGCTAGGTGGTTGCTAAGGTGTTCTGGGTGGTTGCTAGGGGCGTTGCTGGGTGGTTGCTAGGTGGTTGCTAGGGTGTTCTGGGTGGTTGCTGGGTGTTGCTGGGTGGTTGCTAGGTGGTTGCTAAGGTGTTCTGGGTGGTTGCTAGGCGTTGCTAGGTGGTTGCTAAGGTATTCTGGGTGGTTTCTAGGCGTTGCTAGGTGGTTGCTAGGTGGTTGCTAAGGTGTTCTGGGTGGTTGCTAGGGGCGTTGCTGCTGGTGGTTGCTAGGGTGTTCTGGGTGGTTGCTAGGGGCGTTGCTGTCACGGTTGCTAGGTGGTTGCTAAGGTGTTCTGGGTGGTTGCTAGGGCGTTGCTAGGTGGTTGCTAGGGTGTTCTGGGTGGTTGCTAGGGCGTTGCTATGTGGTTGCTAGGTGGTTGCTAGGGTGTTCTGGGTGGTTGGCTAGGGGGCGTTGCTAGGTGGTTGCTAAGGTGTTCTGGGTGGTTGCTAGGGGCGTTGCTGGGTGGTTGCTGGGTGGTTGCTAAGGTGTTCTGGGTGGTTGCTGGGGCGTTGCTATGCAGTTGCTGCTAGGTGGTTGCTAAGGTGTTCTGAGTGGTTGCTAGGCAGTTGCCAAGGTATTCTGGTAGGTTGCTATGGTGTTGCTAATTGTCACATATGGTTACTATGTAGTGTTTATAGAGTTCTTAGTACGTTCTTAGCCTGATGTAACGCTTAGCTAATCGCTATTAGCATGTAGCTATTCACTGCTAGCATGTGTAGCAAAGTGCCGTTTGCTAGCATGAGTCAAAAGACCCAACCCCCATGTCTCTATGATGATCTGATGCAGAGATACGGTTCTTGCTAAACTCTGTTGCTAGTGGCTTGGGAACATCCCATAATGATATTCCAAAAGCTCCTTGTCAGTATGAATGATATAAACCAACCCCCGTTCCTCTATGATTTTCTAATCCAGAGATATAGGTCTTGTTAAACTGTTGCTAGGGTACTACGTTTGGTTGCTATGGAGTGGCTTGGCAGCATCCAATGACGATACAGCAAAAGCTCCTTGTCAGTATGAATGATATAAACCAACCCCCGTTCCTCTATGACATTCAGATGTGAAGATATACACTGTTGATTTGGGTTGCTAAGGTGCTTAATAACGGTTGCTAGGGCGTGGCTAGGACGTGTTGTGATTGGCCGTTGATGCCCGAGTCAAACAAACCCACCCCCATGTTTCTATGGCGCTTATATCCAAAGATATCCCTTTGATCTCTTTCAATGGAAGTCTATGGGATCAGTTGCTAGGGAGCTCTAAACGGTTGCTAGGGCGTGGCTTGACAGCATCACGATGATCCTGAGATAGTGATTGGTTGTCTGAGTAAGTTGAGCCCACCCCCTTGTCTCTGTGACTCTGTGAAGCAGAGCTATGGTCAATACAAAATCCCTATGCAATTTACCATTGGAGGACAAAAGCATGCGTTTGATGGGGCGTCCCTCCCCATGTTAAGTCTATGGGAAAATTCGGGCCCCTCCTGCGCCCCAGGGTACAACTTACACCCCTTTGAGATGTGTTTTGAGAGATCCTGTCAGCCTCTCCAAATGTGGTAATTCACGAGTTTCTCCGAAATCCTCGCTCGGAGCTCACAGTGGTCAAACTTTGCCGTAATGTTAAGTCTATGCGATTTTTTTGGGTGGATTTTAGCCCTTGGTGAAAATGCAACCCGATCCCTTAGAAAAGATATAGCACACCATTCCCGAATAATCCATCGATTTGGCGCCTCATTCATGGGTGTGTGACAAACGGTGTGGGAGGAGAAGCGCGGCAAAGTTTTGTCCAGAAGAATAATAATAATAACTAGAATGTACATTTCCAGAAGAAAATGTGAGTGGTGCTTGCAGTGGCAAAACTCGGGGCCCGGTCGTGCAAGTGACTGCAAAAAGCCCACCCCCATGTCTGTACGATGTTGTGGAGCTGAGATATGGCTTATTCATGTGTTTGTACGGTTGCTAGGGTGGTCTAAATGGTTGCTATGGTGTGGCTATAGGGTTTATGGGGTGATATGTAAAGACTATTTGTCAGTCTGAGTCAAAAGAGCCCAACTCTGTATGTGTACAACGCTCTGGTGCTGAGATATGGCTTGTTAATGTTGATATAGGTGGTCTGTAACTGGTTGCTATGGTGTGTCTAGGAACTTCTGAGGTCACTACTTATTGTCTGCTTGATAGGCCGAGTCGAAAGAGCCCAGCCTCGAGTCTCTACGACCTTCTGATCCGAATATATGATCTCACACATTATTGCCAATGTTAAGTCAATGGGACTTTTTCAAGCGATTTTTTCCCGCCAAAACGAAAACCGTTTGTCCGATCGCTTAGAAAAGACATAGCACACCTCTCCTCAATAAGCCGGTCGATTCGACACCTCATTCATGTGTCTGTGACAAGCGGTGCGGAGAGTAGCGTGCCAAAGTTTTAAAAAGTAGAATAGTAATCACAACACTAGAATGTACATTTCCAGAAGAAAATGTGAGTGGTGCTTGCAGTGGCAAAACTCGGGGCCCGATCGTGCAAGTGACTGCAAAAGCCCACCCCATGTCTGTACGATGTTGTGGAGCTGAGATATGGCTTATTCATGTGTTTGGTTGCTAGAATTGGTCTAAATGGTTGCTAGGGTGTTCTGAATGGTTGCTAGGCGGTTGCTAGGATATTCTGGTTGGTTGCTGGGGCGTTGCTAGATGGTTGCTAAGGTGTTCTGAGTGGTTGCTAGGGCGTTGCTGTGGTTGCTAGGTGGTTGCTAAGGTGTTCTGGGTGGTTGCTGAGGCGTTGCTATGTGGTTGCTAGGTGGTTGCTAGGGTGTTCTGGGTGGTTGCTAGGGCGTTGCTGTGCGGTTGCTAGGTGGTTGCTAAGGTGTTCTGGGTGGTTGCTAGGGGCGTTGCTGGGTGGTTGCTAGGTGGTTGCTAGGGTGTTCTGGGTGGTTGCTGGGTGGTTGCTAGGGTGTTCTGGGTGGTTGCTAGGGCGTTGCTAGGTGGTTGCTAGGTGGTTGCTAAGGTGTTCTGGGTGGTTGCTAGAGGCGTTGCTATGTGGTTGCTAGGTGGTTGCTAGGGTGTTCTGGGTGGTTGCTAGGGCGTTGCTATGTGGTTGCTAGGTGGTTGCTAGGGTGTTCTGGGTGGTTGCTGGGGCGTTGCTGGGTGGTTGCTAGGTGGTTGCTAAGGTGTTCTGGGTGGTTGCTGGGGCGTTGCTGGGTAGTTTGCTAGGTGGTTGCTAAGGTGTTCTGGGTGGTTGCTAGGGGCGTTGCTATGTGGTTGCTAGGTGGTTCCTAGGGTGTTCTGGGTGGTTGCTAGGGCGTTGCTGGGTGGTTGCTAAGGTGTTCTGGGTGGTTGCTAGGGGCGTTGCTAGGTGGTTGCTAGGTGGTTGCTAAGGTGTTCTGGGTGGTTGCGGCCTGGGTGTTGCTAGGTTCTTAGTCAGTATGAATGATATAAACCAACCCCGTGTCTCTATGATGTTCTAATCCAGAGATATAGGTCTTGTTAAACTGTTGCTAGGGTACTCTGTTTGGTTGCTATGGAGTGGCTTGGCAGCATCCAATGACGATACAGCAAAAGCTCCTTGTCAGTATGAATGATATAAATCAACCCCGTTCCTCTATGACATTCAGATGTGAAGATATACACTGTTGATTTGGGTTGCTAAGGTGCTTAATAACGGTTGCTAGGGCGTGGCTAGGACGTGTTGGAGGTGATTTGTGATTGGCCGTTGATGCCCGAGTCAAACAAACCCACCCTCATGTTTCTATGGCGCTTATATCCAAAGATATCCATTTGATCTCTTTCAATGAAGTCTATGGGATCAGTTGCTAGGGAGCTCTAAATGGTTGCTAGGGCGTGGCTTGACAGCATCACGATGATCCTGAGATAGTGATTGGTTGTCTGAGTAAGTTGAGCCCACCCCTTGTCTCTGTGACACTGTGAAGCAGAGCTATGGTCAATACAAAATCCTATGCAATTTACCATTGGAGGACAAAAGCATGCGTTTGATGGGGCGTCCCTCCCCATGTTAAGTCTATGGGAAAATTCGGGCCCCTCCTGCGCCCCAGGGTACAACTCACACCCCTTTGAGATGTGTGTTTTGAGAGATCCTGTCAGCCTCTCCAAATGTGGTAATTCACGAGTTTCTCCGAAATCCTCGCTCGGACTCTGAGTGGTCAAACTTTGCCGTAATGTTAAGTCTATGCGATTTTTGGGTGGATTTTAGCCCTTGGTGAAAATCGCAACCCGATCCCTTAGAAAAGATATAGCACACCATTCCCGAATAATCCGCGCGATTTGGCGCCTCATTCATGGGTGTGTGACAAGCGGTGTGGGAGGAGAAGCGCGAACTTTTGTGTGGAAGAATAATAATAATAATAAATAATAATAATAATAAGTATGGTGGATAACAATAGTGATGCCTTGCTTACCAGCAAGCACCACTAACTAGAATGTACATTTCCAGAAGAAAATGTGAGTGGTGCTTGCAGTGGCAAAACTCGGGGCCCGGTCGTGCAAGTGACTGCAAAAGCCCACCCCCATGTCTGTACGATGTTGTGGAGCTGAGATATGGCTTATTCATGTGTTTGTACGGTTGCTAGGGTGGTCTAAATGGTTGCTAGGATGTTCTGGATGGTTGCTAGGCGGTTGCTAGGGTGTTCTGGGTGGTTGCTAGGGCGTTGCTATGTGGTTGCTAGGTGGTTGCTAGGGTGTTCTGGGTGGTTGCTAGGGCGTTGCTAGGTGGTTGCTAGGTGGTTGCTAAGGTGTTCTGGGTGGTTGCTAGAGGCGTTGCTGGGTGGTTGCTAGGTGGTTGCTAGGGTGTTCTGGGTGGTTGCTAGGGCGTTGCTAGGTGGTTGCTAGGTGGTTGCTAAGGTGTTCTGGGTGGTTGCTAGGGCGTTGCTAGGTGGTTGCTAGGTGTTCTGGGTGGTTTCTAGGCGTTGCTGGGTGGTTGCTAGGTGGTTGCTAAGGTGTTCTGGGTGGTTGCTAGGGCGTTGCGTGGTTGCTAGGGTGTTCTGGGTGGTTGCTAGAGGCGTTGCTGGGTGGTTGCTAGGTGGTTGCTAAGGTGTTCTGGGTGGTTGTAGGGCGTTGCTGGGTGGTTGCTAGGGTGGTTCTGGGTGGTTGCTGGGTGGTTGCTGGGTGGTTGCTGAGTGGTTGCTAAGGTGTTCTGGGTGGTTGCTAGGCGTTGCTGGGTGGTTGCTAGGTGGTTGCTAAGGTGTTGCTAGTTGCTAGTGGTTGCTGGTAGTTGCTAGGTGTTCTGGCAGTTTGCTATGGGGCAGTTGCTAATTGCTGGTAGGTTGCTATGGTGTTGCTAGTTGTCACATGGGTGGTTACTAATGTCTCGTTCGCTAAGCGTAGCTATGTAGCTATTCACTGCTAGGGTGTGTTGTCAGTATGAATGATATAAACCAACCCCGTTCCTCTATGATTTTCTAATCCAGAGATATAGGTCTTGTTAAACTGTTGCTAGGGTACTACGTTTGGTTGCTATGGGTGGCTTGGCAGCATCCAATGACGATACAGCAAAAGCTCCTTGTCAGTATGAATGATATAAACCAACCCCCGTTCCTCTATGACATTCAGATGTGAAGATATACACTGTTGATTTGGGTTGCTAAGGTGCTTAATAACGGTTGCTAGGGCGTGGCTAGGACGTGTTGGAGGTGATTTGTGATTGGCCGTTGATGCCCGAGTCAAACAAACCCACCTCATGTTTCTATGGCGCTTATATCCAAAGATATCCCTTTGATCTCTTTCAATGGAAGTCTATGGGATCAGTTGCTAGGGAGCTCTAAATGGTTGCTAGGGCGTGGCTTGACAGCATCACGATGATCCGGAGATAGTGATTGGTTGTCTGAGTAAGTTGAGCCCACCCCCTTGTCTCTGTGACTCTGTGAAGCAGAGCTATGGTCAATACAAAATCCCTATGCAATTTACCATTGGAGGACAAAACGCATGCGTTTGATGGGACGTCCCTCCCCATGTTAAGTCTATGGGAAAATTCGGGCCCCTCCTGCGCCCCAGGGGTACAACTTACACCCCTTTGAGATGTGTGTTTTGAGAGATCCTGTCAGCCTCTCCAAATGTGGTAATTCACGAGTTTCTCCGAAATCCTCGCTCAAGACTCTGAGTGGTCAAACTTTGCCGTAATGTTAAGTCTATGCGATTTTTGGGTGGATTTTAGCCCTTGGTGAAAATCGCAACCCGATCCCTTAGAAAGATATAGCACACCATTCCCGAATAATCCATGCGATTTGGCGCCTCATTCATGGGTGTGTGACAAGCGGTGTGGGAGGAGAAGCGCGGCAAAGTTTTGTGTGGAAGAATAATAATAATAATAATAATAATAATAATAAGTATGGTGGATAACAATAGTGATGCCTTGCTTACCAGCAAGCACCACTAACTAGAATGTACATTTCCAGAAGAAAATGTGAGTGGTGCTTGCAGTGGCAAAACTCGGGGCCCGGTCGTGCAAGTGACTGCAAAAAGCCCACCCCATGTCTGTCTGATGTTGTGGAGCTGAGATATGGCTTATTCATGTGTTTGTACGGTTGCTAGGGTGGTCTAAATGGTTGCTATGGTGTGGCTATAGGGTTTATGGGGTGATATGTAAAGACTATTTGCCAGTCTGAGTCAAAAGAGCCCAACTCTGTATGTGTACAACGCTCTGGTGCTGAGATATGGCTTGTTAATGTTGATATACGGTTGCTAGGGTGCTGTAACAGGTTGCTATGGCGTGTCTAGGAAGTTGTGATGTCACTACTTATTGTCTGCTTGATAGGTCGAGTCGAAAGAGCCCAGCCTCGAGTCTCTCACGACCTTCTGATCCGAATATATGATCTCACACATTATTGCCAATGTTAAGTCTATGGGACTTTTTCAAAGCGATTTTTCCGCCAAAGCGAAAACCGTTTGTCCGATCGCTTAGAAAGACATAGCACACCTCTCCTCAATAAGTCGGTCGATTCGACACCTCATTCATGTCTGTGACAAGCGGTGCGGAGGAGTAGCGTGCGAAGTTTTAAAAAGTAGAATAGTAATCACAACACTAGAATGTACATTTCCAGAAGAAAATGTGAGTGGTGCTTGCAGTGGCAAAACTTCGGGGCCCAGTCGTGCAAGTGACTGCAAAAAGCCCACCCCATGTCTGTGCGATGTTGTGGAGCTGAGATATGGCTTATTCATGTGTTTGTCGGTTGCTAGGGTGGTCTAAATGGTTGCTATGGTGTGGCTATAGGGTTTATGGGGTGATATGTAAAGACTATTTGCCAGTCTGAGTCAAAAGAGCCCAACTCTGTATGTGTACAACGCTCTGGTGCTGAGATATGGCTTGTTAATGTTGATATCACGGTTGCTAGGGTCTGTAACAGGTTGCTATGGCATGTTTAGTAAGTTGTGATGTCACTACTTATTGTCTGCTTGATAGGCCGAGTCGAAAGAGCCCAGCCTCGAGTCTCTACGACCTTCTGATCCGAATATATGATCTCACATTATTGCCAATGTTAAGTCTATGGGACTTTTTCAAGCGATTTTTCCGCCAAGCGAAAACCGTTTGTCCGATCGCTTAGAAAAGACATAGCACACCTCTCCTCAATAAGTCGGTCGATTCGACACCTCATTCATGTGTCTGTGACAAGCGGTGCGGAGGAGTAAGCGTGCGAAGTTTTAAAAAGTAGAATAGTAATCACAACACTAGAATGTACATTTCCAGAAGAAAATGTGAGTGGTGCTTGCAGTGGCAAAACTCGGGGCCCGGTCGTGCAAGTGACTGCAAAAAGCCCACCCCCATGTCTGTCTGATGTTGTGGAGCTGAGATATGGCTTATTCATGTGTTTGTCACGGTTGCTAGGGTGGTCTAAATGGTTGCTATGGTGTGGCTATAGGTGTTCTATGGTTGCTGGCGTTGTTAAGACGGTTGCTAGTGGCTTGCTAAGTGTTCTGAGTGGTTGCTAGGCTGTGGTTGCTAGGTGGTTGCCTAGGGTGTTCTGGGTGGTTGCTAGGGCGTTGCTATGTGGTTGCTAGGTGGTTCTGGGTGTTCCTGGGTGGGCTGAGGGCTGCCAGGTGGTTGCAGGTGGTTGCAGGTGTTCTGGGTGTCTAGGGCGTTGCTACAGGTGCGCTGCCAGGTGGCCGCCAGTTCTGGGTGGTTGCTAGGCCTTGCACAGGTGGTTGCCAAGGTGTTCTGGGTGGTTGCTAGGCCTGAGTGGTTGCTAGGTGGTTGCAGTTCTGGGTGGTTGCCAAGCGCTGTGTAAGTTCTAGGTGGCTGCTAGGTGTTCTGGGTGGCTGCCAAAGGGCGTTGCCAGTGGTTGCTAGGTGGCCGCTAAGGTGTTCTGGGTGGTTGCTAGGGCGTTGCTGGGTGGTTGCTAGGCGCTAGGTGTTCTGGGTGGCTGCTAGGCGTTGCTAGTTGCTAGGTGTTGCTAGTGCTGTGGTTCAGCAGTCTATGTAGTGTTGCTAGCCATAGTTTTAAAAAAGTAGATGATGGTGATAGTACGTAGCTAATGCATATTAGCATGAAGTAACGCTTGTAGGGCAGCTGCAAGGTGGCTACTGTGATTCATAACAGTGAAACAAAGAAATCTGTCAGTATGAATGATAGATGTTGTGATGCCCTGACTGGTGATCATGTGGTTGACACGGTTGCTAGGGGTTAAACTGTGGTTGAGGTGGAGTGGCTGGTGAGCAGGGAGTGGCTTAAATATGAGCTCCTTGTCAGTATGAATGATATAAACCAACCCCCGTTCCTCAATGATTTTCTAATCCAGAGATATAGGTCTTGTTAAACTGTTGCTAGGGTACTCCGTTTGGTTGCTATGGAGTGGCTTGGCAGCATCAATGATACAGCAAAAGCTCCTTGTCAGTATGAATGATATAAACCAACCCCGTTCCTCTATGACATTCAGATGTGAAGATATACACTGTTGATTTGGGTTGCTAAGGTGCTTAATAACGGTTGCTAGGGCGTGGCTAGGACGTGTTGGAGGTGATTTGTGATTGGCGTTGATGCGAGTCAAACAAACCCACCCTCATGTTTCTATGGCGCTTATATCCAAAGATATCCCTTTGATCTCTTTCAATGGAAGTCTATGGGATCAGTTGCTAGGAGCTCTAAATGGTTGCTAGGGCGTGGCTTGACAGCATCACGATGATCCTGAGATAGTGATTGGTTGTCTGAGTAAGTTGAGCCCACCCCCTTGTCTCTGTGACCCTGTGAAGCAGAGCTATGGTCAATACAAAATCCTATGCAATTTACCATTGGAGGACAAAGCATGCGTTTGATGGGGCGTCCTCCCCATGTTAAGTCTATGGGAAAATTCGGGCCCTCCTGCGCCCCAGGGTACAACTCACACCCCTTTGAGATGTGTGTTTTGAGAGATCCTGTCAGCCTCTCCAAATGTGGTAAGTCACGAGTTTCTCCGAAATCCTCGCTCGAACTACAGTGGTCAAACTTTGCCGTAATGTTAAGTCTATGCGATTTTTGGGTGGATTTTTCGCCCTTGGTGAAAATCGCAACCGATCCCTTAGAAAGATATAGCACACCATTCCCGAATAATCCATGCGATTTGGCGCCTCATTCATGGGTGTGTGACAAGCGGTGTGGGAGGAGTAGCGCGCCGAACTTTTGTGTGGAAGAATAATAATAATAAGTATAATAATAAGTATGCACAATAACAATAGTGATGCCTTGCTTACCAGCAAGCACCACTAACTAGAATGTACATTTCCAGAAGAAAATGTGAGTGGTGCTTGCAGTGGCAAAACTCGGGGCCCGGTCGTGCAAGTGACTGCAAAAAGCCCACCCCATGTCTGTCGATGTTGTGGAGCTGAGATATGGCTTATTCATGTGTTTGTCACGGTTGCTAGGGTGGTCTAAATGGTTGCTATGGTGTGGCTATACAGTTTATGGGGTGATATGTAAAGACTATTTGCCAGTCTGAGTCAAAAGAGCCCAACTCTGTATGTGTACAACGCTCTGGTGCTGAGATATGGCTTGTTAATGTTGATATATACGGTTGCTAGGGGTCTGTAACAGGTTGCTATGGCGTGTCTAGGAAGTTGTGATGTCACTACTTATTGTCTGCTTGATAGGTCAGTCGAAAGAGCCCAGCCTCGAGTCTCTCGACCTTCTGATCCGAATATATGATCTCACACATTATTGCCAATGTTAAGTCTATGGGACTTTTTCAAGCGATTTTTTCCGCCAAAACGAAAACCGTTGATCCGATCGCTTAGAAAAGACATAGCACACCTCTCCTCAATAAGTCGGTCGATTCGACACCTCATTCATGTGTCTGTGACAAAGCGGTGCGGAGGAGTAAGCGTGCGAAGTTTTAAAAAGTAGAATAGTAATCACAACACTAGAATGTACATTTCCAGAAGAAAATGTGAGTGGTGCTTGCAGTGGCAAAACTTCGGGGCCGATGGCAACTGTGACTGCAAAAATCCCAACCCCATGACTGTGCGATGTTGTGGAGCTGAGATATGGCTTATTCATGTGTTTATGCGGTTGCTAGGGTGGTCTAAATGGTTGCTATGGTGTGGCTATAGGGTTTATAGGGGTGATATGTAAAGACTATTTGCCAGTCTGAGTCAAAGAGCCCAACTCTGTATGTGTACAACGCTCTGGTGCTGAGATATGGCTTGTTAATGTTGATATACGGTTGCTAGGGGGTCTGTAACAGGTTGCTATGGCGTGTCTAGGAAGTTGTGATGTCACTACTTATTGTCTGCTTGATAGGCGAGTCGAAAGAGCCCAGCCTCGAGTCTCTCGACCTTCTGATCCGAATATATGATCTCACACATTATTGCCAATGTTAAGTCTATGGGACTTTTTCAAACGATTTTTCCGCCAAAAGCGAAAACCGTTTGCTGATCGCTAGAAAGACATAGCACACCTCTCCTCAATAAGTCGGTCGATTTGACACCTCATTCATGTGTCTGTGACAAAGCGGTGCGGAGGAGTAAGCGTGCGAAGTTTTAAAAAGTAGAATAGTAATCACAACACTAGAATGTACATTTCCAGAAGAAAATGTGAGTGGTGCTTGCAGTGGCAAAACTGGGCCCGGTCGTGCAAGTGACTGCAAAAGCCCACCCCATGTCTGTACGATGTTGTGGAGCTGAGATATGGCTTATTCATGTGTTTGTGGTTGCTAGGGTGGTCTAAATGGTTGCTATAGTGTGGCTATAGGGTTTATAGGGTGATATTTAAAGACTATTTGTCAGTCTGAGTCAAAAGAGCCCAACTCTGTATGTGTACAACGCTCTGGTGCTGGATATGGCTTGTTAATGTTGTTTTGCTAGGTGGTTGCTAGGGTGTTCTGGGTGGTTGCTAGGGCGTGTGCTAGGAAGTTGTGATATCACTACTTGTCTGCTTGATAGGTCGAGTCGAAAGGGTGGTTGCTACGACCTTCTGATCCGAGTATATGATCTATTATTGCCAATGTTAAGTCTATGGGACTTTATTCTGGCGAAAACCGTTTGATCCGATGCTTAGGTCAATAAGTGTCGATTGCTCATTCATGTGTCTGTGACAAGCGGTGCGGGTAGCGTGCCTTTTAAAAAGTAGAATAGTAATCCTAGAATGTACATTTCCAAGAAAATGTGAGTGGTGCTTGCAGTGGCAAAACTCGGGGCCGGTCGTGCAAGTGACTGCAAAAGCCCACCCCATGTCTGTGCGATGTTGTGGAGCTGAGATATGGCTTATTCATGTGTTTATGCGGTTGCTAGGGTGGTCTAAATGGTTACTAGGGTGTGGCTATACAGTTTATGGGGTGATATGTAAAGACTATTTGCCAGTCTGAGTCAAAAGAGCCCAACTCTGTATGTGTACAACGCTCTGGTGCTGAGATATGGCTTGTTAATGTTGATATCACGGTTGCTAGGGTGCTGTAACAGGTTGCTATGGCATGTTTAGTAAGTTGTGATGTCACTACTTATTGTCTGCTTGATAGGCCGAGTCGAAAGAGCCCAGCCTCGAGTCTCTACGACCTTCTGATCCGAATATATGATCTCACACATTATTGCCAATGTTAAGTCTATGGGACTTTATTCAAGCGATTTTTCCGCCAAAGCGAAAACCGTTGATCCGATCGCTTAGAAAAGACATAGCACACCTCTCCTCAATAAGTCGGTCGATTCGACACCTCATTGGTGTCTGTGACAAGCGGTGCCGGAGGAGTAGCGTGCGAAGTTTTAAAAAGTAGAATAGTAATCACAACACTAGAATGTACATTTCCAGAAGAAAATGTGAGTGGTGCTTGCAGTGGCAAAACTCGGGGCCCGTCGTGCAAGTGACTGCAAAAAGCCCACCCCATGTCTGTCTGATGTTGTGGAGCTGAGATATGGCTTATTCATGTGTTTGTACGGTTGCTAGGGTGGTCTAAATGGTTGCTAGGATGTTCTGGATGGTTGCTAGGCGGTTGCTAGGGTGTTCTGGGTGGTTGCTAGGGCGTTGCTATGTGGTTGCTAGGTGGTTGCTAGGTGTTCTGGGTGGTTGCTAGGGCGTTGCTGGGTGGTTGCTAGGTGGTTGCTAAGGTGTTCTGGGTGGTTGCTAGGGCGTTGCTGTAGGTGGTTGCTAGGTGGTTGCTAGGGTGTTCTGGGTGGTTGCTAGGGTGTTGCTAGGTGGTTGCTAGGTGGTTGCTAAGGTGTTCTGGGTGGTTGCTAGGGCGTTGCTAGGTGGTTGCTAAGGTATTCTGGGTGGTTTCTAGGCGTTGCTATGGTTGCTGGGTGGTTGCTAAGGTGTTCTGGGTGGTTGCTGAGGCGTTGCTATGTGGTTGCTAGGTGGTTGCTAGGGTGTTCTGGGTGGTTGCTGGGGCGTTGCTGTGGTTGCTAGGTGGTTGCTAAGGTGTTCTGGGTGGTTGCTAGGGGGTTGCTAGGTGGTTGCTAGGGTGTTCTGGGTGGTTGCTAGGGCGGTGCTATGTGGTTGCTAGGTGGTTGCTAGGTGTTCTGGGTGGTTGGTAGTGCTAGGTGGTTGCTAAGGTGTTCTGGGTGGTTGCTAGGCGTTGCTGGTAGTTGCTAGGTGGTTGCTAAGGTGTTCTGGGTGGTTGCTAGGGCTGCTATGCAGTTGCTTGGTTGCTAAGGTGTTCTGAGGTTGCTAGCAGTTGCCAAGGTATTGCTATGGGTTGCTATACTCTGTTTGGTTGCTATGGAGTGGCTTGGGAACATCCCATAATGATATTCCAAAAGCTCCTTGTCAGTATGAATGATATAAACCAACCCCGTTCCTCTATGATTTTCTAATCAGAGATATAGGTCTTGTTAAACTGTTGCTAGGGTACTACGTTTGGTTGCTATGGAGTGGCTTGGCAGCATCAATGATGATACAAGCAAAAGCTCCTTGTCAGTATGAATGATATAAACCAACCCCCGTTCCTCTATGACATTCAGATGTGAAGATATACACTGTTGATTTGGGTTGCTAAGGTGCTTAATAACGGTTGCTAGGGCGTGGCTAGGACGTGTTGGAGGTGATTTGTGATTGGCCGTTGATGCGAGTCAAACAAACCCACCCCCATGTTTCTATGGCGCTTATATCCAAAGATATCCCTTTGATCTCTTTCAATGGAAGTCTATGGGATCAGTTGCTAGGGAGCTCTAAATGGTTGCTAGGGCGTGGCTTGACAGCATCACGATGATCCTGAGATAGTGATTGGTTGTCTGAGTAAGTTGAGCCCACCCCCTTGTCTCTGTGACTCTGTGAAGCAGAGCTTCAATACAAAATCCTATGCAATTTACCATTGGAGGACAAAAGCATGCGTTTGATGGGGCGTCCCTCCCCATGTTAAGTCTATGGGAAAATTCGGGCCCCTCCTGCGCCCCAGAGGTACAACTACACCCCTTTGAGATGTGTGTTTGAGAGATCCTGTCAGCCTCTCCAAATGTGGTAATTCACGAGTTTCTCCGAAATCCTGCTCAGACTCTGAGTGGTCAAACTTTGCCGTAATGTTAAGTCTATGCGATTTTTGGGTGGATTTTAGCCCTTGGTGAAAATCAATAGAAAAGATATAGCACACCATTCCCGAATAATCCATACGATTTGACGCCTCATTCATGGGTGTGTGACAAGCGGTGTGGGAGGAGAAAGCGCGGCAAAGTTTTGTGTGGAAGAATAATAATAATAATAATAATAATAATAAGTATGGTGGATAACAATAGTGATGCCTTGCTTACCAGCAAGCACCACTAACTAGAATGTACATTTCCAGAAGAAAATGTGAGTGGTGCTTGCAGTGGCAAAACTTCGGGGCCAGTCGTGCAAGTGACTGCAAAAGCCCACCCCATGTCTGTCGATGTTGTGGAGCTGAGATATGGCTTATTCATGTGTTTGTACGGTTGCTAGGGTGGTCTAAATGGTTACTAGGGTGTGGCTATACAGTTTATGGGGTGATATGTAAAGACTATTTGCCAGTCTGAGTCAAAGAGCCCAACTCTGTATGTGTACAACGCTCTGGTGCTGAGATACGGCTTGTTAATGTTGATATCACGGTTGCTAGGGTGCTGTAACAGGTTGCTATGGCGTGTCTAGGAAGTTTTGATGTCACTACTTATTGTCTGCTTGATAGGTCGAGTCGAAAGAGCCCAGCCTCAAGTCTCTCGACCTTCTGATCCGAATATATGATCTCACACATTATTGCCAATGTTAAGTCTATGGGACTTTATTCAATGATTTTTTCCGCCAAAGCGAAAACCGTTGATCCGATCGCTTAGAAAAGACATAGCACACCTCTCCTCAATAAGTCGGTCGATTCGACACCTCATTCATGTGTCTGTGACAAGCGGTGCGGAGGAGTAGCGTGCCAAAGTTTTAAAAAGTAGAATAGTAATCACAACACTAGAATGTACATTTCCAGAAGAAAATGTGAGTGGTGCTTGCAGTGGCAAAACTCGGGGCCCGGTCGTGCAAGTGACTGCAAAAAGCCCACCCCATGTCTGTGCGATGTTGTGGAGCTGAGATATGGCTTATTCATGTGTTTATCACGGTTGCTAGGGTGGTCTAAATGGTTGCTAGGGTGTTCTGGATGGTTGCTAGGCGGTTGCTTGCTGCTATGGTTGCTGCTGAGCGGTTGCTAGGTGGTTGCTAGGTGTTCTGGGTGGTTGCTAGGCGTTGCTATGTTGCTAGTTGCTAGGGTGTTCTGGGTGGTTGCTAGAGGCGTTGCTAGGTGGTTGCTAGGTGGTTGCTAGGGTGTTCTGGGTGGTTGCTAGAGGTGTTGCTGTGGGTATTGCTAGGTGGTTGCTTGGTTTCTATGGGTGGTTGCTAGCGTTGCTGGGTGGTTGCTAGGCTGGTTGCTAAGGTGTTCTGGGTGGTTGTTGCTAGGTGGTTGCTAGCGGTTGCTAGTGGTGTGCTAAGGTGTTCTGGGTGGTTGCTGAGGCGTTGCTAGTGGTTGCTAGGTGGTTGCTAAGGTGTTCTGGGTGGTTGCTGGAGGCGTTGCTAGGTGGTTGCTAAGGTGTTCTGGGTGGTTGCTGGGGCGTTGCTAGGTGGTTGCTAGGTGGTTGCTAAGGTGTTCTGGGTGGTTGCTAGGGCGTTGCTATGTGGTTGCTAGGTGGTTGCTGGTGTTCTGGGTGGTTGCTAGGCGTTGCTAGGTGGTTGCTAGGTGGTTGCTAGGGTGTTCTGGGTGGTTGTACTCTGTTTGGTTGCTATGGAGTGGCTTGGGAGCATCCCATAATGATATTCAAAAGCTCCTTGTCAGTATGAATGATATAAACCAACCCCCGTTCCTCTATGATTTTCTAATCCAGAGATATAGGTCTTGTTAAACTGTTGCTAGGGTACTCCGTTTGGTTGCTATGGAGTGGCTTGGCAGCATCCAATGACGATACAGCAAAAGCTCCTTGTCAGTATGAATGATATAAATCAACCCCCGTTCCTCTATGACATTCAGATGTGAAGATATACACTGTTGATTTGGGTTGCTAAGGTGCTTAATAACGGTTGCTAGGGCGTGGCTAGGACGTGTTGAGGTGATTTGTGATTGGCTGTTGATGCCCGAGTCAAACAAACCCACCCTCATGTTTCTATGACGCTTATATCCAAAGATATCCATTTGATCTCTTTCAATGGAAGTCTATGGGATCAGTTGCTAGGGAGCTCTAAATGGTTGCTAGGGCGTGGCTTGACAGCATCACGATGATCCTGAGATAGTGATTGGTTGTCTGAGTAAGTTGAGCCCACCCCTTGTCTCTGTGACCCTGTGAAGCAGAGCTATGGTCAATACAAAATCCTATGCAATTTACCATTGGAGGACAAAGCATGCGTTTGATGGGGCGTCCCTCCCCATGTTAAGTCTATGGGAAAATTCGGGCCCCTCCTGCGCCCCAGGGGTACAACTCACACCCCTTTGAGATGTGTGTTTTGAGAGATCCTGTCAGCCTCTCCAAATGTGGTAATTCACGAGTTTCTCCGAAATCCTCGCTCGGAGCTACGAGTGGTCAAACTTTGCCGTAATGTTAAGTCTATGCGATTTTTGGGTGGATTTTAGCCCTTGAGGCGAAAATCATAACCAATCCCTTAGAAAAGATATAGCACACCATTCCCGAATAATCCATACGATTTGGCGCCTCATTCATGGGTGTGTGACAAACGGTGTGGGAGGAGAAGCGCGCCGAACTTTTGTGTGGAAGAATAATAATAATAACTAGAATGTACATTTCCAGAAGAAAATGTGAGTGGTGCTTGCAGTGGCAAAACTCGGGGCCGATCGTGCAAGTGACTGCAAAAGCCCACCCCCATGTCTGTACGATGTTGTGGAGCTGAGATATGGCTTATTCATGTGTTTGTACGGTTGCTAGGGTGGTCTAAATGGTTGCTAGGGTGTGGCTATAGGGTTTATGGGGTGATATGTAAAGACTATTTGCCAGTCTGAGTCAAAAGAGCCCAACTCTGTATGTGTACAACGCTCTGGTGCTGAGATATGGCTTGTTAATGTTGATATATACGGTTGCTAGGGGTCTGTAACAGGTTGCTATGGCATGTTTAGTAAGTTGTGATGTCACTACTTATTGTCTGCTTGATAGGCGAGTCGAAAGAGCCCAGCCTCGAGTCTCTGACCTTCTGATCGAATATATGATCTCACACATTATTGCCAATGTTAAGTCTATGGGACTTTATTCAAAGCGATTTTTCCGCCAAAGCGAAAACCGTTGATCCGATCGCTTAGAAAAGACATAGCACACCTCTCCTCAATAAGTCGGTCGATTCGACACCTCATTCATGTCTGTGACAAGCGGTGCGGAGGAGTAAGCGTGCGAAGTTTTAAAAAGTAGAATAGTAATCACAACACTAGAATGTACATTTCCAGAAGAAAATGTGAGTGGTGCTTGCAGTGGCAAAACTCGGGGCCGATCGTGCAAGTGACTGCAAAAAGCCCACCCCATGTCTGTCTGATGTTGTGGAGCTGAGATATGGCTTATTCATGTGTTTATGCGGTTGCTAGGGTGGTCTAAATGGTTGCTAGGGTGTTCTGGATGGTTGCTAGGCGGTTGCTAGGGTGTTCTGGGTGGTTGCTAGGGCGTTGCTATGTGGTTGCTAGGTGGTTGCTAGGGTGTTCTGGGTGGTTGCTAGAGGCGTTGCTGGGTGGTTGCTAGGTGGTTGCTAAGGTGTTCTGGGTGGTTGCTGGGCGTTGCTAGGTGGTTGCTAGGTGGTTGCTAGGGTGTTCTGGGTGGTTGCTAGGGTGTTGCTAGGTGGTTGCTAGGTGGTTGCTAAGGTGTTCTGGGTGGTTGCTAGAGGCGTTGCTAGGTGGTTGCTAAGGTATTCTGGGTGGTTGCTCTGGGGCGTTGCTAGGTGGTTGCTAGGTGGTTGCTAAGGTGTTCTGGGTGGTTGCTAGGGCGTTGCTATGTGGTTGCTAGGTGGTTGCTAGGGTGTTCTGGGTGGTTGCTAGAGGCGTTGCTATGCGGTTGCTAGGTGGTTGCTAAGGTGTTCTGGGTGGTTGCTGGGCGTTGCTGGGTGGTTGCTAGGGTGTTCTGGGTGGTTGCTAGGGGCGTTGCTATGTGGTTGCTAGGTGGTTGCTAGGGTGTTCTGGGTGGTTGGTAGGGCGTTGCTAGGTGGTTGCTAAGGTGTTCTGGGTGGTTGCTGGGGCGTTGCTAGGTGGTTGCTAGGTGGTTGCTAAGGTGTTCTGGGTGGTTGCTAGAGGCGTTGCTATGCAGTTGCTAGGTGGTTGCTAAGGTGTTCTGGGTGGTTGCTAGGCAGTTGCCAGGTATTCTGGTAGGTTGCTATGGTGTTGCTAATTGTCACATATGGTTACTATGTAGTGTTTATAGAGTTCTTAGTCTTAGCCTGATGTAACGCTGCTAATCGATTAGCATGTAGCTATTCACTAGATGTGTGGTGCCGCTTGCTAGCATGAGTCAAAAGACCCAACCCCATGTCTCTATGATGATCTGATGCAGAGATACGGTTGCTAAACTGTTGCTAGGGTACTCTGTTTGGTTGCTATGGAGTGGCTTGGGAACATCCCATAATGATATTCCAAAGTTTGTCAGTATGAATGATATAAACCAACCCCTGCCTCTATGATTTTCTAATCCAGCATAGGTCTTGTTAAACTGTTGCTAGGGTACACGTGTTGCTATGGAGGTTGGCAGCATCCAATGACGATACAGCAAAAGTTTGTCAGTATGAATGCTATAAACCAACGCTCTCTATGACATTCAGATGAAGATATACACTTGATTTGCTAAGGTGCTTAATAACGGTTGCTAGGGCGTGGCTAGGACGTGTTGGAGGATTTGTGATTCCGTGATGCAGTCAAACAAACCCACCCCATGTTTCTATGACGCTATATCCAAAGATATCCCTTTGATCTCTTTCAATGGAAGTCTATGATCAGTTGCTAGGGTTCTAAATGGTTGCTAGGGCGTGGCTTGACAGCATCACGATGATCCGGAGATAGTGATTGGTTGTCTGAGTAAGTTGAGCCCACTTGTCTCTGTGACTCTGTGAAGCAGAGCTGGTCTACAAATCCCTATGTTAATATTGGAGGACAAAACGCAGCGTTGATGGGACGCTCCCATGTTAAGTCTATGGGTTGTTGCAGGTACAACTACTTTGAGATGTGTGTTTTGAGAGATCCTGTCAGCCTCCAAATGTGGTAATTCACGAGCCCAAATCCTCGCTGAGCTACGAGTGGTCAAACTTGCCAATGTTAAGTCTATGCCATGGATTTGCCGCAAAAACGAACCCGATCTTAGAAAGATATAGCACACCATTCAATAATCCGCACGACACGCTCATTCATGGGTGTGTGACAAACGGTGGGAGGAGAAGCGTTTTGTCCAGAAGTAATAATAAAAAATAAGTATGGTGGCTAGTGATGATCACAAAGCATAACTAGAATGTACATTTCCAGAAGAAAATGTGAGTGGTGCTTGCAGTGGCAAAACTCGGGCCCGGTCGCAAGTGACTGCAAAAGCCCACCCCATGTCTGTACGATGTTGTGGAGCTGAGATATGGCTTATTCATGTGTTGTAGGGTTGCTAGGGTGGTCTAAATGGTTGCTATGTGTGGCTATAGGGTTTATGGGTGATATTTAAAGACTATTTGTCAGTCTGAGTCAAAAGAGCCCAACTCTGTATGTGTACAACGCCTGGTGCTGAGATATGGCTTGTTAATGTTGTTTATACGGGTTGCTAGGTGCTGTAACAGGTTGCTATGGCGTGTCTAGGAAGTTGTGATTCACTACTTATTGTCTGCTTGATAGGCCGAGAAAGAGCCCAGCCTCGAGTCTCTAACCTTCTGATCCGGTATATGATCTCACACATTATTGCCAATGTTAAGTCTATGGACTTTATTCAATGATTTTTTTCCCGCCAAAACGAAACCGCTGATCCGATCGCTAGAAAAGACATAGCACACCTCTCCTCAATGTCGCATTGACACCTCATTCATGTCTGTGACAAACGGTGCCGGAGGAGAAGCGTACAAAGTTTTAAAAAGTAGAATAGTAATCACAACACTAGAATGTACATTTCCAGAAGAAAATGAGTGGTGCTTGCAGTGGCAAAACTCGGGCCCGGTCTGTGTGATGCAAAAACCCACCCCATGTCTGTACGATGTTGTGGAGCTGAGATATGGCTTATTCATGTGTTTGTAATGGTTGCTAGGTACTCTGTTTGGTTGGTTATGGAGTGGCTTGGAGCTCCATAATGATATTCCAAAGCTCCTTGTCAGTATGAATGATATAAACCAACCCATGTCTCTATGATGTTCTGATGCAGAGATATAGGTCTTGTTAAACTGTTGCTAGGTACTCTGTTTGGTTGCTATGGAGTGGCTTGGCAGCTGCCAATGACGATACTGCAAAAGCTCCTTGTCAGTATGAATGATATAAACCAACCCCATGTCTCTATGACATTCAGATGAGAAGATATACACTGTTGATTTGCTAAGGTGCTTAATAACGGTTGCTAGGGCGTGGCTAGGACGTGTTGGAGGTGATTTGATTGGCCGTTGATGCCCCGAGTCAAACAAACCCACCCTCATGTTTCTATGACGCTTATCCAAAGATATCATTTGATCTCTTTCAATGGAAGTCTATGGATCAGTTGCTAGGAGCTCTAAATGGTTGCTAGGGCGTGGCTTGACAGCATCACGATGATCCTGAGATAGTGATTGGTTGTCTGAGTGTTGAGCCCACTCTTGTCTCTGTGACTGTGAAGCAGAGCTATGGTCAATACAAAATCCCTATGCAATTTACCATTGGAGGACAAACGCATGGTTGATGGGACGCCCTCCCATGTTAAGTCAATGTATTCGGGCAGCTCTAGCTAGGTACATTTACACCCTTTGAGATGTGTGTTTGAGAGATCCTGTCAGCCTCTCCAAATGTGGTAAGTCACGAGTTTCTCCAAATCTCGCTGGAGCTACGAGTGGTCAAACTTTGCCGTAATGTTAAGTCTATGGGTTGGATTTTTTCTTCGCAAAATCGAACCGATCCCTTAGAAAGATATAGCACACCATTCAATAATCCGCAGATTTGACGCTCATTCATGGGTCTGTGACAAACGGTGTGGGAGGAGAAGCGCAAATTTTTAAGAATAATAATAAGTAGAGAATAACAATAGTAATTACCAGCAAGCATATAACTAGAATGTACATTTCAGAAGAAAATGTGAGTGGTGCTTGCAGTGGCAAAACTCGGGCCCGGTCGCAAGTGACTGCAAAAGCCCACCCCATGTCTGTATGATGTTGTGGAGCTGAGATATGGCTTATTCATGTGTTTGTACGGTTGCTAGGTGGTCTAAATGGTTGCTAGGTGTGGCTATACAGTTTATGGGGTGATATGTAAAGACTATTTGCCAGTCTGAGTCAAAAGAGCCCAACTCTGTATGTGTACAACGCCTGGTGCTGAGATACGGCTTGTTAATGTTGATATACGGTTGCTAGGGTGCTGTAACAGGTTGCTATGGCATGTTTAGTAAGTTGTGATGTCACTACTTATTGTCTGCTTGATAGGCCGAAATGAAAGAGCCCAGCCTCGAGTCTCTACGACCTTCTGATCCTAATATATGATCTCACACATTATTGCCAATGTTAAGTCTATGGGACTTTTTTCAAACGATTTTTTTCCCGCCAAAACGAAAACCGTTGATCCGATCGCTTAGAAAAGATATAGCACACCTCTCCTCAATAAGTCGGTCGATTCGACATCTCATGTGTCTGACAAACGGTGCCGGAGGAGAAGCGTGCAAGTTTTAAAAAGTAGAATAGTAATCACAACACTAGAATGTACATTTCCAGAAGAAAATGTGAGTGGTGCTTGCAGTGGCAAAACTCGGGCCCGGTCGTAAGTGACTGCAAAAAGCCCACCCCATGTCTGTACGATGTTGTGGAGCTGAGATATGGCTTATTCATGTGTTTGTACGGTTGCTAGGTGGTCTAAATGGTTGCTAGGATGTTCTGGATGGTTGCCAGGCGTTGCTAGGTGTTCTGGGTGGTTGCCAGGGCGTTGCTGTGGTTGCTAGGTGGTTGCTAGGGTGTTCTGGGTGGCTGCCAGGCGCTGAGGTGGTGCTAGGTGGTTGCTAAGGTGTTCTGGGTGGTTGCTAGGGCGTTGCAGGTGGTTGCTAGGTGGTTGCTAGGTGTTCTGGGTGGTTGCTAGGTGTTGCTAGGTGGTTGCCAGGGTTGCTAAGGTGTTCTGGGTGGCTGCTAGGGCGCCAGGTGGTTGCCAAGGCATTCTGGTGGTTTCTAGGCGTTGCCAGGTGGTTGCTAGGCGGGCTGCTGCGTTCTGGGTGGCTGCTAGGCGCTGCGTGGCTGCCAGGTGGCTGCTAGGCGTTCCGGGTTGCCAGGCGCCGTCATGGTTGCCAGGTGGTCAAGGGCGTTCTGGGTGGCTTGCCAGGTGGTGCTAGGCGTTCTGGGTGGCTGCCAGGGCGCGCCATGTTGCCAGGTGGCTGCTAGGCGTTCTGGGTGGTGCAGGCGCCAGGTGGCTGCTAAGGTGTTCTGGTGCTAGGCTGCCAGGCGCTGCCAGGTGGGCTGGGTGTTCCGGGTGGTGCTAGGGCGTTGCGCAGTTGCTAGGTGGTTGCTAAGGTGTTCTGAGTGGTTGCCAGGCAGCTGCCAAGGTATTCTGGTAGGTTGCTATGGTGTTGCTAATTGTCACATATGGTTACTATGTAGTGTTTATAGAGTTCTTAGTAATGCTCTAGCCTGATGTAACGCTTAGCTAATCGCTATTAGCATGTAGCTATTCACCTAGCATGTGTAGCAAAGTGCCGCTTGCTAGCATGAGTCAAAAGACCCAACCCCATGTCTCTATGATGATCTGATGCAGAGATACGGTTCTTGTAAACTGTTGCTAGGGTACTCTGTTTGGTTGCTATGGAGTGGCTTGGGAACATCCCATAATGATATTCCAAAAGCTCCTTGTCAGTATGAATGATATAAACCAACCCCTCTCTATGATTTTCTAATCCAGAGATATAGGTCTTGTTAAACTGTTGCTAGGGTACTACGTTTGGTTGCTATGGAGTGGCTTGGCAGCATCCAATGACGATACAGCAAAAGCTCCTTGTCAGTATGAATGCTATAAACCAACCCCTGCCTCTATGACATTCAGATGTGAAGATATACACTGTTGATTTGGGTTGCTAAGGTGCTTAATAACGGTTGCTAGGGCGTGGCTAGGACGTGTTGGAGGTGATTTGTGATTGGCCGTTGATGCCCGAGTCAAACAAACCCACCCCCATGTTTCTATGACGCTTATATCCAAAGATATCCCTTTGATCTCTTTCAATGGAAGTCTATGGGATCAGTTGCTAGGAGCTCTAAACGGTTGCTAGGGCGTGGCTTGACAGCATCACGATGATCCGAGATAGTGATTGGTTGTCTGAGTAAGTTGAGCCCACCCCTTGTCTCTGTGACTCTGTGAAGCAGAGCTAAGGTCAATACAAAATCCCTATGCAATTTACCATTGAGGACAAACGCATGCGCTTGATGGGACGCCCCTCCCATGTTAAGTCTATGGAAAATTCGCCCTCCTGCGCCCAGGGGTACAACTTACACCCCTTTGAGATGTGTGTTTTGAGAGATCCTGTCAGCCTCCAAATGTGGTAATTCACGAAGCTCAAATCCTCGCCGAGCTACGAGTGGTCAAACTTTTGCCGAATGTTAAGTCTATGCGATTGGTGGATTTTCGCCTTCGCAAAAATCGCAACCCCGATCCCTTAGAAAAGATATAGCACACCATTCTCCAATAATCCGCACGATTTGACGCTCATTCATGGGTGTGTGACAAACGGTGTGGGAGGAGAAGCGCCAAAGTTTTGTCCAGAAGAATAATAATAATAATAAGTATGATAACAATAGTGATACCAGCAAGCACCACTAACTAGAATGTACATTTCCAGAAGAAAATGTGAGTGGTGCTTGCAGTGGCAAAACTCGGGGCCCGGTCGTGCAAGTGACTGCAAAAAGCCCACCCCCATGTCTGTACGATGTTGTGGAGCTGAGATATGGCTTATTCATGTGTTTGTACGGTTGCTAGGGTGGTCTAAATGGTTGCTATAGTGTGGCTATAGGGTTTATAGAGGTGATATTTAAAGACTATTTGTCAGTCTGAGTCAAAAGAGCCCAACTCTGTATGTGTACAACGCTCTGGTGCTGAGATATGGCTTGTTAATGTTGTTTATACGGTTGCTAGGTGCTGTAACAGGTTGCTATGGCGTGTCTAGGAAGTTGTGATATCACTACTTATTGTCTGCTTGATAGGCCGAGTCGAAAGAGCCCAGCCTCGAGTCTCTACGACCTTCTGATCCGAGTATATGATCTCACACATTATTGCCAATGTTAAGTCTATGGGACTTTATTCAATGATTTTTTCCGCCAAAACGAAAACCGCTTGATCCGATCGCTAGAAAAGACATAGCACACCTCTCCTCAATAAGTCGGTCGATTCGACACCTCATTCATGTGTCTGTGACAAACGGTGCCGGAGGAGAAGCGTACAAAGTTTTAAAAAGTAGAATAGTAATCACAACACTAGAATGTACATTTCCAGAAGAAAATGTGAGTGGTGCTTGCAGTGGCAAAACTCGGGGCCCGGTCGTAAGTGACTGCAAAAAGCCCACCCCCATGTCTGTACGATGTTGTGGAGCTGAGATATGGCTTACTCGTGTGTTTGTACGGTTGCTAGGGTGGTCTAAATGGTTACTAGGGTGTGGCTATACAGTTTATGGGGTGATATGTAAAGACTATTTGCCAGTCTGAGTCAAAAGAGCCCAACTCTGTATGTGTACAACGCTCGGGTGTTGAGATACGGCTTGTTAATGTTGATATACGGTTGCTAGGGTGCTGTAACAGGTTGCTATGGCATGTTTAGTAAGTTGTGATGTCACTACTTATTGTCTGCTTGATAGGTGATCGAAAGAGCCCAGCCACGAGTCTCTACGACCTTCTGATCCGAATATATGATCTCACACATTATTGCCAATGTTAAGTCTATGGGACTTTTTTCAAACGATTTTTTTCCCGCCAAAACGAAAACCGCTTGATCCGATCGCTAGAAAAGACATAGCACACCTCTCCTCAATAAGTCGGTCGATTCGACATCTCATTGGTGTCTGACAAACGGTGCCGGAGGAGAAGCGTACAAGTTTTAAAAAGTAGAATAGTAATCACAACACTAGAATGTACATTTCCAGAAGAAAATGTGAGTGGTGCTTGCAGTGGCAAAACTCGGGCCCGGTCGCAAGTGACTGCAAAAAGCCCACCCCATGTCTGTACGATGTTGTGGAGCTGAGATATGGCTTATTCATGTGTTTGTACGGTTGCTAGGGTGGTCTAAATGGTTGCTAGGATGTTCTGGATGGTTGCTAGGCGTTGCTAGGTGTTCTGGGTGGTTGCTAGGGCGTTGCTATGTGGTTGCTAGGTGGTTGCTAGGGTGTTCTGGGTGGTTGCTAGGGCGTTGCTAGGTGGTTGCTAGGTGGTTGCTAAGGTGTTCTGGGTGGCTGCTAGGCCAGGTGGCTAGGTGGCTGCTAGGGTGTTCTGGGTGGTTGCTAGGTGTTGCCAGGTGGTTGCCAGGTGGCTGCTAAGGTGTTCCGGGTGGCTGCTAGGCCAGGTGGCTGCCAAGGCATTCCGGGTTTCTAGGCGCTGCCAGGTGGCCGCCAGGCGGCCGCTGCTGCGTTCTGGGTGGCTGCCAGGGCGCCATGTGGTTGCCAGGTGGCTGCTAGGTGTTCTGGGTGGCGCTAGGGCGCCACCATGCGTTGCCAGGTGGCCGCTAAGCGTTCCGGGTGGCTGCCAGGGCCCAGGTGGCCGCTGTGTCTGTGGCTGCCAGGCGCGCCATGGTTGCCAGGTGGCTGCTAGGTGTTCTGGGTGGCTGGTAGGGCGCTGCAGGTGGTTGCTAAGGTGTTCTGGGTGGTTGCTAGGCGTCAGGTAGTTGCCAGGTGGTTGCTAAGGTGTTCTGGGTGGTTGCTAGGGCGTTGCCATGCAGTTGCTAGGTGGTTGCTAAGGTGTTCTGAGTGGTTGCCAGGCAGCCGTATTCTGGTAGGTTGCTATGGTGTTGCTAATTGTCACATATGGTTACTATGTAGTGTTTATAGAGTTCTTAGTAATGCTCTAGCCTGATGTAACGCTTAGCTAATCGCTATTAGCATGTAGCTATTCACTGCTAGCATGTGTAGCAAAGTGCCGCTTGCTAGCATGAGTCAAAAGACCCAACCCCATGTCTCTATGATGATCTGATGCAGAGATACGGTTCTTGTAAACTGTTGCTAGGGTACTCTGTTTGGTTGCTATGGAGTGGCTTGGGAACATCCCATAATGATATTCCAAAAGCTCCTTGTCAGTATGAATGATATAAACCAACCCCCTGCTCTCTATGATTTTCTAATCCAGAGATATAGGTCTTGTTAAACTGTTGCTAGGGTACTACGTTTGGTTGCTATGGAGTGGCTTGGCAGCATCCAATGACGATACAGCAAAAGCTCCTTGTCAGTATGAATGCTATAAACCAACCCCGCCTCTATGACATTCAGATGTGAAGATATACACTGTTGATTTGGGTTGCTAAGGTGCTTAATAACGGTTGCTAGGGCGTGGCTAGGACGTGTTGGAGGTGATTTGTGATTGGCCGTTGATGCCCCGAGTCAAACAAACCCACCCCATGTTTCTATGACTTATATCCAAAGATATCCCTTTGATCTCTTTCAATGGAAGTCTATGGGATCAGTTGCTAGGAGCTCTAAACGGTTGCTAGGGCGTGGCTTGACAGCATCACGATGATCCGGAGATAGTGATTGGTTGTCTGAGTAAGTTGAGCCCACCCCTTGTCTCTGTGACTCTGTGAAGCAGAGCTAAGGTCAATACAAAATCCCTATGCAATTTACCATTGGAGGACAAAACGCATGCGCTTGATGGGACGCCCTCCCCATGTTAAGTCTATGGGAAAATTCGGCCCTCCTGCGCCCCAGGGGTACAACTTACACCCCTTTGAGATGTGTGTTTTGAGAGATCCTGTCAGCCTCTCAAATGTGGTAATTCACGAAGTTTCTCAAATCCTCGCCGGAGCTACGAGTGGTCAAACTTTGCCGTAATGTTAAGTCTATGCGATGCTGGATTTCTTCGCTAAAAATCGCAACCCCGATCCCTTAGAAAAGATATAGCACACCATTCCGAATAATCCGCACGATTTGACGCCTCATTCATGGGTGTGTGACAAACGGTGTGGAGGAGAAGCGCGCAAAGTTTTGTCCAGAAGAATAATAATAATAATAATAATAATAATAATAAGTATGGTGGATAACAATAGTGATGCCTTGCTTACCAGCAAGCACCACTAATAAGTATAATAATAATAAGTATGCACACAACAATAGTGATGCTTTACCAGCAAGCACCACTAACTAGAATGTACATTTCCAGAAGAAAATGTGAGTGGTGCTTGCAGTGGCAAAACTCGGGCCCGGTCGCAAGTGACTGCAAAAATCCAAGCAACATGACTGTACGATGTTGTGGAGCTGAGATTTGGCTTGTTAATCTTGATATTCTGTTGCTAGGTACTTTATATGGTTGCTAGGGTGTTCTTATTTAGTTTATTGAATGATATTGAAAGACTATTTGCCAGTCTGAGTCAAAAGAGCCCAACTCTGTGTTTTTACAGTATTGTAGTATATTGTAGTATTTTCAATGGGAACTTATGGAGTTTATAATCTTTTTAGTTTAGGGACTTTAATTCCACTTTTAGAAAATTGTAATATGTGTTAATTGTCATTGTCATAATTTTTAGTGAAAGTAAATACTTTTCTAATGAAATATGTGATGAGAAAAGCGATCTCTGCAAAAGGTGGATTCGAACCGGGTCATTAACGTCAAAACATACTTCTTTGAAGTCATATGCTCTACCAACTACGCCACTGAAGACACGTTAAATTTTAATGGCAATAATAGGATAAAAAGAAAATATCTGCACATTATTTGCATCAAGGTGGATGACAATATTTATACAATTAATTTCACTGGATTATTACAATTAATGGCAGGAGGAATGTTTGGAAATGTAAACTGATATTTTGTAGTGACATACATTTCATTAACATTACAGCAGCCAATCACAGCACCTGCTCAGCCTGCAAACATCCTTTATTGCTGTGAAATACCCCAATGCATGAAAATCACATACAAATCATATTCTATAGTAACTGCATATTTATTAGCTTCATTTGTCATAATTTTTTATCGAAAGTAAATACCTTTCCAATGAGATCTGTGATGCAAAAGGGAGAAAAGTGATCTCTGCAAAATGTTGATTCGAACCGAGTCAGTAGCGTCAAAACACTAACGGTCAGAGTCCATTGCGCTCATGACTACGCAACTTCAATGCAGTAAGTGACATTGGCACTGATAGGTATTAAAAAGAAAACCTTCACATTGGATGCGTTGGATTATTTTACTGGATTATTACATTTAATAGCAAAAGTAATGTTTGGAAATGTACATTTATATATATATATTTTTTTTAATTAAACACATTTCAGCAGCCAATCACAGCACCTGCTCAGCATACAGACCTCCGTTATTGCTGTGAAAAACTTTTTTCAAAACATCAAAAATATTGCTTTCCTAATATGGTCCTTACCGTCATGTGTAGTCTATAATGAAACAGTTTGACAATATCAAGTAAGACTGTGATGCTTTCTTGTGGAGTGAACAGTCTAGATGTACATATGGAGAAGTATATAAAAAGTTATTTTACAGTGCCATCTGTCAATATACCTGGATCTCAGAAGTTCACAATGTATTCTTAAAGATAATCTGCAATTAAGGTTGGCAAATATACTATACAGCAGTTGATTCAAACCCAGAACCCCTGAACATATATTTTTTTTTTCCTACCATCCCATTCGGAAAGAATATATTTACAGGAAGAAATCACAGGAATGTATTATAGCTGATCTAAGGACGATAAACATTAAACTTCATGACTTCAGTAAAATAAGTAACAATTTCATTACCACGGCTGGTTTTTTGCCAGTTTATGAGAAATGCTTTATGTCATAGACGCTGATGGAATGTACAAGTATGCATGTCGGAAATGTATAATTTATTTTGCATGTAACAGTCACAAAAGACAAAACCAAGTAATTATATTTCAAATGTATTTTTATTTAATTAATGACCATTTGGATTGCTCTTAGTCTGGCTCTCACCCTAAGAAAGCCAAAGCAGAGTGGCTTACTTTACAGCCGCTTTCACACTGCAAGCGTGAGCGGCACATAAGCAGCGCATATTTTTTTTGGGGCATACATGTTAAGCAATGAGTGCATTCACACCGGGAGCAGGAGCAGTGCAGTGAGCAGGGTTTTCGCACTAAGTCTATTTCAGCTGCGCTGCTGATGCTCAATTAAACGGATAGTTCACCCGAAAATGAAAATTGTCATAATTTACTTGTGTGTGTGTCGCGTACTCTGCTCCGTGTGTGTCGCGCCTCTGCTCCGTGTGTGAGTTGCGCTCTCGGTTCTGTGTGTGAGTCAGGCTCTCTGTTCTGTGTGCGCTCTCTACCCCCTGTGTGTTGCGTTCTCTCCTCCGAGTGTGTGTGTGTGTGTCTCTCTGCTCCATGTGTGTCTTGCAATGTGGAACGGCTGTTAGGGATCACTGAACGCACAAGCCTTTCCACCAACGGCAAGGTGGCAATCCTTGGAAAGGACATTCACTCTCCATTCATTCTTTAACTAACACACTCACGCTCACTCACACACACACACACACAAACAAACACACACACACACACATACACAGTATATAACTAACACATACACACTCACATGCACACAAGGAGACAAAAAAAGAGTTTAGTATTACACATTAACTAATAATAACTATACAAACCATAAATTAACTAAACATGCCAGTGACTGTAAATTTTGTATGATAAAATGAAAAATAAATCATTAGACCTTACCAGTAGTATTGACATACTTTACCCCTGTGCTTCTATCTCTGCTTCTTCCCTCTTCAGCATTGTCCTCAATGCCATTAACACATTTGGTCCCGTCCTCTGGGCATGGAATTGATAAATGAATATTGGGATTACTAAAAACACAAGTACTAATACACTAAAATACAAATACAATTAACGCACAAATAAACCTTACAGAAAGAAAGGAGCACACATGCTGGTGTCCAGCTTGTCATCTTCTTCTTAGACATTCTGACTTCAATTGTACGGTTTCTGAAAAACACAAAACTCAAAATTAGATTAAGATTTAACATTTTCCTCCAAATCTGGTTATGGTGTGCAGTAGTACAGTGACTGAACAGAGATCTTTAAATACTTAGCTTTAGATGGTTTATTGCACACTCATATCCGGTCGCAGACAGCACTGCTATCGTCTCCAAATTCTTCCTGCACATATCAACAATAGAATAAAAGTGGACTGCATAATACACATCCAGTACAGATTGAACATAAATTCAACTCAAAACTTATATTATAAGGTCAAAACAAATACATTACATCAGTTTCTTACTACGCCTCGCTCTACCTTTACCTGCCACTGTTGCTCTCACTGTCTATGTCCTGCCTGCCACACTACTCCTCACCGCGCCTGCTGCTGCTGCCTTCACTGTCCAGTGTCCTCCTGGAGCTGCTTACGCCCTTCCTGCTGCTGAGGCTACGGTTCTAACTACTTGGTAGCTCAGTTTCATAAGATGTCATTACCGCATACACCACGCACCGCAACGACCATACGCAAGCAACCATCTAACCGCGACACAACCATACGCCCCATGGTTCCTAAAACAACACAATCATACGAGCCAACCCATAGGACTAAGGCTGTTTTAGCCCCACATGTTGTCGTTAATGCAGATTCAGTGGCCTATGGTTACGATCTTGTGTGTTTCGTAACCGATAATACCCATCTATCGCGAAAACTCATCGACGCAAAATACAGTACAATCGGATTATGATAACTATGGTAACTATTTAAGACACCCGCCTGAAGGCACAACCGGATGAGAAATGTAGAGGTGATCCAGAAGAGTGTGCTTTCGCGTTGCTGTGGTGATCAGTTGCGTATCCTCTTGACTGAAATAATCCCAGAACAGCTTTTTTCCTGTACCTAGGAGGTCCTCGCTGAAGTCGCCACAGACAATGACGGATGTTTTTCCGCTATGTCCAAATAATCCAGCAGACTCGCCACGCTCTTTTTAGGAAGTCTTCAAATGCGCATCGCGGTGGCCTGTACACTACAGCAATTCTCAGCTGGATCGACTATCCACTTTGATGACGACAAACTCCAGATCGGTCACATTCTGTATAAATTGCCTAGGCTGAGCTGAAATATGCTCTTTACAAAATATGACGACTCCACCTCCATCTTTGTTTGCAATTTCTTGTTGAGTAGAGTATGAGACGTGCCTATTGCGCATAAATGCGTTGTATCCTTGCAATTGGAGATGGGGTGAAATAATCGATCCGCTCAAGTGAGTTTCCGTCATGCAAAGAATGTCTGACAACAACAGCTCATGATGACATCTGATGTCTTCGATGTGGATGCCAATCCTTCCGTGTTATGATGGATGATTTTAAATGTTTGATCCACGTTGGTTTCTAACCTGCCGCAAAGTGGCATTACTCCATCAAACGACGCCTCGCCATATTCCGCAACGAGGCCGCGACCGTGAGAATCGGCGTAAATCTTCTTTTCACTGAAGTCCGTGATGTGTAGTCCACGGAGCGAGGTCGCCCTGCTGAGGGCAACGAGGCCATTCCCGGCTCGAAAATCTTCTTCAGTGACACCACGCATCCTGCATGGTCATGCCCTGAACTTTGTGAGCCGTGCAGGCGTAGGCCAACTTGATGGGGAACTGGCGACGAACTGCTCCTTCCTCAGACTTTCTTCGACCTCTCGATGTAGACCAAGTCGTCGCTTCACCTCGCACCCTTCTGCGGTGATTCTTGCTCGCGCTTGGATTGTCCAGCTGAAGTCCAAGCATCTGGACGGTGTCGATTCCATCTTTTATCTTACTGACAATATGTGAAATCTTGCCAAAACATCCGCTGACGATTCCGCCTTCAACGCCCAGGTTCCTGGTCACCATTATGCGCACTCCCAACGCAATTTGAATGGTGTCGAGCAAGTCGTCCTTTTTTCCGACGACAGGCTTGTTTTGTCTCTTCATCCCTCCTGTCCTCGGTCTTTCCTGTAGTCTTCGGCATTGATGGTTGTGATGCCAGTGTGAAGAGCGTGGATTGTTTGGGTGTTGTGGCTGTGGACTTCCTTGTTGGTGGCAAATATGTGCAGTGCAGTACACGGGCAGTCTTTGGGGTCCTTCACAGCCTGGAGTAACAGTGCTCTATCCGCTTGACTAAGATCGCCGGTCTTTTGCTTAACTCAGAGTCGGTTTAAAAGCTGGGCAAAAGCAAGGTCCTCTTTCTGACGCATGATCTCTGAGAGGGTAATCATTTGAAAATGGTCTTTCCAAAAGTCCAAAACATCCTCTTCATACACGCACAGTGGTTTGGCTTTACCCAGAGGTGGCAGTTGGTAAAAGTCACCCACTGCGAGTACAGAGATTCCACCGAAAGGTTTCTTGCTGCCTTTGAGTTGCTGAAATCTCCAATTTATGTAGGCGAAAAGATCCTTTGATATCATGGAGATTTCATCAATGATTAGAATCTCGACGCCACGAATGTAGCTCGCAGCTCATCTAGGCATTTCCAAGTCCTTGATACGGCGGCTTCAAGTTCCTCGGAAGCTTTAAAATGGAATGCAGCGCTTTGCCGAAATATTGAACGCTGCCGCTCCAGTAAACGCACTCAAGAGCACTGTAGGCACGGAGAGATCCCCTTCCACTTGGAGTCGAGGCAGTTGTCGAGAATTTTGACGCCTGCGTAGATGCACTTGATGACGGTGATTTGCCACAACCGCACCACCTGATACGGCGTAGTAAAACGGCTCTGGATTATGACCCCACACACGCTTCTGACACCACTGGCAGACAGTGTAGAAAATGGCTGCCCGCGCCTCGCTGAGACTTCAAACAACTTCCTAGCAAATTCAACACTCATCTGGGGTTCCTCTACTCGTGGTACAACTCCATCTCCGTGTTCAAGAATTTGATATTCTGGAACATCGCCTTGTACAACGCTCGCCATCAGGATCGATGTCTTCTCGCTCGCAACGCACTCCAAGCGATCGACTTCGATTTCAGGTGCAAAAGCGTCCACGCTCTCAGACGGTCCTTGCTGTTGCAGCTGATCGAATGCCTTCTCCACTTCTTCGCTGTGTTTCTCAAACTTGTCTTGGTGTGCTTGCACTATGGCACGAACAGGCATCAGGAGACCCGGTGCGAGGAAGCTCCACATATGCACTAGTAAAACTGCTCATAAGTTGGAAATTTATGAGGTTTTAACTGTTCGTTGGAACGATGGGGTAAATAAAGCTTTACTAGTCTACTGTAAAATTGTTCTGCTTGTTTTTCTTTCGAAAAGCGCGCATACCTAATAACCGCAGCCTTACCGACGGTTCTTTTCTGAAATATCCCATACCGCTGAGCAGCCGGTGAACATTCTTGCCTTTGGTTTGCTGGACCGCACACGATGCGGCATTCAAGCAAAATCTGCCAGACACATCCTTTCAAACTCTCGGTTTGAGGCCTTGCTCTGTATTTATCGATGATCCCTGACATCCAGACGCCCTCTGAATCGATCTTTATTTAATAGGGCGCTAAGGGGGAGACTCATCTTGAGCGCTTGTCGCCGGTCGGTATAAACACAACGCTCGTGAACACTTCTTCAACGGTAAGCTGCATGTTCGTGCTACAGACTCCTGAGCGCTTACTTGCCTATGTTTGGAGTACGCCTGCATTATGTGCTTCATCTCGCCCTCCTCGTTGACGCATTTCGCGCACACCCTTGATTACGCTTTTTAACAAGTCGCCATTTCGTGCTCGCTTGGAAATGTACGACAACATGTACATGATGCAGCTAAAAGCATCAAGAACAAACTGAATGTCCATGTTACGTTCCACGCCTCAACAAATCGGAATTGTAACCGCTCACCCAAGACTCCTTGGGATCGCGCTAAGCAAAATCACATTGGAAGTGGATAATGCTTCGACGGAGTTAGTGTAATCATCGACGGTCATCTTACACTTTGTCAGTAGCTCTGACAAGCTGTTAAAGGAGGCTTGGGGATCATTTAACAAATCCCACACCGCTTGAGTTTTGTTCGCGCTGCCGCCATCGCTTTTTGAGCAGCCTCCGCCTCGCCGCCTCTTTCTCTCGCCTCTTTGTTTTTGCTCATCTACAGGGTTCTGTGGTTGGGGACGAGCGATACACTGCTTTTAGACATGCAGCTTCCCGATGAAGAAGCCTCGTGTCATCCTCTTCTTCAGGACGCTGCGGTCGCGACGAGTTATCGTGGTGCTAGTCACCGTAGCTTAGGGAACCCAAATCGACACAATAAATTACCTTTTACACGACTTGGAGTGGTTCCTGCTATGAAGCTGAACTTCGTGACGATTCGATGAAGCTCAGGATCAGCGCCGGAATCGGGCAACCGCAGGTTATATAGCGGTCGATAAAATCGCAAACTTCTTTATCTTGATCGCTTTCAAACTCAGGTGCATCCTTTACCCAAACGAAGATGAATGTGTGGGCTACCTCTAGCTTGAAACTCAACCCTGTAAAAGAAATCTTCGACTTTACCGATGGGTTGGGCAGGCGACAAGAGCAGATGTGTCATTAGCGCGCCCACGCTGCTTTTTCAAACATGCGCATGACCGTGACAGGGTTGCTTCGAGGACTTCACATTTCGCCGCCCAGTCGAGCTCTGAAAAGTCAATCTGTTCACCTTGCTGGGCCTTGATCGCCGTTATGACTTCAGGCCATCGATTTCGCCGCGCTGAAAGTGCAAAAACGTAGGGGTCCCTAACTGTCTGATCATAGCCTGCAGATCTCTCAAAGTTTTTCCCAGTAAGCTGGAGAACCTCTCAGCGGTTGCATGAACCGCGTGGCGCCTTTGTTGTGTACCAATCGCCGATCTCCCGGTTATCCTGAAGCAGCTTGTTGGAAATTCTTCTGCCATCTCTCAGAATCGTTTACCTTTTCGCAACTGGATAGACATGCTGTTTCTAGCCAGTTGCGCTTCTGTCACAAACTGTGCGAAGAAAAGGTAACTCTGATCTTTGGCGAACGAGTATCCACGCAGAACAACCTTGCGCTGAAATACATGCTGGGAGATATGGATACTTGTCTCGCCATCGATTGTGTTCTGTCCAGTTGGGAATTGAACAGGGAACGCCATGGCTTCCAGCTTTGGGATCTTGAAAAACCCTACAGGCTTTTGTCCTTGCGCAGGCGCCGATGCTAAATATTCCTCGCTGCATTTACAGGATCTCTTGCGCAATGTCAGGCGGCTGCATACAGGTGTCTAATGTGAGACCCGGTCGGAGTTCGCTCTTTTCTTCGACGCTAACTTGTTGCTCATCCTGCTGAGCAACATCGACGCCTTGTTGATCCTCTATGTCGCCGCTTTCCTCATTTAGGTCGAATATCGCCGCTTTCTAATCGAGATGTCCCTATATTCAGAATGAATTGCTTTCAGCGTCGCTAAAGCTGCAAGCACGTTACGCATGTTAACGGTTAAAAAGTGCTGGTAGCCTTTAAATTTAATGTGTCTCTTCAACTTGACCTGCAGTAGCTGGGACTCACTACTGGGTCTCGGGAGAGAGTTGACCGCCTTCTCACCTCAGAGGGCACACACACAACAGCACCATGCACTGCTCTCTGTCTTCCTTTCGGTAACGCGACTATTTTTGCAAATGGCAAAATTTTGGCGACGAGCTGACGTTCGAGCACATTTAATTCAGCCAATTCCGCAGGGATGGGTGGCAATTCAAGTCGGTTTGCTGCTGCGATCGAAGACATGTGGCCTCTTTTAAGATGGCTGTCACATGTGTGGCAAATCCACTCCTGTCTTCTCTCTTCTGGAACTATACAAGGACTTGAGCAGGCACGATCACAGGCATGGACATACTTCCCAGTTAAACAAGACGTGGCAACATGAACGTTTTTGCCATAACGCGTTCTGTTACAGACTTTGACTTGATCCGGGAACAACGCTCTGTGACAGACCGTGCAGACATGTGTTGGGCCATGCTGAATCCTGCATCGGAATGCATTAATGGCACTCTCCATCGCTTTGCCAACCAAAGGCTGGGGTGCTTCCTGGCTGAAGCGGATGTAAGGTTTGTATTTCCTTTTAACCTTGAGTGCGCATTGCAACCGATGAAGGATGTGATATGCAGCATCACCAACACATTTCTCCGTCTTGCGCAGGGTACATCGCAGGATGTGATGTGCTCTGAACTCTGGGTCACCTGCATATCTCCTCGCCATGTACGCTTTCATTTTACTCTGGAAGAGAGTATCGGTCCTATATCGCCTAATCATGTAATCTTTCATCTTCTCCTGGAAGAGAACATCTGTGCTATACCGCCTAATCATGTAATCTTTCTTCTTTTTCTGAAAGAGATCATCTGTGCTGTACCGCTTAACAAAATAATCTTTCATTTTTTTCTGGAAGAGAACATCTGTGCTATAACGCCTAACAATGTAATCTTTCATTTTATTCTGGAAGAGAATTATCTGTGTGGTATCGCTTAACCATGTAATCTTTCATTTTATTCTGGAAAATTTTATCTGTGTGGTATCGCTTAACCATGTAATCTTTCATTTTATTCTGGAAAATATTATCTGCGCGGTATCGCCTCACTATGTACTCTTTCTTTTTGTTTCTGAAGAAAGGATCCTGATTATACTTTTCCTTAAAGGCATCCTTTTTCTTTGTTTGGAATTTCAAAGAGCCGACATAACTATTCCGGTCATAATCCCTTTTTTTATTTTTTCTTATAAGAGATGCAGTTGTGCCTTTATTAAGTTCTCGGTGTTGTTTTAAAATGTCAATCGTTTTACGCATTTCTTTCCTACGCCTGTGCCGATTTCTTTTATCTATCATATCTTGGTTTTTAACTCCTGAGTCAACACGATTTTCTTTGGCTCCAATATTAATTCCTGGTTCTGGTAGAACTGAAATCACTTGTGGAGTCTGTTCACAAACAGATGGTGAAGGTAGTGGTCCAGACTGTTGCTCTGTTTCGAATGACACAGGCATTAACTCATAGGTCGCCTCATCAGCTCGATCCTGGAAGACCCTGTGAAGTCTGTCAATCATGTCACTCAGGTGGGTAAAAGTCAACATGACAGCAGTTCCAGCACCAGTAGGATGGGGCAAGCCTTCTGCAGTTCTTGAGTGCGAATCAAAGAATCCATACCTTCCACATCTGTCTCTGAACACAGCAATACACTCCGGAGCAACGATGAGCAGTGCATGGCTGACATCTGTTGTGAGGCACTGGAGTCTTTCAGTGAGTGGAATCCACCACCCTTCCATGTCAGGGGTCCTCTGGCTCAGTATCCCATCGTCACTTCAGACTTCAGTACCTTGTGTGTTCGGCTAAAAGATGACACGCTCACCGGTACTTCATCCATAGTGAGATGATCCTGATTAAATCTACCTTCAGCAATAAGCTGCATTTTAGCACTGACGCATACAACGCATCCCCGACTCTAAAACTCTATCAAGGTTCGGCATGTTAAACTGAATCCCGTCACTATGGTTCGCCAAGAATGTCAACGCGACACACACGTGCACTGATGGTTTCTGGAGAATAAATCATACCTAACATCATTTTGACAATGCGACGCCTGCACAGCCAAAACCCTGGGTGCACTATCGCTATCCGCATACGGTCTAACTGAAAACTGAGCTACAGCAGTGCCGGTGATTGCCTGTTCAACCTGTAAATAAATAATTAATGGAATGAGGCTGATGGTCAAAATTTGTGTTATAGAATGTGTTTATGTGATTGCGTGTAAGAGTGAGTGAGTGAGTGTGTGTGTTTGAATGTAAGAGTGTATGCGTGTGTGATTGAGTGCAAAAGTGTATGTGTGTGAGTGAGTATGTGACTGAATGTAAGAGTGAGAGTGTGTGTGAGAGAGAGAATGAACATGAGTGTGTGCGTGTGTCTGTGCGTGAGAGAGAGAATGGATGCGAATGTGTGTCTGTGTGTGATTGAGTGTGTGTGAATGTGAGAGAATGAGTGTTAGAGTGAGTGAGTGAGTGTGTGAGGGAGTGAGAGAGTGTGAGTAAGTGAGTATGTGATTGAATGTAAGAGTGAGAGTGTGTGTGTGTGTGTGTGTGTGTGTGTGTGTGAGAGAGCACACCCTGTCATGCTGTTGTTATAAGCCACTGCTGAAGATATTATATCATATTGCAGTATTAAAGCTAACGAGTGATAGATTAATTGATCGTAAATGACGAGCGAACATGAAAATGTGTGCAATTTCACATCCCTAATATTAATAGTACCTTGTTAATCACGGAGAGTCTGGTCTGTTCATCCTTAAGGTCCTCTTTTTGCCGACGCATTTGTTGAGCCTGAGATCTCTTTCCTTTCCGTGGCATCCTTTAAAATATCAAGAGATAAAAAGAAATGAGACAAAATTATTCATGACAAAATTATCTGATTAACTCACTAATTTGAGTGAACTAAGTAACTATAAAAACTAGAGAGTTTACATTCAAGAGTCTTATCATTAAAAGTAACCATTGATTTTGTTTTAATCATCAAAAGTAATGCATATTGAATTAAACTTTGTTAGTCAAATTAATTTTAACAGGACATTATCACTTTAATAGGGACTTACTTTGAAAGTTCTCGGTTTAACAGCTGATGAACCTGAAAAGATAAATCCTGCAGTACTCTCAGGTAGACAAACAGTTAAACAACAATGAAACAGACACTGTGTATTTTTTTAAAGAAAAGAACAATAGAAGTATAATAAAATAAACTGTTCTCTGTATGTGAATATAGAACAAGGACAACCAGAAAAAGAACTAGTTAAGATTTATAAAAAATAAAACAAAATTATTTTTTTTTTAAATAAAACTGTTTAATAAAAAATGCCAAATAAACTGCTCTATTTAAAAGAATGCTGAATATATAAAAAATACTTAACGTTTTCTTAATATATATATATATATATATATTTATTTATTTTCCTTAAATGTTTTAAGTTTAAAAAAAGTAGTAAGAACAAATGAACTGCTCTCGGTGGAAAACAGCAAAACACAAGGAACCTGAAAAAGAAGCACAGACAGAAACAGACAAATTAGGTCACAGGAACTACAATTATGGTGATGTGATGAAAATGTCATAATACTTCAAGGAACCACATTAAACCATATTAATACTGACCAAGGAGTGCAGCAGAAGATGCAGGTCGTGCTCAGATCAGTCAGTCTGAAAAAACAACAACAACATAATGAAAACTAAACTCAAGCCAAACTATGCATACGTTCTCTGCATGTTAAATATTATTTATACATGTTCTCTATATAGAATATAATTTGGAAGCTGTATCTCAAATATGCAGCCTAAAACCTGAGATGGACTGTCCATCTATCCAGGTTTACAACAAGATGCTGGGATAAGCTCAAGCATCTCTGTATAGGACAAGTGGTTTGGAGAACGGATAGGTGAATATGGTCTTAACATTATTTTTATTTATTTTTTACCACAAATAACTATTTTAATAGTTTCTGTGATCTTGATAAAACATTTTTTTAACTGTAATGATTTAGTTATCAACAACTCAGATCTGAAGCATTTTGTATTTGTAGCCATATCAGTAATTAAAGTCTTACCTCAAAGGGTAGGTTTGTGAAACAATATTCTGAAACAGAGAAAGAGAGTCATAGAACTGAACAACTCTATAACAGAAAAGTAACACTGGAGAAAAAAACCCCGAAAACATTTATTCTGTAAACTCTCTGTGCTGTTCCTTATTCCATTTCTAAAAATGTTGCATCTTCAAATGTGTGACGTTAAATATAGTTTATGTAACTGTAATATAAAAAAATAAAAACATTACATTGTCATGAATGGATAATAATTATTGGACAAATATTATATAGTTCAATAAAATCTCCTAAACAAAATAGTGATTTTGTTTTGTATTGTTACACTTAAGAAAAGCACTAAAAAACATTAATGTCATCCCTCCATCACTCCCCAAAATGAACTTTGTCACAGTATTAATCAATGCGTTACGATGTAGAAAAATAAAATGGCTGCTGGTGAAGCTGGTCTGTATCTACTACATTCAAATGGACAGCGCGGACTTCAGCTGCATGAACCACGTGACGGTGTGAAATCAAAGGTTATCACGACTCTCTCGAGCAATTACATCTCACAAAAACTCCCGTTGTGTTCAATAATGCTGTATACACATCACAATGAATTACATACATAATATTTGCCCTTTGTTGTTTATGATTAGATTATTCTGTAAGTGAGGTAACTGAGGCCTCACCGGATTTGACAGAAACCAAACGACGTATATTCATCAAACACACAAACCGTAACGTTAACGTTAAACGCGTGACCGTTGTTCAGCTCAGTCCAGCATTTGATTGACAAGCGCAGAAACCGATATAAACGCAGCAATCGACACTTCTCGCTGTGATCTATGCAGCCATGCATGAATGTAAAATACATAAAACTACCATCGTGGATGGTAAAATGAGCGCCAAAATGAATACACTCCAGTAACGTTAAGCTAAACAATTAACGGCAGAAACCAAACGACGTATATTCATCAAACACACGCAACATATGATTTCCCGTTTTAACGTTACACACGAAGCTAGAACTAACGGTCGAGATTGTGTATGCCTCACCGGATTTCTTAAACCGGTGACTAAAGTAACAGCCATCGATTGACAAAGCATTACTAAACTCACCATAAACCGCGTATGACAGAAACCATAAACCGCGTATGACAGAAACCAAACGACGTATATTCATCAAATACTCACAAAATATGATTTAAAGTTTTACACTCGAAGCTAGAAGTAATGGTGACCAGCTGTAGACACTACTTATACACATTAACATCTTCACAGAGATACAGACACCGTCAATGTCAACAAAAACGATAACATTTTGTACCCCATATTATAATACGAATAGCATTGCTAACATTTTATTAAAAAAAGAGCTACATGTGACATACCAAGGCTTTATAACACAGCATATCAGAAAACAGCCGTCTCACTTACCTCAGGGAATAAAGTGGAACGATCGGCAGTCACTGCTGCAGCTCGTTGTTTCGCCAGCCAATCAGCAGTGAGCTGTGATTGTACAACCAATAAAATCAGATCAGCTTCGCTTTGAATTACCAGGCAAATCAGCAATTAAAGTGATAAAGCATAAAATTAGAAATCATTAAAACAACGTTGATTACTATGACCATGCTGCACATGCAGTATTTTATAGTAGCATTACATAAATAATAAATGTAAAAGTGATAGGTTTGTATTAAAGTTACTGAGGGAGTGGTAGTGATTTGACAGCTCATCTCTATCAGCCATAATTCATCTCCCTGCACTATCTTCCTCTTTGTGTGTGTGTGTGTGTGTGTGTGTGTGTGTGTGTGTGTGTGTGTGTGTGTGTGTGTGTGTGTGTGTGTGTGTGTGTGTGTGATGGGTAGGTTTAGGGGCAGGGAATTGTAGGGGATAGAAAATACGGTTTGTACAATATAAAATGCATTACATCTATGGAGAGTGCTCACATTTCACAAAAACAAACGTGTGTGTGTGTGTGTGTGTGTGTGTGTGTGTGTGTGTGTGTGTGTGTGTGTGTGTGTGTGTGTGTGTGTGTGTGTGTGTGTGTGTGTGTGTGTGTGTGTGTGTGTGTGATGGGTAGGTTTAGGGGCAGGGGCAGTGTAGGGGGATAGAAAATACGGTTTGTACAATATAAAATGCATTACATCTATGGAGAGTGTTTCAAATTTCACAAAACAAACGTGTGTGTGTGTGTGTGTGTGTGTGTGTGTGTGTGTGTGTGTGTGTGTGTGTGTGTGTGATGGGTAGGTTTAGGGGCAGGGGCAGTGTAGGGGGATAGAAAATACGGTTTGTACAATATAAAATGCATTACATCTATGGAGAGTGTTTCACATTTCACAAAACAAACGTGTGTGTGTGTGTGTGTGTGTGTGTGTGTGTGTGTGTGTGTGTGTGTGTGTGTGTGTGTGTGTGTGTGTGTGTGTGTGTGTGTGTATGGGTAGGTTTAGGGGCAGGGGCAGTGTAGGGGGATAGAAAATACGGTTTGTACAATATAAAATGCATTACATCTATGGAGAGTGCTCACATTTCACAAAAACAAACGTGTGTGTGTGTGTGTGTGTGTGTGTGTGTGTGTGTGTGTGTGTGTGTGTGTGTGTGTGTGTGTGTGTGTGTGTGTGTGTGTGTGTGTGTGGACTAGTAATCCCTACGGTATGGGGACAAAATGTCCCCACAAAAGATAGCAATATCCAAAATCCTTGTCCTTGTGGGGACATTTTTTGGTCCCCATGAGGAAAACATAGAGAGTGAGAGACAGTGTGTATGTAAGAGAGAGAAAGAGAAAAAATGTGTGTGAGAGAGAATGAGAGAATGAGAGTGTGATTGAGTGTAAGACTGAGAGAGGTTTGCTAACATGATGAGAGCATGTTTGCTAATGTTAACACAATTAGCATGTTTTTAACATTAATGCTAATATGATTAGCATTTTGTTAGCATTATGTTAACACAATTACCATAATAGGTGGTTGCTAGGTGGTTGCTAAGGCATTGCTATGTTGTTGCTAAGGTGTTCTGGGTGGGTGCTAGGTGGTTGCCAGGTAGTTGCTATGGTGGTTTGCTAAGGTGTTCTGGGTGGTTGCTGGGCGTTGCTAGGTGGTTGCTAAGGTGTTCTGGGTGGTTGCTAGGGAGGTTGTTAGGTGGTTGCTAGGGTGTTCTGGGTGGTTGCTAGGGCGTTGCTATGTGGTTGCTAGGTGGTTGCTAAGGTGTTCTGGGTGGTTGCTAGGGCGTTGCTGTGGTTGCCAGGGCGTTGCTATGTGGTTGCTAGGTGTTCTGGGTGGTTGCTAGGGCGTTGTATGTGGTTGCTAGGTGGTTGCTAGGTGTTCTGGGTGGCTGCCAGGGCGTTGCCAGGTGGTTGCTAGGGTGTTCTGGGTGGTTGCTGGCGTTGCTAGGTGGTTGCCAGGTGGCTGCTAAGGTGTTCTGGGTGGTTGCTAGGGCGTCATGCAGTTGCTAGGTGGTTGCTAAGGTGTTCTGGGTGGTTGCTAGGGCGTTGCCATGTGGTTGCCAGGTGGTTGCTAGGGTGTTCTGGGTGGTTGCTAGGGTGTTGCTAGGTGGTTGCTAGGTGGTTGCTAAGGTGTTCTGGGTGGTTGCTAGGGCGTTGCCAGGTGGCTGCTAAGGTGTTCTGGGTGGTTGCTAGGGCGCCAGTGGCTGCCAGGTGGTTGCTAAGGTGTTCTGGGTGGTTGCTAGGGCGTTGCCAGGTGGTTGCTAGGGCGCTGCCAGGTGGTTGCTAGGTGGTTGCTAGGGTGTTCTGGGTGGTTGCTAGGGCGTTGCTAGGTGGTTGCCAGGTGGTTGCTAAGGTGTTCTGGGTGGTTGCTAGGGCGTTGCTATGCAGTTGCTAGGTGGTTGCTAAGGTGTTCTGGGTGGTTGCTAAGGCGTTATGGGTGGTTGCCAGGCAGCTGCCAAGGTATTCTGGTAGGTTGCTATAGTGTTGCTAGTTGTCACAGATGGTTACTATGTTGTGTTTATAGAGTTCTTAGTACGCCTTAGTCTGATTTAACGCTTAGCTAATCGCTATTAGCATGTAGCTATTCACTGCTAGCATGTGTAGCAAAGTGCCGCTTGCTAGCATGAGTCAAAAGACCCAACCCCATGTGTCTATGATGTTTTGACGCAGAGATATAGGTCTTGTTAAACTGTTGCTAGGGTACTCTGTTTGGTTGCTATGGAGTGGCTTGGGAGCATCCCAGAATGATATTCCAAAAGCTCCTTGTCAGTATGAATGATATAAACCAACCCCTGCCTCTATGATTTTCTAATGCAGAGATATAGGTCTTGTTAAACTGTTGCTAGGGTACTCCGTTTGGTTGCTATGGAGTGGCTTGGCAGCTGCCAATGACGATACAGCAAAAGCTCCTTGTCAGTATGAATGATATAAATCAACTTCCTCTATGACATTCAGATGTGAAGATATACACTGTTGATTTGGGTTGCTAAGGTGCTTAATAACGGTTGCTAGGGCGTGGCTAGGACGTGTTGGAGGTGATTTGTGATTGGCCGTTGATGCCCCGAGTCAAACAAACCCACCCCCATGTTTCTATGACGCTTATATCCAAAGATATCCATTTGATCTCTTTCAATGGAAGTCTATGGCATCAGTTGCTAGGAGCTCTAAATGGTTGCTAGGGCGTGGCTTGACAGCATCACGATGATCCTGAGATAGTGATTGGTTGTCTGAGTGTTGAGCCCACCCCCTTGTCTCTGTGACCCTGTGAAGCAGAGCTATGGTCAATACAAAATCCCTATGCAATTTACCATTGGAGGACAAAACGCATGCGTTTGATGGGACGCCCCTCCCATGTTAAGTCTATGGGAAAATTCGGGCAGCTCTAGCGCCCAGGGGTACAACTCACACCCTTTGAGATGTGTGTTTGAGAGATCCTGTCAGCCTCCAAATGTGGTAATTCACGAAGTTTCTCCAAATCCTCGCCGGAGCTACGAGTGGTCAAACTTTGCCGTAATGTTAAGTCTATGCGATTTTGGTGGATTTTCGCCTTCTTCGCTAAAAATCGCAACCCCGATCCCTTAGAAAGATATAGCACACCATTCCCGAATAATCCGCACGATTTGACGCCTCATTCATGGGTGTGTGACAAACGGTGTGGGAGGAGAAGCGCGCCGAACTTTTGTGTGGAAGAATAATAATAATAAGTATAATAATAAGTATGCACAATAACAATAGTGATGCCTTGCTTACCAGCAAGCACCACTAACTAGAATGTACATTTCCAGAAGAAAATGTGAGTGGTGCTTGCAGTGGCAAAACTCGGGGCCCGGTCGTGCAAGTGACTGCAAAAAGCCCACCCCCATGTCTGTACGATGTTGTGGAGCTGAGATATGGCTTATTCATGTGTTTGTGATAGTAATCACAACACACGGTTGCTAGGGTGGTCTAAATGGTTGCTATGGTGTGGCTATAGGGTTTATGGGGTGATATGTAAAGACTATTTGTCAGTCTGAGTCAAAAGAGCCCAACTCTGTATGTGTACAACGCTCTGGTGCTGAGATATGGCTTGTTAATGTTGATATACGGTTGCTAGGGGTCTGTAACTGGTTGCTATGGCATGTTTAGTAAGTTTTGATGTCACTACTTATTGTCTGCTTGATAGGTCGAGAAAGAGCTCAGCCTCGAGTCTCTACGACCTTCTGATCCGAATATATGATCTCACACATTATTGCCAATGTTAAGTCTATGGGACTTTTTCAAACGATTTTTTCCGCCAAAACGAAAACCGCTTTGTCCGATCGCTTAGAAAGACATAGCACACCTCTCCTCAATAAGTCGGTCGATTCGACACCTCATTCATGTGTCTGTGACAAACGGTGCCGGAGGAGTAGCGTGTCAAAGTTTTGGAAAAAGTGCATAGTAATCACAACACCAGTCTGAGTCATAAAAGCCCAACTCTGTGTTTCTACTATATTGTAGTATTTTCAATGGAAGTTTATGGATAAACTTTTCATTTTAATTACTTTTATTCCACTTTTATAAAATTGTAATACGTGTTAATTGTCATTGTCATCATTTTTATTGAAAGTATATACCTTTCCAATGAAATATGTGATGTGAAAATGGAGAAAAGTGCGATCTGCAAAAGAGGGATTCGAACCGGGTCAATCATGTCAAAACATCATCTATTGGAGTCGAATACGTTACTGACTACGCCACTGATTACATGTTCATTGCCATGGCACCAGTAAGTAGTTAAAGAAAATACCCGCACATTTCTGCATGACATAATTTATTTATACAATTTATATTGCTAAATTATTACAATTAATGGCAAATGGACTGTTTTGAAATGTAAACTGATATTTTTATAACGACGTAAAAAAAAAAAAAAAAACATTACAGGAACAACATTACAGGAGCCAATCACACCGGCTCTGTGATACACCCCAAAAAGCATGAAAATCACATACTATCGTAATTGTATGTCTATTAGCTTCTGTTTCACTAGAAACGTTTCTCTGGGTTTATGTACAGACTCGACTAACCAGAAGAGACAAGCATAATATGAAGTCCATAAACTTTTAATTTTAGGCACTTTATTTCCACTTTTAGAAAATTGTCATTTTTTTTTGTGTTTATTATTTTTATTTAAAGTAAATACCTTTCCATTTTAATAAGTGATGGCAAAAGGGAAAACAGCGAACTCTGCCAAAGGCGGATTAGAACCCAGGTCAATCGCGTCAAAACAACATATCATAAACCATGCGCTTTACAGACTACGCCACTGAGGATCTCTGACGATTATAATGGCGCTGCTAGGTCTTAAAAATAAATAAGCACACGGACTTAGAGGTTTCCCAACCACTGTTGTAGGCAGACATTATGGTCACAATTATGAATAAGAGATTATAGATACAAACACATTGTATTTTACTTTTACAATGAGTAGAATAATTACAACAAAAAGAAAGAAAATAGAAGAATTGTCAGAATGAGCAGTCAACACAACACCCATAGTGTCTGAAGAAAATCATTCGGAAAGCGAGTAAACGCCGACGTGAATATTAAGCGGGAGGGAAAAAAAGTCCCGCGCAGAATTTAACTGTACACCGCAACACATGCACTTCACTAATGAACTAATAAATAACAATAAAAGTGGTCATGTGTTTATTACATTTATAGAAACGTTTATTCGGGTTTATTATGCAGTTCTTGGGGTATTGCTTAATTCCATCTTGCTATGCTGATGTTTATAAAAGATTATTTTTAGCTACATACACAGCAACCGTTTTAAAGTAACGTTATATTTAGAACATTAGTGAGGACACTTAAAGAAAAAATCATCACACACCTGGAAAAATGCTCTTTATTTGAATGAGTGGGTGGCTCTTAAAAGAGCCGTTGTTGCTGGCATTATCCTCGGAGTTCCACCCGCAGAGCCTCGGTGATGTTGGTGCGCAGAACCTCGTTGCCCTCTGGGCTCAGGTGCACGCCGTCTCTGCACAGATGAGATACTCTGATGTTGTGATGTTTAATGCATCGCAACAACCCAGACATCTCTCTGTTCAGCCACCGTCGGCTTCTCTCGATCCCGTAGGCCCTCCTGCCAGTCTGACCTCTCCAGTTCAGACGGGGCAGGATTTCCGAAAACAAAATCGTGGTCTCTGGGAACAGTCTGAAGACCTTAACCACGTCAGCCTTCATTTCCCTAAGGAAATCAAGGCGGTTAAGGCCTTCCCGGCACAGACTATTTCCGCCAAGATGAATAAGCAGAACCCGAGGAGGTGGAGCCGTCGCCAAGACAGAGCGCAGCACTGGAAGCAGGTGCTCCCAGCGTCTGCCTCCTCTCCCTTCCCAAGTTACCTCGGCCCGAAGACCAAGGTTCCTGTCCAGACCCTTCTCAGAGATGTAAGAATGCAGCTCATGGATGATTGAGCTGCCGACAATCCAAACATTAGTTGCACTACCAGCCATCTCGAACAGTGAGGGTGCAGTGAGATACCTCCAGTATTTATAATGAGCGCTGCACGTCTCATTGTCACGTGTCATTCTACAGGCTCCCCCCAACAGCGCTTCGGGGGAGTATAATGAATATCAAACGACTGAAAAAAAAAAAAAAATAAATAATATGAACTAATGTTTATGAATTATGACAGTTTTTAAGTTGGTGTTTTTATATGGTAATTTAGACTTGCTAGGAAGCTAATTTGATGTCCCTCATCTGAAAAACGAATGCAGGCATGACGCAGACATGTCAAAATAAGAGTCCCGGTGTGTTTGAGTCTCGTTTATAATTAAAAGTCACACAAAGCATATATTCCCCCTGATTTTTTTGTTTGTTTTAAATTTCCATTTAAGATAGAGTAAACTATTGTAGCTTCTGTCTGAGATACTCAGAAGTCACAGAAGTATATGGTGCTAACAGGGATTTAAAAAGAAATGGATCCCTCAAAGTATACAGCATGACTTATGTAATTAATGTCACTGGATTTTAAAATTAAAGGCAAATTACGGTGACACTTTACAATAAGGTTGTTTTAGTTAACATTAGTTAACGCATTAGTTAACATGAACTAACCATGAACAACATCTCTGTTCAGCATTAGTTCATCTTTGTTAACGGTAGTTAATAAAAATCCAGCTGTTCATGTTAGTTCACAGTGCATTAACTAATGTTAACAAGATTTTAATAATGCATTAGTAAATGTTGAAATAAGTAATACTGTGAGGTTTCATTGTGCAGTGCATAAAACATCTACTTATTGGATATGTGGTTTTAAATTAGTTTGAAGAATAATGCACAGATATGCACATTCAAGTATATAAAAAGCCATCTTATAGTAACATCCGTCATTATACCTCAAGCTCTGAAGGTCACAATGTATTCTTAATGTGCCATTGAGGTTGGGAAATTAGTTTTAATGAGAATTAAATCAAGAATTGCAAGGATGTATTAAAGTGTATCTAAGGCTTTGATTATCTAAGGATCTACGGATTAAACATTAAACATAACAATTTCAATTTCATTACTTTGACAATTTATCACAGACATTACATCTCACAGACCTTCATGAATTAATTATGAAATCTACAAGTATGCCTGACAGAAATGGATAATTTTGCATGTAACAGCCACACAATATTTGATTATAAAATGATGAAGAAAGACAAAACCAAGTAATTATTTTTAAAATGTATTTTTATTGTATTTTTTTAATTAATGCCAATTTCGAGGAGTCTGGAGTCTCCCCCTTAAGCAAGCCAAACCTGAGTAAAAAGTGTGTGTGTGTATGTGTGAGAGAGAGAGAGAGTGAGTGTGAGTGTGAGAGAGAGAGAGAGAGAGAGAGAGAGTGAGTGTGTGCGCGTGAGTGTTTAGTGTGAGGGAGAGTGTGTTTGTGCGTGTGTGATTAAATTTGTGTTTGTGTGAGAGAGAGAGAGAGTGAGCGAGTGAGTGAGTGAGTGAGTGAGTGTGTGTGAGTATTTGAAAGTGTGTGTGAGTGAGTGTGTGATTGAATGTGTGAGTGAGAGAATGAGTGAGTGTGTGAGTGAGAAAGTGAGTGTGAGTGCGAGCATTTGAAAGTGAGTGTGTGACAGTGTGTGAGTGAGTGAGTGAGTGAGTGACTGACTGTGTGTGTGCGTGAGTGCGAAAGTGATTGAATGTGTGTGTGATTGAGTGTAAGCGTGTGAGTGAGAGTGATTGTGCGTGCAAGTGAGTGAGAAAGTGTGTGTGTGAGTGTGCGTGAGTGTGTGCATGTATGCACAGTTGCTAGAGTAATCAAAATGGTTGCTATGCCTTTTAGGTGTTTGATATAGTAATGTTGTTAAGGTGTTGCTAAGCATTTGCTAATATGTTCTGTGGTTGTTAAGATGTTGCTCGGTGGTTGCTAAGATGTTCTAGGTAGTTGCTATGCAGTTGGTTGGGTGTTATGGGTGGTTTCTATGGTTTGGATCGCACTTAGTCTGGAACCTCACCCTTAAGCAAGCCAAACCTGAGTAAAAAGCTACAGCGTGGCTTACTCTTACGGCCATTTCACATCGCAAGCATGAGCGGCGCATGAGCAAAAATAAAATGGACAAAATAAATTTGATTTCACACTAAAAGTGCTCAATGCACATAAGCATGTCTAGTGTGTTTTAACAAGAACTGGAGTAAGTCGGAAAAGAAAAGAAATTCTATATAGACTTTATAGATTCTATTTAATCATTTAAACTTGTTTTTAATTATTCAGTTTGGGTGAACGTATAGTATAGGCCATTATAAAAAAGTAATTAAAGTTAGCCCAAAAAAAATATAATACATACTTTCTTTTAGTTTATTACGTAACACAGAAAGGCCTCTAGCTCTAGCACTAGCAAAAGCAAACCTGATCGAGTGCGCGTTTGTAAATAAATACTCACTTATATGATATAAACGATCATTTATATGTAGCGTTGGAGCTGCTGCTGTGATGTGTAAAAACGCTTTCAGTGTGAATACTCTAGTGTGTGTGCCGCTGCAGTGATGGTGTAGTTACACTGACGTTAAGCTCACGCACTGCTCATGCTTGCAGTGTGAAATGGCCGTTAGGGATCACTGGAACACACAAGCCTTTCCACCAACGACAAGGTGGCGATCCTTGGAAAGGAACATTCACTCTCCATTCATTCTTTATCTAACACACACACACACACACACACACAATCTCTCACACACTCACACAAACACACAGTCTATAACTAACACATACACACTCACATGCACACAAGGAGACAAAAAAAAGCAGTTTAGTATTACACATTATTTTTTTGCATTGTTATTCCTTAAAATCAAAGTAAATGAACCAAACCTGAGTATTGACATACTTTACCCCTGTGCTTCTACCTCTGCTTCTTTCCTCTTCAGCATTGTCCTCAATGCCATACACATTTGGTCCCATCCCCTGGGCATGAAATTAAGAAATGAATATTGGGATCACTAAAAATACAAGTACTAAAATAGTTAAAGTTAAATAAAAGTAAACTCACCACAAAACCTCACAGAAAGAAATGAACCGATATATTGGTGTCTAGCTTGTCATCTTCTCAGACATTCTGACTTCAATTGGCCGGTTTCTGAAAAACATCAAAATCAAGATTAGATAAAGATTTAACAGTTTCCTCCAAATGTGGTTATGACGTGCAGTGGTACAGTGACTGAAGCGAGATGTTTAAACACTTAGCTTTATATGGTATTGCACACTCGTATCTGGTCGCAGACAGCACTACTTTCAGCTCCAAATTCTTCCTGCACATATCAATAACAGCATAAAAGGGGACTTCATAAAATGCATCCAATACAAATTGTACGGACTAAACGCAAATTCAACTTAAAACTTATAAGGTCAAATCACAACAAACATTAAATTACAAAAAAAAAAAAAAAACATTACAACAGTTAATTACTATGTATTGCTTTACCTTGCTGTCCTCATGTCGTACTGTCACTGTTGCTCTCCTCACTGTCTGTGTCCTCCCTGGAGCCGCTCCTCACTGGATCCGCTGCTGCTGCCGCTGTTACCGTCGTGTCCTCCCTGGAGCTGGCACACTACTCCTACTCCTCACTAATACTATTTTCTTGGTAGCCGAGCTTCGCAAAACCTCGACCCGACCGTACATCGCACAAAATCGAACCGCAACACGGCCATACGCGCCATCCCATAGCATAGGCAGACGTAGCCCCACTGTTCAGTGACTATGGTCCGTATGGCTTATCTCATCACGGCCATACGCGCCAACCCATGGACTAAGGCTGTTGCCCCACTGCTGTCGTTAATGCCGAAATCAGCGGCCATGGTTCCGTATGGCATACTATCTAAAAATCTAAAATGAATATCACAAGAATATCCATCCATCGCGAAAACTCATCGACGCAAAATACAGTACACCGGATTATGATAACTATGGTAACTATGTAAGACACCCGCCTGAAGGCACAAATCCGGATGAGAAATGTAGAAGTGATCCAGAAGAGTGTGCTTTCTCGTCGTTGCTGTGGTGATCAGTTGCGTGTATCCTCTTGACTGAAATAATCCCAGAACAGCTTTTTTCCCTGTGCCTAGGAGGTCCTCGTTGAAGTCGCCACAGACAATGACGGGATGTTTTTCCGCTATGTCCAAATAATCCAGCAGACTCGTCACATTCTTTAGGAAGTCTTCAAATGCGTACTGCGGTGGCCTGTACACTACAGCGATTGTCAGCTGGATCGGACTATCCACTTTGATGACGACAAACTCCAGATCGGTCACATTCTGTATAAATTGCCTAGGCTGAGCTGAAATATGCTCTTTACAAAATATGACGACTCCACCTCCATCTTTGTTTGCAATTTCTTGTTGAGTAGAGTATGAGACATGCCTATTGCGCATAAATGCGCTTGTATCCTTGCAATTGGAGATGGGGTGAAATAATCGATCCGCTCAAGTGAGTTTCCGTCATGCAAAGAATGTCTGACAACAACAGCTCATGATGACATCTGATGTCTGGGATGCCAATCCTTCCGTGTTATGATGGATGATTTTAAATGTTTGATCCACGTTGGTTTCCCTAACCTGCCGCAAAAGTGGCATTACTCCATCAAACGACGCTCTCGTCATATTCCGCAACGAGGCCGTGACCGTAGAATCGGCGTAAATCTTCTTTTCACTGAAGTCCGTGATGTGTAGTCCACGGAGCGAGGTCGTCCTGCTGAGGGCAACGTAGGCCATTCCCGGCTCGAAAATCTTCTTCAGTGACACTACGGCATCCTGCATGGTCATGCCCTGAACTTTGTGAGCCGTGCAGGCGTAGGCCAACTTGATGGGGAACTGGCGACGAACTGCTCCCTTCCTCAGACTTTCTTCGGACCTCTCGATGTAGACCAAGTCGTCGTCTTCACCTCGCACCCTTCTGCGGTGATTCTTGCTCGCGCTTGGATTGTCCAGCTGAAGTCCAAGCATCTGGACGGTGTCGATTCCATCTTTTATCTTACTGACAATATGTGAAATCTTGCCAAAACATCCGCTGACGATTCCGCCTTTCAACGCCCAGGTTCCTGGTCACCATTATGCGCACTCCCAACGCAATTTGAATGGTGTCGAGCAAGTCGTCCTTTTTTCCGACGACAGGCTTGTTTTGTCTCTTCATCCCTCCTGTCCTCGGTCTTTCCTGTAGTCTTCGGCATTGATGGTTGTGATGCCAGTGTGAAGAGCGTGGATTGTTTGGGTGTTGTGGCTGTGGACTTCCTTGTTGGTGGCAAATATGTGCAGTGCAGTACACGGGCAGTCTTTGGGGTCCTTCACAGCCTGGAGTAACAGTGCTCTATCCGCTTGACTAAGATCGCCGGTCTTTGCTTAACTCGTAGTCGGTTTAAAAGCTGGGCAAAAGCAAGGTCCTCTTTCTGACGCATGATCTCTGAGAGGGTAATCATTTGAAAATGGTCTTTCCAAAAGTCCAAAACATCCTCTTCATACACGCACAGTGGTTTGGCTTTACCCAGAGGTGGCAGTTGGTAAAAGTCACCCACTGCGAGTACAGAGATTCCACCGAAAGGTTTCTTGCTGCCTTTGAGTTGCTGAAATCTCCAATTTATGTAGGCGAAAAGATCCTTTGATATCATGGAGATTTCATCAATGATTAGAATCTCGACGTCACGTAATGTAGCTCGCAGCTCATCTAGGCATTTCCAAGTCCTTGATACGCGGCTTCAAGTTCCTCGAAGCTTTAAAATGGAATGCAGCGCTTTGTCGGAAATATTGAACGCTGCCGCTCCAGTAAACGCACTCAAGAGCACTGTAGGCACGGAGAGATCCCCTTCCACTTGGAGTCGAGGCAGTTGTCGAGAATTTTTGACGCCTGTAGATGCACTTGATGACGCGGTGATTTGCCACAACCGCACCACCTGATACGGAGTAAAACGGCTCTGGATTATGACCCCACACACGCTTCTGACACCACTGGCAGACAGTGTAGAAAATGGCTGCCTGCGTCTCGTTGAGACTTCGAAACAACTTCCTAGCAAATTCAACACTCATCTGGGGTTCCTCTACTCGTGGTACAACTCCATCTCCGTGTTCAAGAATTTGATATTCTGGAACATCGTCTTGTACAACGTTCTCGTCATCAGGATCGATGTCTTCTCGTTCCGCAACGCACTCCAAGCGATCGACTTCGATTTCAGGTGCAAAAGCGTCCACGCTCTCAGACGGTCCTTGCTGTTGCAGCTGATCGAATGCCTTCTCCACTTCTTCGCTGTGTTTCTCAAACTTGTCTTGGTGTGCTTGCACTATGGCACGAACAGGCATCAGGAGACCCGGTGCGAGGAAGCTCCACATATGCACTAGTGTAAAACTGCTCATAAGTTGGAAATTTATGAGGTTTTAACTGTTCGTTGGAACGATGGGGTAAATAAAGCTTTACTAGTCTACTGTAAAATTGTTCTGCTTGTTTTTCTTTAAAAGCGCGATACCTAATAACCGCAGCCTTACCGACGGTTCTTTTCTGGAAAAATCCCATACCGCTGAGCAGCCGGTGAACATTCTTGCCTTTGGTTTGCTGACCGCATACACGATGCGCATTCAAGCAAAATCTGCCAGACACATCCTTTCAAACTCTCGGGTTTGAGGCCTTGCTCTGTATTTATCGATGATCCCTGACATCCAGACGTCCTCTGAATCGGGATCTTTATTTAATAGGGCGCTAAGGGGAGACTCATCTTGAGCGCTTGTCGCCGGTCGGTATAAACACAACGCGTGAACACTTCTTCAACGGTAAGCTGCATGTTCGCGCTACAGACTCCTGAGCGCTTACTTGCCTATGTTTGGAGTACGCCTGCATTATGTGCTTCATCTCGCCCTCCTCGTTGACGTTACTTTCGCGCACACCCTTGATTACGCTTTTTAACAAGTCGCCCATTTCGTGCTCCGCTTGAAATGTACGACAACATGTACATGATGCAGCTAAAAGCATCAAGAACAAACTGAATGTCCATGTTGGCGTTCCACGCCTCAACAAATCGGAATTGTAACCGCTTCACCCAAGACTCCTTGGGATCGCGCTTAAGCAAAATCACATTGAAGTGGATAATGCTTCGACGGAGTTAGTGTAATCATCGACGGTCATCTTACACTTTGTCAGTAGCTCTGACAAGCTGTTAAAGGAGGCTTGGGGATCATTTAACAAATCCCACACCGCTTGAGTTTTGTTCGCTGCGCCATCGCTTTTGAGCAGCCTCCCGCCTCGCCGCCTCTTTCTCTCGCCTCTTTGTTTTTGCTCATCTACAGGGTTCTGTGGTTGGGGACGAGCGATACCGTTTTTAGACATGCAGCTTCCCGATGAAGAAGCCTCGGTGTCATCCTCTTCTTCAGGACGCTGCGGTCGCGGACGAGTTATCGTGGTGCTAGTCACCGTAGCTTAGGAACCCAAATCGACACACAATAAATTACCTTTTTACACGACTTGGAGTGGTTCCTGCTATGAAGCTGAACTTCGTGACGATTCGATGAAGCTCAGGATCAGCGCCGAATCGGGCAACCGCAGGTTATATAGCGGTCGATAAAATCGCAAACTTCTTTATCTTGATCGTTTTCAAACTCAGGTGCATCCTTTACCCAAACGAGAAGATGAATGTGTGGGCTACCTCTAGCTTGAAACTCAACCCTGTAAAAGAAATCTTCGACTTTACCGATGGGTTGGGCAGGCGACAAGAGCAGATGTGTCATTAGCGCGTCCACGCGTTTTTCAAACATGCGCATGACCGTGACAGGGTTGCTTCGAGGACTTCACATTTCGCCGCCCAGTCGAGCTCTGAAAAGTCAATCTGTTCACCTTGCTGGGCCTTGATCGCCGTTATGACTTCAGGCCATCGATTTCGCCGCGCTGAAAGTGCAAAAAAACGTAGGGGTCCCTAACTGTCTGATCATAGCCTGCAGATCTCTCAAAGTTTTTTCCCAGTAAGCTGGAGAACCTCTCAGCGGTTGCATGAACCGTGTGGCGTCTTTGTTGTGTACCAATCGCTCGATCTCACGGTTATCCTGAAGCAGCTTGTTGGAAATTCTTCTGCCATCTCTCAGAATCTTACCTTTTCGCAACTGGATGGACATGCTATTTCTAGCCAGTTGCGTTTCTGTCACAAACTGTGCGAAGAAAAGGTAACTCTGATCTTTGGCGAAACGAGTATCCACGCAGAACAACCTTGCGTTGAAATACATGCTGGGAGATATGGATACTTGTCTCGCCTCATCGATTGTGTTCTGTCCAGTTGGGAATTGAACAGGAACGCCATGGCTTCCAGCTTTGGGATCTTGAAAACCCTACAGGCTTTTGTCCTGCGCAGGCGCGATGCTAAATATTCCTCGCCGCACGACAGGATCTCTTGCGCAATGTCAGGCGGCTGCATACACGTGTCTAATGTGAGACCCGGTCGGAGTTCGCCTTTTCTTCGACGCTAACTTGTTGCTCATCCTGCTGAGCAACAGCGACGCCTTGTTGATCCTCTATGTCGCCGCTTTCCTCATTTAGGTCGAATATCGCCGCTTCTCTAATGGAGATGTCCCTATATTCGAATGAATTGCTTTCAGCGCCGCTAAAGCTGCAAGCACGTTACGCATGTTAACGGTTAAAAAGTGCTGGTAGCCTTTAAATTTAATGTGTCTCTTCAACTTGACCTGCAGTAGCTGGGACTCACTACTGGGTCTCGGAGAGAGTTGACCGTCTTCTCCACCTCAGAGGGCACACACACAACAGCACCATGCACTGCTCTCTGTCTTCCTTTCGGTAACGCGACTATTTTTGCAAATGGTAAAATTTTTGCGACGAGCTGACGTTCAAGGACATTCAATTCAGCCAATTCCGCAGGGATAGGTGGCAATTCAAGTCGGTTGGCTGCTGCGATCGAAGACATGTGGCCTCTTTTAAGATGGCTGTCACACGTGTGGCAAATCCACTCCTGTCTTCTCTCTTCCGGAACTACACAAGGTCTTGAGCAGGCACGATCACAAGCATGAACATACTTCCTGGTTAAGCAAGACGTGGCAACATGAATGTTTTTGCCATAGTTCGTTCTGTTACAGACCTTGACTTGATCCGGGAACAAGGCTCTGTGACAGACGGTGCAGACATGTGTTGGGCCATGCTGAATCTTACATCGGAATGCATTGATGGCACTTCCATCGCTTGCCAACCAAAGGCTGGGGTGTTTCCTGGCTGGAGCGGATGTATGGTTTGTATTTCTGTTTGATCCTCAGTGCGCATTGCAAGCGATGAAGAATGCGGAATGAAGCATCACCAACACATTTCTGTGTCTTGCGCAGGGTACATCGCAGGATGTGATGTGCTCTGAACTCCGGGTCACCTGCATATCTCCTCGCCATGTACTTTTCATGTTCCTTTGGAATAGAGTATCCGTCCTATACCGCCTAATCATGTAATCTTTCATTTTATTATGGAAATTAATATCTGTGCAATACCGATTAATCATGTAATCCTTCATTTTATTCTGGAAAACAGTATCGGTGTTATACCGCCTAACCATGTACTGTTTCATCTTACTCTGAAAAAGAGTATCTGAGTTATACCGCCTAACCATGTACTGTTTCATCTTAGTCTGAAAAAGAGTATCTGAGTTATACCGCTAACCATGTACTGTTTCATCTTACTCTGAAAAAGAGTATCTGAGTTATACCGCCTAACCATGTACTGTTTCATCTTACTCTGAAAAAGAGTATCTGAGTTATACCGCCTAACCATGTACTGTTTCATCTTACTCTGAAAAAGAGTATCTGAGTTATACCGGCTAACCATATAATCTTTCATCTTCTTCTGGAAGACCGTGTCCGTGCTGTACCGACTCACTATGTACTCTTTCTTTTTGTTTCGGATGCGACCATCCTGATTGTACTTTATCCTAATTGCTTCTTTTTTCTTTGCTTGGTACTGCAAAGAAGTGACATACCTCTGTCTCTCATAATCCCTTTTTTTATGTTTTCTAATAGCATAATTTGGTGTCGTGTCCTTAGGTTCTCTAGCTTGTTTTGACATTTTTAAAGTTTTACGGAGTTCCTTTTGTCTCCTATGCTTATTTCTTTTATCTATAATGTTCTGATTTTTAGCTCCAACATTTGTTTCTGGGTTTGGTAAAGCTGAAATGACTCGTGATGCCTGTTCACAAACAGATGGTGAAGGCAGTTGGCCAGACTGTTGCTCTGTTTTAATGACACAGGCATGAATTCATAGGTCGCTTCATCACCACGATCCCGGAAGAGCTTGAGAAGTCTGTCAATCATGTCACTCAAGTGGGTAAAAGTCAACATGACAGCAGTTCCAGCACCGGTAGGATGGGGCAAGCCTTCGGCAGTTCTTGAGTGCGAATCAAAGAATCCATACCTTCCACATCTGTCCCTGAACACAGCAATACACTCCGGAGCAACGATGAGCAGCGCATGGTTGACATCAGTTGTGAGGCACTGCAGTCTTTCAGTGAGAGGAATCCACCACCCTTCCATGTCAGGGGTCCCTCTGGCTCGTAGGTATCCCATCGTCACTTCAGACTTCAGTACCTTGTGTGTTCGGCTAAATGATGACACACTCACTGGCACTTCCTCCATAGTTAGATGATCCTGATGAAATCTCCTTCAGCAATAAGCTGCATTTTAACGGTGACGCATAACGATCCCCGACTCTAAGACTCTATCGAGGTCCAACATCTTAAACTGAATCGCTTCACTCTGGTTGGCTAAGAATGTTAACGCGACACACGTGCACTGATGATTCCTGGAGAATAAATCATACCTAACATCGCTCTGACAATGCGACGCCTGCACAGACAAAACCCTGGGTGCACTATCCACAAACGGTCTACCCGAAAACTGAGCAACAGCAGGTGCTTGCCTGTTCAACCTGTAAATAAATAATTCATGAAATTAGGCTGATGATCAAAATGAGTGTTATAGAATCTGTTAAATTGCACTCAATAGTGTTTAGGACAAATACATTTTTGCTAAACAGTTTTCAGCTAAGAATTGGTGAAGTACAAAGTAAAGATAATACATTCGTACATATCAGGTGTGCACAAAAGACAATTGAACATCACTGATCAATATTTTCTTTAAAATATTTTCTTGGCAGTCAGAACATCATTTGATGTGTGAATGAGTGAGTGAGTGAGTGAGTGAGTTTAGGGGCAGTGTAGGGGATAGAATGTACAGTTTGTAATGCGTTATAAAACCATTACATCTATGAAGAGTCCCCACAAAGATAGTGAACCAGACGTGTGTGTGTGTGTGTGTGTGCGCAAGATGAATGTGAGTAAGTGTGTGTCTGTGATTGAATATGTGTGTGTTGTGTGTGTGTGAGTGTGAGTGTGTGTGTGAGTGAATGTGTGTGTCTGTGATTGAATGTGTGTGTGTGTGTGTGTGTGAGAGAGAGTGACTGAATGTGTGTGCGAGATGAATGTGAGTGTGTGTCTTTGATTGAATGTGTGTGTGTGTGTGTGTCAATGTGAATGAGAGTGTGCGTGTGAGAATGTATATGAGTGTAAGAAAGTGTGAGTGAGTGAGGAGTGAGTGAGTGAGTGAGTGAGTGAGTGAGTGAGTGAGTGAGTGAGAGAGAGTGAGTGAGTGAGTGAGAAAGAGCGTGTGAGTGAGTGTAATTGAGTGTGTCTGGTTATGTAATTGATGAACTGATCGTTAATTTAAATGATGAGTGACCATGGAAATGTGTATAGTAACATCCAATAGTACCTTGTTAGTCGTGGAGGGTTGATCCTTCAGGTCCTCCTTTTGCCGACGCAGCTGTTGAGCCTGAGATCTCTTTCCTTTCCGCGGCATCCTTTAAAATATAACAAGAAATAAAAAGAATTGAGTCAAAAAATGTATCTGATTAACTCAGTAATTTGACTGAACTAACTATTAAAAGTACAGAGTTTACTTTCAAGTCTCAAGTCATCAAAGTAACCATTTATTTATTTTTAACCCTCAAAAGTAATGCATAATGAAAGACACTTCTTTATTAGTCAAAATCGATTTTAACAGGACATCCTCACTTTCATAGGGACTTACTTTGAAAGTTATCCCGATGTAACAGCTGATGAACCTGAAAAGATAAAACCTGCAGTACTCTCAGATAGAAAAAAACAGTTAAACAGCAATGAAAGAGACACTGTTTTTTTTTTTTTTTTTTTTTTTTTTTAAGTAAAGAACAATAAAAGTATAGAAAAATGAACTGCTCTCTGTATTTAGAGTGTAGAACAAGGATAACCAGGAAAATAAGTAGTTAAGATAGAAAATAAAAAAAAAACAACTATATGTCTTATTAAAATATGGAAAATAAACTGCTCTATTTAAATAATGCTGGATATAGAAAAACTACAATAACAGCCTTAATATGTATTTTTTCTTAAATGTTTTATGGAAAAAAGCACTAAGAACGAAAAATGAACTGCTCCCCGTGGAAAACAGCAAAACTCAAGGAACCTGAAAAAGAAACAGAAACAGACATATTAGGTCACAGCAACTACAATTATGGTGATGTGATGAAAATGTCATAATACTTCAAGAAACCACATGAAACCATATTAATACTGACCAAGGAGTGCAGCAGAAGATGCAGGTCGTGCTCAGATCAGTCAGTCTGAAAAAAACAACAACAATGACAACATAATGAAAACTATGCATAACTTCTCAGCATGTTAAATATTAATTATATATTTTATCTATATAGAATATAATGTAGAAGCTGTAAGCATGCAGCTTAAAGTCTGTGATGGACTGGCCATCTATCCAGGTTTACAACAAGTAACTGTGGGATAAGCTTCATCATCTCTATTTAGGACAAGTGGTTTGGAGAAGGGATGGCTGAACATGGTCTTAATAATTTATGGTATAAACTATAATGATTTCCTTGTCAACCAGTCAAATCTGAAGCTTTTTGTGGACATGTCACTAATTGAAGTCTTACCTCAAAGGGTAGGTTTGTGAAACAATATTCTGAAACAGATAAAGAAGTGTGTCATAGAACTGAACACCACACTCACAACTCCTGTAATGTTAACTTCAAATCGCAAACATTGATAATAACACTTGGAAAAAAACTGAAAAACATTTATGCTGTAAAGTGTCTCCGCTGTTCCTTATTCCATTTCTAAAACACTTGCATATTTAAATGTATAAATACATTTTATGTAATTGTAATATAAAGAATAAAAACACTGAATTATCTTGAATTGATAATAATTATTGGACAAATATTATTTAGTATAATAAAATATATCCTAAATATTACTGAACTAAATTATAGTGATTTTTTTAATTGTATAGATAAACGTTATGCTTAAGAATAGTACAAGAAAAACAGTCCCCAAAATAAAATGTTGCTGTGAATGTTGTCAACGTAGTAATCAATGCTATGAATTACTACTAGGAAAATCAAAATGGCTGTGTGTATAACGTTAGCGAGTCTGCTGTTTTTCTGAGTGACAGCACGAGAAACACGTGATTGTGTGGCGCGAAATATAAAACTATCGCGACTCTCTCGAGTAATAAATAAAATAAAAAACTCCCATTATGTTAAATAAAGCTGTGTACACTGCACAATTAATAACATACACCATATTTGCACAAACATTATGTTAACGATAGAATTCTGTCAGTCAGGGAGGCCTCACCGGATTTCTTCACCGGTGACTAGTGTAACGGACAATGCGTTTCAAAACTCACCATAAACGCGTGTGATTGGTTATACAACGCTCAACGCTCGACAAGAACCGATGTAAAGGCAGCAATCGACGATTCTCATCGTAATATCTACGTTCTAACAAACGGCAAAAGTACCAATTACACTATTAACTTGTACATTATCACTACCATCATGGATTCTGCAGCTTAAACAACGCAAAAATGTTAGCTTACACCTCACAAATGACTGGAAGCTAAACAACCAATGGATATATTCATCAAACACACAAAATGTGATTTTACGTTTTACACACAAAGATAGAAATGACGATGGCTAGCTGTAGACATTTCTTGTACACATTACATCTTTACAGAGATAAAAGTACCTTCAATGTCAACAAAAACTATATGCCATATTACAACACAAATGATAGTGCATACATTTTATTTGAATTAAGAGCTACATGTGTCATTACAAGGCTTTATAAAGCAGCATAACTGACGACAGCCGTCTCACTTACCTCAAGAGAATAGAGTGGGACGATCGTCACTAACTGCTGCAGGTCGTAGATTTCAGCAGCCAATCAGAAGTGAGGTTTGATTGTACGACCAATAAAATCACAGCTTGGCTTTGGGTCATTTTCACAGAAGTTTGCAATGAGGATTTAAAGCAGTAGAGCACAATAATAATGTTATATAAATCAGAAATCATAGCAATAATGTTACATACATTATTTTATACTGGCATATTTTATTAAAAATGAATTAAACTTACTTAGGGAGTTTTGTTTCTTACTTTTTGCCTTTTGCACTCCCATTTAATTTTACTTTTGTAGAAGTTCTCCCTGCTACACTTAGATTAACCAGGAAATCCTCACACTCTTATTAATATAAACGGTGCATGTATGTATAAAAATGTAATACTCTTGTCAATCAATAATGAAGCAAACATATATGAGATCCCTGATTAATAAACCATTTCATACCCATGTACAATAATAACAATACAAGATGTTCTAGTTGGTTGCTATGGTGTTCTGGGTGGTTGCAAGGATGTTGCCAGGCAGCATGTTACTGGCATTATGTTAACACGATTAGCATAATGCTAGCATGATGATAACACAATTAACATTATGTTAGCATGATGTTAACACAATTAGCATAAGGTTATGCTAACATGATTAGCTAGCACTAATAGCATGTTGTTAACATAATGATAACACAATTAACATTTTGCTAGCATGATGTTAACACAATTAGGATGTTGTTAGCATGTAATCAACATTATTAGCATTTAGTTAACATGATTAGCTAACATGGTTAACATGTTGTTAACATTACGCTAATACAATTAGCATTTTTCTAGATGTACAATGTTGACACATTATGACTTGTTTGTATCATGTTATAACACTAAGCTTATCACTATTAGCATGTAGCTATTCACTGTTAGCATATGTAGCATGTACTGTTTGCTACCATGAGTCTAAGGACCCAACCCCCATGCAGTTGTTAAGGTATTGTGGGTGGTTGCTAGGTGGTTGCTAAGGTGTTCTGGGTGGTTGCTAGGGCGTTGCTATGCGGTTGCTAGGTGGTTGCTAAGGTGTTCTGGGTGGTTGCTAGGGCGTTGCTAGGTGGTTGATAGGTGGTTGCTAAGGTGTTCTGAGTGGTTGCTAGGGCGTTGCTATGCGGTTGCTAGGTGGTTGCTAGGGTGTTCTGGGTGGTTGCTAGGGCGTTGCTGTCACGGTTGCTAGGTGGTTGCTAGGGTGTTCTGGGTGGTTGCTAGGGCGTTGCTAGGTGGTTGCTAGGTGGTTGCTAGGGTGTTCTGGGTGGTTGCTAGGGCGTTGCTAGGTGGTTGCTAGGTGGTTGCTAAGGTGTTCTGGGTGGTTGCTAGGGCGTTGCTAGGTGGTTGCTAGGTGGTTGCTAAGGTGTTCTGGGTGGTTGCTAGGGCGTTGCTAGGTGGTTGCTAGGTGGTTGCTAAGGTGTTCTGGGTGGTTGCTAGGGCGTTGCTATGTGGTTGCTAGGTGGTTGCTAGGGTGTTCTGGGTGGTTGCTAGGGCGTTGCTAGGTGGTTGCTAGGTGGTTGCTAAGGTGTTCTGGGTGGTTGCTAGGGCGTTGCTATGTGGTTGCTAGGTGGTTGCTAAGGTGTTCTGGGTGGTTGCTAGGGCGTTGCTAGGGCGTTGCTAGGTGGTTGCTAGGGTGTTCTGGGTGGTTGCTAGGGCGTTGCTAGGTGGTTGCTAGGCAGTTGCCAAGGTATTCTGATAGGTTGCTATAGTGTTGCTAGTTGTCACATATGGTTACTATGTAGTGTTTATAGAGTTCTTAGTACGTTCTTAGGCTGATTTAACGCTTAGCTAATCACTATTAGCATGTAGCTATTCACTGCTAGCATGTGTAGCAAAGTGCCGTTTGCTAGCATGAGTCAAAAGACCCAACCCCCGTGTCTCTATGATGTTCTGACGCAAAGATATAGGGGTTGATAAACGGTTGCTAGGGTACTCTGTTTGGTTGCTATGGAGTGGCTTGGGAACATCCCATAATGATATCATAAAAGCTCCTTGTCAGTATGAATGATATAAACCAACCCCCGTTCCTCTATGATTTTCTAATCCAGAGATATAGGTCTTGTTAAACTGTTGCTAGGGTACTCCGTTTGGTTGCTATGGAGTGGCTTGGCAGCTGCCAATGACGATACAGCAAAAGCTCCTTGTCAGTATGAATGATATAAATCAACCCCCGTTCCTCTATGACATTCAGATGTGAAGATATACACTGTGGATTTGGGTTGCTAAGGTGCTTAATAACGGTTGCTAGGGCGTGGCTAGGACGTGTTGGAGGTGATTTGTGATTGGCCGTTGATGCCCCGAGTCAAACAAACCCACCCCCATGTTTCTATGACACTTATATCCAAAGATATCCATTTGATCTCTTTCAATGGAAGTCTATGGGATCAGTTGCTAGGGAGCTCTAAATGGTTGCTAGGGCGTGGCTTGACAGCATCACGATGATCCTGAGATAGTGATTGGTTGTCTGAGTAAGTTGAGCCCACCCCCTTGTCTCTGTGACACTGTGAAGCAGAGCTATGGTCAATACAAAATCCCTATGCAATTTACCATTGGAGGACAAACGCATGCGTTTGATGGGGCGTCCCTCCCATGTTAAGTCAATGGAAAAATTCGGGCCCCTCCTGCGCCCCAGGGGTACAACTTACACCCCTTTGAGATGTGTGTTTTGAGAGATCCTGTCAGCCTCTCCAAATGTGGTAATTCACGAGTTTCTCCGAAATCCTCGCTCGGAGCTACGAGTGGTCAAACTTTGCCGTAATGTTAAGTCTATGCGATTTTTCGGGTGGATTTTCGCCCTTGGTAAAATCGCATAACCCGATCCCTTAGAAAAGATATAGCACACCATTCCCGAATAATCCGCACGATTTGACGCCTCATTCATGGGTGTGTGACAAACGGTGTGGGAGGAGAAGCGCGGCAAAGTTTTGTCCAGAAGAATAATAATAATAATAATAATAATAATAATAAGTATGGTGGATAACAATAGTGATGCCTTGCTTACCAGCAAGCACCACTAATAATAATAAGTATGCACAATAACAATAGTGATGCCTTGCTTACCAGCAAGCACCACTAACTAGAATGTACATTTCCAGAAGAAAATGTGAGTGGTGCTTGCAGTGGCAAAACTCGGGGCCCGGTCGTGCAAGTGACTGCAAAAGCCCACCCCATGTCTGTCGATGTTGTGGAGCTGAGATATGGCTTATTCATATGTTTGAACGGTTGCTAGGGTGGTCTAAATGGTTGCTAGGGTGTTCTGGATGGTTGCTAGGCGGTTGCTAGGATGTTCTGAGTGGTTGCTAGGGCGTTGCTATGCGGTTGCTAGGTGGTTGCTAAGGTGTTCTGGGTGGTTGCTAGGGCGTTGCTAGGGCGTTGCTAGGTGGTTGCTAAGGTGTTCTGGGTGGTTGCTAGGGCGTTGCTATGTGGTTGCTAGGTGGTTGCTAGGGTGTTCTGGGTGGTTGCTAGGGCGTTGCTAGGTGGTTGCTAGGTGGTTGCTAAGGTGTTCTGGGTGGTTGCTAGGGCGTTGCTAGGTGGTTGCTAAGGTGTTCTGGGTGGTTGCTAGGGCGTTGCTATGTGGTTGCTAGGTGGTTGCTAGGGTGTTCTGGGTGGTTGCTAGGGCGTTGCTAGGTGGTTGCTAGGTGGTTGCTAGGGTGTTCTGGGTGGTTGCTAGGGGCGTTGCTGGGGCGTTGCTAGGTGGTTGCTAAGGTGTTCTGGGTGGTTGCTATGGCGTTGCTATGTGGTTGCTAGGTGGTTGCTAGGGTGTTCTGAGTGGCTTGAGAACATCCATAATGGTTATCATAAAAGCTCCTAAGGTGTTCTGGGTGGTTGCAATGGGACGTTATAAGCAACCCCGTGGTCCTCTAAAGGTGATTTTTTGCTATCCAGAGATATAAGAGTCTTGTTAAACTGTTTGCTAGAATTTTTCCGTTTGGTGCTAGAGGCGTTGCTGGGTGGATTGCTAGGTGGTTGCTAGGGTGTTCTGGGTGGTTGCTGGGGCGTTGCTAGGGCGTTGCTATGGTTGCTGGGATTCACTGCTAGCATGTGTAGCAAAGTGCCGTTTGCTAGCATGAGTCAAAAGACCCAACCCCCATGTCTCTAAGATGTTCTGACACAGAGATATAGGGGATGATAAACGGTTGCTAGGGCACTCTGTTTGGTTGCTATGGAGTGGCTTGGGAACATCCCATAATGATATTCCAAAAGCTCCTTGTCAGTATGAATGATATAAACCAACCCCCGTTCCTCTATGATTTTCTAATCCAGAGATATAGGTCTTGTTAAACTGTTGCTAGGGTACTCTGTTTGGTTGCTATGGAGTGGCTTGGCAGCATCCAATGACGATACAGCAAAAGCTCCTTGTCAGTATGAATGATATAAATCAACCCCCATGTCTCTATGACATTCAGATGTGAAGATATACACTGTTGATTTGGGTTGCTAAGGTGCTTAATAACGGTTGCTAGGGCGTGGCTAGGACGTGTTGGAGGTGATTTGTGATTGGCCGTTGATGCCCGAGTCAAACAAACCCACCCCATGTTTCTATGACGCTTATATCCAAAGATATCCATTTGATCTCTTTCAATGGAAGTCTATGGGATCAGTTGCTAGGGAGCTCTAAATGGTTGCTAGGGCGTGGCTTGACAGCATCACGATGATCCTGAGATAGTGATTGGTTGTCTGAGTAAGTTGAGCCCACCCCCTTGTCTCTGTGACCCTGTGAAGCAGAGCTATGGTCAATACAAAATCCCTATGCAATTTACCATTGGAGGACAAACGCATGCGTTTGATGGGACGTCCCTCCCCATGTTAAGTCAATGGAAAAATTCGGGCCCCTCCTGCGCCCCAGGGGTACAACTTACACCCCTTTGAGATGTGTGTTTTGAGAGATCCTGTCAGCCTCTCCAAATGTGGTAATTCACGAGTTTCTCCGAAATCCTCGCTCGGAGCTACGAGTGGTCAAACTTTGCCGTAATGTTAAGTCTATGCGATTTTTCGGGTGGATTTTCGCCCTTCGGGCGAAAATCGCAACCCCGATCCCTTAGAAAAGATATAGCACACCATTCCCGAATAATCGCATACGATTTGACGCCTCATTCATGGGTGTGTGACAAACGGTGTGGGAGGAGTAGCGCGCCGAACTTTTGTGTGGAAGAATAATAATAATAATAAGTATAATAATAATAAGTATGCACAATAACAATAGTGATGCCTTGCTTACCAGCAAGCACCACTAACTAGAATGTACATTTCCAGAAGAAAATGTGAGTGGTGCTTGCAGTGGCAAAACTCGGGCTCGGTGCAAGTGACTGCAAAAAATCCAAGCAACATGACTGTACGATGTTGTGGAGCTGAGATATGGCTTATTCATGTGTTTGTACGGTTGCTAGGGTGGTCTAAATGGTTACTAGGGTGTGGCTATACAGTTTATGGGGTGATATGTAAAGACTATTTGCCAGTCTGAGTCAAAAGAGCCCAACTCTGTATGTGTACAACGCTCTGGTGCTGAGATATGGCTTGTTAATGTTGATATACGGTTGCTAGGGGTCTGTAACTGGTTGCTATGGTGTGTCTAGGAAGTTGTGAGGTCACTACTTATTGTCTGCTTGATAGGTCGAGTCGAAAGAGCCCAGCCTCGAGTCTCTCTACTGTCCGAATATATGAACTCACATTATTGCCAATGTTAAGTCTATGGGACTTTATTCGAATGATTTTTTTCCCGCCAAAACGAAAACCGTTTGTCCGATCGCTTAGAAAAGACATAGCACACCTCTCCTCAATAAGTCGGTCGATTCGACACCTCATTCATGTGTCTGTGACAAACGGTGCCGGAGGAGTAGCGTGCAGTTTTAAAAAGTAGAATAGTAATCACAACACTAGAATGTACATTTCCAGAAGAAAATGTGAGTGGTGCTTGCAGTGGCAAAACTCGGGGCCAAGTGGCTACTGTGATGCAAAAAATCCAAGCAACATGACTGTACGATGTTGTGGAGCTGAGATATGGCTTATTCATGTGTTTGTACGGTTGCTAGGGTACTCTGTTTGGTTGCTATGGAGTGGCTTGTGAGCATATTCCAAAAGCTCCTTGTCAGTATGAATGATATAAACCAACCCCCATGTCTCTATGATTTTCTAATGCAGAGATATAGGTCTTGTTAAACTGTTGCTAGGGTACTCCGTTTGGTTGCTATGGAGTGGCTTGGCAGCATCCAATGACGATACAGCAAAAGCTCCTTGTCAGTATGAATGATATAAATCAACCCCCATGTCTCTATGATGTTCTATTGCAGAGATATAGGTCTTGTTAAACTGTTGCTAGGGTACTCCGTTTGGTTGCTATGGAGTGGCTTGGCAGCATCCAATGACGATACAGCAAAAGCTCCTTGTCAGTATGAATGATATAAATCAACCCCCGTTCCTCTATGACATTCAGATGTGAAGATATACACTGTTGATTTGGGTTGCTAAGGTGCTTAATAACGGTTGCTAGGGCGTGGCTAGGACGTGTTGAAGGTGATTTGTGATTGGCCGTTGATGCCCCGAGTCAAACAAACCCACCCTCATGTTTCTATGACACTTCTATCCAAAGATATTCATTTGATCTCTTTCAATGGAAGTCTATGGATCAGTTGCTAGGAGCTCTAAATGGTTGCTAGGGCGTGGCTTGACAGCATCACGATGATCCTGAGATAGTGATTGGTTCGCTGAGTAAGTTGAGCCCACCCCTTGTCTCTGTGACCCTGTGAAGCAGAGCTATGGTCAATACAAAATCCCTATGCAATTTACCATTGGAGGACAAAACGCATGCGTTTGATGGGACGTCCCTCCCCATGTTAAGTCAATGTAAAAATTCGGGCCCCTCCTGCGCCCCAGGGGTACAACTCACACCCCTTTGAGATGTGTGTTTTGAGAGATCCTGTCAGCCTCTCCAAATGTGGTAATTCACGAGTTTCTCCGAAATCCTCGCTCGGAGCTACGAGTGGTCAAACTTTGCCGTAATGTTAAGTCTATGCGATTTTTCGGGTGGATTTTCGCCCTTCGGGCGAAAAATCGCAACCCCGATCCCTTAGAAAAGATATAGCACACCATTCCCGAATAATCCGCACGATTTGACGCCTCATTCATGGGTGTGTGACAAACGGTGTGGGAGGAGAAGCGCGCCGAACTTTTGTGTGGAAGAATAATAATAATAAGTATGCACAATAACAATAGTGATGCCTTGCTTACCAGCAAGCACCACTAACTAGAATGTACATTTCCAGAAGAAAATGTGAGTGGTGCTTGCAGTGGCAAAACTCGGGGCCCGGTCGTGCAAGTGACTGCAAAAAATCCAAGCAACATGACTGTACGATGTTGTGGAGCTGAGATTTGGCTTGTTAATCTTGATATACTGTTGCTAGGGTACTTTATATGGTTGATAGGGTGTTCTTATTTAGTTTATTGAATGATATTGAAAGACTATTTGCCAGTCTGAGTCAAAAGAGCCCAACTCTGTGTTTTTACAGTATTGTAGTATATTGTAGTATTTTCAATGGGAACTTATGGAGTTTATAATCTTTTTATTTTAGGGACTTTAATTCCACTTTTAGAAAATTGTAATATGTGTTAATTGTCATTGTCATAATTTTTAGTGAAAGTAAATACTTTTCTAATGAAATATGTGATGAGAAAAGCGATCTCTGCAAAAGGTGGATTCGAACCGGGTCATTAACGTCAAAACATACTTCTTTGAAGTCATAAGCTCTACCAACTACGCCACTGAAGACACGTTAAATTTTAATTGCAATAATAGGATAAAAAGAAAATATCTGCACATTATTTGCATCAAGGTGGATGACACAATTTATACAATTAATTTCACTGGATTATTACAATTAATGGCAGGAGGAATGTTTGGAAATGTAAACTGATATTTTGTAATGACATACATTTCATTAACATTACAGCAGCCAATCACAGCACCTGCTCAGCCTGCAAACATCCTTTATTGCTGTGAAATACCCCAATGCATGAAAATCACATACAAATCATATTCTATAGTAACTGCATATTTATTAGCTTCATTTGTCATAATTTTTTATCGAAAGTAAATACCTTTCCAATGAGATCTGTGATGCAAAAGGGAGAAAAGTGATCTCTGCAAAATGTTGATTCGAACCGAGTCAGTAGCGTCAAAACACTAACGGTCAGAGTCCATTGCGCTCATGACTACGCAACTTCAATGCAGTACGTGACATTGGCACGTATTAAGTATTGATAGGTATTAAAAGAAAACCTTCACATTGGATGCGTTGGATTATTTTAATGGATTATTACATTTAATAGCAGTGAACAGTCTATATGTACATATGGAGAAGTATATAAAAGTTATTTTACAGTGCCATCTGTCAATATACCTGGATCTCAGAAGTTCACAATGTATTCTTAAAGATAATCTGCAATTAAGGTTGGCAAATATACTATACAGCAGTTGATTCAAACCCAGAACCCCTGAACATATATTTTTTTTTTCCTACCATCCCATTCGGAAAGAATATATTTACAGGAAGAAATCACAGGAATGTATTATAGCTGATCTAAGGATGATAAACATTAAACTTCATGACTTCAGTAAAATAAGTAACAATTTCAATTTCATTACCATGGCTGCCAGTTTATGAGAAATGCTTTATGTCATAGACGCTGATGGAATGTACAAGTATGCATGTCGGAAATGTATAATTTATTTTGCATGTAACAGTCACAAAAGACAAAACCAAGTAATTATATTTCAAATGTATTTTTATTTAATTAATGACCATTTGGATTGCTCTTAGTCTGGCTCCTCACCCTAAGAAAGCCAAAGCAGAGTGGCTTACTCTTACAGCCGTTTCACACTGCAAGCGTGAGCGGCACATAAGCAGCGCATATTTTTTTTGGGGCATACATGTTAAGCAATGAGTGCATTCACACCGGGAGCAGGAGCAGTGCAGTGAGCAGGGTTTTCTGCACCAAGTCTATTTCAGCTGCGCTGCTGATGCTCAATTAAACGGATAGTTCACCCGAAAATGAAAATTCTGTCATAATTTACTTGTGTGTGTGTGTCGCGTACTCTGCTCCGTGTGTGTCGCTCTCTGCTCCGTGTGTGAGTTGCGCTCTCGGTTCTGTGTGTGAGTCAGGCTCTCTGTTCTGTGTGCGCTCTCTACCCCCTGTGTGTTGCGTTCTCTCCTCCGAGTGTGTGTGTGTGTGTGTCTCTCTCTGCTCCATGTGTGTCTTGCAATGTGGAACGGCTGTTAGGGATCACTGGAACGCACAAGCCTTTCCACCAACGGCAAGGTGGCAATCCTTGGAAAGGACATTCACTCTCCATTCATTCTTTAACTAACACACTCACGCTCTCACTCACACACACACACACACAAACAAACACACACACACACACACATACACAGTATATAACTAACACATACACACTCACATGCACACAAGGAGACAAAAAAAGAGTTTAGTATTACACATTAACTAATAATAACTATACAAACCATAAATTAAAACATGCCAGTGACTGTAAATTTTGTATGATAAAATGAAAAAATAAATCATTAGACCTTACCAGTAGTATTGACATACTTTACCCCTGTGCTTCTATCTCTGCTTCTTCCCTCTTCAGCATTGTCCTCAATGCCATTAACACATTTGGTCCCGTCCTCTGGGCATGGAATTGATAAATGAATATTGGGATTACTAAAAACACAAGTACTAATACACTAAAATACAAATACGCACAAATAAACCTTACAGAAAGAAAGGAGCACACATGCTGGTGTCCAGCTTGTCATCTTCTTCTTAGACATTCTGACTTCAATTTATGCGGTTTCTGAAAAACACAAAACTCAAAATTAGATTAAGATTTAACATTTTCCTCCAAATCTGGTTATGGTGTGCAGTAGTACAGTGACTGAACAGAGATCTTTAAATACTTAGCTTTAGATGGTTTATTGCACACTCATATCCGATTACGCAGACAGCACTGCTATCGTCTCCAAATTCTTCCTGCACATATCAACAATAGAATAAAAGTGGACTGCATAATACACATCCAGTACAGATTGAACATAAATTCAACTCAAAACTTATATTATAAGGTCAAAAACAAATACATTACATCAGTTTCTTACTACGTCTCGCTCTACCTTTACCTGCCACTGTTGCTCTCACTGTCTATGTCCTGCCTGCCACACTACTCCTCACTGCGTCTGCTGCTGCCTTCACTGTCCAGTGTCCTCCCTGGAGCTGCTTACGTCCTTCCTGCTGCTGAGGCTACGGTTCTAACTACTTGGTAGCTCAGTTTCATAAGATGTCATTACCGTACCACGACGCACATGCGACCATACGTGCCAACCATCTAACGCGACACAACCATCGCCCCATGGTTCCTAAAACAACACAATCATACGAGCCAACCCATAGGACTAAGGCTGTTTTAGCCCCACATGTTGTCGTTAATGCAGATTCAGTGGCCTATGGTTACGTATCTTGTGTGTTTCGGTAACCGATAATACCCATCTATCGCGAAAACTCATCGACGCAAAATACAGTACACCGGATTATGATAACTATGGTAACTATTTAAGACACCCGCCTGAAGGCACAAATCCGGATGAGAAATGTAGAGGTGATCCAGAAGAGTGTGCTTTCTCGTCGTTGCTGTGGTGATCAGTTGCGTGTATCCTCTTGACTGAAATAATCCCAGAACAGCTTTTTCCCTGTACCTAGGAGGTCCTCGTTGAAGTCGCCACAGACAATGACGGGATGTTTTTCCGCTATGTCCAAATAATCCAGCAGACTCGTCACATTCTTTAGGAAGTCTTCAAATGCGTACTGCGGTGGCCTGTACACTACAGCAATTCTCAGCTGGATCGGACTATCCACTTTGATGACGACAAACTCCAGATCGGTCACATTCTGTATAAATTGCCTAGGCTGAGCTGAAATATGCTCTTTACAAAATATGACGACTCCACCTCCATCTTTGTTTGCAATTTCTTGTTGAGTAGAGTATGAGACATGCCTATTGCGCATAAATGCGTTGTATCCTTGCAATTGGAGATGGGGTGAAATAATCGATCCGCTCAAGTGAGTTTCCGTCATGCAAAGAATGTCTGACAACAACAGCTCATGATGACATCTGATGTCTTCGATGTGGGATGCCAATCCTTCCGTGTTATGATGGATGATTTTAAATGTTTGATCCACGTTGGTTTCCCTAACCTGCCGCAAAAGTGGCATTACTCCATCAAGCGACGCTCGTCATATTCATAGCGAGGCCGTGACCGTAGAATCGGCGTAAATCTTCTTTTCACTGAAGTCCGTGATGTGTAGTCCACGGAGCGAGTGCGTCCTGCTGAGAACGTAGGCCATTCGGCTCGAAAATCTTCTTCAGTGACACTACGGCATCCTGCATGGTCATGCCTGAACTTTGTGAGCCGTGCAGGCGTAGGCCAACTTGATGGGAACTGGCGACGAACTGCTCCCTTCCTCAGACTTTCTTGGACCTCTCGATGTAGACCAAGTCGTCTTCACCTCGCACCCTTCTGCGGTGATTCTTGCCTGCGTTTGGATTGTCCAGCTGAAGTCCAAGCATCTGGACGGTGTCGATTCCATCTTTTATCTTACTGACAATATGTGAAATCTTGCCAAAACATCCGTTGACGATTCCGTCTTCAACGTCCAGGTTCCTGGTCACCATTATGCGCCTCCCAACGCAATTTGAATGGTGTCGAGCAAGTCGTCCTTTTTTCCGACGACAGGCTTGTTTTGTCTCTTCATCCCTCCTGTCCTCGGGTCTTTCCTGTAGTCTTCGGCATTGATGGTTGTGATGCCAGTGTGAAGCGTGGATTGTTTGGGTGTTGTGGCTGTGGACTTCCTTGTTGGTGGCAAATATGTGCAGTGCAGTACGGGCAGTCTTTGGGGTCCTTCACAGCCTGGAGTAACAGTGCTCTATCCGCTTGACTAAGATCGTCGGTCTTTTGCTTAACTTCGTAGCGGTTTAAAAGCTGGGCAAAAGCAAGGTCCTCTTTCTGACGCATGATCTCTGAGAGGGTAATCATTTGAAAATGGTCTTTCCAAAAGTCCAAAACATCCTCTTCATACACGCACAGTGGTTTGGCTTTACCCAGAGGTGGCAGTTGGTAAAAGTCACCCACTGCGAGTACAGAGATTCCACCGAAAGGTTTCTTGCTGCCTTTGAGTTGCTGAAATCTCCAATTTATGTAGGCGAAAAGATCCTTTGATATCATGGAGATTTCATCAATGATTAGAATCTCGACGTCACGTAATGTAGCTCGCAGCTCATCTAGGGCATTTCCAAGTCCTTGATCTGGCGGCTTCAATTTCCTCGGAAGCTTTAAAATGGAATGCAGCGTTTTGCCGGAAATATTGAACGCTGCCGTTCCAGTAAACGCACTCAAGAGCACTGTAGGCACGGAGAGATCCCCTTCCACTTGGAGTCGAGGCAGTTGTCGTAGAATTTTTGACGCTTCCGTGTAGATGCACTTGATGACGTGTGATTTGCCACAACCGGCACCACCTGATACGAAGTAGTAAAACGGCTCTGGATTATGACCCCACACACGCTTCTGACACCACTGGCAGACAGTGTAGAAAATGGCTGCCTGCGTCTCGTTGAGACTTCGAAACAACTTCCTAGCAAATTCAACACTCATCTGGGGTTCCTCTACTCGTGGTACAACTCCATCTCCGTGTTCAAGAATTTGATATTCTGGAACATCGTCTTGTACAACGTTCTCGTCATCAGGATCGATGTCTTCTCGTTCCGCAACGCACTCCAAGCGATCGACTTCGATTTCAGGTGCAAAAGCGGTCCACGCGTTCTCAGACGGTCCTTGCTGTTGCAGCTGATCGAATGCCTTCTCCACTTCTTCGCTGTGTTTCTCAAACTTGTCTTGGTGTGCTTGCACTATGGCACGAACAGGCATCAGGAGACCCGGGTGCGTAGGAAGCTCCACATATGCACTAGTGTAAAACTGCTCATAAGTTGGAAATTTATGAGGTTTTAACTGTTCGTTGGCGATGGGGTAAATAAAGCTTTACTAGTCTACTGTAAAATTGTTCTGCTTGTTTTTCTTTCGAAAAGCGCGCATACCTAATAACCGCAGCCTTACCGACGGTTCTTTTCTGGAAATATCCCATACCGTTGAGCAGCGGTGAACATTCTTGCCTTTGGTTTGCTGACCGTACCGATCGGCATTCGAAGCAAAATCTGCCAGACACATCCTTTCAAACTCGGGTTTGAGGCCTTGCTCTGTATTTATCGATGATCCCTGACATCCAGGCGTCCTCTGAATCGGGATCTTTATTTAATAGGGCGCTAAGGGAGACTCATCTTGGCGCGTTGTGTCGGTCGGTATAAACACAACGCCGTGAACACTTCTTCAACGGTAAGCTGCATGTTAGTGCCACAGACTCCTGGCGCTTACTTGCCTATGTTTGGAGTACGCCTGCATTATGTGCTTCATCTCGTCCTCCTCGTTGGCGTTACTTTCGCGCACACCCTTGATTACGTTTTTAACAAGTCGCCCATTTCGTGCTCCGGCTTGAAATGTACGACAACATGTACATGATGCAGCTAAAAGCATCAAGAACAAACTGAATGTCCATGTTGGCGTTCACGCCCTCAACAAATCGGAATTGTAACCGTTCACCCAAGACTCCTTGGGATCGCGCTTAAGCAAAATCACATTGGAAGTGGATAATGCTTGACGGAGTTAGTGTAATCATCGACGGTCATCTTACACTTTGTCAGTAGCTCTGACAAGCTGTTAAAGGAGGCTTGGGGATCATTTAACAAATCCACACCGGCTTGAGTTTTGTTCGCGCGTCGCTCATCGCTTTTGAGCAGCCTCCGTCGCCGCCCTCTTTCTCGTCTCTTTGTTTTGCTCATCTACAGGGTTCTGTGGTTGGGGACGAGCGATACCGTTTTAGACATGCAGCTTCCCGATGAAGAAGCCTCGGTGTCATCCTCTTCTTCAGGGCGCTGCGGTCGCGGGACGAGTTATCGTGGTGCTAGTCACGGTAGCTTAGGAACCCAAATCGACACAATAAATTACCTTTTTACACGACTTGGAGTGGTTCCTGCTATGAAGCTGAACCCGGTGGCGATTCGATGAAGCTCAGGATCAGCGTCGGAATCGGGCAACCGGCAGGTTATATAGCGGTCGATAAAATCGCAAACTTCTTTATCTTGATCGTTTTCAAACTCAGGTGCATCTTTTACCCAAGCGAGAAGATGAATGTGGGCTACCTCTGGCTTGAAACTCAACCCTGTAAAAGAAATCTTCGACTTTACCGATGGGTTGGGCAGGCGACAAGAGCAGATGTGTCATTAGCGCGTCCACGCGTTTTCAAACATGCATGACCGTGACAGGGTTGCTTGGAGGACTTCACATTTAAATGCGTCAGTCGAGCTCTGAAAAGTCAATCTGTTCACCTTGCTGGGCCTTGATCGCCGTTATGACTTCAGGCCATCGCATTTCGGCGCTGAAAGTGCAAAAAAAACGTAGGGGTCCCTAACTGTCTGATCATAGCCTGCAGATCTCTCAAAGTTTTTCCCAGTAAGCTGGAGAACCTCTCAGCGGTTGCATGAACGCGTGGCGTCTTTGTTGTGTACCAATCGCTCGATCTCGGTTATCCTGAAGCAGCTTGTTGGAAATTCTTCTGCCATCTCTAGTAACGGCTTACCTTTTCGCAACTGGATAGACATGCTGTTTCTAGCCAGTTGCGTTTCTGTCTAAACTGTGCGAAGAAAAGGTAACTCTGATCTTTGGCGAAAGCAGCGTATCCACGCAGAACAACCTTGCGTTGAAATACATGCTGGGAGATATGGATACTTGTCTCGCCTCATCGATTGTGTTCTGTCCAGTTGGGAATTGAACAGGGAACGCCATGGCTTCCAGCTTTGGGATCTTGAAAAACCCTACAGGCTTTTGTCCTTGCGCGAAGCGCGATGCTAAATATTCCCTCGCCCGTCGACAGGATCTCTTGCGCAATGTCAGGCGGCTGCATGCAGGTGTCTAATGTGAGACCGGTCGGAGTTCGTCTTTTTCTTGGCGCTAACTTGTTGCTCATCCTGCTGAGCAACATCGGCGTCTTGTTGATCCTCTATGTAAATCGTTTTCCTCATTTAGGTCGAATATCGCCGTTTCTCTAATTGAGATGTCCCTATATTCCGAATGAATTGCTTTCAGCGTCGCTAAAGCTGCAAGGGCGTTACGCATGTTAACGGTTAAAAAGTGCTGGTAACCTTTAAATTTAATGTGTCTCTTTAACTTGACCTGCAGTAGCTGGGACTCACTACTAGGTCTTGGGAGAGAGTTAACGGTCTTCTCCACCTCAGAGGGCACACACACAACACTACCATGCACTGCTCGCTGTCTTCCCTTTGGTAAAGCGACTATTTTATAAGCGGTAAAATTTTGGCGGCGAGTTGGCGTTCGAGCACATTTAATTCAGCCAATTGCGCAGGGATGGGTGGCAATTAGTCGGTTAGCTGCAATCGAAGACATGTGGCCTCTTTTAAGATGGCTGTCACATGTGTGGCAAATCCACTCTCGTCTTCTCTCTTCGGAACTATACAAGGACTTGAGCAGGCACGATCACAGGCATGGACATACTTCCCAGTTAAACAAGACGTGGCAACATGAACGTTTTTGCCATAACTCGTTCTGTTACAGACTTTGACTTGATCCGGGAACAACGCTCTGTGACAGACCGTGCAGACATGTGTTGGGCCATGCTGAATCCTGCATCGGAATGCATTAATGGCACTCTCCATCGCTTTGCCAACCAAAGGCTGGGGTGCTTCCTGGCTGAAGCGGATGTAAGGTTTGTATTTCCTTTTAACCTTGAGTGCGCATTGCAACCGATGAAGGATGTGATATGCAGCATCACCAACGCATTTCTGTGTCTTGCGCAGGGTACATCGCAGGATGTGATGTGCTCTGAACTCTGGGTCACCTGCATATCTCCTCGCCATGTGCTTTCATTTTACTCTGGAAGAGAACATCTGTGCTATACCGCCTAATCATGTAATCTTTCATCTTCTCCTGGAAGAGAACATCTGTGCTATACCGCCTAATCATGTAATCTTTCTTCTTTTTCTGAAAGAGATCATCTGTGCTGTACCGCTTAACAAAGTAATCTTTCATTTTTTCTGGAAGAGAACATCTGTGCTATAACGCCTAACAATGTAATCTTTCATTTTATTCTGGAAAATATTATCTGTGTGGTATCGCTTAACCATGTAATCTTTCATTTTATTCTGGAAAATATTATCTGTGTGGTATCGCTTAACCATGTAATCTTTCATTTTATTCTGGAAAATTTTATCTGTGTGGTATCGCTTAACCATGTAATCTTTCATTTTATTCTGGAAAATTTTATCTGTGTGGTATCGCTTAACCATGTAGTCTTTCATTTTATTCTGGAAAATATTATCTGCGTGTATCGCCTCACTATGTACTCTTTCTTTTTGTTTCTGAAGAAAGGATCCTGATTATACTTTTCCTTAAAGGCATCCTTTTTCTTTGTTTGGAATTTCAAACAGCCGACATAACTATTCCGGTCATAATCCCTTTTTTTATTTTTTCTTATAAGAGATGCAGTTGTGCCTTTATTAAGTTCTCGGTGTTGTTTTAAAATGTCAACCGTTTTACGCATTTCTTTCCTTCGCCTGTGCCGATTTCTTTTATCTATCATATCTTGGTTTTTAACTCCTGAGCCAACACGATTTTCTTTGGCTCCAATATTAATTCCTGGTTCTGGTAGAACTGAAATCACTTGTGGAGTCTGTTCACAAACAGATGGTGAAGGTAGTGGTCCAGACTGTTGCTCTGTTTCGAATGACACAGGCATTAACTCATAGGTCGCCTCATCAGCTCGATCCTGGAAGACCCTGTGAAGTCTGTCAATCATGTCACTCAGGTGGGTAAAAGTCAACATGACAGCAGTTCCAGCACCAGTAGGATGGGGCAAGCCTTCTGCAGTTCTTGAGTGCGAATCAAAGAATCCATACCTTCCACATCTGTCCCTGAACACAGCAATGCACTCCGGAGCAACGATGAGCAGTGCATGGCTGACATCTGTTGTGAGGCACTGGAGCCTTTCAGTGAGAGGGATCCACCACCCTTCCATGTCAGGGGTCCCTCTGGCTCGTAGATATCCCATCGTCACTTCAGACGTCTGTACCTGGTGTGTTCGGCTAAATGATGACACGCTCACCGGCACTTCCTCCATAGCGAGATGATCCTGATGAAATCTACCTTCAGCAATAAGCTGCATTTTAGCACTGACGCATACAACGCATCCCCGACTCTAAAACTCTATCAAGGTTCGGCATGTTAAACTGAATCCACTATGGTTCGCCAAGAATGTCAACGCGACACACGTGCACTGATGATTCCTGGAGAATAAATCATACCTAGCATCATTTTGACAATGCGACGCCTGCACAGCCAAAACCCTGGGTGCACTATCGCTATCCGCATACGGTCTAACTGAAAACTGAGCTACAGCAGTGCCGGTGATTGCCTGTTCAACCTGTAAATAAATAATTAATGGAATGAGGCTGATGGTTAAAATTTGTGTTATAGAATGTGTTTATGTGATTGCGTGTAAGAGTGAGTGAGTGAGTGTGTGTGTTTGAATGTAAGAGTGTATGCGTGTGTGATTGAGTGCAAAAGTGTATGTGTGTGAGTGAGTATGTGACTGAATGTAAGAGTGAGAGTGTGTGTGAGAGAGAGAATGAACATGAGTGTGTGCGTGTGTCTGTGCGTGAGAGAAAGAATGGATGCGAATGTGTGTCTGTGTGTGATTGAGTGTGTGTGAATGTGAGAGAATGAGTGTTAGAGTGAGTGAGTAAGTGAGAGTGTGAGAGATAGAGTGTGTGAGGGAGTGAGAGAGTCTGAGTAAGTGAGTATGTGATTGAATGTAAGAGTGAGAGTGTGTGTGTGTGTGAGAGCACACCCTGTCATGCTGTTGTTTTAAGCCACTGCTGAAGATATAATATAATATTGCAGTATTAAAGCTAACGAGTGATAGATTAATTGATCAGAAATGACTAGCTTAACATGAAAATGTGTGCAATTTCACATCCCTAATATTAATAGTACCTTGTTATCCACGGAGAGTCTGGTCTGTTCATCCTTAAGGTCCTCTTTTTGCCGACGCATTTGTTGAGCCTGAGATCTCTTTCCTTTCCGCGGCATCCTTTAAAATATCAAGAGATAAAAAGAAATGAGACAAAATTATTCATGACAAAATTATCTGATTAACTCACTAATTTGAGTGAACTAAGTAACTATAAAAACTAGAGAGTTTACATTCAAGAGTCTCATCATTAAAAGTAACCATTGATTTAGTTTTAATCGTCAAAAGTAATGCATATTGAATTAAACTGTGATCGTCAAATTAATTTTAAAAGGACATTATCACTTTAATAGGGACTTACTTTGAAAGTTCTCCCGGTTTAACAGCGGATGAACCTGAAAAGATAAATCCTGCAGTACTCTCAGGTAGACAAACAGTTAAACAACAATGAAACAGACACTGTGTATTTTTTTAAAGAAAAGAACAATAGAAGTATAATAAAATAAACTGTTCTCTGTATGTGAATATAGAACAAGGACAACCAAAAAAAGAACTAGTTAAGATTTATAAAAAATAAAACAAAATGAATTTTTTTTAAATAAAACTGTTTAATAAAAAATGCCAAATAAACTGCTCTATTTAAAAGAATGCTGAATATATAAAAAAATACTTAAAAAAATATATATATATATATATATATATATATATATATATATATATATATATATATATATATATATATATATATATATATTTTTTATTTTTAAATGTTTTAAGTTTAAAAAAGTAGTAAGAACAAATGAACTGCTCTCGGTGGAAAACAGCAAAACACAAGGAACCTGAAAAAGAAGCAGACAGAAACAGACAAATTAGGTCACAGGAACTACAATTATGGTGATGTGATGAAAATGTCATAATACTTCAAGGAACCACATTAATACTGACCAAGGAGTGCAGCAGAAGACGCAGGTCGTGCTCAGATCAGTCAGTCTGAAAAAACAACAACAACATAATGAAAACTAAACTCAAGCCAAACTATGCATACGTTCTCTGCATGTTAAATATTATTTATACATGTTCTCTATATAGAATATAATTTGGAAGCTGTATCTCAAATATGCAGCCTAAAACCTGAGATGGACTGTCCATCTATCCAGGTTTACAACAAGATGCTGGGATAAGCTCAAGCAACTCTGTATAGGACAAGTGGTTTGGAGAACGGATAGGTGAATATGGTCTTAACATTTTTTTTTGTTTTTAACACAAATAACTATTTTAATAGTTTCTGTGATCTTGATAATTTTTTTTTTAACTATAATGATTTAGTTATCAACAACTCAGATCTGAAGCATTTTGTATTTGTAGCCATATCAGTAATTAAAGTCTTACCTCAAAGGGTAGGTTTGTGAAACAATATTCTGAAACAGAGAAAGAGAGTCATAGAACTGAACAACTCTATAACAGAAAAGTAACACTGGAGAAAAAAACCCCGAAAACATTTATTCTGTAAACTCTCTGTGCTGTTCCTTATTCCATTTCTAAAAATGTTGCATCTTTAAATGTGTGACGTTAAATATAGTTTATGTAACTGTAATATAAAAAAATAAAAACATTACATTGTCATGAATGGATAATAATTATTGGACAAATATTATATAGTTCAATAAAATCTCCTAAACAAAATATTGTGATTTTGTTTTGTATTATTACATAAGAAAAGCACTAAAAACATTAATGTCATCCCTCCATCACTCCCCAAAATGAACTTTGTCACAGTATTAATCAATGCGTTACGATGTAGAAAAATAAAATGGCTGCTGGTGAAGCTGGTCTGTATCTACTACATTCAAATGGACAGCGCGGACTTCAGCTGCATGAACCACGTGACGGTGTGGCGCGAAATCAAAGGTTATCACGACTCTCTCGAGCAATTACATCTCACAAAAACTCCCGTTGTGTTCAATAATGCTGTATACACATCACAATGAATTACATACATAATATTTGCCCTTTGTTGTTTATGATTAGATTATTCTGTAAGTGAGGTAACTGAGGCCTCACCGGATTTGACAGAAACCAAACGACGTATATTCATCAAACATACAAACCGTAACGTTAACGTTAAACGCGTGACCGTTGTTCAGCTCAGTCCAGCATTTGATTGACAAGCGCAGAAACCGATATAAACGCAGCAATCGACACTTCTCGTTGTGATCTATGCAGCCATGCATGAATGTAAAATACATAAACTACCATCGTGGATGGTAAAATGAGCGCCAAAATGAATACACTCCAGTAACGTTAAGCTAAACAATTAACGGCAGAAACCAAACGACGTATATTCATCAAACACACGCAACATATGATTTCCCGTTTTAACGTTACACACGAAGCTAGAACTAACGGTCGAGATTGTGTATGCCTCACCGGATTTCTTAAACCGGTGACTAAAGTAACAGCCATCGATTGGACAAAGCATTACTAAACTCACCATAAACCGCGTATGACAGAAACCAAACGACGTATATTCATCAAATACTCACAAAATATGATTTAAAGTTTTACACTCGAAGCTAGAAGTAATGGTGACTAGCTGTAGACACTACTTATACACATTAACATCTTCACAGAGATACAGACACCGTCAATGTCAACAAAAACGATAACATTTTGTACCCCATATTATAATACGAATAGCATTGCTAACATTTTATTAAAAAAAGAGCTACATGTGACATACCAAGGCTTTATAACACAGCATATCAGAAAACAGCCGTCTCACTTACCTCAGGGAATAAAGTGGAACGATCGGCAGTCACTGCTGCAGCTCGTTGTTTCGCCAGCGAATCAGAAGTGAGCTGTGATTGTACAACCAATAAAATCAGATCAGCTTCGCTTTGAATTACCAGGCAAATCAGCAATTAAAGTGATAAAGCATAAAATCAGAAATCATTAAAACAACGTTGATTACTATGACCATGCTGCACATGCAGTATTTTATAGTAGCATTACATAAATAATAAATGTAAAAAGTGATAGGTTTGTATTAAAGTTACTGAGGGAGTGGTAGTGATTTGACAGCTCATCTCTATCAGCCATAATTCATCTCCTTGCACCATGTTCCACACTATCGTGTGTGTGTGTGTGTGTGTGTGTGTGTGTGTGTGTGTGTGTGTGTGTGTGTGTGTGTGTGTGTGTGTGTGTGTGTGTGTGGACTAGTAATCCCCTACGGTATGGGGACAAAATGTCCCCACAAAGATAACAATATCAAAATCCTTGTCCTTTTGGGGACATTTTTGGTCCCCATGAGGAAAACATAGAGAGTGAGAGACAGTGTGTATGTAAGAGAGAGAAAGAGAAAAAATGTGTGTGAGAGAGAATGAGAGAATGAGAGTGTGATTGAGTGTAAGACTGAGAGAGGTTTGCTAACATGATGAGAGCATGTTTGCTAATGTTAACACAATTAGCATGTTTTTAACATTAATGCTAATATGATTAGCATTTTGTTAGCATTATGTTAACACAATTACCATAATGCTAACATGATTAACATTTTGCTATGCGGTTCCTAGGTGGTTGCTAGGTGGTTGCTAAGGCATTGCTATGTTGTTGCTAAGGTGTTCTGGGTGGTTGCTAGGTGGTTGCTAGGTAGTTGCTATGTGGTTTGCTAAGGTGTTCTGGGTGGTTGCTGGGCGTTGCTAGGTGGTTGCTAAGGTGTTCTGGGTGGTTGCTAGGGAGGTTGCTAGGTGGTTGCTAAGGTGTTCTGGGTGGTTGCTAGGGAGGTTGCTAGGTGGTTGCTAAGGTGTTCTGGGTGGTTGCTGGGGCGTTGCTAGGTGGTTGCTAAGGTGTTCTGGGTGGTTGCTAGGAGGTTGCTAGGTGGTTGCTAAGGTGTTCTGGGTGGTTGCTAGGGAGGTTGCTAGGTGGTTGCTAGGTAATTGCTAAGGTGTTCTGGGTGGTTGCTAGGAGGTTGCTAGGTGGTTGCTAGGTGGTTGCTAAGGTGTTCTGGGTGGTTGCTAGGCGTTGCTAGGTGGTTGCTAGGTGGTTGCTAAGGTGTTCTGGGTGGTTGCTGGGCGTTGCTAGGTGGTTGCTAAGGTGTTCTGGGTGGTTGCTAGGGAGGTTGCTAGGTGGTTGCTAAGGTGTTCTGGGTGGTTGCTAGGGAGGTTGCTGGGTGGTTGCTAAGGTGTTCTGGGTGGTTGCTGGGCGTTGCTAGGTGGTTGCTAAGGTGTTCTGGGTGGTTGCTAGGGAGGTTGCTAGGTGGTTGCTAAGGTGTTCTGGGTGGTTGCTAGAGGAGGTTGCTAGGTGGTTGCTAGGTAATTGCTAAGGTGTTCTGGGTGGTTGCTAGGGCGTTGCTAGGTGGTTGCTAGGTGGTTGCTAAGGTGTTCTGGGTGGTTGCTAGGGCGTTGCTAGGTGGTTGCTAGGTGGTTGCTAAGGTGTTCTGGGTGGTTGCTAGGGCGTTGCTAGGTGGTTGCTAGGTGGTTGCTAAAGTGTTCTGGGTGGTTGCTAGGGGCGTTGCTGGGTGGTTGCTAAGGTGTTCTGGGTGGTTGCTGAGGCGTTGCTAGGTGGTTGCTAGGTGGTTGCTAAGGTATTCTGGGTGGTTGCTAGAGGCGTTGCTATGTGGTTGCTAGGTGGTTGCTAGGGTGTTCTGGGTGGTTGCTAGGGCGTTGCTAGGTGGTTGCTAAGGTGTTCTGGGTGGTTGCTATGGCGTTGCTAGGTGGTTGCTAGGTGGTTGCTAAGGTGTTCTGGGTGGTTGCTAGGGCGTTGCTAGGTGGTTGCTAGGGTGTTCTGGGTGGTTGCTAGGGCGTTGCTAGGTGGTTGCTAGGGTGTTCTGGGTGGTTGCTAGGGCGTTGCTATGCAGTTGCCAAGGTAATCTGGTAGGTTGCTATGGTGTTGCTAGTTGTCACAGATGGTTACTATGTAGTGTTTATAGAGTTCTTGAAATGCGTTCTTAGCCTGATTTAGCAGCTTAGCTAATCGCTATTAGCATGTAGCTATTCACTGCTAGCATGTGTAGCAAAGTGCCGTTTGCTAGCATGAGTCAAAAGACCCAACCCCCATGTCTCTATGATGTTCTGATGCAAAGATATAGGGGTTGATAAGCGGTTGCTAGGGTACTCTGTTTGGTTGCTATGGAGTGGCTTGAGCATCCCATAATGATATTCAAAAGCTCCTTGTCAGTATGAATGATATAAACCAACCCCGTTCCTCTATGATTTTCTAATCCAGAGATATAGGTCTTGTTAAACTGTTGCTAGGGTACTCCGTTTGGTTGCTATGGAGTGGCTTGGCAGCATCAATGAGATACAGCAAAAGCTCCTTGTCAGTATGAATGATATAAACCAACCCCATGTCTCTATGACATTCAGATGTGAAGATATACACTGTTGATTTGGGTTGCTAAGGTGCTTAATAACGGTTGCTAGGGCGTGGCTAGGACGTGTTGGAGGTGATTTGTGATTGGCCGTTGATGCCCCGAGTCAAACAAACCCACCCTCATGTTTCTATGACGCTTATATCCAAAGATATCCATTTGATCTCTTTCAATGGAAGTCTATGGGATCAGTTGCTAGGGAGCTCTAAATGGTTGCTAGGGCGTGGCTTGACAGCATCACGATGATCCTGAGATAGTGATTGGTTGTCTGAGTAAGTTGAGCCCACCCCTTGTCTCTGTGACACTGTGAAGCAGAGCTATGGTCAATACAAAATCCCTATGCAATTTACCATTGGAGGACAAAACGCATGCGTTTGATGGGACGTCCCTCCCCATGTTAAGTCTATGGGAAAATTCGGGCAGCTCTAGCGCCCCAGGGGTACAACTTACACCCCTTTGAGATGTGTGTTCTGAGAGATCCTGTCAGCCTCTCCAAATGTGGTAAGTCACGAGTTTCTCCAAATCCTCGCCGGAGCTACGAAAGTGGTCAAACTTTGCCGTGAATGTTAAGTCTATGCGATTGGTGGATTTTCGCCTTCGGCGAAAAATCGCAACCCCGATCCCTTAGAAAAGATATAGCACACCATTCCCGAATAATCCGCACGATTTGACGCCTCATTCATGGGTGTGTGACAAACGGTGTGGGAGGAGAAGCGCGCCGAAGTTTTGTGTGGAAGAATAATAATAATTATAACTAGAATGTACATTTCCAGAAGAAAATGTGAGTGGTGCTTGCAGTGGCAAAACTCGGGGCCCGGTCGTGCAAGTGACTGCAAAAAGCCCACCCCATGTCTGTACGATGTTGTGGAGCTGAGATATGGCTTATTCGTGTGTTTGTACGGTTGCTAGGGTGGTCTAAATGGTTGCTATGGTGTGGCTATAGGGTTTATGGGGTAATATGTAAAGACTATTTGTCTGAGTCAAAAGAGCCCAACTCTGTATGTGTACAACGCCTGGTGCTGAGATATGGCTTGTTAATGTTGATATACGGTTGCTAGGGGTCTGTAACTGGTTGCTATGGTGTGTCTAGGAAGTTGTGAGGTCACTACTTATTGTCTGCTTGATAGGCGAGTCGAAAGAGCCCAGCCACGAGTCTCTACGACCTTCTGATCCGAATATATGATCTCACACATTATTGGCAATGTTAAGTCAATGGGACTTTTTTCAAACGATTTTTTTCCCGCCAAAACGAAAACCGTTTGTCCGATCGCTTAGAAAAGACATAGCACACCTCTCCTCAATAAGTCGGTCGATTCGACACCTCATTCATGTGTCTGTGACAAACGGTGCCGGAGGAGAAGCGTACAAAGTTTTGAAAAAGTAGAATAGTAATCACAACACTAGAATGTACATTTCCAGAAGAAAATGTGAGTGGTGCTTGCAGTGGCAAAACTCGGGCCCGGTCGTAAGTGACTGCAAAAAGCCCACCCCCATGTCTGTACGATGTTGTGGAGCTGAGATATGGCTTATTCATGTGTTTGGACGGTTGCTAGGGTGGTCTAAATGGTTGCTAGGGTGTTCTGAATGGTTGCTAGGCGGTTGCTAGGATATTCTGGTTGGTTGCTAGGGCGTTGCTAAGATGGTTGCTAAGGTGTTCTGAGTGGTTGCTAGGGCGTTGCTATGCGGTTGCTAGGTGGTTGCTAAGGTGTTCTGGGTGGTTGCTAGGGCGTTGCTATGTGGTTGCTAGGTGGTTGCTAGGGTGTTCTGGGTGGTTGCTAGGGCGTTGCTGGCGCGGTTGCCAGGTGGTTGCTAAGGTGTTCTGGGTGGTTGCTAGGGCGTTGCCAGGTGGTTGCCAGGTGGCTGCTAGGTGTTCTGGGTGGCTGCTAGGTGGTTGCCAGGGTTGCTGGGTGTGGGTGGCTGCCAGGTGGTTGCTAAGGTGTTCTGGGTGGTTGCTAGGGCGTTGCCATGTGGCTTGCTAGGTGGTTGCCAGGTGTTCTGGGTGGTTGCCAGGGCGTTGCCATGTGGTTGCTAGGTGGTTGCTAGGTGTTCCGGGTGGTTGCCAGGCGTTGCCAGGTGGTTGCCAGGTGGTTGCTAAGGTGTTCTGGGTGGCTGCCAGGGCGTTGCCAGGCAGTGGTTGCCAGGTGGTTGCTAAGGTGTTCTGGGTGGTTGCCAGGGCGTTGCTAGGTGGTTGCTAGGTGTTCTGGGTGGTTGCTAGGGCGGCGTTGCCAGGTGGTTGCTAAGGTGTTCTGGGTGGTTGCTAGGCGTTGCTAGGTGGTTGCTAGGTGGTTGCTAAGGTGTTCTGGGTGGTTGCTAGGCGCGCAGGCAGCTGCCAAGGTAATCTGGTAGGTTGCTATGGTGTTGCTAGTTGTCACAGATGGTTACTATGTAGTGTTTATAGAGTTCTTAGTACGTTCTTAGCCTGATTTAACGCTTTAGCTAATCGCTATTAGCATGTAGCTATTCACTGCCAGCATGTGTAGCAAAGTGCCGCTTTGCTAGCATGAGTCAAAAGACCCAACCCCATGTCTCTATGGTGATCTGATGCAAAGATATAGGGTTGATAAACGTTGCTAGGGTACTCTGTTTGGTTGCTATGGAGTGGCTTGGGAACATCCCATAATGATATCATAAAAGCTCCTTGTCAGTATGAATGATATAAACCAACCCCCATGTCTCTATGATGTTCTAATCCAGAGATATAGGTCTTGTTAAACTGTTGCTAGGGTACTCCGTTTGGTTGCTATGGAGTGGCTTGGCAGCATCCAATGACGATACAGCAAAAGCTCCTTGTCAGTATGAATGATATAAATCCAACCCCGCTCTCTATGACATTCAGATGTGAAGATATACAGTGTTGATTTGGGTTGCTAAGGTGCTTAATAACGGTTGCTAGGGCGTGGCTAGGACGTGTTGGAGGTGATTTGTGATTGGCCGTTGATGCCCCGAGTCAAACAAACCCACCCTCATGTTTCTATGACGCTTATATCCAAAGATATCCATTTGATCTCTTTCAATGGAAGTCTATGGGATCAGTTGCTAGGAGCTGTAAATGGTTGCTAGGGCGTGGCTTGACAGCATCACGATGATCCTGAGATAGTGATTGGTTGTCTGAGTAAGTTGAGCCCACCCCTTGTCTCTGTGACACTGTGAAGCAGAGCTATGGTCAATACAAAATCCCTATGCAATTTACCATTGGAGGACAAAACGCATGCGCTTGATGGGACGCCCTCCCCATGTTAAGTCTATGGGAAAATTCGGGCCCTCCTGCGCCCCAGGGGTACAACTCACACCCTTTGAGATGTGTGTTTTGAGAGATCCTGTCAGCCTCCAAATGTGGTAATTCACGAGTTTCTCCAAATCCTCGCCGAGCTACGAGTGGTCAAACTTTGCCGTAATGTTAAGTCTATGCGATTGGTGGATTTTCGCTTCGCGAAAAATCGCAACCCCGATCCCTTAGAAAAGATATAGCACACCATTCCCAATAATCCGCACGATTTGACGCCTCATTCATGGGTGTGTGACAAACGGTGTGGGAGGAGAAGCGCGGCAAAGTTTTGTCCAGAATAATAATAATAATAATAATAATAAGTATGGTGGATAACAATAGTGATGCCTTGCTTACCAGCAAGCACCACTAACTAGAATGTACATTTCCAGAAGAAAATGTGAGTGGTGCTTGCAGTGGCAAAACTCGGGGCCCGGTCGTGCAAGTGACTGCAAAAAGCCCACCCCCATGTCTGTACGATGTTGTGGAGCTGAGATATGGCTTATTCATGTGTTTGTACGGTTGCTAGGGTGGTCTAAATGGTTGCTAGGTGGTTGCTAGGGTGTTCTGGGTGGTTGCTAGGTGGTTGCTAGGCGGGTGGTTGCTAGGTGGTTGCTAAGGTGTTCTGGGTGGTTGCTAGGGCGTTGCCAGGTGGTTGCCAGGTGGTTGCTAAGGTGTTCTGGGTGGTTGCTGCCAGGCGTTGCGTGGTTGCTAGGTGGTTGCCAGGGTGTTCTGGGTGGTTGCTAGGGCGCCGGCGGTTGCCAGGTGGTTGCTAAGGTGTTCTGGGTGGTTAGGGCGTTGCCAGGTGGTTGCTGGTGTTCTGGGTGGTTGCCAGGGCGTTGCCAGGTGGTTGCCAGGTGGTTGCTAGGGTGTTCTGGGTGGTTGCTAGGGCGTTGCTATGCGGTTGCTAGGTGGTTGCTAAGGTGTTCTGGGTGGTTGCTAGGGCGTTGCTATGCGGTTGCCAGGTGGTTGCTAAGGTGTTCTGGGTGGTTGCTAGGCGTTGCTAGGTGGTTGCCAGGTGGTTGCTAAGGTGTTCTGGGTGGTTGCTAGGGCGTTGCTGTGGTTGCTAGGGTGTTCTGGGTGGTTGCTAGGCAGTTGCCAAGGTATTCTGGTAGGTTGCTATAGTGTTGCTAGTTGTCACATATGGTTACTATCTAGTGTTTATAAAGTTCTTAGTACGTTCTTAGGCTGATTTAACGCTTAGCTAATCGCTATTAGCATGTAGCTATTCACTGCTAGCATGTGTAGCAAAGTGCCGCTTTGCTAGCATGAGTCAAAAGACCCAACCCCATGTCTCTATGATGATCTGACGCAGAGATATAGGGGTTGATAAACGGTTGCTAGGGTACTCTGTTTGGTTGCTATGGAGTGGCTTGGGAACATCCCATAATGATATTCCAAAAGCTCCTTGTCAGTATGAATGATATAAACCAACCCCGTGCCTCTATGATTTTCTAATCCAGAGATATAGGTCTTGTTAAACTGTTGCTAGGGTACTCTGTTTGGTTGCTATGGAGTGGCTTGGGAACATCCAGCATAATGATATTCAGCAAAAGCTCCTTGTCAGTATGAATGATATAAACCAACCCCCGTTCCTCTATGACATTCAGATGTGAAGATATACACTGTTGATTTGGGTTGCTAAGGTGCTTAATAACGGTTGCTAGGGCGTGGCTAGGACGTGTTGGAGGTGATTTGTGATTGGCCGTTGATGCCCCGAGTCAAACAAACCCACCCCTCATGTTTCTATGACGCTTATATCCAAAGATATCCCTTTGATCTCTTTCAATGGAAGTCTATGGATCAGTTGCTAGGAGCTCTAAACGGTTGCTAGGGCGTGGCTTGACAGCATCACGATGATCCTGAGATAGTGATTGGTTGTCTGAGTAAGTTGAGCCCACCCCTTGTCTCTGTGACTCTGTGAAGCAGAGCTATGGTCAATACAAAATCCCTATGCAATTTACCATTGGAGGACAAAACGCATGCGCTTGATGGGACGCCCTCCCATGTTAAGTCTATGGGAAAAATTCGGGCCCCTCCTGCGCCCCAGGGGTACAACTCACACCCCTTTGAGATGTGTGTTTTGAGAGATCCTGTCAGCCTCCAAATGTGGTAAGTTCACGAGTTTCTCCAAATCCTCGCCGGAGCTACGAGTGGTCAAACTTTGCCGTAATGTTAAGTCTATGCGATTGGTGGATTTTCGTAAAAATCGCAACCCCGATCCCTTAGAAAAGATATAGCACACCATTCCCGAATAATCCGCACGATTTGACGCCTCATTCATGGGTGTGTGACAAACGGTGTGGGAGGAGTAGCGCGCCGAACTTTTGTGTGGAAGAATAATAATAATAACTAGAATGTACATTTCCAGAAGAAAATGTGAGTGGTGCTTGCAGTGGCAAAACTCGGGGCCCGGTGGCAAGTGACTGCAAAAAATCCAAGCAACATGACTGTACGATGTTGTGGAGCTGAGATATGGCTTATTCATGTGTTTGTACGGTTGCTAGGGTGGTCTAAATGGTTGCTATGGTGTGGCTATAGGGTTTATGGGGTGATATGTAAAGACTATTTGCCAGTCTGAGTCAAAAGAGCCCAACTCTGTATGTGTACAACGCTCTGGTGCTGAGATATGGCTTGTTAATGTTGATGTACGGTTGCTAAGGGTCTGTAACAGGTTGCTATGGCGTGTCTAGGAAGTGTGAGGTCACTACTTATTGTCTGCTTGATAGGTCGAGTCGAAAGAGCCCAGCCTGAGTCTCTACGACCTTCTGATCCGAATATATGATCTCACACATTATTGCCAATGTTAAGTCTATGGGACTTTTTTCAAACGATTTTTTTCCCGCCAAAACGAAAACCGTTTGCCCGATCGCTTAGAAAAGACATAGCACACCTCTCCTCAATAAGTCGGTCGATTCGACACCTCATTCATGTGTCTGTGACAAACGGTGCCGGAGGAGTAGCGTCAAAGTTTTAAAAAGTAGAATAGTAATCACAACACTAGAATGTACATTTCCAGAAGAAAATGTGAGTGGTGCTTGCAGTGGCAAAACTCGGGGCCCGGTCGCAAGTGAGTGCAAAAAGCCCACCCCATGTCTGTACGATGTTGTGGAGCTGAGATATGGCTTACTTCATGTGTTTGTACGGTTGCTAGGGTGGTCTAAATGGTTGCTAGGTGTGGCTATACTTATGGGGTGATATGTAAAGACTATTTGCCAGTCTGAGTCAAAAGAGCCCAACTCTGTATGTGTACAACGCCTGGTGCTGAGATATGGCTTGTTAATGTTGATATACGGTTGCTAGGGTGCTGTAACAGGTTGCTATGGTGTGTCTAGGAAGTTGTGATGTCACTACTTATTGTCTGCTTGATAGGCCGAGTCGAAAGAGCCCAGCCTCGAGTCTCTACGACCTTCTGATCCGAATATATGATCTCACACATTATTGCCAATGTTAAGTCTATGGGACTTTTTTCAAACGATTTTTTTCCCGCCAAAACGAAAACAGTTTGTCCGATCGCTTAGAAAAGACATAGCACACCTCTCCTCAATAAGTCGGTCGATTCGACACCTCATTCATGTGTCTGTGACAAACGGTGCCGGAGGAGTAGCGTCAAAGTTTTAAAAAGTAGAATAGTAATCACAACACTAGAATGTACATTTCCAGAAGAAAATGTGAGTGGTGCTTGCAGTGGCAAAACTCGGGCCCGGTCGCAAGTGATGCAAAAAGCCCACCCCCATGTCTGTACGATGTTGTGGAGCTGAGATATGGCTTATTCATGTGTTTGTACGGTTGCTAGGGTGGTCTAAATGGTTGCTAGGGTGTTCTGGGTGTTCTGGGTGGTTGCTGCCAGGTGGTTGCAGGTGGTTGCAGGTGTAGGTGTTCTGGGTGGCTGCCAGGGCGCTGCCAGGTGGTTGCCAGGTGGTTGCTAGGTGTTCTGGGTGGTTGCTAGGCGTTGCCAGTGGTTGCTAGGTGGTTGCTAGGCGTTCTGGGTGGTTGCCAGGGCGTTGCCATGTGGCTTGCCAGGTGGCTTGCTAGGTGTTCTGGGTGGCTGCCAGGCGTTGCCAGGTGGCTGCCAGGTGGCTGCCAAGGTGTTCTGGGTGGCTGCCAGGGCGCTGCTGTGGCTGCCAGGTGGTTGCCAGGGTGTTCTGGGTGGCTGCCAGGGCGCCAGTGGTTGCCAGGTGGTTGCTAGGTGTTCTGGGTGGTTGCCAGGCGTTGCCAGGTGGTTGCCAAGGTGTTCTGGGTGGTTGCTAGGCGTTGCCAGGTGGTTGCTAGGTGGTTGCTAAGGTGTTCTGGGTGGTTGCTAGGCGTTGCTAGGTGGTTGCCAGGCAGCTGCCAAGGTATTCTGGTAGGTTGCTATAGGTGTTGCTAGTTGTCACAGATGGTTACTATGTAGTGTTTATAGAGTTCTTAGTAATGCTCTAGCCTGATTTAACGCTTAGCTAATCGCTATTAGCATGTAGCTATTCACTGCTAGCATGTGTAGCAAAGTGCCGCTTGCTAGCATGAGTCAAAAGACCCAACCCCATGTCTCTATGATGTTCTGACGCAGAGATATAGGATGATAAACGTTGCTAGGGTACTCTGTTTGGTTGCTATGGAGTTTGGGAACATCCCATAATGATATCCAAAAGCTTTGTCAGTATGACTGATATAAACCAACTGTCTCTATGATGTTCTGATGCAGAGATGAGGTCTTAAAACTGTTGCTAGGTACTCTGTTTGGTTGCTATGGAGTGGCAGCATCCAATGACGATACAGCAAAAGCTCCTTGTCAGTATGAATGATATAAACCAACCCCGCTCTCTATGACATTCAGATGTGAAGATATACACTGTTGATTTGGGTTGCTAAGGTGCTTAATAACGGTTGCTAGGGCGTGGCTAGGACGTGTTGGAGGTGATTTGTGATTGGCGTTGATGCCCGAGTCAAACAAACCCACCCTCATGTTTCTATGACGCTTATATCCAAAGATATCCCTTTGATCTCTTTCAATGGAAGTCTATGGATCAGTTGCTAGAGCTCTAAATGGTTGCTAGGGCGTGGCTTGACAGCATCACGATGATCCTGAGATAGTGATTGGTTGTCTGAGCAAGTTGACACCCCCTTGTCTCTGTGACTCTGTGAAGCAGAGCTATGGTCAATACAAAATCCCTATGCACTATTGAGGACAAAACGCATGCGCTTGATGGGACGCCCTCCCATGTTAAGTCTATGGAAAATTCGCCCTCCTGCGCCCCAGGGTACAACTTACACCCCTTTGAGATGTGTGTTTTGAGAGATCCTGTCAGCCTCCAAATGTGGTAAGTCACGAGTTTCTAAATCCTCGCTGGAGCTACGAGTGGTCAAACTTGCCGTAATGTTAAGTCTATGGTGGATATGGCGAAAATCGCAACCCCGATCCCTTAGAAAAGATATAGCACACCATTCTCAATAATCCGCACGATTTGACGCCTCATTCATGGGTGTGTGACAAACGGTGTGGGAGGAGAAGCTACAACTTTGTGTGGAAGAATAATAATAAGTATAATAATAAGTATGAATAACAATAGTGATGCCTTGTTACCAGCAAGCACCACTAACTAGAATGTACATTTCAGAAGAAAATGTGAGTGGTGCTTGCAGTGGCAAAACTCGGGCCCGGTCGTGACTGCAAAAGCCCACCCCATGTCTGTACGATGTTGTGGAGCTGAGATATGGCTTATTCATGTGTTTGTACGGTTGCTAGGTGGTCTAAATGGTTGCTAGGTGTATAGGGTTTATGGGTGATATGTAAAGACTATTTGCAGTCTGAGTCAAAAGAGCCCAACTCTGTATGTGTACAACGCTCAGGTGCTGAGATATGGCTTGTTAATGTTGATATGGTTGCTAGGGTCTGTAACTGGTTGCTATGGTGTGTCTAGGAAGTTGTGATGTCACTACTTATTGTCTGCTTGATAGGTCGAGAAGAGCCCAGCCTCGAGTCTCTACGACCTTCTGATCCGAATATATGATCTCACACATTATTGCCAATGTTAAGTCTATGGGACTTTTTCAAACGATTTTTTCCCCAAAACGAAACCGCTTGTCCGATCGCTTAGAAAAGACATAGCACACCTCCTCAATAAGTCGGTCGATTCGACACCTCATTCATGTGTCTGTGACAAACGGTGCCGGAGGAGTAGCGTGCAAAGTTTTAAAAAGTAGAATAGTAATCACAACACTAGAATGTACATTTCCAGAAGAAAATGTGAGTGGTGCTTGCAGTGGCAAAACTCCCGGTCGTGCAAGTGACTGCAAAAGCCCACCCCATGTCTGTACGATGTTGTGGAGCTGAGATATGGCTTATTCATGTGTTTGTACGGTTGCTAGGGTGGTCTAAATGGTTGCTAGGGTGTTCTGGATGGTTAGGCGTTGCTTGGATGTTCTGGGTGGTTGCTAGGGCGCTAGATGCGGTTGCTAGGTGGTTGCTATGGCTGGTGGTTGCTAGGTGGTTGCTAAGGTGTTCTGGGTGGTTGCTAGGCTGCCAAGGCGGTTGCCAGGTGCTGCTGGTTCTGGGTGGCTGCCAGGCGCCAGGTGGTGCTGGGTGCCCTGGGTGGCTGCTAGGGCGCCTTGCCAGGTGGTGCTGCGTTCTGGTGGCTGCCAGGCGCCAGGCGCGGCTGGTGCTGCCAGGTGTTCCGGGTGGCTGCTAGGCGCCAGGTGGCTGCCAGGTGGTGCCAGGTGTTCCGGGTGGCTGCCAGGCGCTGCCAGGTGGCTGCCAGGTGCTGTTCTGGGTATTGCCAGGCGCGCTAGTGGCTGCCAGGTGGTGCCAGGGTGTTCCGGGTGGCTGCTAGGCGGCTGGTGGTTGCTAGGTGTTCGTGGCTGCCAGGCGGGCTTGCTAGGCGTTCTGGGTGGTTGCTAGGGCGTTAGGGCGGTTGCTAGGTGGTTGCTGTTCTGGGTGGTTGCTATGCGTTGGTGGTTGCCAGGCAGTTGCCAAGGTATTCTGGTAGGTTGCTAGTGTTGCTAGTCACAGATGGTTACTATGTGTGTTTATAGAGTTCTTAGTATGCTCTAGCCTGATTTAACGCTTAGCTAATCGCCATTAGCATGTAGCTATTCACAGGAAGATGTGTAGCAGTGCTTGGTTTGCATGAGTCAAAAGACCCAACCCCATGTCTCTATGATGATCTGATGCAGAGATACGGTTCTGCTAAACTGTTGCTAGGGTACTTGTTTGGTTGCTATGGAGTGGCTTGGGAACATCCCATAATGATATTCCAAAAGCTCCTTGTCAGTATGAATGATATAAACCAACCCTGCCTCTATGATTTTCTAATCCAGAGATATAGGTCTTGTTAAACTGTTGCTAGGGTAGTTTGGTTGCTATGGAGTGGCTTGGCAGCATCCAATGACGATACAGCAAAAGCTCCTTGTCAGTATGAATGATATAAACCAACCCCGCCTCTATGACATTCAGATGTGAAGATATACACTGTTGATTTGGGTTGCTAAGGTGCTTAATAACGGTTGCTAGGCGTGGCTAGGACGTGTTGGAGGTGATTTGTGATTGGCCGTTGATGCCCCGAGTCAAACAAACCCACCCCATGTTTCTATGACGCTATATCCAAAGATATCCATTTGATCTCTTTCAATGGAAGTCTATGGATCAGTTGCTAGGAGCTCTAAATGGTTGCTAGGCGTGGCTTGACAGCATCACGATGATCCTGAGATAGTGATTGGTTGTCTGAGGTTGAGCCCACTTGTCTCTGTGACCCTGTGAAGCAGAGCTATGGTCAATACAAATATGCAATTTACCATTGGAGGACAAAACGCATGCGTTGATGGGACGCCCTCCCATGTTAAGTGAATGTAAAATTCGGCAGTGCCCCAGGGGTACAACTTACACCCTTTGAGATGTGTGTTTTGAGAGATCCTGTCAGCCTCCAAATGTGGTAATTCACGAGTCTCAAATCCTCGCCGAGCTACGAGTGGTCAAACTTTGCCGTAATGTTAAGTCTATGCGATTTGGTGGATTTTCCCGCAAAAATCGCAACCCCGATCCCTTAGAAAAGATATAGCACACCATTCCCAATAATCCGCACGATTTGACGCCTCATTCATGGGTGTGTGACAAACGTGTGGGAGGAGAAGCCAACTTGTGTGAAGAATAATAATAATATAATAATAAGTAGAATAGTGAATGTACCAGCAAGCACCACTGAATGTACATTTCCAGAAGAAAATGTGAGTGGTGCTTGCAGTGGCAAAACTCGGGCCCGGTGGCTACTGTGATGCAAAATCCAAGCAACATGACTGTACGATGTTGTGGAGCTGAGATATGGCTTATTCATGTGTTTGTGGGTTGCTAGGTGGTCTAAATGGTTGCTATGGTGTCTATGGTTTATGGGGTAATATGTAAAGAGTATTTGCCAGTCTGAGTCAAAAGAGCCCAACTCTGTATGTGTACAACGCCTGGTGCTGAGATATGGCTTGTTAATGTTGATATACGGTTGCTAGGGTCTGTAACTGGTTGCTATGGTGTGTCTAGGTTGTGAGGTCACTACTTATTGTCTGCTTGATAGGTGTAAAGAGCCCAGCCTGTCTCACGACCTTCTGATCCAATATATGATCTCACACATTATTGCCAATGTTAAGTCTAAGGGACTTTTTTCAAACGATTTTTTGCCAAAACGAAACCGCTTGTCCGATCGCTTAGAAAAGATATAGCACACTCTCCTCAATGTCGGTCGATTCGACACTCATTCATGTGTGTGACAAACGGTGCCGGAGGAGAAGCTAGGGTTTTGTAGAATAGTAATCACAACATAGAATGTACATTTCCAGAAGAAAATGTGAGTGGCTTGCAGTGGCAAAACTCGGGCTCGGTGCAAGTGACTGCAAAAGCCAAGCAACATGACTGTACGATGTTGTGGAGCTGAGATATGGCTTATTCATGTGTTTGTGGTTGCTAGGGTGGTCTAAATGGTTGCTAGGGTGTGGCTATACAGTTTATGGGTGATATGTAAAGACTATTTGCCAGTCTGAGTCAAAAGAGCCCAACTCTGTATGTACAACGCCTGGTGCTGAGATATGGCTTGTTAATGTTGATATACGGTTGCTAGGGTCTGTAACTGGTTATGGTGTGTCTAGGAAGTTGTGATGTCACTACTTATTGTCCGCTTGATAGGTCGAAATAAAAGAGCCCAGCCAGTCTCTATGACCTTCTGATCCGAATATATGAACTCACATTATTGCCAATGTTAAGTCTATGGACTTTATTCAAATGATTTTTTCCCCAAAACGAAACCGCTTGTCCGATCGCTTAGAAAAGACATAGCACACCTCTCCTCAATAAGTCGGTCGATTCGACACTCATTCATGTGTCTGTGACAAACGGTGCCGGAGGAGAGTGCAAAAGCTTTTAAAAAAGTAGAATAGTAATCACAACACTAGAATGTACATTTCAGAAGAAAATGTGAGTGGTGCTTGCAGTGGCAAAACTCGGGCCCGGTGGCTACTGTGATGCAAAATCCAAGCAACATGACTGTACGATGTTGTGGAGCTGAGATATGGCTCTATTCATGTGTTTGTACGGTTGCTAGGTGGTCTAAATGGTTGCTATGGTGTGGCTATAGGGTTTATGGGGTAATATGTAAAGAGTATTTGCCAGTCTGAGTCAAAAGAGCCCAACTCTGTATGTGTACAACGCCTGGTGCTGAGATATGGCTTGTTAATGTTGATATACGGTTGCTAGGGTCTGTAACTGGTTGCTATGGTGTGTCTAGGAAGTTGTGAGGTCACTACTTATTGTCTGCTTGATAGGTCGAGAAAGAGCCCAGCCTCAAGTCTCTACGACCTTCTGATCCGAATATATGATCTCGCACATTATTTGCCAATGTTAAGTCTATGGACTTTTTCAAACGATTTTTTCGCCAAAACGAAAACCGCTTGTCCGATCGCTTAGAAAAGACATAGCACACCTTCTCCTCAATAAGTCGGTCGATTCGACACCTCATTCATGTGTGTGACAAACGGTGCCGGAGGAGAAGCGTGGAAGTTTTAAAAAGTAGAATAGTAATCACAACACTAGAATGTACATTTCCAGAAGAAAATGTGAGTGGTGCTTGCAGTGGCAAAACTCGGGCCCGGTCGCAAGTGACTGCAAAAGCCCACCCCATGTCTGTACGATGTTGTGGAGCTGAGATATGGCTTATTCATGTGTTTGTACGGTTGCTAGGGTGGTCTAAATGGTTGCTAGGATGTTCTGATGGTTGCTAGGCGGTTGCTAGGGTGTTCTGGGTGGTTGCTAGGGCGTTGCTATGTGGTTGCTAGGTGGTTGCTAGGTGTTCTGGGTGGTTGCTAGGGCGTTAGGTGGTTGCTAGGTGGTTGCTAAGGTGTTCTGGGTGGTTGCTAGGCGCTGCCAGGTGGTTGCTAGGTGGTTGCTAGGTGTTCTGGGGTTGCCAGGCGTTGCCAGGTGGTTGCCAGGTGGCGCAAGGTGTTCCGGGTGGCTGCCAGGCGCCAGTGGCTGCTGGGGCATTCCGGGTGGCTAGGCTGCCAGGTGCCAGGTGGCCGCTGGTGCGTTCCGTGTGCCAGGGCGCCGTGGCTGCCAGGTGGTTGCCAGGTTCTGGGTGCCAGGGCGCTGCGCCGCTAGGTGGTGCTGGGTGGTTCTGTGGCCGCCAGGCGCCAGGTTGCCAGGTGTTCTGGGGCTGGGCTGCGCCATGTGGCTGCTAGGTGGTTGCTAGGTGTTCTGGCTGGTAGGGCGCCACAGGTGGTTGCCAAGGTGTTCTGGGTGGTTGCTAGGGCGCTGCAGGTGTTGCTAGGTGGTTGCTAAGGTGTTCTGGGTGGTTGCTAGGGCGCGCAGTTGCTAGGTGGTTGCTAAGGTGTTCTGAGTGGTTGCTAGGCAGTTGCCAAGGTATTCTGGTAGGTTGCTATGGTGTTGCTAATTGTCACATATGGTTACTATGTAGTGTTTATAGAGTTCTTAGTACGTTCTAGCCTGATGTAACGCTTTAGCTAATCGCTATTAGCATGTAGCTATTCACTGCTAGCATGTGTAGCAAAGTGCCGCTTGCTAGCATGAGTCAAAAGACCCAACCCCATGTCTCTATGATGATCTGATGCAGAGATACGGTTCTTGCTAAACTGTTGCTAGGGTACTCTGTTTGGTTGCTATGGAGTGGCTTGGGAACATCCCATAATGATATTCCAAAAGCTCCTTGTCAGTATGAATGATATAAACCAACCCCTGCCTCTATGATTTTCTAATCCAGAGATATAGGTCTTGTTAAACTGTTGCTAGGGTACTACGTTTGGTTGCTATGGAGTGGCTTGGCAGCATCCAATGACGATACAGCAAAAGCTCCTTGTCAGTATGAATGCTATAAACCAACCCCGCTCTCTATGACATTCAGATGTGAAGATATACACTGTTGATTTGGGTTGCTAAGGTGCTTAATAACGGTTGCTAGGGCGTGGCTAGGACGTGTTGGAGGTGATTTGTGATTGGCCGTTGATGCCCGAGTCAAACAAACCCACCCCCATGTTTCTATGACGCTTATATCCAAAGATATCCCTTTGATCTCTTTCAATGGAAGTCTATGGGATCAGTTGCTAGGAGCTCTAAACGGTTGCTAGGGCGTGGCTTGACAGCATCACGATGATCCGAGATAGTGATTGGTTGTCTGAGTGTTGAGCCCACCCTTGTCTCTGTGACTCTGTGAAGCAGAGCTAAGGTCAATACAAAATCCCTATGCAATTTACCATTGGAGGACAAAACGCATGCGCTTGATGGGACGCCCTCCCCATGTTAAGTCTATGGGAAAATTCGGGCCCTCCTGCGCCCCAGGGGTACAACTTACACCCCTTTGAGATGTGTGTTTTGAGAGATCCTGTCAGCCTCTCCAAATGTGGTAATTCACGAAGTTTCTCCAAATCCTCGCCGGAGCTACGAGTGGTCAAACTTTGCCGTAATGTTAAGTCTATGCGATTGGTGGATTTTCGCTTCTTCGGCTAAAAATCGCAACCCCGATCCCTTAGAAAAGATATAGCACACCATTCCCGAATAATCCGCACGATTTGACGCCTCATTCATGGGTGTGTGACAAACGTGGGAGGAGAAGCAAAGTTTTGTCCAGAAGAATAATAATCAGTGATGCCTTGCTTACCAGCAAGCACCACTAATAAGTATAATAATAAGTATGGTGGATAACAATAGTGATGCCTTTGTTTACCAGCAAGCACCACTAACTAGAATGTACATTTCCAGAAGAAAATGTGAGTGGTGCTTGCAGTGGCAAAACTCGGGCCCGGTCGCAAGTGACTGCAAAAAGCCCACCCCCATGTCTGTACGATGTTGTGGAGCTGAGATATGGCTTATTCATGTGTTTGTACGGTTGCTAGGGTGGTCTAAATGGTTACTAGGGTGTGGCTATAGGGTTTATGGGGTAATATGTAAAGACTATTTGCCAGTCTGAGTCAAAAGAGCCCAACTCTGTATGTGTACAACGCTCTGGTGCTGAGATATGGCTTGTTAATGTTGATATACGGTTGCTAGGGGTCTGTAACTGGTTGCTATGGCATGTTTAGTAAGTTGTGATGTCACTACTTATTGTCTGCTTGATAGGTCGAGTCGAAAGAGCCCAGCCTCGAGTCTCTACGACCTTCTGATCCGAATATATGATCTCACACTTTATTGCCAATGTTAAGTCTATGGGACTTTTTTCAAACGATTTTTTTCCCGCCAAAACGAAAACCGTTTGCCCGATCGCTTAGAAAAGACATAGCACACCTCTCCTCAATAAGTCGGTCGATTCGACACCTCATTCATGTGTCTGTGACAAACGGTGCCAGAGGAGTAGCGTACAAAGTTTTAAAAAAGTAGAATAGTAATCACAACACTAGAATGTACATTTCCAGAAGAAAATGTGAGTGGTGCTTGCAGTGGCAAAACTCGGGCCCGGTCGTGCAAGTGACTGCAAAAGCCCACCCCATGTCTGTACGATGTTGTGGAGCTGAGATATGGCTTATTCATGCGTGTTTGTACGGTTGCTAGGGTGGTCTAAATGGTTACTAGGTGTGGCTATACAGTTTATGGGGTGATATGTAAAGACTATTTGCCAGTCTGAGTCAAAAGAGCCCAACTCTGTATGTGTACAACGCCTGGTGCTGAGATACGGCTTGTTAATGTTGATATACGGTTGCTAGGTGCTGTAACAGGTTGCTATGGCATGTTTAGTGTTGTGATGTCACTACTTATTGTCTGCTTGATAGGTCGAAATGAAAGAGCCCAGCCTCGAGTCTCTACGACCTTCTGATCCGAATATATGATCTCACACATTATTGCCAATGTTAAGTCTATGGGACTTTTTCAAACGATTTTTTCCCGCCAAAACGAAAAACCGCTTGTCCGATCGCTAGAAAAGACATAGCACACCTCTCTCAATAAGTCGGTCGATTCGACACCTCATTCATGTGTCTGTGACAAACGGTGCCGGAGGAGTAGCGTGCCGAAGTTTTAAAAAAGTAGAATAGTAATCACAACACTAGAATGTACATTTCCAGAAGAAAATGTGAGTGGTGCTTGCAGTGGCAAAACTCGGGCCCGGTCCGGTCGCAAGTGACTGCAAAAAGCCCACCCCATGTCTGTACGATGTTGTGGAGCTGAGATATGGCTTACTCATGTGTTTGTACGGTTGCTAGGGTGGTCTAAATGGTTGCTATGGTGTGGCTATACAGTATATGGGGTGATATGTAAAGACTATTTGCCAGTCTGAGTCAAAAGAGCCCAACTCTGTATGTGTACAACGCTCTGGTGCTGAGATATGGCTTGTTAATGTTGATATACGGTTGCTAGGGTCTGTAACTGGTTGCTATGGTGTGTCTAGGAAGTTGTGATGTCACTACTTATTGTCTGCTTGATAGGTCGAAATGAAAGAGCCCAGCCTCGAGTCTCTACAACCTTCTGATCCGAATATATGATCTCACACATTATTGCCAATGTTAAGTCAATGGGACTTTATTCAAACGATTTTTTTCCCGCCAAAACGAAAACCGTTTGTCCGATCGCTTAGAAAAGACATAGCACACCTCTCCTCAATAAGTCGGTCGATTCGACACCTCATTCATGTGTCTACGACAAACGGTGCCGGAGGAGAAGCGTCAAGTTTTAAAAAAGTAGAATAGTAATCACAACACTAGAATGTACATTTCAGAAGAAAATGTGAGTGGTGCTTGCAGTGGCAAAACTCGGGCCCGGTCGCAAGTGACTGCAAAAAGCCCACCCCATGTCTGTACGATGTTGTGGAGCTGAGATATGGCTTATTCATGTGTTTGTACGGTTGCTAGGGTGGTCTAAATGGTTGCTAGGGTGTTCTGGATGGTTGCTAGGCGGTTGCTAGGATGTTCTGAGTGGTCTGAGCTGCAAAAGAGCCCAACTCTGTATGTGTACAACGCTCTGGTGCTGAGATATGGCTTTGTTAATGTTGATATACGGTTGCTAGGGTCTGGTAACAGGTTGCTATGGCATGTCTAGGAAGTTTTGATGTCACTACTTATTGTCTGTTTGATAGGTTTGAGCTCAAAGAGCTAGTTCTACACCTTCTGATCCGAATATATGATCTCGCCATTATTACACAAAGCAGTTAAGTCTTGGGACTTTATTCAAACGATTTTTTTTCCCGCCAAAACGGGGCAAAACCGCTTGTCCGATCGCTTAGAAAAGACATAGCACACCTCTCCTCAATAAGTCGGGTCGATTCGACTCATTCATGTGTCTGTGATAAACGAAAGTGTGCCGGAGGAGTAGCGTACTAAGTTTTAAAAAGTAGAATAGTAATCACAACACTAGAATGTAAGCATTTCCAGAAGAAAATTGTGAGCGGCCGCTGGGCGTCCTGGGTGGCTTGCAGTGGCAAAACGTTCCGGGGCCCGCCGCCGCAAGTTGCCAGGCGGCCGTAGGTGTCCTGCGCCCACCCCATGGTCTGCACGTATGTTGTGGAGCTGCAGGTGGCCGCCAGGCGTTCTGGGTGGCTGCTAGGGCGCTGCTGCATGGCGGTTGCTAAGGTGGCGGTTGCTAGGTGCCAGGGCGGTTGCTAGGCCGCCGTTGCTACAGGGGTGGTTGCCAGGGGTGTTCTGCCAGTGGTTGCTAGGCTGCCATAGTGGTTGCTAGGTGGTTGCTAGGTGTTCTGGTGGCTGCTAGGGCGCTGCCAGTGTGGTTGCTAGGTGGTTGCCAAGGTGTTCTGGGGTGGTTGCCAGGGCGCCAGGTGGCCGCAGGTGGTTGCCAGGCGTTCCTGGTGGTTGCTAGGGCGCCATGCGTGGTTGCTAGGTGGCGGCAAGGTGTTCTGGGTGGTTGCCAGGCAGTGCCAAGGTATTCTGGTAGGTTGCTATAGTGTTGCTAGTTGTCACATATGGTTACTATGTGTGTTTATAGAGTTCTTAAATGCTCTAGCCTGATATAACGCTTAGCTAATCACTATTAGCATGTAGCTATTCACTGCTAGCATGTGTAGCAAAGTGCCGCTAGCATGAGTCAAAAGACCCAACCCCATGTCTCTATGATGTTCTGACGCAGAGATATAGGGGATGATAAACGTTGCTAGGTACTCTGTTTGGTTGCTATGGAGTGGCTTGGGAACATCCCATAATGATATCATAAAAGCTCTTGTCAGTATGAATGATATAAACCAACCGCCTCTCTATGATGTTCTGATGCAGAGATGCTTTGTAAACTGTTGCTAGGGTACTCTGTTTGGTTGCTATGGAGTGGCTTGGCAGCTGCCAATGACGATACAGCAAAGCTCCTTGTCAGTATGAATGATATAAACCAACCCCGCTCTCTATGACATTCAGATGTGAAGATATACACTGTTGATTTGGGTTGCTAAGGTGCTTAATAACGGTTGCTAGGCGTAGCTAGGACGTTGGAGGTGATTTGTGATTGGCTGTTGATGCCCCGAGTCAAACAAACCCACCTCATGTTTCTATGACACTTCTATCCAAAGATATCCCTTTGATCTCTTTCAATGGAAGTCTATGGGATCAGTTGCTAGAGCTCTAAATGGTTGCTAGGGCGTGGCTTGACAGCATCACGATGATCCTGAGATAGTGATTGGTTGTCTGAGTGTTGAGCCCACCCCTTGTCTCTGTGACTCTGTGAAGCAGAGCTATGGTCAATACAAAATCCCTATGCAATTTACCATTGAGGACAAAACGATGCGCTTGATGGGACGCCCTCCCATGTTAAGTCTATGAAAATTCGCCCTCCTGCGCCAGGGGTACAACTTACACCCCTTTGAGATGTGTGTTTGAGAGATCCTGTCAGCCTCCAAATGTGGTAAGTCACGAAGCCTCCAAATCCTCGCCGAGCTACGAGTGGTCAAACTTTGCCGTAATGTTAAGTCTATGCGATGGTGGATTTTCGCCTTCGAAAAATCGCAACCCCGATCCCTTAGAAAGATATAGCACACCATTCCAATAATCCGCACGATTTGACGCCATTCATGGGTGTGTGACAAACGGTGTGGGAGGAGAAGCGAACTTTTGTGTGGAAGAATAATAATATAAGTATAATAATAAGTATGCACAATAACAATAGATGAGTTTACCAGCAAGCACCACTAGAATGTACATTTCCAGAAGAAAATGTGAGTGGTGCTTGCAGTGGCAAAACTCGGGCCCGGTCGCAAGTGACTGCAAAATCCAAGCAACATGACTGTACGATGTTGTGGAGCTGAGATATGGCTTATTCATGTGTTTGTACGGTCGCTAGGTGGTCTAAATGGTTACTAGGTGTGGCTATACAGTTTATGGGGTGATATGTAAAGACTATTTGCCAGTCTGAGTCAAAAGAGCCCAACTCTGTATGTGTAAGGTGCTGAGATATGGCTTGTTAATGATATACGGTTGCTAGGGTCTGTAACTGGTTGCTATGGTGTGTCTAGGAAGTTGTGATGTCACTACTTATTGTCCGCTTGATAGGTCGAGTCGAAAGAGCCCAGCCTCGAGTCTCTACGACCTTCTGATCCGAATATATGAACTCACATTATTGCCAATGTTAAGTCTATGGACTTTATTCAAATGATTTTTTCCGCCAAAACGAAACCGCTTGTCCGATCGCTTAGAAAAGATATAGCACACCTCTCCTCAATAAGTCGGTCGATTCGACACCTCATTCATGTGTGTGACAAACGGTGCCGGAGGAGTAGCGTCTTTTAAAAAAGTAGAATAGTAACTAGAATGTACATTTCAGAAGAAAATGTGAGTGGTGCTTGCAGTGGCAAAACTCGGGCCCGTGGCTACTGTGATGCAAAAATCCAAGCAACATGACTGTACGATGTTGTGGAGCTGAGATATGGCTTATTCAGGTGTTTGGACGGTTGCTAGGTGGTCTAAATGGTTGCTATGGTGTGGCTATACAGTTTATGGGGTGATATGTAAAGACTATTTGCCAGTCTGAGTCAAAAGAGCCCAACTCTGTATGTGTACAACGCCTGGTGCTGAGATATGGCTTGTTAATGTTGATACGGTTGCTAGGGTGCTGTAACAGGTTGCTATGGCGTGTCTAGGAAGTTGTGAGGTCACTACTTATTGTCTGCTTGATAGGTCGAGTCGAAAGAGCCCAGCCTCGAGTCTCTACGACCTTCTGATCCGAATATATGATCTCACACATTGCCAATGTTAAGTCTATGGGACTTTTTCAAACGATTTTTTTCCGCCAAAACGAAAACCGCTGATCCGATCGCTTAGAAAGACATAGCACACCTCTCCTCAATAAGTCGGTCGATTCGACACTCATCTGTGTCACGACAAACGGTGCCGGAGGAGAAGCGTACAAAGTTTTAAAAAGTAGAATAGTAATCACAACACTAGAATGTACATTTCAGAAGAAAATGTGAGTGGTGCTTGCAGTGGCAAAACTCGGGCCCGGCCGTGGCAAGTGACTGCAAAAATCCATGTCTGACTGTAATGTTGTGGAGCTGAGATATGGCTTATTCATGTGTTTGTACGGTTGCTAGGGTGGTCTAAATGGTTGCTAGGGTGTGGCTATATGGCGGGGTGATATGTAAAGACTATTTGCCAGTCTGAGTCAAAAGAGCCCAACTCTGTATGTGTACAACGCTCTGGTGCTGAGATATGGCTTGTTAATGTTGATATACGGTTGCTAGGGTGCTGTAAAAGGTTGCTATGGTGTGTCTAGGAAGTTGTGATGTCACTACTAATTGTCTGCTTGATAGGCCGAGTCGAAAGAGCCCAGCCTTGAGTCTCTACGACCTTCTGATCCGAATATATGATCTCACACATTATTGCCAATGTTAAGTCTATGGACTTTTTCAAACGATTTTTTTCCCAAAACGAAACCGCTTGTCCGATCGCTTAGAAAAGACATAGCACACCTCTCCTCAATAAGTCGATTCGACACTCATTCATGTGTCTGTGACAAACGGTAGGAAGCGTCAAGTTTTAAAAAAGTAGAATAGTAATCACAACACTAGAATGTACATTTCCAGAAGAAAATGTGAGTGGTGCTTGCAGTGGCAAAACTCGGGGCCCGGTCGGCAAGTGACTGCAAAAAATCCAAGCAACATGACTGTACGATGTTGTGGAGCTGAGATATGGCTTATTCATGTGTTTGTACGGTTGCTAGGGTGGTCTAAATGGTTACTAGGGTGTGGCTATACGATGTATGGGGTGATATGTAAAGACTATTTGCCAGTCTGAGTCAAAAGAGCCCAACTCTGTATGTGTACAACGCTCTGGTGTTGAGATACGGCTTGTTAATGTTGATATACGGTTGCTAGGGTGCTGTAAAAGGTTGCTATGGTGTGTCTAGGAAGTTGTGATGTCACTACTAATTGTCTGCTTGATAGGCCGAGTCGAAAGAGCCCAGCCTTGAGTCTCTACGACCTTCTGATCCGAATATATGATCTCACACATTATTGCCAATGTTAAGTCTATGGGACTTTTTTCAAACGATTTTTTTCCCGCCAAAACGAAAACCGTTTGTCCGATCGCTTAGAAAAGACATAGCACACCTCTCCTCAATAAGTCGGTCGATTCGACACCTCATTCATGTGTCTGTGACAAACGGTGCCGGAGGAGAAGTGTCAAGTTTTAAAAAGTAGAATAGTAATCACAACACTAGAATGTACATTTCCAGAAGAAAATGTGAGTGGTGCTTGCAGTGGCAAAACTCGGGGCCCGGTCGTGCAAGTGACTGCAAAAAGCCCACCCCCATGTCTGTACGATGTTGTGGAGCTGAGATATGGCTTACTCGTGTTTGTACGGTTGCTAGGTGGTCTAAATGGTTGCTAGGTGTGGCTATACAGTTTATGGGGTGATATGTAAAGACTATTTGCCAGTCTGAGTCAAAAGAGCCCAACTCTGTATGTGTACAACGGGTGTTGAGATACGGCTTGTTAATGTTGATATACGGTTGCTAGGTGCTGTAACAGGTTGCTATGGCATGTTTAGTGTTGTGATGTCACTACTTATTGTCTGCTTGATAGGCCGAATAAAGAGCCCAGCCTCGAGTCTCTACGACCTTCTGATCCGAATATATGATCTCACACATTGCCAATGTTAAGTCTATGGGACTTTTTCAAACGATTTTTTCCGCCAAAACGAAACCGCTTGTCCGATCGCTTAGAAAAGACATAGCACACCTCTCAATTGTCGTCGATTCGACACCTCATTCATGTGTCTGTGACAAACGGTGCCGGAGGAGTAGCGCGTTTTAAAAAAGTAGAATAGTAATCACAACACTAGAATGTACATTTCAGAAGAAAATGTGAGTGGTGCTTGCAGTGGCAAAACTCGGGCCCGGCCGCAAGTGATGCAAAAGCCCACCCCATGTCTGTACGATGTTGTGGAGCTGAGATATGGCTTACTCATGTGTTTGTACGGTTGCTAGGTGGTCTAAATGGTTGCTATGGTGTGGCTATACAGTATATGGGGTGATATGTAAAGACTATTTGCCAGTCTGAGTCAAAAGAGCCCAACTCTGTATGTGTACAACGCCTGGTGCTGAGATATGGCTTGTTAATGTTGATATACGGTTGCTAGGGTCTGTAACTGGTTGCTATGGTGTGTCTAGGAAGTTGTGATGTCACTACTTATTGTCTGCTTGATAGGTCGAGTCGAAAGAGCCCAGCCTCGAGTCTCTACGACCTTCTGATCCGAATATATGATCTCACACATTATTGCCAATGTTAAGTCTAATGGGACTTTATTCAAACGATTTTTTCCCGCCAAAACGAAACCGCTTGTCCGATCGCTAGAAAAGACATAGCACACCTCTCCTCAATAAGTCGGTCGATTCGACACCTCATTCATGTGTCTGTGACAAACGGTGCCGGAGGAGAAGCGTGTCAAGTTTTAAAAAGTAGAATAGTAATCACAACACTAGAATGTACATTTCCAGAAGAAAATGTGAGTGGTGCTTGCAGTGGCAAAACTCGGGCCCGGTCGCAAGTGACTGCAAAAAGCCCACCCCATGTCTGTACGATGTTGTGGAGCTGAGATATGGCTTATTCATGTGTTTGTACGGTTGCTAGGGTGGTCTAAATGGTTGCTAGGTGTTCTGGATGGTTGCTAGGCGTTGCTAGGATGTTCTGAGTGGTTGCTAGGGCGCCAGGCGGTTGCTAGGTGGTTGCTAGGTTGTTCTGGGTGCTAGGGCGCCATGGTTGCTAGGTGGTGCTGGGGTGTTCTGGAGGTGGTTGCCAGGTGGCTGCCAAGGTGTTCTGTGGTTGCTAGGCCAGGTGGTTGCTAGGTGTTCTGGGTGGCTGCCAGGGCGTGGCCGCTAGGTGGTTGCCAGGCGTTCTGGGTGGTTGCCAGGGCGCTGCCAGGTGGCTGCCAGGTGGTTGCCAAGGTGTTCTGGCCGCTAGGCGCCATGTGGCCGCTAGGTGTTGCCAGGCGTTCCGGGTGGCTGCCAGGCGCCAGGTGGCCAGGTGCCCTGGGTGGCTGCCAGGGCGCCAGTGGCTGCTAGGCGCTGCTGGCTGCCATTCTGGGTGGCCAGGCGCGCCCAGGTGGCTGCCAGGTTGCTGCCAGGCCGCCAGGTGGTTGCTAGGTGTTCTGGGTGGCTGCCAGGCGCGCGTGGCCGCGCGGCTGCCAGGTGTCTGGGTGCTAGGGCGCCAGGCGGTGCCAGGTGGCCGCTAAGGCGTTCCGGGTGGCCAGGCGTTCTGGGTGGCTGCCAGGCGGTGTTCTGGGTGGCTGCCAGGCGCCAGGTGGTTGCCAGGTGGCCGCTAGGTGTTCTGGGTGGCTGCTAGGGCGCCTGTTGCTAGGCGCTAGGCGTTCTGGGTGGCTGCCAGGGCGCCAGGTGGTTGCTGGTGGTTGCTGGTTCTGGGTGGCTGCTAGGCGCCAGGTGGTTGCCAGGTGGTTGCTAAGGTGTTCTGGGTGGTTGCTAGGGCGCGCAGTTGCTAGGTGGTTGCTAAGGTGTTCTGGTGGCTGCCAGGCAGCTGCCAAGGTATTCTGGTAGGTTGCTATAGTGTTGCTAGTTGTCACATATGGTTACTATGTAGTGTTTATAGAGTTCTTAGTACGTTTCTAGCCTGATATAACGCTTAGCTAATCAGCATTAGTAGCTATTCACTGCTAGCATGTGTAGCAAAGTGCCGCTTGCTAGCATGAGTCAAAAGACCCAACCCCATGTCTCTATGATGTTCTGACGCAGAGATATAGGGATGATAAACGGTTGCTAGGGTACTCTGTTTGGTTGCTATGGAGTGGCTTGGGAACATCCCATAATGATATTCCAAAAGCTCTTGTCAGTATGAATGATATAAACCAACCCCGCCTCTATGATTTTCTATGCAGAGATATAGGTCTTGTTAAACTGTTGCTAGGGTACTCTGTTTGCTATGGAGTGGCTTGGCAGCATCCAATGACGATACAGCAAAAGCTCCTTGTCAGTATGAATGATATAAACCAACCCCTGCCTTCTATGACATTCAGATGTGAAGATATACACTGTTGATTTGGGTTGCTAAGGTGCTTAATAACGGTTGCTAGGGCGTGGCTAGGACGTGTTGGAGGTGATTTGTGATTGGCCGTTGATGCCCCGAGTCAAACAAACCCACCTCATGTTTCTATGACGCTTATATCCAAAGATATCCCTTTGATCTCTTTCAATGGAAGTCTATGGGATCAGTTGCTGCTAGAGCTCTAAATGGTTGCTAGGGCGTGGCTTGACAGCATCACGATGATCCTGAGATAGTGATTGGTTGTCTGAGTAAGTTGAGCCCACCCCTTGTCTCTGTGACTCTGTGAAGCAGAGCTATGGTCAATACAAAATCCCTATGCAATTTACCATTGGAGGACAAAACGCATGCGCTTGATGGGACGCCCTCCCCATGTTAAGTCTATGGGAAAATTCGGGCCCTCCTGCGCCCCAGGGGTACAACTTACACCCCTTTGAGATGTGTGTTTGAGAGATCCTGTCAGCCTCTCCAAATGTGGTAATTCACGAGTTTCTCCAAATCCTCGCCGAGCTACGAGTGGTCAAACTTTGCCGTAATGTTAAGTCTATGCGATGGTGGATTTTCCCTTCGAAAAATCGCAACCCCGATCCCTTAGAAAAGATATAGCACACCATTCCCGAATAATCCGCACGATTTGACGCCTCATTCATGGGTGTGTGACAAACGGTGTGGGAAGAATAATAATAATAATAATAATAAGTATGCACAATAACAATAGTGATGCTTTGTTTACCAGCAAGCACCACTAACTAGAATGTACATTTCAGAAGAAAATGAGTGGTGCTTGCAGTGGCAAAACTCGGGCCCGGTGGCAAGTGACTGCAAAAAGCCCACCCCATGTCTGTACGATGTTGTGGAGCTGAGATATGGCTTATTCATGTGTTTGTACGGTTGCTAGGGTGGTCTAAATGGTTGCTATAGGTGTGGCTATAGGGTTTATAGAGGTGATATTTAAAGACTATTTGCCAGTCTGAGTCAAAAGAGCCCAACTCTGTATGTGTACAACGCCTGGTGCTGAGATATGGCTTGTTAATGTTGATATACGGTTGCTAGGTGCTGTAACAGGTTGCTATGGCGTGTCTAGGAAGTTGTGATGTCACTACTTATTGTCTGCTTGATAGGTCGAGTCGAAAGAGCCCAGCCTCGAGTCTCTACGACCTTCTGATCCGAATATATGATCTCACACATTATTGCCAATGTTAAGTCTATGGGACTTTATTCGAATGATTTTTTCCCGCCAAAACGAAACCGTTGATCCGATCGCTTAGAAAAGACATAGCACACCTCTCCTCAATAAGTCGGTCGATTCGACACCTCATTCATGTGTCTGTGACAAACGGTGCCGGAGGAGTAGCGTGTCAAAGTTTTAAAAAAGTAGAATAGTAATCACAACACTAGAATGTACATTTCCAGAAGAAAATGTGAGTGGTGCTTGCAGTGGCAAAACTCGGGCCCGGGTCCGGCAAGTGACTGCAAAAGCCCACCCCATGTCTGTAATGATGTTGTGGAGCTGAGATATGGCTTATTCATGTGTTTGTACGGTTGCTAGGTGGTCTAAATGGTTACTAGGTGTGGCTATACAGTTTATGGGGTGATATGTAAAGACTATTTGCCAGTCTGAGTCAAAAGAGCCCAACTCTGTATGTGTACAACGCTCTGGTGCTGAGATACGGCTTGTTAATGTTGATATACGGTTGCTAGGTGCTGTAACAGGTTGCTATGGCATGTTTAGTAAGTTGTGATGTCACTACTTATTGTCTGCTTGATAGGCCGAGAAAGAGCCCAGCCTCAGTCTCTACGACCTTCTGATCCGAATATATGATCTCACACATTATTGCCAATGTTAAGTCTATGGGACTTTATTCAAACGATTTTTTTCCCGCCAAAACGAAACCGTTGGTCCGATCGCTTAGAAAAGATATAGCACACCATTCTCCTCAATAAGTCGGTCGATTGACATCTCATTGGTGGGTCTGTGACAAACGGTGCCGGAGGAGTAGCGTGCCGAAGTTTTAAAAAAGTAGAATAGTAATCACAACACTAGAATGTACATTTCCAGAAGAAAATGTGAGTGGTGCTTGCAGTGGCAAAACTCGGGCCCGGTGCAAGTGACTGCAAAAGCCCACCCCATGTCTGTACGATGTTGTGGAGCTGAGATATGGCTTATTCATGTGTTTGTACGGTTGCTAGGGTGGTCTAAATGGTTGCTAGGATGTTCTGGATGGTTGCTAGGTTGCTAGGTGTTCTGGGTGGTTGCTAGGCGTTGCCATGTGGTTGCTAGGTGGTTGCTAGGTGTTCTGGGTGGTTGCTAGGCGTTGCCAGGTTGCCAGGTGGTTGCTAAGGTGTTCTGGGTGGTTGCTAGGCTAGGTGGTTGCTAGGTGGTTGCTAGGTGTTCTGGGTGGCTGCTAGGGTGTTGCTAGGTGGTTGCCAGGTGGTTGCTGGTGTTCTGTGGCTGCCAGGCGCTGCCAGGTGGTTGCTGGCATTCCGGGTGGCTAGGGCGCCAGGTGGCTGCCAGGTGGCTGCGGGTGTTCCGGGTGGCTGCCAGGCGTTGCCAGGTTGCCAGGTGGTTGCTAGGGTGTTCTGGGTGGTTGCTAGGCGCTGGTTGCCAGGTGGTTGCTAGGTGTTCTGGGTGGTTGCCAGGCGCCAGGTGGTTGCTAGGGTGTTCTGGGTGGCTGCTAGGCGGTGCCATGTGGTTGCCAGGTGGTTGCTAGGGTGTTCTGGGTGGCTGGTAGGCGCCAGGTGGTTGCTAAGGTGTTCTGGGTGGTTGCTAGGCGCCACAGTTGCTAGGTGGTTGCTAAGGTGTTCTGGGTGGTTGCTAGGGCAGCGCAGTTGCAGGTGGTTGCTAGGTGTTCTGAGGCGCTGGTTGCCAAGGTATTCTGGTAGGTTGCTATGGTGTTGCTAATTGTCACATATGGTTACTATGTAGTGTTTATAGAGTTCTTAGTACGCTTAGCCTGATGTAACGCAGCTAATCGCCATTAGCATGTAGCTATTCACTGCTAGCATGTGTAGCAAAGTGCCGTTTTCAGCATGAGTCAAAAGACCCAACCCCATGTCTCTATGATGATCTGATGCAGAGATACGGTTCTGCTAAACTGTTGCTAGGGTACTCTGTTTGGTTGCTATGGAGTGGCTTGGGAACATCCCATAATGATATTCCAAAAGCTCCTTGTCAGTATGAATGATATAAACCAACCCCTGTCATGATTTTCTAATCCAGAGATATAGGTCTTGTTAAACTGTTGCTAGGGTACTTTTGGTTGCTATGGAGTGGCTTGGCAGCATCCAATGACGATACAGCAAAAGCTCCTTGTCAGTATGAATGCTATAAACCAACCCCTGTCTCTATGACATTCAGATGTGAAGATATACACTGTTGATTTGGGTTGCTAAGGTGCTTAATAACGGTTGCTAGGGCGTGGCTAGGACGTGTTGGAGGTGATTTGTGATTGGCCGTTGATGCCCGAGTCAAACAAACCCACCCCATGTTTCTATGACGCTTATATCCAAAGATATCCCTTTGATCTCTTTCAATGGAAGTCTATGGGATCAGTTGCTAGGAGCTCTAAACGGTTGCTAGGGCGCTTGACAGCATCACGATGATCCGAGATAGTGATTGGTTGTCTGAGGTTGAGCCCACTCTTGTCTCTGTGACTCTGTGAAGCAGAGCTAAGGTCAATACAAAATCCTATGCAATTTACCATTGGAGGACAAAACGCATGCTTGATGGGACGCCCTCCCATGTTAAGTCTATGGGAAAATTCGGGCCTCCTGCGCCCCAGGGGTACAACTTACACCCCTTTGAGATGTGTGTTTGAGAGATCCTGTCAGCCTCTCCAAATGTGGTAATTCACGAGTTTCTCCAAATCCTCGCTGAGCTACGAGTGGTCAAACTTTTGCCGAATGTTAAGTCTATGATTGGTGGATTTTCTTCGCAAAATCGAACCCCGATCCCTTAGAAAAGATATAGCACCATTCCCAATAATGCACGATTTGACGCCTCATTCATGGGTGTGACAATGGTGTGGGAGGAGAAGTGGCAAAGTTTTGTCAGAAGAAATAATAATAATTCAGAATGTACATTTCCAGAAGAAAATGTGAGTGGTGCTTGCAGTGGCAAAACTCGGGCCCGGTCGCAAGTGACTGCAAAAGCCCACCCCATGTCTGTACGATGTTGTGGAGCTGAGATATGGCTTATTCATGTGTTTGTACGGTTGCTAGGTGGTCTAAATGGTTGCTATAGTGTGGCTATAGGGTTTATAGAGGTGATATTTAAAGACTATTTGTCAGTCTGAGTCAAAAGAGCCCAACTCTGTATGTGTACAACGCTCTGGTGCTGAGATATGGCTTGTTAATGTTGTTTATACGGTTGCTAGGGTGCTGTAACAGGTTGCTATGGTGTCTAGGAAGTTGTGATATCACTACTTATTGTCTGCTTGATAGGCCGAGTCGAAAGAGCCCAGCCTCGAGTCTACGACCTTCTGATCCGAGTATATGATCTCACACATTATTGCCAATGTTAAGTCTATGGGACTTTATTCAATGATTTTTTCCGCCAAAACGAAACCGCTTGATCCGATCGCTTAGAAAAGATATAGCACACCTCTCCTCAATAAGTCGGCCGATTCGACACTCATTCATGTGTCTGTGACAAACGGTGCCGGAGGAGAAGCGCAAAGTTTTAAAAAGTAGAATAGTAATCACAACACTAGAATGTACATTTCCAGAAGAAAATGTGAGTGGTGCTTGCAGTGGCAAAACTCGGGCCGGCCGTGCAAGTGACTGCAAAAAGCCCACCCCATGTCTGTACGATGTTGTGGAGCTGAGATATGGCTTACATGTGTTTGGTTGCTAGGTGGTCTAAATGGTTACTAGGTGTGGCTATACAGTTTATGGGGTGATATGTAAAGACTATTTGCCAGTCTGAGTCAAAAGAGCCCAACTCTGTATGTGTACAACGCTGGGTGTTGAGATACGGCTTGTTAATGTTGATATACGGCTTTAGGGTGCATGTAACATGTGTTTAGTAATTGTGCCTACATTGTGATAGTCGAAAGAGCCCAGCCTCGAGTCTCTACGACCTTCTGATCCGAATATATGATCTCACTGCCAATGTTAAGTCTATGGGACTTTATTCATCCGCCAAAACGAAAACCGCTGATCCGATCGCTTAGAAAAGACATAGCACACCTCTCCTCAATAAGTCGGTCGATTCGACATCTCATTGGTGGGTCTGACAAACGGTGCCGGAGGAGTAGCGCCAAGTTTTAAAAAAGTAGAATAGTAATCACAACACTAGAATGTACATTTCCAGAAGAAAATGTGAGTGGTGCTTGCAGTGGCAAAACTCGGGCCCGGTCGCAAGTGACAAAAAGCCCACCCCATGTCTGTACGATGTTGTGGAGCTGAGATATGGCTTATTCATGTGTTTGTACGGTTGCTAGGGTGGTCTAAATGGTTGCTAGGATGTTCTGGATGAGCGGTTGCTAGGTGTTCTGGTTGCTAGTCTGTCAGGTGGTTGCTAGGTGTTCTGGTTGCCAGGCGAGGTGGTGAGGTGGTTGCTCGGTGTTCCGGTGGCTGCTAGGGCGTTGCCAGGTGGGGCAGGTTTGCCAGGGTGTTCTGTGGCTCAGGGCGCCCAGCCCGAGTGTGCGTTCTGGGTGGCTGCCAGGCGCTTGAGGTGGTGCCAAGGCATTCTGGGTGGCTCAGGGCTGTTTCTTGCCAGGTGGTTGCTGCGTTCCTGGGCTAGGCGCCATGTGGTTGCCAGGTGGCTGCCAGGGTGTTCTGGGTGGTGCTAGGGCGCCACGGTTGCCAGGTGGGAAGGGTTCTGGGTGGCTGCTAGGCTGCCAGGTGGTGCCAGTGTTCTGGGTGGTTGCCAGGGCGGTGCTGTGTGGTTGCTAGGTGGTTGCTAGGGTGTCTGGGTGGCTGGTAGGGCGTTGCAGGTGGCTGCTAAGCGTTCTGGGTGGCTGCCAGGGCGCTACAGGTAGTTGCTAGGTGGTTGCTAAGGTGTTCTGGGTGGTTGCTAGGGGTCAGTTGCTAGGTGGTTGCTAAGGTGTTCTGAGTGGCTGCCACAGTGCTGGTATTCTGGTAGGTTGCTATGGTGTTGCTAATTGTCACATATGGTTACTGTAGTGTTTATAGAGTTCTTAGTACGCTCTAGCCTGATGTAACGCTTTAGCTAATCGCTATTAGCATGTAGCTATTCACTGCTAGCATGTAGCAAAGTGCCGCTTAGCATGAGTCAAAAGACCCAACCCCATGTCTCTATGATGATCTGATGCAGAGATACGGTTCTGCTAAACTGTTGCTAGGGTACTCTGTTTGGTTGCTATGGAGTGGCTTGGGAACATCCCATAATGATATTCCAAAAGCTCCTTGTCAGTATGAATGATATAAACCAACCTGCCTCTATGATTTTCTAATCCAGAGATATAGGTCTTGTTAAACTGTTGCTAGGGTACTACGTTTGGTTATGGAGTGGCTTGGCAGCATCCAATGACGATACAGCAAAAGCTCCTTGTCAGTATGAATGCTATAAACCAACCCCGCCTCTATGACATTCAGATGTGAAGATATACACTGTTGATTTGGGTTGCTAAGGTGCTTAATAACGGTTGCTAGGGCGTGGCTAGGACGTGTTGGAGGTGATTTGTGATTGGCCGTTGATGCCCCGAGTCAAACAAACCCACCCCATGTTTCTATGACGCTTATATCCAAAGATATCCCTTTGATCTCTTTCAATGGAAGTCTATGGATCAGTTGCTAGGAGCTCTAAACGGTTGCTAGGGCGTGGCTTGACAGCATCACGATGATCCGGAGATAGTGATTGGTTGTCTGAGTAAGTTGAGCCCACCCTTGTCTCTGTGACTCTGTGAAGCAGAGCTAAGGTCAATACAAAATCCCTATGCAATTTACCATTGGAGGACAAAACGCAGCGCTTGATGGGACGCCCCTCCCATGTTAAGTCTATGGGAAAATTCGGTCCTGCGCCCCAGGGGTACAACTTACACCCCTTGAGATGTGTGTTTGAGAGATCCTGTCAGCCTCCAAATGTGGTACACGAGCCCAAATCCTCGAGCTACGAGTGGTCAAACTTTGCCGTAATGTTAAGTCTATGATTGGTGGATTTTAGGCAAAAATCGAACATCCCTTAGAAAGATATAGCACACCATTCTAATAATCCAGATTTGACGCCTCATTCATGGGTGTGACAAACGGTGGGAGGAGAAGCGCAAACCTGTCCAGAAGAATAATAATAATAATAATAATAATAATAATAAGTATGGTGATAATATAGTGATGCCTTGACCAGCAAGCACCACTAATAATACACACATAAGTATGGTGGATAACAATAGTGATGCCTTGCTTACCAGCAAGCACCACTAATATGTATGGAGAATAACGTGATGCCTTTGGCTTACCAGCAAGCACCACTAATAATAAGTATGCACAATAACAATAGTGATGCCTTGCTTACCAGCAAGCACCACTAATAATAAGTATGCACACAACAATAGTGATGCTTATTTACCAGCAAGCACCACTAATAATATGCACAATAACAATAGTGATGTTTTTACCAGCAAGCACCACTAACAGAATGTACATTTCCAGAAGAAAATGTGAGTGGTGCTTGCAGTGGCAAAACTCGGGCCCGGTCGCAAGTGACTGCAAAAAATCCAAGCAACATGACTGTACGATGTTGTGGAGCTGAGATTTGGCTTGTTAATCTTGATATACTGTTGCTAGGTACTTTATATGGTTGATAGGGTGTTCTTATTTAGTTTATTGAATGATATTGAAAGACTATTTGCCAGTCTGAGTCAAAAGAGCCCAACTCTGTGTTTTTACAGTATTGTAGTATATTGTAGTATTTTCAATGGGAACTTATGGAGTTTATAATCTTTTTATTTTAGGGACTTTAATTCCACTTTTAGAAAATTGTAATATGTGTTAATTGTCATTGTCATAATTTTTAGTGAAAGTAAATACTTTTCTAATGAAATATGTGATGAGAAAAGCGATCTCTGCAAAAGGTGGATTCGAACCGGGTCATTAACGTCAAAACATACTTCTTTGAAGTCATAAGCTCTACCAACTACGCCACTGAAGACAGGTTAAATTTTAATTGCAATAATAGGATAAAAAGAAAATATCTGCACATTATTTGCATCAAGGTGGATGACACAATTTATACAATTAATTTCACTGGATTATTACAATTAATGGCAGGAGGAATGTTTGAAATGTAAACTGATATTTTGTAATGACATACATTTCATTAACATTACAGCAGCCAATCACAGCACCTGCTCAGCCTGCAAACATCCTTTATTGCTGTGAAATACCCCAATGCATGAAAATCACACAAATCATATTCTATAGTAACTGCATATTTATTAGCTTCATTTGTCATAATTTTTATTCGAAAGTAAATACCTTTCCAATGAGATCTGTGATGCAAAAGGGAGAAAAGTGATCTCTGCAAAATGTTGATTCGAACTGAGTCAGTAGCGTCAAAACACTAACGGTCAGAGTCCATTGCGCTCGACTACGCAACTTCAATGCAGTACGTGACATTGGCACGTATTGTATTGAGGTATTAAAAAAGAAAACCTTCACATTGGATGCGTTGGATTATTTTAATGGATTATTACATTTAATGCAGTGAACAGTCTATATGTACATATGGAGAAGTATATAAAAAGTTATTTTACAGTGCCATCTGTCAATATACCTGGATCTCAGAAGTTCACAATGTATTCTTAAAGATAATCTGCAATTAAGGTTGGCAAATATACTATACAGCAGTTGATTCAAACCCAGAACCGCTGATATATATTTTTTTTTCCTACCATCCCATTTGGAAAGAATATATTTACAGGAAGAAATCACAGGAATGTATTATAGCTGATCTAAGGACGATAAACATTAAACTTCATGACTTCAGTAAAATAAGTAACAATTTCAATTTCATTACCATGGCTGCCAGTTTATGAGAAATGCTTTATGTCATAGACGCTGATGGAATGTACAAGTATGCATGTCGAAATGTATAATTTATTTTGCATGTAACAGTCACAAAAGACAAAACCAAGTAATTATATTTCAAATGTATTTTTATTTAATTAATGACCATTTGGATTGCTCTTAGTCTGGCTCTCACCCTAAGAAAGCCAAAGCAGAGTGGCTTACTCTACAGCCGTTTCACACTGCAAGCGTGAGCGCACATAAGCAGCGCATATTTTTTGGGGCATACATGTTAAGCAATGAGTGCATTCACACCGGAGCAGGAGCAGTGCAGTGAGCAGGGTTTTCGCACTAAGTCTATTTCAGCTGCGCTGCTGATGCTCAATTAAACGGATAGTTCACCCGAAATGAAAATTCTGTCATAATTTACTTGTGTGTGTGTGTGTCGCTGACTTGCTCCGTGTGTGTCGCGCCTCTGCTCCGTGTGTGAGTTGCGCCTCGGTTCTGTGTGTGAGTCAGGCTCTCTGTTCTGTGTGCGCTCTACCCCTGTGTGTTGCGCTCCTCCGAGTGTGTGTGTGTGTGTCTCTCTGCTCCATGTGTGTCTTGCAATGTGGAACGGCTGTTAGGGATCACTGAACGCACAAGCCTTTCCACCAACGGCAAGGTGGCAATCCTTGGAAAGGACATTCACTCTCCATTCATTCTTTAACTAACACACTCACGCCTCACTCACACACACACACACACAAACAAACACACACACACACATACACAGTATATAACTAACACATACACACTCACATGCACACAAGGAGACAAAAAAAGAGTTTAGTATTACACATTAACTAATAATAACTATACAAACCATAAATTAACGAAACATGCCAGTGACTGTAAATTTTGTATGATAAAATGAAAAAATAAATCATTAGACCTTACCAGTAGTATTGACATACTTTACCCCTGTGCTTCTATCTCTGCTTCTTCCCTCTTCAGCATTGTCCTCAATGCCATTAACACATTTGGTCCCGTCCTCTGGGCATGGAATTGATAAATGAATATTGGGATTACTAAAAACACAAGTACTAATACACTAAAATACAAATAACGCACAAATAAACCTTACAGAAAGAAAGGAGCACACATGCTGGTGTCCAGCTTGTCATCTTCTTCTTAGACATTCTGACTTCAATTGTTTCTGAAAAACACAAAACTCAAAATTAGATTAAGATTTAACATTTTCCTCCAAATCTGGTTATGGTGTGCAGTAGTACAGTGACTGAACAGAGATCTTTAAATACTTAGCTTTAGATGGTTTATTGCACACTCATATCCGGTCGCAGACAGCACTGCTATCGTCTCCAAATTCTTCCTGCACATATCAACAATAGAATAAAAGTGGACTGCATAATACACATCCAGTACAGATTGAACATAAATTCAACTCAAAACTTATATTATAAGGTCAAAACAAATACATTACATCAGTTTCTTACTACACGCGCTTCTACCTTTACCTGCCACTGTTGCTCTCACTGTCTATGTCCTGCCTGCCACACTACTCCTCACCGCGCCTGCTGCTGCCTTCACTGTCCAGTGTCCTCCTGGAGCTGCTTACGCCCTTCCTGCTGCTGAGGCTACGGTTCTAACTACTTGGTAGCTCAGTTTCATAAGATGTCATTACCGCATACCCACGCACCGCAACACTACACGCTGCAACCATCTAACCGCGACACAACCATACGCCCCATGGTTCCTAAAACAACACAATCATACGAGCCAACCCATAGGACTAAGGCTGTTTTAGCCCCACATGTTGTCGTTAATGCAGATTCAGTGGCCTATGGTTACGATCTTGTGTGTTTCGTAACCGATAATACCCATCTATCGCGAAAACTCATCGACGCAAAATACAGTACACCGGATTATGATAACTATGGTAACTATTTAAGACACCCGCCTGAAGGCACAACCGGATGAGAAATGTAGAGGTGATCCAGAAGAGTGTGCTTTCTCGTGCTGCTGTGGTGATCAGTTGCGTATCCTCTTGACTGAAATAATCCCAGAACAGCTTTTTCCCTGTACCTAGGAGGTCCTCGCTGAAGTCGCCACAGACAATGACGGATGTTTTTCCGCTATGTCCAAATAATCCAGCAGACTCCACGCTCTTTAGGAAGTCTTCAAATGCGCATCGGTGGCCTGTACACTACAGCAATTCTCAGCTGGATCGACTATCCACTTTGATGACGACAAACTCCAGATCGGTCACATTCTGTATAAATTGCCTAGGCTGAGCTGAAATATGCTCTTTACAAAATATGACGACTCCACCTCCATCTTTGTTTGCAATTTCTTGTTGAGTAGAGTATGAGACATGCCTATTGCGCATAAATGCGCTTGTATCCTTGCAATTGGAGATGGGGTGAAATAATCGATCCGCTCAAGTGAGTTTCCGCATGCAAAGAATGTCTGACAACAACAGCTCATGATGACATCTGATGTCTTCGGCGTGGGATGCCAATCCTTCCGTGTTATGATGGATGATTTTAAATGTTTGATCCACGCTGGTTTCTAACCTGCCGCAAAAGTGGCATTACTCCATCAAACGACGCCTCGCCATATTCCGCAACGAGGCCGTGACCGTAGAATCGGCGTAAATCTTCTTTTCACTGAAGTCCGTGATGTGTAGTCCACGGAGCGAGGTCGCCCCTGCTGAGGGCAACGAGGCCATTCCCGCCCGAAAATCTTCTTCAGTGACACCACGGCATCCTGCATGGTCATGCCCTGAACTTTGTGAGCCGTGCAGGCGAGGCCAACTTGATGGGGAACTGGCGACGAACTGCTCCTTCCTCAGACTTTCTTCGACCTCTCGATGTAGACCAAGTCGCCGCCTTCACCTCGCACCCTTCTGCGGTGATTCTTGCTCGCGCTTGGATTGTCCAGCTGAAGTCCAAGCATCTGGACGGTGTCGATTCCATCTTTTATCTTACTGACAATATGTGAAATCTTGCCAAAACATCCGCTGACGATTCCGCCTTCAACGCCCAGGTTCCTGGTCACCATTATGCGCACTCCCAACGCAATTTGAATGGTGTCGAGCAAGTCGTCCTTTTTTCCGACGACAGGCTTGTTTTGTCTCTTCATCCCTCCTGTCCTCGGTCTTTCCTGTAGTCTTCGGCATTGATGGTTGTGATGCCAGTGTGAAGAGCGTGGATTGTTTGGGTGTTGTGGCTGTGGACTTCCTTGTTGGTGGCAAATATGTGCAGTGCAGTACACGGGCAGTCTTTGGGGTCCTTCACAGCCTGGAGTAACAGTGCTCTATCCGCTTGACTAAGATCGTCGGTCTTTTGCTTAACTCAGTAGCCGGTTTAAAAGCTGGGCAAAAGCAAGGTCCTCTTTCTGACGCATGATCTCTGAGAGGGTAATCATTTGAAAATGGTCTTTCCAAAAGTCCAAAACATCCTCTTCATACACGCACAGTGGTTTGGCTTTACCCAGAGGTGGCAGTTGGTAAAAGTCACCCACTGCGAGTACAGAGATTCCACCGAAAGGTTTCTTGCTGCCTTTGAGTTGCTGAAATCTCCAATTTATGTAGGCGAAAGATCCTTTGATATCATGGAGATTTCATCAATGATTAGAATCTCGACGCCACGAATGTAGCTCGCAGCTCATCTAGGCATTTCCAAGTCCTTGATACGGCGGCTTCAAGTTCCTCGGAAGCTTTAAAATGGAATGCAGCGTTTTGCCGGAAATATTGAACGCTGCCGTTCCAGTAAACGCACTCAAGAGCACTGTAGGCACGGAGAGATCCCCTTCCACTTGGAGTCGAGGCAGTTGTCGAGAATTTTTGACGCCTGCAGATGCACTTGATGACGTGTGATTTGCCACAACCGCACCACCTGATACGGCGTAGTAAAACGGCTCTGGATTATGACCCCACACACGCTTCTGACACCACTGGCAGACAGTGTAGAAAATGGCTGCCCGCGCCTCGCTGAGACTTCAAACAACTTCCTAGCAAATTCAACACTCATCTGGGGTTCCTCTACTCGTGGTACAACTCCATCTCCGTGTTCAAGAATTTGATATTCTGGAACATCGCCTTGTACAACGCTCGCCATCAGGATCGATGTCTTCTCGCTCCGCAACGCACTCCAAGCGATCGACTTCGATTTCAGGTGCAAAAGCGTCCACGCTGCTCTCAGACGGTCCTTGCTGTTGCAGCTGATCGAATGCCTTCTCCACTTCTTCGCTGTGTTTCTCAAACTTGTCTTGGTGTGCTTGCACTATGGCACTAACAGGCATCAGGAGACCCGGTGCGAGGGAAGCTCCACATATGCACTAGTGTAAAACTGCTCATAAGTTGGAAATTTATGAGGTTTTAACTGTTCTGGAACGATGGGGTAAATAAAGCTTTACTAGTCTACTGTAAAATTGTTCTGCTTGTTTTTCTTCGAGAAGCGCCAGATACCTAATAACCGCAGCCTTACCGACGGTTCTTTTCTGGAAATATCCCATACCGCTGAGCAGCCGGTGAACATTCTTGCCTTTGGTTTGCTGGACCGCATACACGGCGCGCATTCAAGCAAAATCTGCCAGACACATCCTTTCAAACTCTCGGGTTTGAGGCCTTGCTCTGTATTTATCGATGATCCCTGACATCCAGACGCCCTCTGAATCGATCTTTATTTAATAGGGCGCTAAGGGGAGACTCATCTTGAGCGCGTTGTCGCCGGTCGGTATAAACACAACGCTCGCGGAACACTTCTTCAACGGTAAGCTGCATGTTCGTACAGACTCCTGAGCGCTTACTTGCCTATGTTTGAGTACGCCTGCATTATGTGCTTCATCTCGCCCTCCTCGTTGACGCATTTCGCGCACACCCTTGATTACGCTTTTTAACAAGTCGCCCATTTCGCGTTCGCTTGGAAATGTACGACAACATGTACATGATGCAGCTAAAAGCATCAAGAACAAACTGAATGTCCATGTTACGCCCACGCCTCAACAAATCGGAATTGTAACCGCTCACCCAAGACTCCTTTGGGATCGCGCTAAGCAAAATCACATTGGAAGTGGATAATGCTTCGACGGAGTTAGTGTAATCATCGACGGTCATCTTACACTTTGTCAGTAGCTCTGACAAGCTGTTAAAGGAGGCTTGGGGATCATTTAACAAATCCCACACCGCTTGAGTTTTGTTCGCCGCCATCGCTTTTTGAGCAGCCTCCCGTCTCGCCGCCCTCTTTCTCTCGTCTCTTTGTTTTTGCTCATCTACAGGGTTCTGTGGTTGGGGACGAGCGATACTGCTTTTAGACATGCAGCTTCCCGATGAAGAAGCCTCGTGTCATCCTCTTCTCAGGACGCTGCGGTCGCGACGAGTTATCGTGGTGCTAGTCACCGTAGCTTAGGGAACCCAAATCGACACAATAAATTACCTTTTTACACGACTTGGAGTGGTTCCTGCTATGAAGCTGAACTTCGTGACGATTCGATGAAGCTCAGGATCAGCGTCGGAATCGGGCAACCGGCAGGTTATATAGCGGTCGATAAAATCGCAAACTTCTTTATCTTGATCGTTTTCAAACTCAGGTGCATCTTTACCCAAACGAAGATGAATGTGTGGGCTACCTCTAGCTTGAAACTCAACCCTGTAAAAGAAATCTTCGACTTTACCGATGGGTTGGGCAGGCGACAAGAGCAGATGTGTCATTAGCGCTGGCCCACGCTGCTTTTTCAAACATGCGCATGACCGTGACAGGGTTGCTTCGAGGACTTCACATTTCGCCGCCCAGTCGAGCTCTGAAAAGTCAATCTGTTCACCTTGCTGGGCCTTGATCGCCGTATGACTTCAGGCCATCGATTTCGCCGCGCTGAAAGTGCAAAAACGAGGGTCCCTAACTGTCTGATCATAGCCTGCAGATCTCTCAAAGTTTTTCCCAGTAAGCTGGAGAACCTCTCAGCGGTTGCATGAACCGCTGCATGCCTTTGTTGTGTACCAATCGCCGATCTCCCGGTTATCCTGAAGCAGCTTGTTGGAAATTCTTCTGCCATCTCTCAGAATCGGCTTACCTTTTCGCAACTGGATAGACATGCTGTTTCTAGCCAGTTGCGCTTTCTGTCACAAACTGTGCGAAGAAAAGGTAACTCTGATCTTTGGCGAAACGCGATTCCACGCAGAACAACCTTGGCGCTGAAATACATGCTGGGAGATATGGATACTTGTCTCGCATCGATTGTGTTCTGTCCAGTTGGGAATTGAACAGGGAACGCCATGGCTTCCAGCTTTGGGATCTTGAAAACCCTACAGGCTTTTGTCCTTGCGCAGGCGCCGATGCTAAATATTCCTCGCATTTACAGGATCTCTGCGCAATGTCAGGCGGCTGCATACAGGTGTCTAATGTGAGACCCGGTCGGAGTTCGCTCTTTTCTTCGACGCTAACTTGTTGCTCATCCTGCTGAGCAACATCGACGCCTTGTTGATCCTCTATGTCGCCGCTTTCTCATTTAGGTCTAATATCGCCGCTTTCTCTAATTGAGATGTCCCTATATTCAGAATGAATTGCTTTCAGCGCCGCTAAAGCTGCAAGGACGCTACGCATGTTAACGGTTAAAAAGTGCTGGTAGCCTTTAAATTTAATGTGTCTCTTCAACTTGACCTGCAGTAGCTGGGACTCACTACTAGGTCTTGGGAGAGAGTTAACGGTCTTCCACCTCAGAGGGCACACACACAACACACCATGCACTGCTCTCTGTCTTCCTTTGGTAAAGCGACTATTTTCGCAAACGGTAAAATTTTGGCGACGAGTTGACGCTCGAGCACATTTAATTCAGCCAATTGCGCAGGGATGGGTGGCAATTGAGTCGGTTAGCTGTCGCAATCAAGACATGTGGCCTCTTTAAGATGGCTGTCACATGTGTGGCAAATCCACTCTCGTCTTCTCTCTTCCGAACTATACAAGGACTTGAGCAGGCACGATCACAGGCATGGACATACTTCCCAGTTAAACAAGACGTGGCAACATGAACGTTTTTGCCATAACTCGTTCTGTTACAGACTTTGACTTGATCCGGGAACAAGGCTCTGTGACAGACCGTGCAGACATGTGTTGGGCCATGCTGAATCCTGCATCGAATGCATTAATGGCACTTCCATCGCTTTGCCAACCAAAGGCTGGGGTGTTTCCTGGCTGAAGCGGATGTAAGGTTTGTATTTCCTTTTAACCTTGAGTGCGCATTGCAACCGATGAAGGATGTGATATGCAGCATCACCAACGCATTTCTGTGTCTTGGCGCAGGGTACATCGCAGGATGTGATGTGCCCTGAACTCTGGGTCACCTGCATATCTCCTCGCCATGTACGCTTTCATTTTACTTTGGAAGAGAGTATCTGTGCTATACCGCCTAATCATGTAATCTTTCATCTTCCTGAAGAGAACATCTGTGCTATACCGCCTAATCATGTAATCTTTCTTCTTTTTCTGAAAGAGATCATCTGTGCTGTACCGCTTAACAAAGTAATCTTTCATTTTTTCTGGAAGAGAACATCTGTGCTATAACGCCTAACAATGTAATCTTTCATTTTATTCTGGAAAATATTATCTGTGTGGTATCGCTTAACCATGTAATCTTTCATTTTATTCTGGAAAATATTATCTGTGTGGTATCGCTTAACCATGTAATCTTTCATTTTATTCTGGAAAATTTTATCTGTGTGGTATCGCTTAACCATGTAATCTTTCATTTTATTCTGGAAAATTTTATCTGTGTGGTATCGCTTAACCATGTAGTCTTTCATTTTATTCTGGAAAATATTATCTGCGCGGTATCGCCTCACTATGTACTCTTTCTTTTTGTTTCTGAAGAAAGGATCCTGATTATACTTTTCCTTAAAGGCATCCTTTTTCTTTGTTTGGAATTTCAAACAGCCGACATAACTATTCCGGTCATAATCCCTTTTTTTATTTTTTCTTATAAGAGATGCAGTTGTGCCTTTATTAAGTTCTCGGTGTTGTTTTAAAATGTCAACCGTTTTACGCATTTCTTTCCTTCGCCTGTGCCGATTTCTTTTATCTATCATATCTTGGTTTTTAACTCCTGAGCCAACACGATTTTCTTTGGCTCCAATATTAATTCCTGGTTCTGGTAGAACTGAAATCACTTGTGGAGTCTGTTCACAAACAGATGGTGAAGGTAGTGGTCCAGACTGTTGCTCTGTTTCGAATGACACAGGCATTAACTCATAGGTCGCCTCATCAGCTCGATCCTGGAAGACCCTGTGAAGTCTGTCAATCATGTCACTCAGGTGGGTAAAAGTCAACATGACAGCAGTTCCAGCACCAGTAGGATGGGGCAAGCCTTCTGCAGTTCTTGAGTGCGAATCAAAGAATCCATACCTTCCACATCTGTCTCTGAACACAGCAATGCACTCCGGAGCAACGATGAGCAGTGCATGGCTGACATCTGTTGTGAGGCACTGAGCCTTTTCAGTGAGAGGGATCCACCACCCTTCCATGTCAGGGGTCCCTCTGGCTCGTAGATATCCCATCGTCACTTCAGACGTCTGTACCTGGTGTGTTCGGCTTAAATGATGACACGCCACCGGCACTTCCTCCATAGCGAGATGATCCTGATGAAATCTACCTTCAGCAATAAGCTGCATTTTAGCACTGACGCACAACGCATCCCCGACTCTAAAACTCTATCAAGGTTCGCATGTTAAACTGAATCCCGCCACTATGGTTCGCCAAGAATGTCAACGCGACACACGTGCACTGATGATTCCTGGAGAATAAATCATACCTAGCATCATTTTGACAATGCGACGCCTGCACAGCCAAAACCCTGGGTGCACTTTCGCTATCCGCATACGGTCTAACTGAAAACTGAGCTACAGCAGTGCCGGTGATTGCCTGTTCAACCTGTAAATAAATAATTAATGGAATGAGGCTGATGGTTAAAATTTGTGTTATAGAATGTGTTTATGTGATTGCGTAAGAGTGAGTGAGTGAGTGAGTGTGTGTTTGAATGTAAGAGTGTATGCGTGTGTGATTGAGTGCAAAAGTGTATGTGTGTGAGTGAGTATGTGACTGAATGTAAGAGTGAGAGTGTGTGTGAGAGAGAGAATGAACATGAGTGTGTGCGTGTGTCTGTGCGTGAGAGAAAGAATGGATGCGAATGTGTGTCTGTGTGTGAATGTGAGAGAATGAGTGTTAGAGTGAGTGAGTAAGTGAGAGTGTGAGAGATAGAGTGTGTGAGGGAGTGAGAGAGTCTGAGTAAGTGAGTATGTGATTGAATGTGAGAGTGAGAGTGTGTGTGTGTGTGAGAGCACACCCTGTCATGCTGTTGTTTTAAGCCACTGCTGAAGATATAATATAATATTGCAGTATTAAAGCTAACGAGTGATAGATTAATTGATCGTAAATGACGAGCGAACATGAAAATGTGTGCAATTTCACATCCCTAATATTAATAGTACCTTGTTATCCACGGAGAGTCTGGTCTGTTCATCCTTAAGGTCCTCTTTTGCCGACGCATTTGTTGAGCCTGAGATCTCTTTCCTTTCCGCGGCATCCTTTAAAATATCAAGAGATAAAAAGAAATGAGACAAAATTATTCATGACAAAATTATCTGATTAACTCACTAATTTGAGTGAACTAAGTAACTATAAAAACTAGAGAGTTTACATTCAAGAGTCTCATCATTAAAAGTAACCATTGATTTAGTTTTAATCGACAAAAGTAATGCATATTGAATTAAACTGTGATCACAAATTAATTTTAAAAGGACATTATCACTTTAATAGGGACTTACTTTGAAAGTTCTCCGTTTAACAGCTGATGAACCTGAAAAGATAAATCCTGCAGTACTCTCAGGTAGATAAACAGTTAAACAACAATGAAACAGACACTGTGTATTTTTTAAAGAAAAGAACAATAGAAGTATAATAAAATAAACTGTTCTCTGTATGTGAATATAGAACAAGGACAACCAAAAAAAGAACTAGTTAAGATTTATAAAAATAAAACAATGAATTTTTTTAAATAAAACTGTTTAATAAAAATGCCAAATAAACTGCTCTATTTAAAAGAATGCTGAATATATAAAAAATACTTAACGTTTTCTTATATATATATATATATATATATATATATATATATATATATATATATATATATATATATATATATATATATTTATTTATTTTCCTTAAATGTTTTAAGTTTAAAAAAAGTAGTAAGAACAAATGAACTGCTCTCGGTGGAAAACAGCAAAACACAAGGAACCTGAAAAAGAAGCACAGACAGAAACAGACAAATTAGGTCACAGGAACTACAATTATGGTGATGTGATGAAAATGTCATAATACTTCAAGGAACCACATTAATACTGACCAAGGAGTGCAGCAGAAGATGCAGGTCGTGCTCAGATCAGTCAGTCTGAAAAAACAACAACAACATAATGAAAACTAAACTCAAGCCAAACTATGCATACGTTCTCTGCATGTTAAATATTATTTATACATGTTATCTATATAGAATATAATTTGGAAGCTGTATCTCAAATATGCAGCCTAAAACCTGAGATGGACTGTCCATCTATCCAGGTTTACAACAAGATGCTGGGATAAGCTCAAGCAACTCTGTATAGGACAAGTGGTTTGGAGAACGGATAGGTGAATATGGTCTTAACATTTTTTTTTGTTTTTAACACAAATAACTATTTTAATAGTTTCTGTGATCTTGATAATTTTTTTTTTAACTATAATGATTTAGTTATCAACAACTCAGATCTGAAGCATTTTGTATTTGTAGCCATATCAGTAATTAAAGTCTTACCTCAAAGGGTAGGTTTGTGAAACAATATTCTGAAACAGAGAAAGAGAGTCATAGAACTGAACAACTCTATAACAGAAAAGTAACACTGAGAAAAACCCAAAACATTTATTCTGTAAACTCTCTGTGCTGTTCCTTATTCCATTTCTAAAAATGTTGCATCTTCAAATGTGTGACGTTAAATATAGTTTATGTAACTGTAATATAAAAATAAAACATTACATTGTCATGAATGGATAATAATTATTGGACAAATATTATATAGTTCAATAAAATCTCCTAAACAAAATATTGTGATTTTGTTTTGTATTGTTACACTTAAGAAAAGCACTAAAAAACATTAATGTCATCCCTCCATCACTCCCCAAAATGAACTTTGTCACAGTATTAATCAATGCGTTACGATGTAGAAAAATAAAATGGCTGCTGGTGAAGCTGGTCTGTATCTACTACATTCAAATGGACAGCGCGGACTTCAGCTGCATGAACCACGTGACGGTGTGGCGCGAAATCAAAGGTTATCACGACTCTCTCGAGCAATTACATCTCACAAAAACTCCCGTTGTGTTCAATAATGCTGTATACACATCACAATGAATTACATACATAATATTTGCCCTTTGTTGTTTATGATTAGATTATTCTGTAAGTGAGGTAACTGAGGCCTCACCGGATTTGACAGAAACCAAACGACGTATATTCATCAAACACACAAACCGTAACGTTAACGTTAAACGCGTGACCGTTGTTCAGCTCAGTCCAGCCTTTGATTGACAAGCGCAGAAACCGATATAAACGCAGCAATCGACACTTCTCGTTGTGATCTATGCAGCCATGCATGAATGTAAAATACATAAACTACCATCGTGGATGGTAAAATGAGCGCCAAAATGAATACACTCCAGTAACGTTAAGCTAAACAATTAACGACAGAAACCAAACGACGTATATTCATCAAACACACGCAACATGTGTGTGTGTGTGTGTGTGTGTGTGTGTGTGTGTGTGTGTGTGTGTGTGTGTGTGTGTGTGTGTGTGATGTGTGTTTACTAAACTCACCATAAACCGCGTATGACAGAAACCAAACGACGTATATTCATCAAATACTCACAAAATATGATTTAAAGTTTTACACTGAAGCTAGAAGTAATGGTGACCAGCTGTAGACACTACTTATACACATTAACATCTTCACAGAGATACAGACACCGCCAATGTCAACAAAACGATAACATTTTGTACCCTATATTAAAATACTTAATAGCATTGCTAACATTTTATTAAAAAAAGAGCTACATGTGACATACCAAGGCTTTATAACACAGCATATCACACAACAGCCGTCTCACTTACCTCAGGGAATAAAGTGGAACGATCGTCAGTCACTGCTGCAGCTCATTGATTTCGCCAGCCAATCAGCAGTGAGCTTTTATTGTACAACCAATAAAATCACAGCTTCGCTTTGAATTACCAGGCAAATCAGCAATTAAAGTGATAAAGCATAAAATTAGAAATCATTAAAACAACGTTGATTACTATGACCATGCTGCACATGCAGTATTTTATAGTAGCATTACATAAATAATAAATGTAAAAAGTGATAGGTTTGTATTAAAGTTACTGAGGGAGTGGTAGTGATTTGACAGCTCATCTCTATCAGCCATAATTCATCTCCCTGCACTATCTTCCTCTGTGTGTGTGTGTGTGTGTGTGTGTGTGTGTGTGTGTGTGTGTGTGTGTGTGTGTGTGTGTGTGTGTGGACTAGTAATCCCTACGGTATGGGGACAAAATGTCCCCACAAAAGATAGCAATATCCAAAATCCTTGTCCTTTGGGGACATTTTTGGTCCCCATGAGGAAAACATAGAGAGTGAGAGACAGTGTGTATGTAAGAGAGAGAAAGAGAAAATGTGTGTGAGAGAGAATGAGAGAATGAGAGTGTGATTGAGTGTAAGACTGAGAGAGGTTTGCTAACATGATGAGAGCATGTTTGCAATGTTAACACAATTAGCATGTTTTTAACATTAATGCTAATATGATTAGCATTTTGTTAGCATTATGTTAACACAATTACCATAATGCTAACATGGGTGGTTGCTAAGGTGTTCTGGGTGGTTGCTAGAGGTGCGTTCTGGGTGGTTGCTAGGAGGTTGCCAGGTGGTTGCCAGGTGGTTGCTAAGGTGTTCTGGGTGGCTGCCAGGCGCCAGGTGGCTGCTAGGTGGCTTGCTAAGGTGTTCTGGGTGGCTGCCAGGTGGTTGCTAAGGTGTTCTGGGCGGTTGCTAGGAGGTTGCCAGGTGGTTGCTAAGGTGTTCTGGGTGGTTGCTAGGAGGTTGCTAGTGGTTGCTAAGGTGTTCTGGGTGGCTGCCAGGGCGTTGCCAGGTGGTTGCCAAGGTGTTCTGGGTGGTTGCTAGGAGGTTGCTAGGTGGTTGCCAAGGTGTTCTGGGTGGTTGCTAGGAGGTTGCCAGGTGGTTGCCAGGTAACTGCTAAGGTGTTCTGGGTGGTTGCCAGGGCGCTACAGGTGGTTGCCAGGTGGCTTGCTAAGGTGTTCTGGGTGGCTTGCTAGGGCGCTGCCAGGTGGTTGCCAGGTGGTTGCTAAGGTGTTCTGGGTGGCTGCCAGGGCGTTGCCAGGTGGTTGCCAGGTGGTTGCCAAAGTGTTCTGGGTGGTTGCTAGGCGCTTGCCAGGTGGCTGCCAAGGTGTTCTGGGTGGCTGCTAGGGCGTTGCCAGGTGGTTGCCAGGTGGTTGCCAAGGCATTCTGGGTGGTTGCCAGGGCGCCATGTGGCTGCCAGGTGGTTGCTAGGTGTTCTGGGTGGCTGCCAGGGCGTTGCCAGGTGGTTGCCAAGGTGTTCTGGGTGGCTGCCATGGCGCTTGCAGGTGGTTGCCAGGTGGTTGCCAAGGTGTTCTGGGTGGCTGCCAGGGCGTTGCCAGGTGGTTGCTAGGTGTTCTGGGTGGCTGCCAGGCGTTGCTAGGTGGTTGCTAGGTGTTCTGGGTGGTTGCTAGGCGCGTTGCCATGCAGCTGCCAAGGTAATCTGGTAGGTTGCTATGGTGTTGCTAGTTGTCACAGATGGTTACTATGTAGTGTTTATAGAGTTCTTAGTACGTTCTTAGCCTGATTTAACGCTTAGCTAATCGCTATTAGCATGTAGCTATTCACTGCTAGCATGTGTAGCAAAGTGCCGTTTGCTAGCATGAGTCAAAAGACCCAACCCCCATGTCTCTATGATGTTCTGATGCAAAGATATAGGGGTTGATAAACGGTTGCTAGGGTACTCTGTTTGGTTGCTATGGAGTGGCTTGGGAGCATCCCATAATGATATTCCAAAAGCTCCTTGTCAGTATGAATGATATAAACCAACCCCTGCCTCTATGATTTTCTAATCCAGAGATATAGGTCTTGTTAAACTGTTGCTAGGGTACTCCGTTTGGTTGCTATGGAGTGGCTTGGCAGCATCCAATGAGGATACAGCAAAAGCTCCTTGTCAGTATGAATGATATAAACCAACCCCATGTCTCTATGACATTCAGATGTGAAGATATACACTGTTGATTTGGGTTGCTAAGGTGCTTAATAACGGTTGCTAGGGCGTGGCTAGGACGTGTTGGAGGTGATTTGTGATTGGCCGTTGATGCCCCGAGTCAAACAAACCCACCCTAATGTTTCTATGACGCTTATATCCAAAGATATCCATTTGATCTCTTTCAATGGAAGTCTATGGGATCAGTTGCTAGGGAGCTCTAAATGGTTGCTAGGGCGTGGCTTGACAGCATCACGATGATCCTGAGATAGTGATTGGTTGTCTGAGTAAGTTGAGCCCACCCCTTGTCTCTGTGACACTGTGAAGCAGAGCTATGGTCAATACAAAATCCCTATGCAATTTACCATTGGAGGACAAAACGCATGCGTTTGATGGGACGTCCCTCCCCATGTTAAGTCTATGGGAAAATTCGGGCAGCTCTAGCGCCCCAGGGGTACAACTTACACCCCTTTGAGATGTGTGTTCTGAGAGATCCTGTCAGCCTCTCCAAATGTGGTAAGTCACGAGTTTCTCCAAATCCTCGCCGGAGCTACGAGTGGTCAAACTTTGCCGTAATGTTAAGTCTATGCGATTGGTGGATTTTCGCTTCGCCAAAAATCGCAACCCCGATCCCTTAGAAAAGATATAGCACACCATTCCCGAATAATCCGCACGATTTGACGCCTCATTCATGGGTGTGTGACAAACGGTGTGGGAGGAGAAGCGCTACAAGTTTTGTGTGGAAGAATAATAATAATTATAACTAGAATGTACATTTCAGAAGAAAATGTGAGTGGTGCTTGCAGTGGCAAAACTCGGGCCCGGTCCGCAAGTGACTGCAAAAGCCCACCCCATGTCTGTACGATGTTGTGGAGCTGAGATATGGCTTATTCTTTGTGTTTGTACGGTTGCTAGGTGGTCTAAATGGTTGCTATGGTGTGGCTATAGGGTTTATGGGGTGATATGTAAAGACTATTTGTCAGTCTGAGTCAAAAGAGCCCAACTCTGTATGTGTACAACGCTCTGGTGCTGAGATATGGCTTGTTAATGTTGATATACGGTTGCTAGGGGTCTGTAACTGGTTGCTATGGTGTGTCTAGGAAGTTGTGAGGTCACTACTTATTGTCTGCTTGATAGGCCGAGTCGAAAGAGCCCAGCCACGAGTCTCTACGACCTTCTGATCCGAATATATGATCTCACACATTATTGCCAATGTTAAGTCTATGGGACTTTTTTCAAACGATTTTTTTCCCGCCAAAACGAAAACCGTTTGTCCGATCGCTTAGAAAAGACATAGCACACCTCTCCTCAATAAGTCGGTCGATTCGACACCTCATTCATGTGTCTGTGACAAACGGTGCCGGAGGAGTAGCGTGCCAAAGTTTTGAAAAAGTAGAATAGTAATCACAACACTAGAATGTACATTTCAGAAGAAAATGTGAGTGGTGCTTGCAGTGGCAAAACTCGGGCCCGGTCGCAAGTGATTGCAAAGCCCACCCCATGTCTGTACGATGTTGTGGAGCTGAGATATGGCTTATTCATGTGTTTGGACGGTTGCTAGGTGGTCTAAATGGTTGCTAGGGTGTTCTGAATGGTTGCTAGGCGGTTGCTAGGATATTCTGGTTGGCTGCTAGGCGTTGCTAGATGGTTGCTAAGGTGTTCTGAGTGGTTGCTAGGGCGCTATGCGCGGTTGCTAGGTGGTTGCTAAGGTGTTCCGGGTGGCTGCTAGGGCGCCATGTGGTTGCTAGGTGGTTGCTAGGGTGTTCTGGGTGGTTGCTAGGGCGCGCCATGCGCGTTGCCAGGTGGTTGCTAAGGTGTTCCTGGGTGGCTGCCAGGGCGCCAGGTGGTTGCCAGGTGGTTGCCAGGCGTTCCTGGGTGGTTGCCAGGTGGCTGCCAGGGTGTTCCGGGTGGCTGCCAGGGCGCCAGGCAGTTGCCAGGTGGCTGCTGGGCGTTCCGGGTGGCTGCCAGGCGCCATGTGGTTGCCAGGTGGTTGCCAGGCGTTCCGGGTGGCTGCCAGGGCGCCATATGTGGTTGCTAGGTGGTTGCCAGGGTGTTCCGGGTGGTTGCCAGGGCGCTGCCAGGTGGCTGCCAGGTGGTTGCTAAGGTGTTCTGGGTGGCTGCCAGGGCGTTGCCAGGCAGTAGCTGCCAGGTGGTTGCTAAGGTGTTCTGGGTGGCTGCTAGGGCGCCATGTGGTTGCTAGGTGGTTCCTAGGTGTTCTGGGTGGCTGCTAGGGCGCTGCCAGGTGGCTGCTAAGGTGTTCTGGGTGGCTGCTAGGGCGTTGCCAGGTGGTTGCCAGGTGGTTGCTAAGGTGTTCTGGGTGGTTGCTAGGGCGCCACGCGCAGCTTGCCAAGGTAATCTGGTAGGTTGCTATGGTGTTGCTAGTTGTCACAGATGGTTACTATGTAATGTTTATAGAGTTCTTAGCACGCTCTTAGCCTGATTTAACGCTTAGCTAATCGCCATTAGCATGTAGCTATTCACTGCTAGCATGTGTAGCAAAGTGCCGCTTATTAGCATGAGTCAAAAGACCCAACCCCATGTCTCTATGGTGATCTGATGCAAAGATATAGGTTGATAAACGTTGCTAGGGTACTCTGTTTGGTTGCTATGGAGTGGCTTGGGAACATCCCATAATGATATCATAAAAAGCTCCTTGTCAGTATGAATGATATAAACCAACCCCGTGTCTCTATGATGTTCTAATCCAGAGATATAGGTCTTGTTAAACTGTTGCTAGGGTACTCCGTTTGGTTGCTATGGAGTGGCTTGGCAGCATCCAATGACGATACAGCAAAAGCTCCTTGTCAGTATGAATGATATAAATCAACCCCCTGCCTCTATGACATTCAGATGTGAAGATATACAGTGTTGATTTGGGTTGCTAAGGTGCTTAATAACGGTTGCTAGGGCGTGGCTAGACGTGTTGGAGGTGATTTGTGATTGGCCGTTGATGCCCCGAGTCAAACAAACCCACCTCATGTTTCTATGACGCTTATATCCAAAGATATCCATTTGATCTCTTTCAATGGAAGTCTATGGGATCAGTTGCTAGAGCTGTAAATGGTTGCTAGGGCGTGGCTTGACAGCATCACGATGATCCTGAGATAGTGATTGGTTGTCTGAGTAAGTTGAGCCCACCCCTTGTCTCTGTGACACTGTGAAGCAGAGCTATGGTCAATACAAAATCCCTATGCAATTTACCATTGGAGGACAAAACGCATGCGCTTGATGGGACGCCCTCCCCATGTTAAGTCTATGGGAAAATTCGGGCCCTCCTGCGCCCCAGGGGTACAACTCACACCCTTTGAGATGTGTGTTTTGAGAGATCCTGTCAGCCTCTCCAAATGTGGTAATTCACGAGTTTCCCAAATCCTCGCCGGAGCTACGAGTGGTCAAACTTTGCCGTAATGTTAAGTCTATGCGATTTGGTGGATTTTCGCCTTCGGCGAAAAATCGCAACCCCGATCCCTTAGAAAAGATATAGCACACCATTCCCGAATAATCCGCACGATTTGACGCCTCATTCATGGGTGTGTGACAAACGGTGTGGGAGGAGAAGCGCGGCAAAGTTTTGTCCAGAAGAATAATAATAATAATAATAATAATAATAATAAGTATGGTGGATAACAATAGTGATGCCTTGCTTACCAGCAAGCACCACTAACTAGAATGTACATTTCCAGAAGAAAATGTGAGTGGTGCTTGCAGTGGCAAAACTCGGGCCCGGTCGGCAAGTGACTGCAAAAAGCCCACCCCCATGTCTGTACGATGTTGTGGAGCTGAGATATGGCTTATTCATGTGTTTGTACGGTTGCTAGGGTGGTCTAAATGGTTGCTATGGTGTGGCTATACAGTATATGGGGTGATATGTAAAGACTATTTGCCAGTCTGAGTCAAAAGAGCCCAACTCTGTATGTGTACAACGCTCTGGTGCTGAGATATGGCTTGTTAATGTTGATATACGGTTGCTAGGGTGCTGTAACAGGTTGCTATGGCGTGTCTAGGAAGTTGTGATGTCACTACTTATTGTCTGCTTGATAGGTCGAGTCGAAAGAGCCCAGCCTCGAGTCTCTACGACCTTCTGATCCGAATATATGATCTCACACATTATTGCCAATGTTAAGTCTATGGGACTTTATTCAAATGATTTTTTTCCCGCCAAAACGAAAACCGTTGATCCGATCGCTTAGAAAAGACATAGCACACCTCTCCTCAATAAGTCGGTCGATTCGACACCTCATTCATGTGTCTGTGACAAACGGTGCCGGAGGAGTAGCGTACAAAGTTTTAAAAAGTAGAATAGTAATCACAACACTAGAATGTACATTTCCAGAAGAAAATGTGAGTGGTGCTTGCAGTGGCAAAACTCGGGCCCGGTCGTGCAAGTGACTGCAAAAAGCCCACCCCCATGTCTGTACGATGTTGTGGAGCTGAGATATGGCTTATTCATGTGTTTGTACGGTTGCTAGGGTGGTCTAAATGGTTGCTAGGGTGTTCTGGATGGTTGCCAGGTGGTTGCTAGGATGTTCTGGTTGGTTGCCAGGGCTGCCAGGTGGTTGCTAGGGTGTTCTGGGTGGTTGCTAGGGCGTTGGCATGCGGTTGCTAGGTGGTTGCCAAGGTGTTCTGGGTGGTTGCCAGGGCGTTGCCAGGTTGCTGCAGGTGGTTGCTAAGGTGTTCTGGGTGGTTGCTAGGGCGTGCAGGTGGTTGCCAGGTGGCTGCCAAGGTGTTCTGGGTGGCTGCTAGGGCGCCACATGCGCCGCCAGGTGGTTGCCAAGGTGTTCTGGGTGGCTGCCAGGCGCTGCCAGGTGGTTGCCAGGTGGTTGCTAAGGTGCGTTCTGGGTGGCTGCCAGGCGTTGCCAGGTGGTTGCTAGGTGGCTGCTAGGGTGTTCTGGGTGGCTGCCAGGCGTTGCCAGGTGGTTGCCAGGTGGTTGCTAAGGTGTTCTGGGTGGCTGCCAGGGCGTTGCCATGTGGTTGCTAGGTGGCTGCTAGGGTGTTCTGGGTGGTTGCTAGGGCGTTGCTAGGTGGCTGCCAGGCAGTTGCCAAGGCATTCTGATAGGTTGCTATAGTGTTGCTAGTTGTCACATATGGTTACTATGTAGCGTTTATAGAGTTCTTAGTAACGCTCAGGCTGATTTAAGGCTTAGCTAATCACTATTAGCATGTAGCTATTCACTGCTAGCATGTGTAGCAAAGTGCCGCTTGCTAGCATGAGTCAAAAGACCCAACCCCGTGTCTCTATGATGTTCTGACGCAAAGATATAGGTTGATAAACGGTTGCTAGGGTACTCTGTTTGGTTGCTATGGAGTGGCTTGGGAACATCCCACAATGATATCATAAAAGCTCCTTGTCAGTATGAATGATATAAACCAACCCCTGCCTCTATGATTTTCTAATCCAGAGATATAGGTCTTGCTAAACTGTTGCTAGGGTACTCTGTTTGGTTGCTATGGAGTGGCTTGGCAGCTGCCAATGACGATACAGCAAAAGCTCCTTGTCAGTATGAATGATATAAACCAACCCCTGCCTCTATGACATTCAGATGTGAAGATATACACTGTTGATTTGGGTTGCTAAGGTGCTTAATAACGGTTGCTAGGGCGTGGCTAGGACGTGTTGAAGGTGATTTGTGATTGGCTGTTGATGCCCGAGTCAAACAAACCCACCCCCATGTTTCTCACGACGCTTATATCCAAAGATATCCATTTGATCTCTTTCAATGGAAGTCTATGGATCAGTTGCTAGGAGCTCTAAATGGTTGCTAGGGCGTGGCTTGACAGCATCACGATGATCCTGAGATAGTGATTGGTTGTCTGAGTAAATTGAGCCCACCCCTTGTCTCTGTGACCCTGTGAAGCAGAGCTATGGTCAATACAAAATCCCTATGCAATTTACCATTGGAGGACAAAACGCATGCGCTTGATGGGACGCCCCTCCCATGTTAAGTCTATGGGATTTTTTTCGATTTTTGGGGAGCTCTAGCGCCCCTGGGGTACAACTTACACCCCATTGAGTTGTATGTCCTGACAGAGGCTGGCAGGCTCTTCACATTTCAGATAAGACATGAGTGGTTACGAAATCGTCGCTCGGAGTTATGAGTGTTCAAACTTTTCGTAATTATAAGTCAATGGGACTTTTCGCTACTTTTTCGCCTCGCTAACCCCTGCACTTCGATCCCTTAGAAAAGATATAGCACACGATTCCCGATTGAGCCGCATTTATTCACAATACATTTGTGGGGTGTTTGACAAAACTGTGGGAGGAGAAGGCAAAGTTTTGTCCAGAAGAATAATAATAATAACTAGAATGTACATTTCCAGAAGAAAATGTGAGTGGTGCTTGCAGTGGCAAAACTCGGGGCCCGGTCGTGCAAGTGACTGCAAAAAATCCAAGCAACATGACTGTACGATGTTGTGGAGCTGAGGTATGGCTTATTCATGTGTTTGTACGGTTGCTAGGGTACTCTGTTTGGTTGCTATGGAGTGGCTTGTGAGCATATTCCAAAGGCTCCTTGTCAGTATGAACGATATAAACCAACCCCCATGTCTCTATGATGTTTTGACGCAGAGATATAGGTCTTGTTAAACTGTTGCTAGGGTACTCTGTTTGGTTGCTATGGAGTGGCTTGGGAGCATCCCATAATGATATTCCAAAAGCTCCTTGTCAGTATGAATGATATAAACCAACCCCCTGCTCTCTATGATTTTCTAATGCAGAGATATAGGTCTTGTTAAACTGTTGCTAGGGTACTCTGTTTGGTTGCTATGGAGTGGCTTGGCAGCATCCAATGACGATACAGCAAAAGCTCCTTGTCAGTATGAATGATATAAATCAACCCCTGCCTCTATGACATTCAGATGTGAAGATATACACTGTTGATTTGGGTTGCTAAGGTGCTTAATAACGGTTGCTAGGGCGTGGCTAGGACGTGTTGGAGGTGATTTGTGATTGGCCGTTGATGCCCCGAGTCAAACAAACCCACCCTCATGTTTCTATGACGCTTATATCCAAAGATATCCATTTGATCTCTTTCAATGGAAGTCTATGGGATCAGTTGCTAGGGAGCTCTAAATGGTTGCTAGGGCGTGGCTTGACAGCATCACGATGATCCTGAGATAGTGATTGGTTGTCTGAGTAAGTTGAGCCCACCCCTTGTCTCTGTGACCCTGTGAAGCAGAGCTATGGTCAATACAAAATCCCTATGCAATTTACCATTGGAGGACAAAACGCATGCGCTTGATGGGACGCCCCTCCCATGTTAAGTCTATGGGAAAATTCGGGCCCTCCTGCGCCCCAGGGGTACAACTCACACCCCTTTGAGATGTGTGTTTTGAGAGATCCTGTCAGCCTCTCCAAATGTGGTAAGTCACGAAGTTTTCCCAAATCCTCGCCGAGCTACGAGTGGTCAAACTTTGCCGTAATGTTAAGTCTATGCGATTGGTGGATTTTCGCCTTCGATAAAATCGCAACCCCGATCCCTTAGAAAAGATATAGCACACCATTCTCGAATAATCCGCACGATTTGACGCTCATTCATGGGTGTGTGACAAACGGTGTGGGAGGAGTAGCGCTACAAATTTTGTGTGGAAGAATAATAAGTATAACTAGAATGTACATTTCAGAAGAAAATGTGAGTGGTGCTTGCAGTGGCAAAACTCGGGCCCGGTCGCAAGTGACTGCAAAAAGCCCACCCCATGTCTGTAATGATGTTGTGGAGCTGAGATATGGCTTATTCTTGTGTTTGCACGGTTGCTAGGTGGTCTAAATGGTTGCTATGGTGTGGCTATAGGGTTTATGGGGTGATATGTAAAGACTATTTGTCAGTCTGAGTCAAAAGAGCCCAACTCTGTATGTGTACAACGCCTGGTGCTGAGATATGGCTTGTTAATGCTTGATATACGGTTGCTAGGGTCTGTAACTGGTTGCTATGGTGTGTCTAGGAAGTTGTGAGGTCACTACTTATTGTCTGCTTGATAGGCCGAGTCGAAAGAGCCCAGCCACGAGTCTCTACGACCTTCTGATCCGAATATATGATCTCACACATTATTGGCAATGTTAAGTCAATGGGACTTTTTCAAACGATTTTTTCCCGCCAAAACGAAAACCGCTTGTCCGATCGCTAGAAAAGACATAGCACACCTCTCCTCAATAAGCGGTCGATTCGACACCTCATTCATGTGTCTGTGACAAACGGTGCCGGAGGAGAAGCGTACAAAGTTTTGAAAAAGTAGAATAGTAATCACAACACTAGAATGTACATTTCCAGAAGAAAATGTGAGTGGTGCTTGCAGTGGCAAAACTCGGGCCCGGTCGCAAGTGACTGCAAAAGCCCACCCCCATGTCTGTAATGATGTTGTGGAGCTGAGATATGGCTTATTGGTGTTTGTACGGTTGCTAGGGTGGTCTAAATGGTTACTAGGTGTGGCTATAGGGTTTATGGGGTGATATGTAAAGACTATTTGCCAGTCTGAGTCAAAAGAGCCCAACTCTGTATGTGTACAACGCCTGGTGCTGAGATATGGCTTGTTAATGTTGATATACGGTTGCTAGGTGCTGTAACAGGTTGCTATGGCATGTTTAGTAAGTTGTGATGTCACTACTTATTGTCTGCTTGATAGGTCGAGTGAAAGAGCCCAGCCTCGAGTCTCTACGACCTTCTGATCCGAATATATGATCTCACACTTTATTGCCAATGTTAAGTCTATGGACTTTTTCAAACGATTTTTTCCCGCCAAAACGAAAACCGCTTGTCCGATCGCTAGAAAAGACATAGCACACCTCTCCTCAATAAGTCGGTCGATTCGACACCTCATTCATGTGTCTGTGACAAACGGTGCCGGAGGAGTAGCGTACAAAGTTTTAAAAAAGTAGAATAGTAATCACAACACTAGAATGTACATTTCCAGAAGAAAATGTGAGTGGTGCTTGCAGTGGCAAAACTCGGGGCCCGGTCGCAAGTGACTGCAAAAAGCCCACCCCATGTCTGTACGATGTTGTGGAGCTGAGATATGGCTTCATGTGTTTGTACGGTTGCTAGGGTGGTCTAAATGGTTACTAGGGTGTGGCTATAGGGTTTATGGGGTGATATGTAAAGACTATTTGCCAGTCTGAGTCAAAAGAGCCCAACTCTGTATGTGTACAACGCCTGGTGCTGAGATATGGCTTGTTAATGTTGATATACGGTTGCTAGGGTCTGTAACTGGTTGCTATGGTGTTTAGTAAGTTGTGATGTCACTACTTATTGTCTGCTTGATAGGTCGAGTCGAAAGAGCCCAGCCTCGAGTCTCTACGACCTTCTGATCCGAATATATGATCTCACATTTATTGCCAATGTTAAGTCTATGGGACTTTTTCAAACGATTTTTTCCCGCCAAAACGAAACCGCTTGTCCGATCGCTTAGAAAAGACATAGCACACCTCTCCTCAATAAGTCGGTCGATTCGACACCTCATTCATGTGTCTGTGACAAACGGTGCCGGAGGAGTAGCGTACAAAGTTTTAAAAAGTAGAATAGTAATCACAACACTAGAATGTACATTTCCAGAAGAAAATGTGAGTGGTGCTTGCAGTGGCAAAACTCGGGGCCCGGTCGTGCAAGTGACTGCAAAAAGCCCACCCCCATGTCTGTACGATGTTGTGGAGCTGAGATATGGCTTATTCATGTGTTTGTACGGTTGCTAGGGTGGTCTAAATGGTTGCTAGGATGTTCTGGATGGTTGCTAGGCGGTTGCTAGGGTGTTCTGGGTGGTTGCTAGGCAGGTGGTTGCCAGGTGTTCTGGGTGGTTGCCAGGCGCTTGCCAGGTGGTTGCCAGGTGCGTTCCGGGTGGCTGCTAGGCGTTGCCAGGTGGCCAGGTGGTTGCCAAGGTGTTCTGGGTGGCTGCCAGGGCGCCAGGTGGTTGCCAGGTGGCTGCTAGGTGTTCTGGGTGGCTGCTGCCAGGTGGCTGCCAGGCGTTGCCAGGTGTTCCGGGTGGTTGCCAGGGCGCCAGGTTGCCAGGTGGCTGCTAGGTGTTCTGGGTGGCTGCTAGGCGCCATGTGGCTGCCAGGTGGTTGCCAGGTGTTCTGGGTGGCTGCTAGGCGTTGCTAGGTGGTTGCCAGGTGGTTGCCAAGGTGTTCTGGGTGGCTTGCCAGGGCGCCAGGTGGTTGCCAGGTGGTTGCTAAGGTGTTCTGGGTGGTTGCTAGGGCGCTGTCATGCAGTTGCTAGGTGGTTGCTAAGGTGGTGGCTGCCAGTTGCCAAGGTGCATTCTGGTAGGTTGCTATGGTGTTGCTAGTTGTCACATATGGTTACTATGTAGTGTTTATAGAGTTCTTAGTAATGCCTTAGCCTGATTTAACGCTTAGCTAATCACTATTAGCATGTAGCTATTCACTGCTAGCATGTGTAGCAAAGTGCCGCTTGCTAGCATGAGTCAAAAGACCCAACCCCATGTCTCTATGATGATCTGACAAAGATATAGCAGAGATGTTGATAAACTGTTGCTAGGGTACTCTGTTTGGTTGCTATGGAGTGGCTTGGGAACATCCCATAATGATATTCCAAAAGCTCCTTGTCAGTATGAATGATATAAACCAACCCCTGCTCTCTATGATTTTCTAATCCAGAGATATAGGTCTTGTTAAACTGTTGCTAGGGTACTACGTTTGGTTGCTATGGAGTGGCTTGGCAGCATCCAATGACGATACAGCAAAAGCTCCTTGTCAGTATGAATGATATAAACCAACCCCTGCCTCTATGACATTCAGATGTGAAGATATACACTGTTGATTTGGGTTGCTAAGGTGCTTAATAACGGTTGCTAGGGCGTGGCTAGGACGTGTTGAGGTGATTTGTGATTGGCCGTTGATGCCCCGAGTCAAACAAACCCACCCCATGTTTCTATGACGCTTATATCCAAAGATATCCATTTGATCTCTTTCAATGGAAGTCTATGGGATCAGTTGCTAGGAGCTCTAAATGGTTGCTAGGGCGTGGCTTGACAGCATCACGATGATCCTGAGATAGTGATTGGTTGTCTGAGTAAGTTGAGCCCACCCCTTGTCTCTGTGACTCTGTGAAGCAGAGCTATGGTCAATACAAAATCCCTATGCAATTTACCATTGGAGGACAAAACGCATGCGCTTGATGGGACGCCCTCCCATGTTAAGTCTATGGGAAAATTCGGGCCCTCCTGCGCCCCAGGGGTACAACTTACACCCCTTTGAGATGTGTGTTTTGAGAGATCCTGTCAGCCTCTCCAAATGTGGTAATTCACGAGTTTCTCCAAATCCTCGCCGGAGCTACGAGTGGTCAAACTTTGCCGTAATGTTAAGTCTATGCGATTGGTGGTGGATTTTCGCCTCTTCGGCGAAAAATCGCAACCCCGATCCCTTAGAAAAGATATAGCACACCATTCCCGAATAATCCATACGATTTGGCGCCTCATTCATGGGTGTGTGACAAGCGGTGTGGGAGGAGAAGCGCGCGAACTTTTGTGTGTGGAAGAATAATAAGTATAATAATAATAAGTATGCACAATAACAATAGTGATGCCTTGCTTACCAGCAAGCACCACTAACTAGAATGTACATTTCCAGAAGAAAATGTGAGTGGTGCTTGCAGTGGCAAAACTCGGGGCCCGGTTGCTAGGGTGTGTTGAGACGGTTGCTAGGGTGTTCTGGATGGTTGCTAGGTGGTTGCTAGGATGTTCTGGGTGGTTGCTAGGGGCGTTGCTGGTGGTTGCTATGGTGTTCTGGGTGGTTGCTAGGTGGTTGCTAAGGTGTTCTGGGTGGTTGCTAGAGGCGTTGCTGTCGGTTGCTAGGTGGTTGCTAAGGTGTTCTGGGTGGTTGCTAGGGGCGTGCTAGGTTGCTGCTAGGCTGTTGCTAGGGTGTTCTGGGTGGTTGCTAGGGCGTTGCTATGTGGTTCCTAGGCGGTTGCTAAGGTGTTCTGGGTGGTTGCTAGGGCGTTGCTATGTGGTTGCTAGGCGGTTGCTAGGGTGTTCTGGGTGGTTGCTGAGGGCGTTGCTAGGTGGTTGCTGAGGTGGTTGCTAGGGTGTTCTGGGTGGTTGCTGGGGCGTTGCTGGGTGGTTGCTAGGTGGTTGCTAAGGTGTTCTGGGTGGTTGCTAGGGCGTTGCTATGTGGTTGCTAGGTGGTTGCTAGGGTGTTCTGGGTGGTTGCTAGGGCGTTGCTATGCGGTTGCTAGGTGGTTGCTAAGGTGTTCTGGGTGGTTGCTAAGGCGTTGCTAGGTGGTTGCTAGGCAGTTGCCAAGGTATTCTGGTAGGTTGCTATAGTGTTGCTAGTTGTCACAGATGGTTACTATGTAGTGTTTATAGAGTTCTTGAAATGCGTTCTTAGGCTGATTTAACGCTTAGCTAATCGCTATTAGCATGTAGCTATTCACTGCTAGCATGTGTAGCAAAGTGCCGTTTGCTAGCATGAGTCAAAAGACCCAACCCCGTGTCTCTATGATGATCTGGCGCTTGAGATATAGGGGTTGATAAGCGGTTGCTAGGGTACTCTGTTTGGTTGCTATGGAGTGGCTTGGGAACATCCCATAATGATATTCCAAAAGCTCCTTGTCAGTATGAATGATATAAACCAACCCCCGTTCCTCTATGATTTTCTAATCCAGAGATATAGGTCTTGTTAAACTGTTGCTAGGGTACTCCGTTTGGTTGCTATGGAGTGGCTTGGCAGCATCCAATGACGATACAGCAAAAGCTCCTTGTCAGTATGAATGATATAAATCAACCCCCATTCCTCTATGACATTCAGATGTGAAGATATACACTGTTGATTTGGGTTGCTAAGGTGTAATAACGGTTGCTAGGGCGTGGCTAGGACGTGTTGAGGTGATTTGTGATTGGCCGTTGATGCCCGAGTCAAACAAACCCACCCTCATGTTTCTATGACGCTTATATCCAAAGATATCCATTTGATCTCTTTCAATGGAAGTCTATGGGATCAGTTGCTAGGGAGCTCTAAATGGTTGCTAGGGCGTGGCTTGACAGCATCACGATGATCCTGAGATAGTGATTGGTTGTCTGAGTAAGTTGAGCCCACCCCCTTGTCTCTGTGACCCTGTGAAGCAGAGCTATGGTCAATACAAAATCCCTATGCAATTTACCATTGGAGGACAAAAGCATGCGTTTGATGGGACGTCCTCCCCATGTTAAGTCAATGGAAAAATTCGGGCCCCTCCTGCGCCCCAGGGGTACAACTTACACCCCTTTGAGATGTGTGTTTTGAGAGATCCTGTCAGCCTCTCCAAATGTGGTAATTCACGAGTTTCTCGAAATCCTCGCTCGAGCTACAGTGGTCAAACTTTGCCGTAATGTTAAGTCTATGCGATTTTTGGTGGATTTTTAGCCCTTGGTGAAAATCGCAACCGATCCCTTAGAAAAGATATAGCACACCATTCCCGAATAATCCATACGATTTGGCGCCTCATTCATGGGTGTGTGACAAGCGGTGTGGGAGGAGAAGCGCGCAAAGTTTTGTCAGAAGGAAGAATAATAATAATAATAATAATAATAATAATAATAAGTATGGTGGATAACAATAGTGATGCCTTGCTTACCAGCAAGCACCACTAACTAGAATGTACATTTCCAGAAGAAAATGTGAGTGGTGCTTGCAGTGGCAAAACTCGGGGCCCGGTCGTGCAAGTGACTGCAAAAAGCCCACCCCCATGTCTGTACGATGTTGTGGAGCTGAGATATGGCTTATTCATGTGTTTGTACGGTTGCTAGGGTGCTCTAAATGGTTGCTAGGGTGTTCTGGATGGTTGCTAGGCGGTTGCTAGGATGTTCTGAGTGGTTGCTAGAGGCGTTGCTATCGGTTGCTAGGTGGTTGCTAGGGTGTTCTGGGTGGTTGCTAGGGCGTTGCTATGTGGTTGCTAGGTGGTTGCTAGGGTGTTCTGAGTGGTTGCTAGGGCGTTGCTATGCGGTTGCTAGGTGGTTGCTAAGGTGTTCTGGGTGGTTGCTGGGGCGTTGCTAGGTGGTTGCTATCACGGTTGCTAGGGTGTTCTGGGTGGTTGCTAGGGCGTTGCTAGGTGGTTGCTATGCGGTTGCTAGGGTGTTCTGGGTGGTTGCTAGGGCGTTGCTAGGTGGTTGCTAGGTGGTTGCTAAGGTGTTCTGGTAGGTTGCTATAGTGTTGCTAGTTGTCACATATGGTTACTATGTAGTGTTTATAGAGTTCTTAGTGCGTTCTTAGCCTGATTTAGCAGCTTAGCTAATCACTATTAGCATGTAGCTATTCACTGCTAGCATGTGTAGCAAAGTGCCGTTTGCTAGCATGAGTCAAAAGACCCAACCCCCATGTCTCTATGATGATCTGACACAAAGATATAGGGGTTGATAAGCGGTTGCTAGGGTACTCTGTTTGGTTGCTATGGAGTGGCTTGGGAACATCCCATAATGATATTCAAAAGCTCCTTGTCAGTATGAAGGATATAAACCAACCCCGTTCCTCTATGATTTTCTAATCCAGAGATATAGGTCTTGTTAAACTGTTGCTAGGGTACTCCGTTTGGTTGCTATGGAGTGGCTTGGCAGCATCCAATAACGATACAGCAAAAGCTCCTTGTCAGTATGAATGATATAAACCAACCCCGTTCCTCTATGACATTCAGATGTGAAGATATACACTGTGGACTTGGGTTGCTAAGGTGCTTAATAACGGTTGCTAGGGCGTGGCTAGGACGTGTTGAAGGTGATTTGTGATTGGCTGTTGATGCGAGTCAAACAAACCCACCCCCATGTTTCTATGGCGCTTATATCCAAAGATATCCCTTTGATCTCTTTCAATGGAAGTCTATGGGATCAGTTGCTGGGAGCTCTAAATGGTTGCTAGGGCGTGGCTTGACAGCATCACGATGATCCTGAGATAGTGATTGGTTGTCTGAGTAAGTTGAGCCCACCCCCTTGTCTCTGTGACTCTGTGAAGCAGAGCTATGGTCAATACAAAATCCCTATGCAATTTACCATTGGAGGACAAAGCATGCGTTTGATGGGGCGTCCCTCCCCATGTTAAGTCAATGTAAAAATTCGGGCCCCTCCTGCGCCCCAGGGGTACAACTCACACCCCTTTGAGATGTGTGTTTTGAGAGATCCTGTCAGCCTCTCCAAATGTGAGGGTTGATAAAGCGGTTGCTAGGTGATTCTGTTTGTTCTGGGTTGCTAGGGCATTGCTGGGGTGGTTGCTAGGTGGTTAGTTGCTGGGGTGGGTTTACTGGTGTTCTGGGTGGTTGCCGCCAGCGTGCCAAATCATAGAAAAGGGTTGCTAGGATATAGCACACCATTCCCGAATAATCCGCGATTTGGCGCCTCATTCATGGGTGTGTGACAAACGGTGTGGGAGGAGAAGCGCGCCGAACTTTTGTGTGGAAGAATAATAATAAGTATAATAATAATAAGTATGCACAATAACAATAGTGATGCCTTGCTTACCAGCAAGCACCACTAACTAGAATGTACATTTCCAGAAGAAAATGTGAGTGGTGCTTGCAGTGGCAAAACTCGGGGCCCGGTGGCTACTGTGATGCAAAAAAGCCAAGCAACATGACTGTACGATGTTGTGGAGCTGAGATATGGCTTATTCATGTGTTTGTACGGTTGCTAGGGTACTCTGTTTGGTTGCTATGGAGTAGCTTGTGAGCAACCCATAATGATATTCCAAAAGCTCCTTGTCAGTATGAATGATATAAACCAACCCCCATGTCTCTATGATTTTCTAATCCAGAGATATAGGTCTTGCTAAACTGTTGCTAGGGTACTCTGTTTGGTTGCTATGGAGTGGCTTGGCAGCATCCATAATGATATTCCAAAAGCTCCTCGTCAGTATGAATGATATAAACCAACTCCCGTGTCTCTATGATGTTCTGATGCAGAGATACAGGTCTTGTTAAACTGTTGCTAGGGAACTCTGTTTGGTTGCTATGGAGTGGCTTGGGAGCATCCATAATGATATTCAAAGCTCCTTGTCAGTATGAATGATATAAACCAACTCCCGTGTCTCTATGATGTTCTGATGCAGAGATATAGGTTTTGCTAAACTGTTGCTAGGGTACACTATTTGGTTGCTATGGAGTGGCTTGGCAGCTGCCAATGACGATACAGCAAAAGCTCCTTGTCAGTATGAATGATATAAACCAACCCCCGTTCCTCTATGACATTCAGATGTGAAGATATACACTGTGGATTTGTGTTGCTAAGGTGCTTAATAACGGTTGCTAGGGCGTGGCTAGGACGTGTTGAAGGTGATTTGTGATTGGCTGTTGATGCGAGTCAAACAAACCCACCCTCATGTTTCTATGGCGCTTCTATCCAAAGATATCCATTTGATCTCTTTCAATGGAAGTCTATGGGATCAGTTGCTAGGGAGCTCTAAACGGTTGCTAGGGCGTGGCTTGACAGCATCACGATGATCCTGAGATAGTGATTGGCTGTCTGAGTAAGTTGAGCCCACCCCCTTGTCTCTGTGACACTGTGAAGCAGAGCTATGGTCAATACAAAATCCCTATGCAATTTACCATTGGAGGACAAAGCATGCGTTTGATGGGGCGTCCCTCCCCATGTTAAGTCAATGTAAAAATTCGGGCAGCTCTAGCGCCCCAGTACAACTCACACCCCTTTGAGATGTGTGTTTTGAGAGATCCTGTCAGCCTCTCCAAATGTGGTAATTCACGAGTTTCTCGAAATCCTCGCTCGGACTACTGAGTGGTCAAACTTTGCCGTAATGTTAAGTCTATGCGATTTTTGGGTGGTTTTTCGCCCTTGGTAGCGTAACGAAATCCCTTAGAAAAGATATAGCACACCATTCCCGAATAATCCATACGATTTGGCGCCTCATTCATGGGTGTGTGACAAACGGTGTGGGAGGAGAAGCGCGCCGAACTTTTGTGTGGAAGAATAATAATAAGTATAATAATAAGTATGCACAATAACAATAGTGATGCTCTGCTTACCAGCAAGCACCACTAACTAGAATGTACATTTCCAGAAGAAAATGTGAGTGGTGCTTGCAGTGGCAAAACTCGGGCCCGGTCGCAAGTGACTGCAAAAGCCCACCCCATGTCTGTACGATGTTGTGGAGCTAAGATATGGCTTATTCATGTGTTTGTACGGTTGCTAGGGTGGTCTAAATGGTTGCTAGGATGTTCTGGATGGTTGCTAGGCGGTTGCTAGGTGTTCTGGGTGGTTGCTAGGGCGTTTCTATGCGGTTGCTAGGTGGTTGCTAAGGTGTTCTGGGTGGCTGCCAGGGCGTTGCTAGGTGGTTGCTAGGTGGTTGCTAGGTGTTCTGGGTGGTTGCTAGGGCGTTGTCATGCGGTTGCTAGGTGGTTGCTAAGGTGTTCTGGGTGGTTGCTAGGGCGTTGCTATGTGGTTGCTAGGCGGTTGCCAGGGTGTTCTGGGTGGTTGCTAGGGCGTTGCCAGGTGGTTGCCAGGTGGCTGCTATGGTGTTCTGGGTGGTTGCTAGGGCGCTGCGCGGTTGCTAGGTGGTTGCTAAGGTGTTCTGGGTGGTTGCTAGGGCGCCAGGTGGTTGCTAGGGTGTTCTGGGTGGTTGCTAGGGCACTGCTGTGGTTGCTAGGTGGTTGCTAGGGTGTTCTGGGTGGTTGCTAGGGCGTTGCTAGGTGGTTGCCAGGTGGTTGCCAAGGTGTTCTGGGTGGCTGCCAGGGCGTTGCCATGTGGTTGCTAGGTGGTTGCTAGGTGTTCTGGGTGGTTGCCAGGCGCTGCCAGGTGGTTGCCAGGTGGTTGCCAAGGTGTTCTGGGTGGTTGCTAGGGCGCTGCCAGGTGGTTGCCAGGTGGTTGCTAAGGTGTTCTGGGTGGTTGCTAGGGCGTTGCCATGCAGTTGCTAGGTGGTTGCTAAGGTGTTCTGGGTGGTTGCCAGGCAGTTGCCAAGGTAATCTGGTAGGTTGCTATGGTGTTGCTAGTTGTCACAGATGGTTACTATGTAGTGTTTATAGAGTTCTTAGTACGCTTCTAGCCTGATTTAACGCTTAGCTAATCGCTATTAGCATGTAGCTATTCACTGCTAGCATGTGTAGCAAAGTGCCGTTTGCTAGCATGAGTCAAAAGACCCAACCCCCATGTCTCTATGATGATCTGATGCAGAGATACGGTTCTTGCTAAACTGTTGCTAGGGTACTCTGTTTGGTTGCTATGGAGTGGCTTGGGAACATCCCATAATGATATTCCAAAAGCTCCTTGTCAGTATGAATGATATAAACCAACCCCTGCTCTCTATGATTTTCTAATCCAGAGATATAGGTCTTGTTAAACTGTTGCTAGGGTACTACGTTTGGTTGCTATGGAGTGGCTTGGCAGCATCCAATGACGATACAGCAATAGCTCCTCGTCAGTATGAATGATATAAATCAACCCCCATGTCTCTATGACTTTCAGATGTGAAGATATACACTGTTGATTTGGGTTGCTAAGGTGCTTAATAACGGTTGCTAGGGCGTGGCTAGGACGTGTTGGAGGTGATTTGTGATTGGCCGTTGATGCCCCGAGTCAAACAAACCCACCCTCATGTTTCTATGACGCTTATATCCAAAGATATCCCTTTGATCTCTTTCAATGGAAGTCTATGGGATCAGTTGCTAGGGAGCTCTAAACGGTTGCTAGGGCGTGGCTTGACAGCATCACGATGATCCGGAGATAGTGATTGGTTGTCTGAGTAAGTTGAGCCCACCCCCTTGTCTCTGTGACTCTGTGAAGCAGAGCTATGGTCAATACAAAATCCCTATGCAATTTACCATTGGAGGACAAACGCATGCGTTTGATGGGACGTCCCTCCCCATGTTAAGTCTATGGGAAAATTCGGGCAGCTCTAGCGCCCCAGGGGTACAACTCACACCCCTTTGAGATGTGTGTTTTGAGAGATCCTGTCAGCCTCTCCAAATGTGGTAAGTCACGAAGCTCCGAAATCCTCGCCGAGCTACGAGTGGTCAAACTTTGCCGTAATGTTTCTATGGGTGGATTTCGCCTTCGGGCTAAAAATCGCAACCCCGATCCCTTAGAAAAGATATAGCACACCATTCCCGAATAATCCGCACGATTTGACGCCTCATTCATGGGTGTGTGACAAACGGTGTGGGAGGAGTAGCGCGCCGAACTTTTGTGTGGAAGAATAATAATAATAATAATAATAACTAGAATGTACATTTCCAGAAGAAAATGTGAGTGGTGCTTGCAGTGGCAAAACTCGGGCCCGGTCGCAAGTGACTGCAAAAAGCCCACCCCCATGTCTGTACGATGTTGTGGAGCTGAGATATGGCTTATTCATGTGTTTGTACGGTTGCTAGGGTGGTCTAAATGGTTGCTAGGGTGTGGCTATACAGTTTATGGGGTGATATGTAAAGACTATTTGCCAGTCTGAGTCAAAAGAGCCCAACTCTGTATGTGTACAACGCTCTGGTGCTGAGATATGGCTTGTTAATGTTGATATACGGTTGCTAGGGTGCTGTAACAGGTTGCTATGGCGTGTCTAGGAAGTTGTGATGTCACTACTTATTGTCTGCTTGATAGGTCGAGTCGAAAGAGCCCAGCCTCGAGTCTCTACGACCTTCTGATCCGAATATATGATCTCACATTATTGCCAATGTTAAGTCAATGGGACTTTTTCAAACGATTTTTTTCCCGCCAAAACGAAAACCGTTTGCCCGATCGCTTAGAAAAGACATAGCACACCTCTCCTCAATAAGTCGGTCGATTCGACACCTCATTCATGGGTCTGTGACAAACGGTGCCGGAGGAGTAGCGTGCCAAAGTTTTGAAAAAGTAGAATAGTAATCACAACACTAGAATGTACATTTCCAGAAGAAAATGTGAGTGGTGCTTGCAGTGGCAAAACTCGGGGCCCGGTCGTGCAAGTGATGCAAAAATCCAAGCAACATGACTGTACGATGTTGTGGAGCTGAGATATGGCTTATTCATGTGTTTGTACGGTTGCTAGGGTGGTCTAAATGGTTACTAGGGTGTGGCTATACAGTTTATGGGGTGATATGTAAAGACTATTTGCCAGTCTGAGTCAAAAGAGCCCAACTCTGTATGTGTACAACGCTCTGGTGCTGAGATATGGCTTGTTAATGTTGATATACGGTTGCTAGGGTGCTGTAACAGGTTGCTATGGCATGTTTAGTAAGTTTTGATGTCACTACTTATTGTCTGCTTGATAGGTCGAGTCGAAAGAGCCCAGCCTCGAGTCTCTACGATCTTCTGATCCGAATATATGATCTCACATAATTGCCAATGTTAAGTCTATGGGACTTTTTCAAACGATTTTTTCCGCCAAAACGAAACCGCTTGTCCGATCGCTTAGAAAAGACATAGCACACCTCTCCTCAATAAGTCGGTCGAATCGACACCTCATTCATGTGTCTGCGACAAACGGTGCCGGAGGAGTAGCGTGCCGAAGTTTTAAAAAAGTAGAATAGTAATCACAACACTAGAATGTACATTTCCAGAAGAAAATGTGAGTGGTGCTTGCAGTGGCAAAACTCGGGCCCGGTCGCAAGTGACTGCAAAAAGCCCACCCCATGTCTGTACGATGTTGTGGAGCTGAGATATGGCTTATTCGTGTTTGTACGGTTGCTAGGGTGGTCTAAATGGTTGCTAGGGTGTTCTGGATGGTTGCTAGGCGGTTGCTAGGATATTCTGGTTGGTTGCCAGGCGTTGCTAGGTGGTTTCTAAGGTGTTCTGAGTGGTTGCTAGGGCGTTGCTATGCGGTTGCTAGGTGGTTGCTAAGGTGTTCTGGGTGGTTGCCAGGGCGTTGCTATGTGGTTTCTAGGTGGTTGCTAGGTGTTCTGGGTGGTTGCTAGGGCGTTGCCATGCGCGGTTGCTAGGTGGTTGCTAGGGTGTTCTGGGTGGTTGCTAGGGCGTTGCCAGGTGGTTGCTAAGGTGTTCTGGGTGGCTTGCTAGGGCGTTGCTATGTGGTTGCTAGGTGGTTGCTAGGGTGTTCTGGGTGGCTGCCAGGGCGTTGCTAGGTGGTTGCTAGGTGGTTGCCAGGGTGTTCTGGGTGGTTGCTAGGGCGCTGCCAGGGCGTTGCCAGGTGGTTGCTAAGGTGTTCTGGGTGGCTGCCAGGGCGTTGCTATGTGGTTGCCAGGTGGTTGCCAGGGTGTTCTGGGTGGTTGCCAGGCGTTGCCAGGTGGTTGCCAGGTGGTTGCTAAGGTGTTCTGGGTGGCTGCCAGGGCGCTGCAGGTGGTTGCTAAGGTGTTCTGGGTGGTTGCTGCCAGGCGTTGCTATGGTTGCTAGGTGGTTGCTAGGGTGTTCTGGGTGGTTGCTAGGGCGTTGCTAGGTGGTTGCTAGGTGGTTGCTAGGGTGTTCTGGGTGGTTGCTAGGGCGTTGCTAGGGCGTTGCTATGTGGTTGCTAGGTGGTTGCTAGGTGTTCTGGGTGGTTGCTAAGGCGTTGCTAGGTGGTTGCCAGGCAGCTGCCAAGGTATTCTGGTAGGTTGCTATAGTGTTGCTAGTTGTCACATATGGTTACTATGTTGTGTTTATAGAGTTCTTAGTACGCTCTAGCCTGATTTAACGCGCTAATCGCTATTAGCATGTAGCTATTCACTGCTAGCATGTGTAGCAAAGTGCCTTTGCTAGCATGAGTCAAAAGACCCAACCCCATGTGTCTATGATGATCTGACGAAAGATATAGGGGTTGATAAACGGTTGCTAGGGTACTCTGTTTGGTTGCTATGGAGTGGCTTGGGAACATCCCATAATGATATTCCAAAAGCTCCTTGTCAGTATGAATGATATAAACCAACCCCGTCTCTATGATTTTCTAATCCAGAGATATAGGTCTTGATAAACGGTTGCTAGGGTACTCTGTTTGGTTGCTATGGAGTGGCTTGGCAGCATCCAATGACGATACAGCAAAAGCTCCTTGTCAGTATGAATGATATAAACCAACCCCATGTCTCTATGATTTTCTAATGCAGAGATATAGGTCTTGTTAAACTGTTGCTAGGGTACTCCGTTTGGTTGCTATGGAGTGGCTTGGCAGCATCCAATGACGATACAGCAAAAGCTCCTTGTCAGTATGAATGATATAAACCAACCCCGCCTCTATGACATTCAGATGTGAAGATATACACTGTTGATTTGGGTTGCTAAGGTGCTTAATAACGGTTGCTAGGGCGTGGCTAGGACGTGTTGGAGGTGATTTGTGATTGGCCGTTGATGCCCGAGTCAAACAAACCCACCCCCATGTCTCTATGACGCTTCTATCCAAAGATATCCATTTGATCTCTTTCAATGGAAGTCTATGGGATCAGTTGCTAGGAGCTCTAAATGGTTGCTAGGGCGTGGCTTGACAGCATCACGATGATCCTGAGATAGTGATTGGTTGTCTGAGTAAGTTGAGCCCACCCCTTGTCTCTGTGACTCTGTGAAGCAGAGCTATGGTCAATACAAAATCCCTATGCAATTTACCATTGGAGGACAAAACGCATGCGCTTGATGGGACGCCCTCCCCATGTTAAGTCAATGTAAAAATTCGGGCAGCTCTAGCGCCCCAGGGGTACAACTCACACCCCTTTGAGATGTGTGTTTTGAGAGATCCTGTCAGCCTCTCCAAATGTGGTAATTCACGAGTTTCTCCGAAATCCTCGCCGAGCTACGAGTGGTCAAACTTTGCCGTAATGTTAAGTCTATGCGATTTTTCGGGTGGATTTTCGCCCTTCGGGCGAAAAATCGCAACCCCGATCCCTTAGAAAAGATATAGCACACCATTCCCGAATAATCCGCACGATTTGACGCCTCATTCATGGGTGTGTGACAAACGGTGTGGGAGGAGAAGCGCGCCGAACTTTTGTGTGGAAGAATAATAATAAGTATAATAATAATAAGTATGCACAATAACAATAGTGATGCCTTGCTTACCAGCAAGCACCACTAACTAGAATGTACATTTCAGAAGAAAATGTGAGTGGTGCTTGCAGTGGCAAAACTCGGGCCCGGTCGCAAGTGACTGCAAAAAGCCCACCCCCATGTCTGTACGATGTTGTGGAGCTGAGATATGGCTTATTCGTGTGTTTGTACGGTTGCTAGGGTGGTCTAAATGGTTGCTAGGGTGTTCTGGATGGTTGCTAGGCGGTTGCTAGGATATTCTGGTTGGTTGCCAGGGCGTTGCTAGGTGGTTTCTAAGGTGTTCTGAGTGGTTGCTAGGGCGCTGCGGTTGCCAGGTGGTTGCTAAGGTGTTCTGGGTGGTTGCTAGGGCGCTATGTGGTTTCTAGGTGGTTGCTAGGTGTTCTGGGTGGTTGCTAGGGCGCCATGCGGTTGCTAGGTGGTTGCTAGGTGTTCTGGGTGGCATGTGGCTGCCAGGTGGCTGCCAGGGCGTTCCTGGGTGGCTGCCAGGGCGCCAGGTGGCTGCCAGGTGGCTGCCAGGCGTTCTGGGTGGTTGCCAGGGCGTTGCCAGGGCGTTGCCAGGTGGTTGCTGGCGTTCCGGGTGGCTTGCCAGGGCGCCACGTGGCTGCTAGGTGGTTGCCAGGGTGTTCTGGGTGGCTGCCAGGGCGCCGCCAGGTGGTTGCCAGGTGGTTGCTAAGGTGTTCTGGGTGGCTGCTAGGCGCCAGGTGGCTGCTAAGGTGTTCTGGGTGGCTGCTAGGGCGCCATGTGGTTGCTAGGTGGTTGCTAGGTGTTCTGGGTGGTTGCTAGGCGTTGCCAGGTGGTTGCCAGGTGGTTGCTAGGTGTTCTGGGTGGTTGCTAGGGCGTTGCTAGGGCGTTGCTATGTGGTTGCTAGGTGGTTGCTAGGTGTTCTGGGTGGTTGCTAAGGCGTTGCTAGGTGGTTGCCAGGCAGCTTGCCAAGGTATTCTGGTAGGTTGCTATAGTGTTGCTAGTTGTCACATATGGTTACTATGTTGTGTTTATAGAGTTCTTAGTAATGCTCTAGCCTGATTTAACGCTTAGCTAATCGCTATTAGCATGTAGCTATTCACTGCTAGCATGTGTAGCAAAGTGCCTTTGCTAGCATGAGTCAAAAGACCCAACCCCATGTGTCTATGATGATCTGACGAAAAGATATAGGGGTTGATAAACGGTTGCTAGGTACTCTGTTTGGTTGCTATGGAGTGGCTTGGGAACATCCCATAATGATATTCCAAAAGCTCCTTGTCAGTATGAATGATATAAACCAACCCCGTGCCTCTATGATTTTCTAATCCAGAGATATAGGTCTTGATAAACGGTTGCTAGGGTACTCTGTTTGGTTGCTATGGAGTGGCTTGGCAGCATCCAATGACGATACAGCAAAAGCTCCTTGTCAGTATGAATGATATAAACCAACCCCATGTCTCTATGATTTTCTAATGCAGAGATATAGGTCTTGTTAAACTGTTGCTAGGGTACTCCGTTTGGTTGCTATGGAGTGGCTTGGCAGCATCCAATGACGATACAGCAAAAGCTCCTTGTCAGTATGAATGATATAAACCAACCCCTGCCTCTATGACATTCAGATGTGAAGATATACACTGTTGATTTGGGTTGCTAAGGTGCTTAATAACGGTTGCTAGGGCGTGGCTAGGACGTGTTGGAGGTGATTTGTGATTGGCCGTTGATGCCCCGAGTCAAACAAACCCACCCTCATGTCTCTATGACGCTTCTATCCAAAGATATCCATTTGATCTCTTTCAATGGAAGTCTATGGGATCAGTTGCTAGGAGCTCTAAATGGTTGCTAGGGCGTGGCTTGACAGCATCACGATGATCCTGAGATAGTGATTGGTTGTCTGAGTAAGTTGAGCCCACCCTTGTCTCTGTGACTCTGTGAAGCAGAGCTATGGTCAATACAAAATCCCTATGCAATTTACCATTGGAGGACAAAACGCATGCGCTTGATGGGACGCCCCTCCCATGTTAAGTCAATGTAAAAATTCGGGCAGCTCTAGCGCCCCAGGGGTACAACTCACACCCCTTTGAGATGTGTGTTTTGAGAGATCCTGTCAGCCTCTCCAAATGTGGTAATTCACGAGTTTCTCCAAATCCTCGCCGAGCTACGAGTGGTCAAACTTTGCCGTGAATGTTAAGTCTATGCGATGGTGGATTTTCGCCTTCGCTAAAAATCGCAACCCCGATCCCTTAGAAAGATATAGCACACCATTCCCGAATAATCCATACGATTTGGCGCCTCATTCATGGGTGTGTGACAAGCGGTGTGGGAGGAGAAGCGCGCGAACTTTTGTGTGGAAGAATAATAATAAGTATAATAATAATAAGTATGCACAATAACAATAGTGATGCCTTACCAGCAAGCACCACTAACTAGAATGTACATTTCAGAAGAAAATGTGAGTGGTGCTTGCAGTGGCAAAACTCGGGGCCAGTGGCTACTGTGATGCAAAAATCCAAGCAACATGACTGTACGATGTTGTGGAGCTGAGATATGGCTTATTCATGTGTTTGTACGGTTGCTAGGGTGCTCTAAATGGTTGCTAGGGTGTTCTGGATGGTTGCTAGGCGGTTGCTAGGATATTCTGGTTGGTTGCTAGGGCGTTGCTAGGTGGTTGCTAAGGTGTTCTGAGTGGTTGCTAGGGCGTTGCTATGCGGTTGCTAGGTGGTTGCTAAGGTGTTCTGGGTGGTTGCTAGGGGCGTTGCTATGTGGTTTCTAGGTGGTTGCTAGGGTGTTCTGGGTGGTTGCTGAGGCGTTGCTATGCGGTTGCTAGGTGGTTGCTAAGGTATTCTGGGTGGTTGCTAGGGCGTTGCTATGTGGTTGCTAGGCGGTTGCTAGGGTGTTCTGGGTGGTTGCTAGGGCGTTGCTATGTGGTTGCTAGGTGGTTGCTAGGGTGTTCTGGGTGGTTGCTAGGGCGTTGCTAGGTGGTTGCTAGGTGGTTGCTAAGGTGTTCTGGGTGGTTGCTAGGGCGTTGCTAGGTGGTTGCTAGGGTGTTCTGGGTGGTTGCTAGGGCGTTGCTAGGGCGTTGCTAGGTGGTTGCTAAGGTGTTCTGGGTGGTTGCTAGGGCGTTGCTATGTGGTTGCTAGGTGGTTGCTAGGGTGTTCTGGGTGGTTGCTAGGGCGTTGCTAGGTGGTTGCTAGGTGGTTGCTTAGGTGTTCTGGGTGGTTGCTAGGGCGTTGCTAGGTGGTTGCTAGGCAGTTGCCAAGGTATTCTGATAGGTTGCTATAGTGTTGCTAGTTGTCACATATGGTTACTATGTAGTGTTTATAGAGTTCTTAGTACGTTCTTAGGCTGATTTAACGCTTAGCTAATCACTATTAGCATGTAGCTATTCACTGCTAGCATGTGTAGCAAAGTGCCGTTTGCTAGCATGAGTCAAAAGACCCAACCCCTATGTCTCTATGATGTTCTGGCCAAAGATATAGGGGTTGATAAGCGGTTGCTAGGGTACTCTGTTTGGTTGCTATGGAGTGGCTTGGAACATCCCATAATGATATCATAAAAGCTCCTTGTCAGTATGAATGATATAAACCAACCCCCGTGTCTCTATGATGTTCTGATGCAGAGATATAGGTCTTGTTAAACTGTTGCTAGGGTACTCCGTTTGGTTGCTATGGGTGGCTTGGCAGCATCAATGACGATACTGCAAAAGCTCCTTGTCAGTATGAATGATATAAACCAACCCCCGTTCCTCTATGACATTCAGATGTGAAGATATACACTGTTGATTTGGGTTGCTAAGGTGCTTAATAACGGTTGCTAGGGCGTGGCTAGGACGTGTTGGAGGTGATTTGTGATTGGCCGTTGATGCCCGAGTCAAACAAACCCACCCTCATGTTTCTATGACGCTTATATCCAAAGATATCCATTTGATCTCTTTCAATGGAAGTCTATGGGATCAGTTGCTAGGGAGCTCTAAATGGTTGCTAGGGCGTGGCTTGACAGCATCACGATGATCCTGAGATAGTGATTGGTTGTCTGAGTAAGTTGAGCCCACCCCCTTGTCTCTGTGACTCTGTGAAGCAGAGCTATGGTCAATACAAAATCCCTATGCAATTTACCATTGGAGGACAAAGCGCATGCGTTTGATGGGGCGTCCCTCCCCATGTTAAGTCAATGTAAAAATTCAGGCAGCTCTAGCGCCCCAGAATTTACAACTTACACCCCTTTGAGATGTGTGTTTTGAGAGATCCTGTCAGCCTCTCCAAATGTGGTAATTCACGAGTTTCTCCGAAATCCTCGCTCGGACTACAGTGGTCAAACTTTGCCGTAATGTTAAGTCTATGCGATTTTTGGGTGGATTTTAGCCCTTGGTAGCGCAACCCGATCCCTTAGAAAAGATATAGCACACCATTCCCGAATAATCCGCACGATTTGGCGCCTCATTCATGGGTGTGTGACAAGCGGTGTGGGAGGAGAAGCGCGCCGAACTTTTGTGTGGAAGAATAATAATAACTAGAATGTACATTTCCAGAAGAAAATGTGAGTGGTGCTTGCAGTGGCAAAACTCGGGGCCCGATCGTGCAAGTGACTGCAAAAGCCCACCCCATGTCGGTTGCTAGGGTGGTCTAAATGGTTGCTAAATGGTGGTCTAAATGGTTGCGACCCTCCTCAATAAGTCGTCGATTCGACAACTCATTCATGTGTCTGCGACAAATGGTGCCAACACCAGTCTGAGTCATAAAAGACCAACTCTGTGTTTCTACTATGTTGTGGTATTTTAATGGAAGTTTATAGAAAAACATTTCATTACTTTAATTCCACTTTTAGAAAATTGTAATGTCGTGTTAATTGTCATTGTCATCATTTAATTGAAAGTATAACTTTCCAATGAAACCTGTGATGAGAAAAGTGAGATCTGCAAAGAGGATTCGAACCGGGTCAATCATGTCAAAACATGGTCTACTGGATATTAATACGTAATTGGGCACTGAAAATATATTTCTTTTAATGGCACCAGTAGATATCTAAAGAAAATACCTGCACATCTCTGCATGCCATAATTTATACAATTTATCTTGCTAGATTATTACAATTAATGGCAAAGGAATGTTTGAAAATGTAAACTGATATTTTCCAATGACACACATTTTAGCAACATTACAGCAGCCAATCATAACACCTGCTCTGTGATATACCCCAAAATGCATGCACATAACATACAGTTATCAGATGTGAACAGTGAGTCCATAATTTAAGGCACTTTATTTCCATGTGTATTAATTGTCATAA